>JAVLRN010000013.1:0-600000 GCA_032821775.1 Sanguinoderma infundibulare | reverse complement strand
ATCAAGTCTTGGTGAATATCCCACATATAATAATGAATTGTTCGTTTTCAGACGGCAGAGTTGATCGTTCGAGCTTTCGTCAACGAGAAGTACTCACAGGTTGGTGCTCGATCACTTCAAATATTGTCCAGCATGTTACTGAGACCCACGAAAGATCTCCGATTTTATCATGTTCGAGGAACAGCTTGAGAACTCCCTGCAATGCGACCTTGTCGAGATGGAGCATGTCCGCATGCGTGTTGCCCATGAAGCAGTGAACTCCGAACTTGTAGATATGGAGCTCATCGAGCTGAAGCTCATCTTCGATCATTGTACATCGAGTATTTTGCCGTCCCTGTCCATCTGTTCTGCTGCTGATGAATTCGCTAGTCCACCAGCAACTCTATCCTCACAAACTACCAGCTGCGCAGTGGCCAGATGTTTGACCAACAAACCCAGTTCTTCAAGAAGGATTAAGGGGTATACTAACTCTCGCACTACACATGCCTCTATATCTGCTCACAACCCTGCGCTATAGCTTGGCTGGCTCTGGGTGTTCTTGAAGATTTACATCAAGGGGTTCCAGTTGGCGAGCGATCTCGATGACACTATGGAGGACAAGCTGCTCATTGTCGATCGTCCAAAGCCGAGTCACGATCCTGAGATGAAGCGACCGCTCAAGGAACACCTGGCTGTGAGGAAACACCCTTTGCTCGTCCTCGCCGTTCTCGTCATCCTACTCGCTGCCAACTTGCTGCAATTCCTACTGGACTTACCGCTGCACTCATAAGTGACGTGAAAAATGGCCGACGACTTGGTGCTGCCGATTTCCAATCTCGCTCTGGCACAGGACTACTTCATCCTGTCTTCGCCATCCCTTGCGCACCTCCACCAGGATGCGCGCAAATCCCTCCTTGCTGGTATCGAAGCCGACTGTAAGTTATCTCAACTTGCTACATCAGTGGGCGCGCTCTTATATGCGCTGTATAGGCATGGCGCCATACTACCGGATAGTTACTTCGACCTCGGCCCTGCCACTAGACCAGTCCCTGCTCGAGCGCATGGAGAAGGAGAACAAAGATGAGCTAGACAAGATTGAGGAACGGCTAGAGGAGGCGAAGAAGTCCGAGGGTGAGACAGACATCGCGGACACACTTTGCACGCGCGCGAACTACTTGACGAGGATTGGAGACAAGGTGCACATGCCTCTGTGTCTATATGCTGTCATATCTGATTATATGCACCACCGCGTGACACAGGACAAGGCGATTGAAGCCCAGAAACTCGCATTAGAGAAGATGCCGGGATTGGGTTCAAGGATAGACATTGTCCTTACCCTCATCCAAATCGGTTTCTTCTTTGATGACCATGAAATGATCACTCAAAACCTGCAGCAGGCGGAGGATTATGTTTGTACCTATCCTACTCTGCCATTATGCTGATTGTACGTGCATGTAGGCTGGTGGAGAAAGGTGGTGACTGGGACCTTAGGAACCATCTGAAGGTCTACCGCGGTCTTCACTCGCTCTCAATCCGACAGTTCAAGCGTGGTGGGGAACTACTTCTCGATGCACTGTCAACATTCACCTCGATGGAACTCATCTCATACAATGACTTTGTCACCTCCACCATCATTTTCAATGTCCTCACCCTCAAGTGACCAGACCTCAAGAAGAAAGTATGCGCATGAGCCTCTCTTCGTCTTATCGCCTCTAATATGACGTGTCCTAGCCTATCGCGGCGCCAGAAGTGATCCAAGTCTTGCCCAATCTCCCCACACTCGCCGATCTCATGAAGAACCTGTATGATTCACATTACGACAAATTCTTCGTCGCTCTCGGTGCACCCGCTATGTAGTTGTTATCTGTGTCATACTCAAGACCCTCTGCAAAATAGCTGTCAAAGGACGAGGCACTATTCTACGACTACACGACTGCGCTATTAGAATGGCTCACTCCCTACCATGACTATGCGGGCCCGCCACCATCGGTCATCCTTGACTCGGTCGAGGAGGAGCTCATTCACGTCTGTGTGGTCAAGGGCGATTGGGGGGGCCGATGACGCCAACGTTCCCGACTGGGCCGAAGGCAAGGGGTGGAACATAAATATGTCGAAGGTGGTCCCCGTGCTCGAGGGCTGCGATGCGAAGACGCGGTGGACTGGGCTGGAGTTGACACAATAAATCACCATACCGGGATGATGGGTCGGGCTCGGACTCAAACTCAAACTCAAACTCGAAGTCGGGCGTGATGTCACGCAGCGGGCAAGGACACTTTTGGGATTACGAACGACTACCTAACTAAGGTTGCGATGGACCCTGCACTGTGACTGTCTTCGGGTGACATGAAGCTAGACCGGCCCCTCGTGAATAGGCATTAAAGTATGACCGAATGTACATACTCTCGAATGGGAGGGAAGGCAGCTTTGGTACGTGTCGTGCGAGCTGCAATGCATTCTGTTATGGCCATTTGGTTGGTGTGAGCAAGCCGTGAGCGAACTCACGTGTCGCGCGGCACCTCTGTTGACCACACTTACTTCAACACAGATCAAACGTGCTCGACGATTCATAGGTACCGCAGTGCCTCGACGATGCCTCATCCAAAACCGAACGGCGACGTCCCTCTTGGGGTCTACCACGTTCCACATACATCTCGACTTGCAAAGCTCACAAGCGCTCATTCCTATTGTCCACCCACTCCGCTCTATCTCTTCTACCTACGCTTTTTCCACGTCTGTCGGCCTTCAACCGTCTCTGCCCCTTCCAGCGCTTATCAACATTCCCGGTAGGATCCTCGTTGTCCCTCCCTGTAACGTTCCGCGCATTCACCATCCGCCTTTGGGCCTCGCCACAATCGTCTTGGTTGGACCGGAGCTCGCTCGTCCTCGGTAGTCCATGCGCACATTGCACACAGCAGTATGTAAGTATCTCGCAGCTTTACAACACGTTACAGCTGACCCTCTACCAATCCAATCCGCCACCTGTGTCGGTTCGTGAAATATTTGTCGGACGATAGTTATCATTTTATCAGAATTCTTGAGCCCAATGACTATCAGGGCCCCCCCAAATATTTCGTGCCTCCCCCCGAGATATTTCGAGGCATTGTGTGGGGCTGCTCCAAATATTTCGGCTATACTTACAAATATTTACCTTGCCCTGTGGACGTCATTGATGTAGTAGATACTCCCCCAGGGAACTCCCCCAAATATTTTGAAATATTTTGAGATATTTCAGCCGCCGCCAGGAAGGAGGAGGCATGCTCCTAGTTGATATGTCCCCCAAATATTTCCAAATATTTCAAGGAAGCGGGAGGGACGTCACCCACATCGCCAGCCCGCTAAATATTTCATGTCAGCCCAAATATTTGGGCAGCCTCACTGTGGACATCCCTCATCGCGTCCCTTTCACATACTTCCAAATATACCGAAATATTTCAACCCAGCCCGCAGGGCACATCCACCAGATATTCAGTGGCATGAACAAATATATTGTGAACACGCTGACAGCGATGCAGGTGAGCAGGGCTTTAAACGCAGTGTGCTTTCACCATTGGACCTCCCAATCCACGTCAACGCAGTCCAATGCAATCACCCATGGAGATTATACGAAACCCAACACTTGCGAGCATAGACCCACCTGCAAGTCGTCCTGTCCTTGCCTGCCCGCTATGCCCATCCCTGCCCATCCTCACCCGTCCTCCCGCCACCCCTACACACATTCTTGTCAGCTCACCCATGCATGTCCCAGCCCGGCCGCCCACCCGTGCTCACCTATCATGGGCCTGTGCTTGCTCACCTGCCCATACCCCCTCGCTTGTCTATCCGCTAACTCTTGCTTGCCCATCTGACCGCTTGTTTATATTTGCCTTGCCCATGCACCGCCCGCCTCTCGCCCTGAACCGTATCTTGAAGTCGGCAGGCTGGAGGATGTTGATGAGAGGAGGGATGGTGTTGACGTCACCTGGATCTGCTGCAATGGGCTTGTGGTGATGTTCGAAATCCTCTTGGCAGATGCCATCCTTGGGGGAGGAGAGTAGGAAGGGGAGGATGGGAAAAGCATCCGGGGTGGTCACAACCTGCATCTGAAGGTCATCATCAGCGACGATGTTACTCAGGGAATGGAGAGCAGGTGTCTAAACGGACGTACTCATCTGTCCGCTTGTGGTTACCCACCCGTTGTGCTCACCTGTTCACTCACCCGCCAGTCCGCTTGTCCTTGTCTATCTGCTGGTGTTCCATCCACCTGTGCACTGCCTCTGCCTGTCCGCGCGCCCTCCATCTACTGTTCCACCCATCTGCTACCCGCTGCCCATACCAGCCTGTTGCCTGTTCTGTGCCCCATTTATCAGTGTCATCTGCCTGTACTGAGTATTGTGGGAGCCTAGAAAAGGACAGTGTTAGAGTACTGCTGGACAAGGAGACTGACAGGCAGAGGCAAGTTGAGGACGAAGGAGGGCAATGCCATTTTGGGACCAGCACGATCATGCCAGTCCAAAAATGGCATTGAGCTACTTGTATGCACCTTGGGTCAGTGATTTGAGGTTCCAGATTCAGAGATCCAAGGGCTGGAGCCGAAATAAGTGGCAAGAGCAGAGGAACAGAGACGGAGGAGACGAGCTGCTACGGTGAGGTAGCAGTTCAAAGGCGAGTCGAAGGCATAGACGCCCAGCGTTGTGTGCAGGCGCGCGAACGCACGCTGGGTGTTTATGCATTCATCGACCACATTTGACCTTTCCTTGGCGATTGACTCCCCGGACTACCATGGCTGACAAAGAAATAAGAAGGGTGTGCACTACCTTCGCTTCTCCATGGCTCGTACTTTGTCCGGACTGACGGACCTCTAGAGATTAAGGTTTCGATGAGTCACTTTGTGAACCATCAATGACCAAGCTGAGGTGCAAGCTAGCTCGGAGAAGAACACTATCGAGTTCTTCTCTGTTCTTGATGTAATCACGGCCGAGAAGTACTTTACCGAGCTCCCCCTGCAGCACCGACACCTCCAGGTTGATGCACTCGTCGCCACAGCCATACGGTCCGATATTTCGAATGCCCAGCTTGTCGCATCGCTCTTCCACCTCACCATCTCCAGCAACCTATGCTCACCTGTGCCGTTCGAGGCGGGCTTCACGCCGCCAAGAGAGAACCTTGCGGACATCACGATCGACGCGCCTGACGCTCTTGAGCTCTATCCATGCATAGTCAAGGGCGCGCATCTGGATGAGGACACGCATCGCTGCACACGCATTTTGAGGAAGTCAATGGAGAGTGAGGCGTTGGTCGCCCTCTTGTTTGACGCTCCCATGTTGACCATTCCACAGGCAACACCGAGATCGGCCCCTTCCCCACTAAATCCTGTGACAAGCGTGGATCCAACTCCCTCCGACGTAGGGGCAGAGCATGATGAACGCCCGAAGCCTATATGCCTTCCAGCACTGCGGACGTCAGAGTCTGTGGACGAAGACGGTCTGATGGCGACCTACATGCACGATTCGCACAGGCCAGTAGGCCGTCGACTATCCGGCCCCTACCCAAGATGACTCAGCACATCCCGCCACAGATCCAGAGCTCGTGGAGGGTCCTCGAGAGTCCATCACCCCGCCATTGCCCCATTGTGACATCCTCCCGCCCATCCGCCATACCATGTCCCAGAAGGATGCGAACGAGTGCATCGACCAGAGCGTCGCAATGCTCTTGGGTGGCCCGCACGACATCAACAAAGCTCCTATCTTCACTGACCTCCCCCCGCGACACCACAGCCGGCTCATCGATCAGCTCTCCTTCGCCATAGAGTCGACGCGCACAGATGCACAGCTCGTCACGTACTTCATTTACACCGTGATGAACCTCTGCTCGACCGTGGCACTCGAGAGCGGATTCACCCTGACCACGGCTGCGCTGGAGGACATAGCCGTGGAGACTTCGGATGCTATCATGCGGTTCGTGACAATGTCGAGAGGCGCGGGGCTGCATAGGAATGAGCACTGGCGCGCGTGTTACCTGGACAGGTTTGAGCAGCCAGGGCTCGGACCTGACCTCGGGTCGCTGTTTTCTGCCTGAGGACCGCATGTCCCACTTCATAGACGTCTTCAAGTTCCCCATTTGATACTAATACCAAGCGTCGCATGTATCCATGTATCGATCAATGTGCCTACATCTAGGTATGATACATATGGTATCTTTTCATGCTGCCGGCGGCGTAGCTCTGTGGGTTTAAGCTTAAAGTTTGTATGGACCCGAACTTAATGCTCATCAACATCCATGTGGGGGAGATCAAAACCTTGTACACACTCATGATGACCACCTGTTTCTCTCGCATTCATGAAGGAACTGCCAACATGGAGCCCGTGTGCATCTCTGAGTCAAGCCACATACGCGGTGGTTGTTATTGGCACGCACTTTTATTACGCATGCAGACACACGAACCGGAGCACAGGTATTGATGATGACCATATCAGGGCGGATTACACGAGTTTAAGTGGGTTGCTAAGAACCAGCTGCAACCATGGCTGCTAAGTAGTCGCTATCGGCGTACACATGCGTGGATCCAGAATATCCCTTCCCGGGTGGGAGTGGTGGAATGATCAAGTTGCACAAATGTGGTAAGCTCTATAACACGCGAGGAAAACCAATATTTCTTGTCCCTAAGAATAGGCTGAAAAATGTTAATGAAAATGTCACGTTTTGCTGAACGTTATCCCCCGTATAGAACTTGAAGTTTAAGATTTCTCTGAATGTTCGCCCAAAGTTGACATTTTGGGCCACGTTCTGAGGCCAACAAAATGTGGTGGAGAATGTCACGTTCTATTGGCTGCACAACATTGCGGAGAACTTCGAGTTTTAATGAACATTCAAACTCAGATAGCATTTAAAGTTCTCCGCTGAAATGGTCAATAAACTTGAAGTTTTTAGCAACATTTACCGAGTTTTATGAGAACTTCAAGTTTATTGACCATTTCAGCGGAGAACTTTAAATGCTATCTGAGTTTGAATGTTCATTAAAACTCGAAGTTCTCCGCAATGTTGTGCAGCCAATAGAACGTGACATTCTCCGCCACATTTTGTTGGCCTCGGAACGTGGCCCAAAATGTCAACTTTGGGCGAACATTTAGAGAAATCTTAAACTTCAAGTTCTATACGGGGGATAACGTTTAGCAAAACGTGACATTTTCATTAACATTTTTCAGCCTATTCTTAGGGACAAGAAATATTGGTTTTCCTCGCGTGTAAGTCCCCGTGTGCCGTAATACGAATGTTGACGGTGCTCCCTTCGTCTCGAACGCTCCCACACCGGCCATGCTCAAGTCCAGAGTCAACGCTGCCATCCTCCCTGCAGGTGAGCTGCTGTCACTGCAAACCAACGGAGAAGAGGAGCTGAAAGCGCAACTGCAGCAGGCAATCCTTCGAGTCAGGAGGACACTCTAAAGCAGGCCCTCCTCGCAGTCATCCAATTATGGGAGGGTCGCTTGCAGAAACAGGGTGTCGTGGTGAGTCTCCCCTTTTAATGTCTGGTATGAATTGTTGAGTTCACTTTTGGCGCATTAGGTAACCTTCTTTATCAGTATCGGCAGCCTGCTCTTCTCGCTCACATCTTCAACCAGAAGCACAGATCTCTATAGTTGGTCTATAGGAGACCAGGTTATTAACATCCGAGTACTACTAATTCGAGTGGGAGTTCGGCGCGACACCAGACGAGACGTCCTGGCTCGCTTCATCCTGGGTGCATTGACCTTCCTTCTCTTCGCAGCTTCGACTGGCGAGGACTAGCCAAGCGGCCAGTGGACCCGCAGTGAAGTCTTTCTGGTAGAGGTTAGCGTCTTCCTGCCGACATCTATGCTAATATTATGTCGATCCATGACGGACAGGCGCACAATCATACCTTCAAGACGTTGTAGTCCGAAAACCTCCTGTCCGTTGACCAGCGTGGTTTCAAGACAGTGATCCAGGCGGAAGCCGCAGAGTTTGTCACAAAGGAGCAGATCCGTTTGAACGCCACGGTGTCGACAATCACTCCTCGTCCAAGAAAGGCGTGGCTGTAATAATGGCCGACGGGACCGCGCTATCAGCGGACTACGCACTCTACACGTCCAGCCTTGGGGTCCTTCAGCACGACGACGTGAGGTTCATCCCGCCGCTTTCCGCGTGGAAACAGGAAGCCATTCATAGTATGGGCATGGTGAGCTTATATCCTGCCACCGATCATCCTACTTCAGAAAGGTGACATATGCATAAACAGGGGACATACACGAAGATCTTCCTGTGGTTCCCAAGGAAGTTCTGGGAGAGATACGCCGACCATGCGCAAACCTTGCCCGCCAGATCCGCTGGAGATTAACGTGAAACGTTGCGCACAGATGGCACTCTACGCAGATCATGAACGGGGCCGATATCCCGTCTGGCAAACGCTCGACCATCCCGCGTTCTTCCCCGGCTCCGGGATCCTGTTCGTGACCATCACTGTGAGTACTTCTCAACCAACCTGACAAGCAGCAAAATTCGCTCACTGGACTGCTTCGCGTTCTCTTCATTGCCTGTCCTTGCCTATCGCACACCTGTAGGGGACACTCTCCAAGCGCATTGAGGCCATGTTGGATGCCGCTGTGCAAGCCAAGATCCTCTCCGTCCTGCAATCGGTGTTCCCCAACGCGACTGTACCCGAACCTTTCTCGACTTCTACTTTCAGCATTGGCACAGCGACCTGCTCTTCTGGGGATCCTATTCGAACTGGCCAGAGAACTTCGTGAGCGAGCACCAAGGCAACCTGCGCGCGAACGTCGACGAGAGGCTGTGGTTTGCTGGAGAGGCAACGAGCAAGAAGTGGTTCGGTGAGTTGTTCGATACCGACGGCGACGACGTGCATAATGCCTGATGGATTCGGGGCATAGGGTACCTCCACGGAGCGTATACGGAGGGCGAAGGTATTGGGTTGGTGCTTGCTAGTTGCATCAAGGATGGCGAATGCGACGAACTCGAGCACCTTGAGCGTGTTCGGAACGCACTGCCGTATGACCTCGAATAGTCTGGATGTCGGGCGAGACGTTGAGCATCTATTGCTTCGTAGATAATTTGCCTGTAGTATTGTATTAGTGGGGATTTCTGGATACCCTCTTATGTACGCTCACCTGCATACTATGTATGAGACATTCCGACCATCAGGATGGTGACATAGGCTGACGACTGACAACAAAGAATCATACCTCTCCAGCCGGTCCTCAAGGATGCAACGCACAGGCCGTAGCAAGTTGGCAATCCAGAGTACAGTATGGGCTACAATTAACTGACAATAAGTTACATCTACACAAAGTACGGCATATTGCCCTGTCACCGAAACAAGTCAGCCTCGCATCGTCTGAAATAGGTAACAAACTCACTATCTTCCTTGTCTTCTGCATACCCTTATCCCTCTCGTTCTCTGGCGCAGCATCGTAAACTGTGAACGACCGGTCGCCATCATCGTGAATTGTCAAGATCGAAGCCATGTTCCCGCAATGATAGCAGTAGTTCGGTGCAGACCACACCGTGACCAGCTGTTCGTCGAACATATACTTGAAGCCTTCCCGCACGAGCTGGTGTACGCATGCCATAAGGCGAAGAGAGTTGACGTGATTGGACTTGGCACAACAGCATGAGGATTGGGGTATCCGGAACGCAAACCCACTGAACGACGCACCTCTCTTGTGACACTGCCTCCAAACAACCAACCCGCGCCTCAAGGACTGACAGCCCAATTAGCGATGTCATCAGGATCCGACTACATCAAGTCTGGCAAAAGCTGAATGAGCCGAAGCCTGAGTCCGCACAGCGATAATAACTCACCGCAAAATGCTCCTTCATTTGGAATCTCCACGTTTCGCTGATGAATAAGCTGCGGAGGGAGGAAAGCACGATTTGTCCAGTGCCGGCATGAGCTGGTGTTCTTGGTATGATCCAGGATGCCGGGGCCGCCCGCAGGAGCACCGGAAGAGTTGAGATCGTGGACTTGCTCTATGCCGGCTCCCTGAAGCGCACGATCGACGTTATCCCTGCGTGAGTGTTGCCATATCCTCACTGAACAAAGGAGACTCACAACGCTGTCGTGCAGAATTCGTCCGAGACCCCTTTGACATTCTGCCAGAGACCAGTCTTGCCCCTGTACGTCGCCGTGTGCGTTCGAGACTGTTCGGATCTCAGGTCGTCGTAGCCCCATCCTGTATTTCCTAGCTCCTTCCACCGATTGTAGTCCCCCGGGGTTTCTGATATAAATGTCAGCTCGAGGATTACAAGAGTGATGGATGATAAGAGACTGACCTCGAGTGCAGAGCGTCCCGTTAATGCGAGTCACGCCGCTGAGTGCCTCACCGTGAACAATCCGCAGCTCACGGTGGTCTGCATTGCGCTGGGGAACAGAGGACCACACAACTCCCATAAAACCCTTGCTCATCGAATTCCCGGACATCAAGGGCACGTGAGAAGTCCACGTCTCGGCAACTGGTCCTCTTTCGAGAATGAGGACTGAGACGCCGCAGCATGACCTTCACGGACAACTTCGCATTGTTTCTGTCATGAAGGCCCCTAGGACCTGCCTGCTCTCCGTTCGCTTCCTCGCGAGTAACACCGCTTGCAGCTTCAACGTCCTCCACGATCGCATCCTCTTCTAGCCCATCCTCCGGTGGAGGGTCAACACCGAGAACACCTACCACCTCCATCACGTCATCGGCTTCTGGAAGGTCAATCGGATCAAGGAGCTCGATTCCCCAACCGCCTGCATCAATTTCCTCCTCTCGGGCCACGAACCACTTGTCGTCATCATCATCATCTTCATCATCACCATCCAACTCTCCCTCAACATCACCAACCACCCCATGCGCCCCAAGATCCTCCACCGTCCCATTCTGGCCCCACACCTCTCTCGCTCCCAGCGGCACGACCGCCTCCCAAGGCCTGTTCCATACAGGATCCCCCGCGAGCGCGCGCTCCACGACGAACCGCCGCATCGCTATCCAGTTGAAGTCGTACACGTACAGCCGCCTGTCGCCCCTCATCAGCAAGAACCGCTGCCCGCACATCGTGATCCAGCGTGTCCCCATGAACTCGTCTTGGAACCAGCGCGTATGCGCAGGGCCCCACTCTGCCCACGGCACAGACGGGGGCTCCTCCGAGCGGCATCTGCATCGCGTCTTCGTCTGTGTCTCCCTCTCCGTGGGACAGTGGCGTGACCAACACGGGGTGGAAGTTCGGCGCCTGGGGCCAAGGGGTTGCGTTCGGCTGGAAGTTGGCAACGAAGGGCAGGAAGGCGGGTAATGGCGAGGGCGGGGGCGGGGAAACCCGCACAGGCGGGGTCAAGTCTTCTCCATTTGCCTTTGCATGCCCACGGGCCTCCAGCGCCTCGTGCGTGACCTTGAGAAGGGATGAGCGGTGCGCGACCATCGTGTACGCGCGAGCCGCCCGGGTGGTGAGGAGCATGTACAGATGCAGAATCATGATCGCCTCCGCCGGGTCCGTGTAGAATGGGCTGAAAGTGTCGACGTTCATCGCAGACATCTTGGGGCCGTGCGGATTCAGCTCACACTGGCACGTCATCCGTAGAACGAGGGTGCCGTGCTGTAATGGTGGAAGCTCAAGGATGAGGTTGTATCGGGTGGGGGTTCATCAGGTTGGGCCGTCGTATTGCCAGCACCTGCGGAAGGGGATGGGAGCAGGGGCGCAGCGAACTCCTTTGCAAAATGGCAGACCTGACGATGGCCTCCTTGGTGCGGACGTTGGCGACGGGGTGGATGGCCATGTCAAAGAGGAGGAAGTTGCGCTTCTCGGTGCGGACGACGCCCTTGTCGACGAGCCCTTTTGCGAGCCGCTCGTGGACCTGCTTGAGCTGGAAGCCGATCTTCATCACGTTCCATGTCTCGCCTGCGGTGGGGTTTGCAAAGGGAGGTGAGGGGAGAGCGAACGATCAGCTTTAAGTCATGTGTGCCTCGACACGCAGTTGCATGCAGGGCAGTTCGTAGGGGACAGTTGATGAGATCAGTGAGAGTGAAAGTCCCTAGGGCCCAGCGAGAGTGGCGGCTCGCGAGTGGCCACGCGGTCAACTCGCCATCGCGCAACGGTTATCTCTCCGACACGCACGGTCATCTCTCCGTCGCGCAATTGCGAGACAGCCAACCACCGCCTACCAGTAGTCTAACTGACCACGCAAGCCTATCCTCGCACATCAACCGCGGAGTGGTACCTCAGAGCTGCAAGTGCGGGCGGTGGGAGAACATGCGCCGAACTAGCTCCTCCTAAACTGAGTTAAGATCCATCTCATGACCTCGCGCACTCTGGAGAGACGGTGTATGGCGGGCAATGGGCAATGGTGCAGGAAATCGTGAAAAGGAGACAAAATCTCCTGGCAAAATTTGCAAGGAACTACTGAAGCCCACGCAGGAGTTCAGCAGCTCCTTGTCACCTTGAAACAAGATCCCTCCTCCCCGCGAACAAGTAAGTGGCACCATTGGTATAGCCTGCCGCTGTCTCTAGGAACACTGTGCCTGTAGAGACACTTGCAAAAGCAAAGCCGTGTGCTCCTGTGACGCTCTCTGCCGCTCCTCCGGAGAGGCCAGGCTCGGCTTGCCAGGTGCACAAGTCGTCCACGCAAATACATTACCGGAGGCCCGGGTCAATGACCTTTACTGAGCTTGCACTGAGTGCTATCGACACACTCTCTCACCACCACTCTTACTAATCTCGTGTGCACTCCCCATACGAACTTTGTGGGGCGATGAGGAGAGCGAGTACTCACCGCTGAGGAGGTCTATCCAGCTGTTGATGGCCATCCATTCTGACTCCTGGGCCTTCATCATCCGGAGGGCCTCGTCGAGGATGGTCTTGCCTGTTTGGCGATCATCGAGAACCTCGACGAGACGTTCTGCGAGCGGGAGGTGTCTTCGATTAGGGTCCCTGACGAGTGCGATGCGACGACGGAGGGGGAGCTCGATGAGGATGCAGCCCCGGAGGGCGTATGAGATGTTGTCGTTCCAGAAGGAGAGGTATCCCTGGGTGATGGTGTGAGATGAAGCTGTAAAGCCGAGCAAAACAGAAGGGGAAAGAGAATGTCCGAGAAGCTTGAAAGGTGAAGGGGTACAAACGTTCGCGGACTTTTGACTGTACCGAGCGGGGTTCCACGGTCTGAGAGAGCGAACTAGGAGCTGGGCCGCTCGAGTGCGCAGAGCGGCGTCTCTCCCGCTATGGGTCGCCTGATCGCTCGAAGGGACCATGGCAGGCGAGTAGGCGAGTGGAATACAAGTCGAGCAGAAATTAGGGTGCAGACAATTCCGATGATAGCATGGAGTAGGATTGAGACTCCCCTGTTTGTCCTTTAAGCCGAGGAGGAGAACCTCCTCCATGATAGTCAGTCGGGGGGGCTTACCTCCCAGGCGTGCATCCTCGTCTTTGCGCTTGAGGTCTCTTGGGTCATAAGCTATCTTGCTGCCGCCTTCGAACGCGGCACCGGCATGGACGGGAGGTGAATGGAGAGACTCGCTGCGAGAGACAGATCCGCCGCCATTTGAGGCGGTGCCGTTGAACCCCCATGAGTTGTCGACATCTCGATGGTGTTGGAGGGGATGATTGGATGCACCACGGTGTCCGGTGAAAGCAGTACGAAGGAATTGAACATTGTCAGGTCGGAATAGAGGCGCTTTTGTCCCTAGGTTCGCGTTACCATCTTTGCCGTTGACAAAATATGCAGGTCAGGTCAGTCTGCAAGAGAGGATAGCAATACTATGACAAACTTTGAGTGCAATCTACCGCTACTACCATGAAACTCTTGGGTAACCTTGTGCAGAGCAAGAACCCCATTGCATAGGGATCATCCTCTACCACAGAGGTTTATGGTCATCGCGGCTGAATGTATACACTCTAACATTATGTCATGTGTTACAACCATTCTAGCAAACTAACCGACGCTACATTTTGTATGATCAAAGGAAAATGCTCACCACTTTTGGATGCTCAGTCTTCCAATTGAAAATGATGAGCGTAACCGGATCGGCGGTCACAAACGGGAAATAATTGTTGAGGAGAAAGCAAAGCATGTCTCCAGAGACCTCGAGCATTATGTTCAAGTGCCCCGGGAGGTCACAGTGAATGTTATTGAAGTGGAGCACGCGCTTTGCCGCGGCAGGGTCGCTCAGTCATGAGGCGAGTATGCATCCGGCCGTCCGAGTCCCGCCTGCAAATAGGAGACCATCAGAGAAACCTTTATACGCTGAGCAGGCAACGATGAGACCGACCGCCGCCGCCGACGTAGTCGTATGTGCCCAGGTCCATAACCAAGTCGAGCTTCAAGAGTAAACGGTATGGCGACCTCCGTGACGGCAGAAGTGGAAGGTATAGCCGCCCATCGTGGGGTGCACGGGCCTAGACGACGTTGGGCGTCTATGCCTTCGACTCGCCTTTGAACTGCCACCTCACAGTGGCAGTTCGTCTCTCCCATCTCCGCTTCTCCGCTCTTGCCACCGCCTCTGCTGTATTTCGTCTCCAGCCTGCGGGCCTCCGACTCTGGGAGGTCAAATCGCTAACCCAAGGTGCGTACGCGCAGCCCAATGCCATTTTGGGACCGGCACGATCATGCCGGTCCCAAAATGGCATTGCCCCCTTCCTTCATCCTCAACTTGCCTCCATCTATCAGTCTTCTCATCCAACAGCACTCTAACATTGTCATTTTCTAGGCTGCCACAATTCTGAGGACGGTCAGGGGACATGGATGCACAGGGCATGGAAACACGCAGCAGACAGGCATGGGCAGCGGACAGGCGGACGGAGAGAGAATGCGAGGCTTATCCCACACAGCATCGACTTATGCAGCCCAGGTTTGCTTTGCACCCACAACGCCCCGCCCTTTCGCCATGATCCAGCTTCGACCGTGTTCGCCATCACCTTCCTGGTGCGAGTGACGATCCTGACAAATGAACCCCCATTCGAGTCTGGCACATCCGAAAACTTCCTCCTTCTGGTTCCGTCCAGCACGTTGTCTAGCGAGCTCCCATCTCGTCCCCCTGGTCCCCGTCCTCGGGTCGTTGAGTGGGCGGAATGGGGTCCTCAAACGTGCCTCGTGCCTCGCCGGTCCCAACCCAAGATCTCTGCGTTCGTACCCAAGTGTGCCATGTCCCTAGCGCATGGGAGGGGCTTGCTGCTCCCCGAGTGTTACACCATCTTCGTGCTCGAAGTCCAGTCGAGCGCAAAACTCTCCAAGCAGGCCCTGGACAACCCTGCCATTGCCGCTGCGCACAAGTTCTTCGAGCCGGATGAAGTCGTCGCGTGTTCAAAGGTATTTATCGACGGCGCGATGATCCGGACGAGCGTGCCGATCACGGTGACGTGTGTTCAAGCGGAGCATGGGTTCCACCCGTCCGGGGATGGTCTTTTTTCGAAGGGGTTCGAGCTCCGACGATGGCGTGATTTTCTTTGTGAGTTCCTCCTTGGTCCGAGCGCAAGCGCGAAATGCCTCTAACACTGTGTTTAGACAGGCGGCCCTTTGAACAGACGGCCTCATCCGACTGCAAGATATGCTTCACGCCAAGGAGGTTCGGCGCGCAAGCAAGGCAAACACAAGCTAGGGAAAGTGAGCGCAAGTGGGCAGTCAAGCGGGCGGGCAGGTGGGTGAGCGAGCACAGGCGCATGATAGGTGAGTGTGGGTGTGCGGGCCAGCGAGAACATGCGTATGGGCTAGGATGATGGTGGTCGGATGACTACTGACGACGGGTGTAGCGGGCGGGTGAGTATGAACCGTAACAGTGGACGACTTGGAGGAGATTCCGCACAATCTCTAATGGCGATTGCGTTGGACAGCGTGGAGGTGGATTGGGAGATCCAATGCGAGAAGTGCACTGAGCTGAAAGCCCTGCTCACATGTAGCGCTGTCAGCGTGTACTCAATATATTTCTTCTTGGTGCTGAATATCTGGGACGCGTACCCCGCAGGTGGGGTTGAAATATTTCAAAATATCTGAAAGTGATGTGGGGAGGGATGTCCCCCACAGTGCTGACTGGAGGCTGCCCAAATATTTGAGGGCTGTTGGAATATTTGGTGGAGCAGTGGTTTATGGGCGACTGGCATTAATCACAAGCATGTCAAATATTTGGGCTGGCTTGAAATATTTGGGGCACCACTGTGAGAGCATGCCTCCTCCTTCCTGGTGGCGGCCGAAATATCTCGAAATATTTCAAAATATTTGGGGGAGTTCCCTGGGGGAGTATCTACTATATCAATGACGTCCACAGGGCAAGGTAAATATTTGTAAGTATAGCCGAAATATTTGGAGCGGCCCCACACAATGCCTCGAAATATCTCGGGGGGAGGCATGAAATATTTGGGGGGGCCCTGATAGTCATTGGGCTCAAGAATTCTAATAAAATGATAACTATCGTTCCACAAATATTTCACGAACTGATATCCCTGAATCCGCAGCGACACCCCACTATGCGCTACAACTCACGCTACGTTCAATGTGGGGGAACGGCTGTAAAAATGTCGCAGCGTTGCAAGAGACGCGTTGATACGAAGGACGCCATCCTCTTTCCCAACAGGCGAGACTATCCTCACTACTGCCGCGACCATCTGCGCATTGGGCTTCTTGAGACGGGCTTCTTTTCGACCAGATTCCCGGGCTCGAGCATTCGATACGAATGTCAGTACTATCCGTTCACTCTTTCTAACATATTAACTGTCCATTCTTGCTAATGTTTGCAGCACACAGACTATATCTCGCCAACGCTCGAAGAACACACACAAGTTCTGTTGCGCGAGGCCATGCACAACGGACCATCCCCGTCGGACAAATCAGGTTATATCTACGCATTCGAAGTGAAAGGTATGGTCTAGAAACTGCATTCGACTCTAACTAACCCTTTCTAGGTGGAAACTCGAACATTATGCACATCAAAATCGGGCGCACCAAAAACCTTAAGAAGCATATGTCGCAGCACCTCAAACGCTGCCCTTCGCTGCGACCAGTCTTGTTCGGCTACTACCCCGGAAAGTCAATCAAGCAGTCACCTGCCGAGCTCACGATCGCCACCATGAACCCACCACCGCCAACCCGGTACGCCCATCTCCTCGAAAAACTCGTCCATTTGGAGTTGGCGGATATTGCGGCCAACCATGGACCGTCCCATAAGCCGATGAGGGAGTGTTGCACTAGCTGTAGGTGCAATCACCCAAACTATTGACCTTCGTCTAACAAAATGCAGGTGGTTCGATTCATGAAGAAATATTCACCTTTCGCCGACTTTTCAGTCCATTTTGCGATCGTGAATGGGAGTATATCATTTGGCCTGTCATCACACGATGGGCAACCTTCATTTTCAGCATACGTTGAATCAAAGGTTGATCTTATCTAGGTACGTTAACTCTAGCATCATCCCGTCCTGTGTTTCACACAAAACAATGCAGGCCGAACTTCTATTCTGTCCCACGTATATACTTAGACGTAGACGATCTGCTCGTATACATGTCTTGTATTCGCTTGCCCCCAACAATGTTCATGAATATTTACAACGCATTGCATCTGTATTCTTTGTGTCTTGGGGCATTCCAATCTGAGTTACTGGGACGATCTGGGGACACGCTTAGTCGATCAGGTGCTTCTGACACAGCCTGTCAGTATCCTGTCTTGCTAACAGCTCGGACCCAGTACATCAGACGGCCTCAGGACCAATCAGGGGACCGCAACTTTGCTGATAAACTTGGGGTCTGGGTTCGATGGGGAGAATGCCTTAATAGATACAAAAGGTCAAACTAGGATACAGGGGTGCTTGTGCTAGGGTTTATATAGGTATGGGAGAACAATAAGAAGCTAAGGCACTAATGTTTGACTGGCTATTGTCTGAGATAGAAAACAAAGGGAAACTCATATGGGAAAAGAACAAAGGGAAAATGTCTGTGTGGAAACCCTATTGTACTGCATTGAGACAATAGGTGCTATGAGGTGTTGTGACCTCAGGGGTTATGGAAAAGATGGAGTTGGACCCAGAGTGGAGAAGGGAAAGAAATGATGTGCACAAAGTAGCTAGAACGTACACAGTTATAACATCACCCCCCTACTATGCTAAAGCTTTTATGAAGCTTGTCTACACCTCCTCACTGTTGTAATGTTCTTCATCACCATGACCTGCATAGGTGTCGTAGATGCAGATTTCTCCGTCATCATCATGCCCGTACTTCGACTCCTGCCATGTGAAGAAACCTTTGTATGGTCTGAGGTATCCTGAGATGGATGAAATGATGGATGGGTTCAGAGATGGAGTGCAGTTAGCTTAAGAGATGAGGGTGGAGGCTGACTCATCATGCCCATGAGGAGAGGAGAGACGCTCTGCGAGTGGTACAGAGTGAGTGGAGGACCCCACACTTCGAGTGCGAGAGCGATGAGATGAGGGTCAAATGGCTGCTGCCTTGATGGAGGCGTGGGTGCTAGTCTGAGTGGATGCTCGGAGGGACCAGCGTCTCCATGGGGGCAACTGTAGAGATGGAGAAGTAGGGTAGGGGTCTGGAGAGGTCTCCCTGCTTGGTTGAGGGAGAGAGTGTGGCTCCTTGTTGAGGAGCGCATAGAAGGAGGGAGGGATTTGGCTCTCCAATAAAGCCTGGTAGAGGGTGTTGCCAGATTGAAGTTGGTCGCGGGCAGCATCGACCGCACGCAGGGCCATCTTGGAGTAGGAGAGCGCTATGTTAGCCTGGCGAGCAGTGTCAATAGCAGAGGTAAGTGGCTGGTTGTTCACAAGGAGGGCCATGTGTGCATCATACTCTACAGGTCCAAGATGGATGAGTTGTTGTATCAAAAAGTGGAGAGATAGGTAATCAGGGCTGATGGCACTGTGGGACATCATGGAGGATGGAGAGTGGATGTGGTAGTACAGTGGGGAGTGAAGAGCGATGAGTGGGGTGCTGGTTGTTGAACGCACATAGCCTCGCATAGCAATGCATGGCATAGCTGCGTACACAGATATTGGCACAGCCCGATATCTCATCTATCAGCACAGGCGCTGTATAGCCGCCTTCCACATGATCATCTCATGTGATGCACTGCCCACATACCTGTGTACCGGCAGTGCGTTCTGGTACTGTATAGTTCTTACTAATACAGTCCCCCATGTAGTATATATACGGCCCCCATTGGCCCTAATAACAACAGCTCTTCCTGCTCTTCTCCTCACTCGTCTCTACAAGCCTCTCTCCCTCTCTAGCCAGGTAAGTATGTGTGACTACTGCATGTAGTTGTCCCCCCACAGTGGGCAACCCCCACTGTGCTCAACAGGTTATGAGCCCTGGTCGACGTTGTGGATACTGCACTGCTCATTGCTGGCTGCGTTCCACTCCTCACCAGCTTACCTGGCAAACCCTTGTTTTATAACGTTTATCATCTATCCCTTGTCGCCATTATGGCAGACTATCCATGTGTTGGATCAGGCGCGATCATACGCTGCCAGCCACACATGATGGTGGCTTGGATGTGGCGCAATCTTTGTTATCGCTGCCTGCCATGCCACAGAGGGGGAACCTATGCCAGTATACACTTCCGGCATTCCTCTCTTCTCTTTGATCGTCGTTCAGAATGATGACTGACTAGTCTCTTCTGTCCAGACTTCAATCACCTCATCGATCGCCATGTCGAAGGAACTCACCTCCCATGTCCCGATGCTCACTGGCCCCAACTATCTTCAGTGGGCGCCGAAGATGCAGGCTTACCTCCAGTCCAACAGTTGTTGGATCGGTCCGATGACTAGGACCAAGCCTACCACCGATCAAGACAAGATCGACACCTGGGAGGATGACGACACCTTATGCCGAGGCAACATCCGCCTCCATGTCGATGAAGCTATCGGCACTGCGATCGAGTCCAAGGACACTGCCCTCCAGGTATGGGACTATCTTCGGGACACCTACGGCAAGCCCGGCATCCCGGTTGTCTACCAGGACTTCTGCGCCGCCATGGGCATCACCATCCCTGCTGACGGCAACCCCATCCCTGCGATGGACAAGCTCCGTGCGCACTTCCAGACCCTCGAGACCAACCAGTTCACCGTCGCCGAGCACATCAAGGGGATGATCCTCCTCTCGAAGCTTCCGCCGGCGATGGACCCCATCATTCAGGTCTACATCTCGGGGATCACTGGCACAGCGGCGAACCCTGCCGTGCGCCAAGTGACCTTCGACGAGGTGGGCAACCGCGTCATCATGCACTGGGAGCAGCGCCAGGGGCGCCACCAGCAGAAGCCGCGCGACAGCGCGAACAAGATCTCAGCGGTCAAGCGCAAGCCGCAAGACCCTACCTTCCGCCAGCAGCAGCGCCCGCAAGGGCAGCAGCAGCAGCAGTGCCCGCATGGGCAGCAGCACCAGCAGCAGCGCCCTCAGGGGCAGCAGCAGCAAGGCCAAGGCCATTGTGGTCGGCGCGGAGGACACGGCCGTTTCCAGCAGCACCAAGGTGCGCACCAGCATGCCCACATCGCCCACATCGCTGATGTACCTCCTGTCATCACCAAGGGCACGCTGCCGCACCTGGAGGACCTGCGTGCGCTCCTGCGCAAGCCCGTCCGTGTGGAAACTGGCCCCAACCACCAGTACCCTGCGCTCACGCGTGCGTTCACCCTCGCGATGCAGTTAGGCGTGGAGCCAACCGTCGAGCGCATCAAGACGCTCGAGGTGCTCGTCATGGCCAGCGGCCAGTACAGCCGCATCAATGAGGACACCCTCAAGGACCTCGTCCCAATGCCGAGGACAGAGCCGCACTCAATGCGCTCATCACGGGCATCCTCCGCGACGCCCAGTGTGGACTCCCGCACCGCCAGCCCGACCATGTCGCGCAGCCCAACGCCCCTCGCGGGCCCCAGCAGCGCGTGGATCGTCGAGGTGGACAGCGGCGAGGACTCGGACCACGAGGACCGCGAGCCCAAGCGCCGTCGGCGCACCCTCAAGGAGCGCATCAGGCCGCACCTCAGGGAGCGCATAGGCGCAGTCGTCGAGGACGTCGACATGGAGGACACCGTGTCCCTCGGGCTCAGCAGTGAAGATGAGCAGGACAACGACGTCGAGGAGTTCTTCGATCGTCAATGGTCAGTCCCTTCCCCACTACACCATGAGTTATATGCTGACTACACACCTAAATTGGCAGTGACTAGTGTCGCAAGACCCTCTCATCGTGTAGATGTATCACACGTACCTGTAGCTACACCTGTATTACAAGTGGCTACAGAAGATAATACATGTATTCACCGCTCTACGTATGCAGCGTGCGCGAAATGTAAGGGAAAAGCGAAATCAGTCGTCAACCGTGACGAAAGTATGTGGATGCTCGACTCAGGAGCATCAATGCACTTCACCCATTCTATGGGTGATTTTGCTGATTTTCGCTATTACAAGACCAAACTGCCACTCAACACTGCTGATGGCGTAACTTATATGACTGGCGAAGGCACTGTCTTCCTACTATTGGAGACAGGCAGAACATTAAGGCTGAAGAATGTCGCCTTGGTTCCAAGTCTTACCAACAAACTCATTTCTATGGGTGCTCTTCTGCGAGATGGGATGTCGGCGCGTGCTACTACCACCAAGATCTCGCTCTACTGCAACAATGAGCATGTTGTTTCTTTTGAACTGCGCAACATTGGTGATACAATCTATGTGATTTATACGCAGCCTGTAAAGGCGTGAAACATGGTTGCGCTGAAAGGCGTTGATCATGAAACTCTTCACCGTCGCTTAGGTCATCCTTCAGACGATGTGTTGAGACATCTTCAGAAACACACTAAGAAGTGTCTGATTGTCGAGACTCCCAAAAAGGACTTGATTTGCCGTGGATGTGCTGAAGGCAAGATGCCATCGCAATCACACCCGATTGACAATTGGCGTGCATCCCGACCTTTTGAGCTGATCCATGTTGATCTGAAATCTTTCCCCGTGCCTTCGTACCACAAGTACCAGCACGCAATCCTACTCTATGATGACTATTCGTCATATGTGTGAGCAATTTGCCTTCGCACCAAAGACAATGCACTGCAGTCTACACGACAATGGTTCTCGTATGTCGAGACGCAGTACAATGCGAAAGTAATCAAGTGGAAATCAGATTCTGGAGGCGAACTCAAATCGCACACCTTCAACAACATGCTCAAAGACAGAGGCATCGAGATCATTTCTAGCGCGCCTCATATTCATCAACAGAATGGCCGTGCAGAGCGAATCATTTGTACGCTCATGGACAAGTCTGAGGCAATGCGGCATGATGCATGCATCCCTCAATCTTGGTGGGAATTCTCCTTTGAACACGCAGTGCACCTGTATAACAGGACCCCTATTCGTTGCCTTGAATGGCGGACACCATATGAACTTTTGAATGGTACCAAGCCAGACATCAGTCACCTACGCGTCTTCGGTTGTGGTGCATACGTCTTTTTGCCACCTGAAGTTTGCAAGAACAAATTATCGCCCAAGTCGGAGCTGATGATTTATCTTGGTGTCGGTGCTGGTAACCACAACCATAAGTTCATGCGCTCACCAAACAACGTCATCTTCACAGCTGCTCAAGCGCTATTTGACGAGAGTCTGTTTCCAAAATGCACACATGAAAAGAAGCGACATGGGCAGCAGAGTGCGCCCGAACCAGTTGAACCTGCGGACCAGGCAACTACTCCTTCTTTACTCCCTGATGACGACAATGAGCAACATCATCCTTCCAAGAAACCTTCCACAAAGGGCAAGGGAAATGCGCAAGGCCAAGCACATGCACCAGCTCCGGCTGTACCCCCTGTACCTCCTCAACCTCGCGCACAGCACGGAGGAGATGTACCAGAAGTGCAACACCCTATGCCGCCGCAACCTCCTCCGGTTGAACAGCCAGTCGTACCACGACAGTCTGGGAGGGAGCGGAATGTACCAGTTCGCGAAGGTAATGTCTATGGTGAATCACGTCACCCTACAGACATTTTTAAGGATGTTGAGAAATGGGGATCGTGGAAAAGGTTGGTTGGCGAGCTCCCGAGTCTCTCTCGGACCGCACCACCTTCAAGGGATGAGCAGGTTCCCGGACCTAGCCATGCCTGATCACTTCCACAATCACGACAGAGATCTGCTGAACGCAATCCACCCGTTCCACTTCCACCTTCGATGTGCACGTATCGGGAATCAACTCCCGTAGTCTCGTCTAGTAGTAGCGATGACGAGGAAGAGGAGGACTTGGGTTCAGACCCAATACCTGCATTTGTCCCTCTTCAACCTGAGCCAGTCACTCCTAGTCCAGACCGCTCAGACCCCGACGATGACGATGATGACGATGATGACAAGGATGAAGATGAAGATGAATCTGAAGAAGAGTCCTCAGGTCACTCATCAGAAGAAGTCGAAGATGTCTTGCATGCAGCCAGAACTGATGTGGCACAACTATGCCGGGAAGGGGGAGCTAGTCTCATCCAATACCTTATTGCAAAGGCGATTCCACCAGATGAGGGGGAGAAAGTCTCACCGCCCAATGTGCGCGAGTGGACTTACCGTGATATTGCCAGTCTACCAAAGGCTGAGCAAAAGGAGTGGTTTACCGCTTGCCGCGAAGAATTAGAGGCCCTTCGCAGGCGCGATGTTTATGACTTGATCGACCGTCCGAAAGGACGCAAGGTCGTGAAAAACCGCTGGGTATTCGACGTCAAAACTGACGGTCGTAAGAAAGCCAGACTTGTAGCGAAAGGCTTCTCCCAGGTCGAAGGCGAGGACTTCGACAAGATATTCTCTCCAGTTGTACGCTTTGAGACAGTCCGTCTCATCATGGCGCTTGCAGCACTCGAGGACTGGCACATCTCAGGACTCGATGTTCGCAGTGCTTACTTGTATGGCAAGCTGGATGAGGAGATCTACCTGGAGCAGCCAGAAGGATTTCGCATCCCTGGCTCTGAGCACAAAGTCTTCAGATTGAAGCGTGCTCTATATGGGCTTAAGCAGGCAGGATTAGCGTGGTGGCGCACCTTGTCTGAGTCCATGAAGTTGATGGGCTATAAACGGCTCACCAACGATGCAGGTTTATACATCTACAAACGTCACTCCGATGGCGCAATGGTAGTTGTAATCGTCTACGTTGATGATGCACTTTTCTGTGGGCGCGACAAGAAGCTTGTAGCATTACTCAAAGCTCGCTTCATGAAGAAATGGGAATGTCGCGATTTAGGTGATGCGAAAGAGTTTTTGCACATGCGCATTACTCGCATTGGCCGAAAGATCTTTCTAGATCAGCGCGCATACTTGGAGAAAGTACTGGACCGCTGCGGCATGACAAACGCATGACCGTCTTCAACTCCACTCCCTGCGGGTTATATACCTGCCCCCAACACAGGACAAGCTACACCGGAGCTTCGCTCCAGGTATCAGAAAGTTATTGGCTCTCTACTCTACCTCATGCTGGGTACGAGACCAGATATAGCTTTCGCTGTGACCAAACTGGCACAGTACGCCGCAAATCCGACCGAGGATCATCTCAGCAAGGCACTCCACATTTGCCGTTACCTCATCGGTACCAAGAACTACGCCTTGGTTTACAACGGTGATTCTCAGCTCGGCTTAATTGCTGCAACCGATAGTGATTGGGCTTCTGACCCACACTCTCGACGATCGCAAACTGGCTTCATGCTGAAGTTAGCGAACTGTGCATTCTCGTGGGTTTCACGTGCACAGAAGACCATTGCTCTCTCCTCCACTGAGGCTGAGTATATGGCAATGAGCGACTGTAGTCGCCAAATAGTCTGGGTTCACAACTTGCTTGCTGAACTTGGCTATAACCTCGGTCACGTACCGTTATCTGGAGATAATCAAGGCTCAATACACATCGGACAAAATGCTGTCACGGAAGCACGGTCGAAGCACATCGACATCCATTACCATTATGTTCGAGAAGTGTACGATCGAGGTATCACCGACATATTCTATGTCGAAGGGACTAATAATCCCGCTGATATTTTTACCAAGAATTTGGGCACTGTGAAGTTCCACCACTTTCGTCCCCATCTTGGCTTGCATTTTCCTAAGGCAGCTTAAAGTGCCATATCCGCTTACGTACTTGCAAGTGCGTACTTAGCGAGGGGGAGTGTTGAACGCGCATAGCCTCGCATAGCAATGCATGGCATAGCTGCGTACACAGATATTGGCACAGCCCGATATCTCATCTATCAGCACAGGTGCGGTCATCTGAATGAAGGAGTTGCATCAGATTCCACAGTCAGAAGCATTGGGTGCACATCAGCGTCGATCACGGTCATGTGTTGTGCCCTGTGTGTACAGGTTTCTTGGGCTCTTTCACGATGGTGCACATTTCAGTTCACGGCTGTTAGGTAGTTCTGTCACAGATGTCTCTCGGACTCTCTTTTAGGTTATAGTTTAGACTCACATGACCTTGTAGTTATGTTTTGGAGGTTTTAGTAGCTTAGTGGTGTTGATGCCACCATGCGGTGTGCATGGTATGTGCCCTCTGTACTTAGCTTTGGTTTTGGTGTATGGATTCTCCAGATTACCTCTGGCCTCAGATCTCTTGCTTCTTGTGCCTGCATATGTATGACTCCCTTTGGGCTCCGAGTAGCCTCTCCACATCGACTTCGAGCCTCCCACCATTTAGTACATTGTGTGACCACATGTACTCCACATTGTTCTTCCCCCACAGTGCCCATGTGCACTGATTATATCTGCATTATATATTACCGCATGGTAGTTGGTCTACATGACCACACCATAGTTGAGTCTCCCCCTTTCCCTACTGTTTGGTGGCCTTTAGGCTTGCAGCACACCTGTACCACCTCGCATCTTTTTGTCACAGCCTGTCCTTTCTCTGCATTGATCCTCCAGTTCTACGTGCAGGTTTCCCATGCATGTTACACCAGCTCTGAGATCACCAGTGTTGAGCATAGTGGGGATGCCACTATGGGGGACAACTAGACGCAGCAGTCACACATACTTATCTGGCTAGAGAGGGAGAGAGGCTTGTAGAGACGAGTGAGGAGAAGAGCAGGAAGAGCTGTTGTTATTAGGGCCAATGGGGGCCGTATATATACTACATGGGGGACTGTATTAGTAAGAACTATACAGTACCAGAATGCACTGCCGATACACAGGTATGTGGGCAGTGCATCACATGAGATGATCATGTGGAAGGCGGCTAGACTCGACCGACTTCTCAGTTGTTGCCAGCTCATTAGTGTCTCTGGGCTATGTGACTCGGATGCACAAGGTGGCGGCCTGGCCTGCCAACCGGGTTCAGTTCCTTCAGAGGCTAAAAAAGCTGGGCACATGTGATGACACCGCACAAAGGCTAGACCATTGAAGGTACTGAGCATATCTGGCCACGATTGATGTCATAACTCAGCCCATCCTTGACTGTCCCTATGGTCGCACAGCAATGGACCACAAGTTAAGTCACCCAGTTGCTTTCTCCATTGCATCGCATAATTGGTCGGATCGTCCCTTATGAAAGGTTACTTATATAACAGGTACAGGTCACAATGACCGGAAGCCGACGAGTCGTGTGACTGTGTGACAGTGACCATGACTCGCCAAGACAAGCTGACTGTGGTTGCCCAATCCAGTCACAATCGTGCACCAATCGCTGGAGTTCTGGAGGGTTTTCAATGCTGGTTTTGTGATCGCTCATCGCCACGAGGCAGGCTAGGCCATAGCTGTCACATATAGCTACTGTTACCGATGTACTTGACCTCTCTCACTGCTGTTTGGGCAGACAATCTTGGATCCCCCATCCTTTACCTCTCATTTTTCTGACAAGCGACTGCGATTCGACTTTGCCTTCGATCAGCCATCACCGGTGACCTGCGACAGCGACTTGCAACTGACCGATGTGCGACAGCAACAGCGACTCATTGCATGACTTTTGCCACAACTTTCGACTTTCAACTCCACACACTCTTCCCCCCCCCCTTTCTGGCACTGGTTATGATCACGACGAAAGGGAACCCAAGACCATACTCACCCCCGATGCCGGCAACGTTGCTCCGACCTCATCTCCCTCAGCCCTCGGTTGTCCTGACTGTACACAGGCCCTGGGATAGTGTATTATTTTGGAGCCCACCACAAGGGGGAGTATAGATCTCGCCTCTGCCTTTGGTGCGATCCCGTAACTCTCATACAGTGCTATGCTGACACCTTTCACTCCTTTGCATTCATCGCTCACACATAAGCTACTTGTCGCTCATGTGCATAGGATCACCGACCTTAGACTTCAGCTCAGCGATGAGACCCAATACAGTCACATCCTCAATTCGCTCTCTCACGCCCTCGATCGCAGCATCAATGCACTCGATAACCAACTCTCTTCTTCTGACTCTTCATCCACGACATCTTCCATGACAGTTAGGTCTAGAGTGACATGCGTGATGCCGAGCACCAAGGCTAAACGTGGGTATGGGTTCTTTGCAGGTATACCCATATATACCTGGATCTGGACCTGTGGGTATAGGTCTTGTGGGTATGGCTACCTGGTGCATAGGTCAGACACAGATCCAGGTCAGAGGTTTTGAGGCTGTGGGTTACCTCCAGGTTACCCATGGGTTTTTCTAAAAAAATAAACAGTCTGTATGTCTTCAATAAGTGGTCTATATGATCTATTTACCTACAATAAGTGTAGTAGAAACTGTTTGTATGATTGAACTATAATATCTGGTGTATTGTCTTCAGCCTTCTCTCCAGTCTATGCAGGTGCTCAAACCTTGCACCTGATCTGAAGTTTAAAGTGTTTAAGTTTCTGACCATCAAAGAGCTTCTCACAATTAAATCTGTGTCCAAGGAGTGGTAGGAAGTGGTATACCTGCCCAAAGGACACAATTGGGTGAACATTTTACACAAAACAGCTTTAACTTGTATGTATTTTGGTGGGTCTTGCAGGTATCCATAGGTACAGGTCTTTATGTGGGTAAACCCATGGGTACAGGTCAAAGATCTGTGGGTATGGGTCAATACAGGTCTTGACCTGCACAGGTCCAGGTCAAGCCCTCTGAGACCTCAATACCCACAGGCACAGGTCCAGGTCAACCCACAGGTGATCCACGTTCAGCCTTAACGTGACCACAACAATGTGCCTCTCACCTGCAACTGTTCATGATCGCATCTCTGACCAGAGACAGTCGGGGTTTCAGTGAGGGGGAGGGACTGACCAACCAGAAGCCGACAAGTGACAATGCGACCGTGATGAGTGATATTCCAACTTTCGACATTACATGACAAGTGAACAAGTGACTTGACAAGGTCAAGAGGTGGCTCCGTGACCTCCAACAACTGAGCAACATCTCTGACAAGACGTACCCACAGTTCATTAAGTACTGCTAACAGCACTTTGATGATGGCGACTGACTGTGGCGGAAGGACTCGCATGGTGCACACAAGCTTGTGATCGGCCTCAGCCAGCGACTGGTGATCTTCTGACTGTTGAACGCGCATAGCCATGCACAGCGTTGCATGGCATAGCTGCGTACACAGATATCGGCACAGCCTGATATCTCATCTATCAGCACAGGCGCTGTATAGCCGCCTCACATGATCGTTTCATGTGATGCACTGCCCACATACCTGTGTACCGGCAGTGCGTTCTGGTACTGTATAGTTCTTACTAATACAGTCCTCCATGTAGTATATATACGGCCCCCATTGGCCCTAATAACAACAGCTCTTCCTGCTCTTCTCCTCACTCGTCTCTACAAGCCTCTCTCCCTCTCTAGCCAGGTAAGTATGCGTGACTACTGCGTGTAGTTGTCCCCCATAGTGGTATCCCCACTATGCTCGACACTGACAAGTGCATGAAGACATCGGGCATCGTGGCAATTATGTGACATTGCAGTTCATCGTGGAGTGATTCTGGTGGCCATCCCTTCATGAGGGCATCACTTGGTACGTTTGCACTTGCCATCTCTGCCAGACGAGACAGATGCGACAGGTCCTTATATCGCTGGCCATTGTAACACCCGCACTGTTGTGACAAGTCACAGGACTGATGACCAGCAGGAGAGCGTCATCGGTGCAATGCGGCGAAGGACCAGCGACAGGAGTGGGGGCCACCATGGCGCAATACGTAAAAGGACCTGCAGCAGGAGCGAGGTTGGTGACAGTGGGCACCAGTTTCTTGACCTTGCGTCACTTTGAAGCCTTGAGGGGGTCAGCACTGACTGGGCCTGCAGTGTCCAGCGGAACAATCGCGATGATGGTACCATCGCTGGCGAGCTCCCATCCCTTGGCATTTCCCCACTTGACTTGGTGGAGCAAAGGGTGGATGGCGATGCCACCTGGAACAAGGTCAGCAATCACAGTGACAGGAAGGAGCTGGTGATTTACTGCGCTTGAGCTTCACTGATGCACACCCGACGCTTCTGTCCGCAGAGGTCGACGCGACTACCCCTTCCGGGCAGTGACCGCGACTTCGAGCCATGTGATAGCGCGGGAGTTCCCGAGTCACTGACAGCATCGGGGGTCACGTGGTGTGCCGACCCTACGGTGCGAGGTGAAGGCCTGGAACACTGGATCACCATCGCCGGTGCGAAGCTTCCGATCAGTCCAAATGGGCGGCCACAGCGATCCGGCCCGACTGTCTGCGCCACGCATGTGTTGACACAGCGGCAGGCCACAAGTTAAGTCATTCAGCATCTCTGCAGTCACATCACGCGACTGTCTGCGGATCGTCTCTCACTAGTTGGTCTTGGTGACAGGTACCGGCTGCAACCCCCGACTGCGACCGCCGATGACCAATGACGTCGCGCGACTATGCGACATCAAGCCAAGCCGACCCCAAGTCGTATGACCGGTCGCAACCACGCGGTGGTCGCTGATGTTCCGAGGGGTTTCCGACATGGGTTGTCGCAGGCGCTCATCGCCGCGAGGCAGTCTAGGCTATAGTCGTCACACGTAGTTACAGGCAGGATGTACTTAACTCAGTCGACCACCGCTTAGGGCACACAATCTTGGACCTCCACCCTTTACCTTTCATTTCTCTGACAAGTGACTGTGATTCGACTTCACCTTCAATCGGCCATCATCGGTGACCTGCGACAGTGACTTGCAACTGACTGATGTGTGACAGCAACAGTGACTCATCGTGCGACTTTCGACTTTCGACCCCACACGCTCTTTCTCCGCTCTTCTCCTCGGCACTGGTTACGATCGCGACCAAAGGGAATCCGAGACCGTACTCGCCCTCTGCACTGGCGACGTCGCTCCGACCTCACCTCCCTCAGCCCTCGGTCGTCCCGACTGTACACAGGCCCTGGGATAGTGTATCATTGCATCGTTGAACCAGTCGCTGTAGTGCTGTGAGTCGTATTCACAGCGCTTTTTGTCCTTGCAACACTTCCCACAATGGACTTCCCCACGCCGGAGGACACATTTAATCTAGGCATAGCTGGAGCAGCGATCACACTGCAACAGTGATCAGCAGCGACGAAAGTAAAGGGGCAGTGACAATTCACTTACGGCTGACAGTGCGAGGTCAGTGTGAGGGGGTGATGTAGGCTGCGGTTGCATGTCAGCCACCGACTTCCGCTTCCCCTGTTCGATCTTAGGGGTCTCCAGCCAGCGCGGTTTGTCCTCTGACAAGCTGAGCTCAATGGTGTTGGGGTGCACCTGCATGGGAGGCGCAATGCCAGCGCCAGCAACCTTGGAGTCATGGTGCATCTTCTTGGATGGCGTGGCCTTCTCACCGGCGACCTTGGCCAACTCCATGGAGCTGCGGTCAGCAAGGCTGCACTTGTGGTGAACAAGAGGGCGAATGCGGGGCAGAGGTGACTCAGCAGGCAGCGACTCAGGACGTGGGCCGGCAGGGACACCAGCAGTGGCGGCACCAGAGCACGATGCAGATGACATGGGAGCGAGCATCATAGCAACAGCAGCGGAGGAGCACTGGGAGGACACGATGGTGGCAGAGGGAGCAGCAGTGGTGGATGGGTGTTGCGACATCATTTGTGACATTGTGGCAGAGGATGGAGGGAGTGGAGGAGGAAGAGGAGTGGTGATGCTGGTGAGGACATCGGACATTGAAGGGAGCACAGCCTGGCGGGTGGCCTTTTTGGCGGTGTGTTCACACACCTTGGCCATCACGTTGGCCTTCCGGGCAACACGTTGGGTGTCGGTGACCTGCCGGATGGCCAAGCACAGATACCCGTCGTGAAGGGTCGGGCTGAGCCAGGACAGCCATGCATGCATGACCGAACTGAACCAGTCCACGAACGACAAGACAATGCAGTCAGTGACAGCCGCAACTGTGTTGGTGTCTGTGCCTGCACTGAGCCAGGTGTCCTGCGACAGGGGAGGGGGTTCAGCCTAACAAGTAAGAGTCGTGACAATGAGGTGATGTACCAGGTTGTCCAACACATTTTGTAGCCCTGCCTCGTGGTCATTGTCGGTCTCCAGGGGGCTCCCATCCAGGTAGTTAAGGAGGATGTCGAGGTTGGCCTTGGCACCATCACGTGTGACCTGGGTGGTGTCATCGCCAGTGGCACGGGACTTGCCTTTAGTGTCGGACATGGGAGGTGGTTGGGCGAGGAGACGAAGAAGAAGAGAGGGGTGCAGTTGGAGGATGGCGCAGATGAAGACCCACTGGACAACGGCCTTTATGTGATGTGCAACGGCAGTGCCAGCATCTCGGGCCTGCCTCCATCACACATTTGGAGTCACGGCATCGTCAGTTCGGGACAGTCTTTTGTCGTGCAGCAGGTCGAAAGGTTACCATTTCATCGAGAAGCGCGAAAAGCATGTCTAGCAAGGATCGCCGCCTGTCAAGTGGCCTAGAAGAGAAGATCACATGGCAATGGCACCAATACCATGCTGCTTCCTTGTGGCGACTGAGGACGGTCGAGATCTCAGGGAGGGGGAGGTGATGCATGCCTGACGCTTCTGACCATAGAACCCAATGTGACTCCCCCATTCGGATGACTGAGGTGACTCGACCGACTTCTCAGCAGTTGCCAGCTTGTTGGTGTCTCTGAGCTATCGACTCGGGCATGCGAGGTGGTGGCCCAGCCTGCCAACTGGGTTCAGTTCCTTCGGGGGCTGAAGAAGCTGGGCACATGCGATGATGCCGCACTAAGGCTAGACCATCAAAGGTACTGAGCATATCCAGCCACAATTGATGTCATGACTTGGCCCATCCTCAACTGTCCCTACAGTCGCACAGCAATGGGCCACAAGTTAAGTCACCCAGTTGCTTTCTCCATCGCATTGCACAATTGGTCGCAGATCATCCCTTATGAAAGGTTACTTATGCGACAGGTACAGGTCACAATGACCGAAAGCCAACAAGTCGTGTGACTATGTGACAGTGACCATGACTCGCCAAGACAAGCCGACTGTGGTTGCCCAATCCAGTCACGATCGCGCACTAATCGCTGGAGTTCCAGAGGGTTTCTGATGCTGGTTTTGTGATCACTTGTCACCACGAGGCAGGCTAGGCCATAGCTGTCACACATAGCTACTGTTACCAATGTACTTAACCTCTCTCACTGCTGTTTGGGCAGACAATCTTGGATCCTCCACCCTTTACCTTTCATTTCTCTGATGAGTGACTGTGATTCGACTTCACCTTCAATCGGCCATCATCGGTGACCTGCGACAGCGACTTGCAACTGACTGATGTGTGACAGCAACAGTGACTCATCATGCAACTTTCGACTTTTGACTCCACACACTCTTTTCCCCCCTCTTTCTGGCACTAGTTATGATCGCAACCAAAGGGAGCCCAAGACCGTACTCACCCCTGACACTGGCAATGTCGCTCCAACCTCGCCTCCCTCAGCCCTCGGTCATCCCAACTGTACACAGGCCCTGGGATAGTGTATCAACGTATTATGACCATGTCGAAGATAGCCGCATATCATACTAAATGATTGGAGACCAAGCTACGAAGCACCATGCCATGCCACTATATGTCCTGTGGCACATAATGAGATGTGTATATGATCGAAGACATACCTAATGATCCCCGAGTGTGAGGGCACCCGTAATCTGTGTGCATAATCAGGTCGCGAGGAAGAGGAACCGTGAGGTCAAAGGGGGACATGCACGATGCATGGACACTGCATGGTAGATATGTGTGGTAAGCCAAAGGAAGTCTGTATGATGCAGAGGGCAGAGGAACCCGAGCCATAAATGGTGCATGCGGTGGTGACCGATCAGTACGAGGAAACTATGCAGAATGCAAAGATTCTGGGCACAAGGCATGTAGGGGACCCTACATCTCCCCCCCACTGACATCTGAACTGTCCTCAGTTCAGTTGACGCCACATGGAGGCTGATGAACTAGAAAGGGAGAGCACCGCACAGGATCGAGGATAAAGACTGCAAGGCAGAAGGGCACCAAGCATGATGCACCCTACTCTACACATGATGAGTGCGCTCAACAACATGGAACAGCACTGCAATGAGGTCTGCATGATCCTACTGCCGAAGGCCAAAGACATGGTGGAGTGCTAGATAGCTGAGCTGCAAATTGTCGTCAATGGGGAGGCATTTGTCGAAGCGGACGTGAAGAAGTGTCTTGATCGCCTCATGTTCAGACTCGTACATCTTCGCATCATTGACCGTTGGCCTCACACTCACCGCGCAGTGCAGGGCACGCTGTTGCATATCTGCTCAGATTCCACTGTCATCCTGTCAGCCACCAACCAGGTCAGGCTAATGCTCGAGATGTGGAACGTGCCCGAAATCCTGCAGCACTTCAATACAGAGTTCGACTGAGTACAATGTGAGGTGCTCACAAGCGAGCTCCGGCTGCAGTGGGTGGTGGTGAAGACATATCGGGACATGGTGTTCTTGTTCTGATACATTCTGGAGTGCACAGGAATGAACCTCTGCGCCATGGATCAAGCACATGTTGAGGAGTTCATCCATTGGTCCATATGCAATGAGGTAGACACATGTCATGAGTACACCAGTTTCAACGGAGTGCCATTACAAGAAGTCGAATGAGGCCAGCAGCCAAACAAGGGCTCTCCCAACGGCCCAGTGAAGTGCAGTGAGTCAGCGCACCTCAATGCAGATGATACAAAGCTGAGCGCTTGACACAAAATAAATGCTGTCCACAATGTGGCTGAGGCCCCAGCATCGCCACACACGGTATCCGGGCATCAGCGGGAGGACTTGAGGATGATAGAGGATGATTGTAATTGATCAAGAAATGGGGCAGTGCTTCTGAGCAGATAAGAAAGTTGAAACGTGCATGCTGTAAATAAGGAACCGAAGATGGATACAAGCTTAATGCGTAATGTAATGGGCGCGGCAACCATTCAGTGCCACTCGTGTGGTGTGGACCCTGAACGACGCTTTCTGGGGACTTATGGAAGTTGTGGAAGGTCGAAGAGGCCATCGCGTGTGTTGTTAAACCTGGCCATATAGACTTGAGGGTCAGCGTCGGCCTTCTCTTTTGCATGCCCACTTTCTCATCCCCCAAAATGTCTTCACCATGCTGAACTCCCAAACCATTGCTCCCAAAGACATCAAGGTCCACCACGCGCTCAGCTGGACGAACCCTCCAGACGTCGACACCAGCCTCCTCGTCAAGCTCATCGAGGAGCTCATCATGTTGAGTGACAGCCTGAACTCCATTGCACGGAGCCAGCTCCATGACCAGTTCCTCAATGTGATCAGCATGCTCTCCCCGCTCGTACTGGTGGATGTGCACTTCACATGATTCTGCGATCTCGCCATGGGCCACTGCTCTGACACTGAGGCCCAATGCCTCATGAAGATGTACATAAGGCTGAGCGTAGGTCGACCTGCAGATTTTGGTCCTTGATCTTGTAGCCCCGTTTCTGAGCTTTCCAATGATACCAAAACTATGTAAAACAGATAGAAACTGAGGGAGATATGAGCAAAACAATCTGGCAAAGTTTGAAGCACAATCAATCAAAACTGTGACCTAGAGGGTGACAACAATGTCACAGGTCACTTTGATTCCGGAATCTGTGAATCAAAGTGACCTGTGACATTGTTGTCACCCTTTAGGTCACAGTTTTGATTGATTGTGCTTCAAACTTTGCCAGATTGTTTTGCTCATATCTCCCTCAGTTTCTATCTGTTTTACATAGTTTTGATATCATTGGAAAGCTCAGAAACGGGGCTACAAGATCAAGGACCAAAATCTGCAGGTCGACCTATGCTCAGCCTTAGATGTACAGTTCGCACATGCGGCCCCACCTGCTCGAAGTGATGCATGTGCAGTGTACGGAACTCGAAGCACGCCACGCAGAGCTCATCACTGAGCATCAAGCCATCCAGATGCAGGTTGACAATGAGGAGTTCTTTAGAGGCTCATTGTCACCCTCATCTTCACTAACATTCGCCCATACAGCTCGTCTACCTCATCTTCAAACAGTTTGAGCCTGTGCACACCCACCAGCACTTCTGGCTGCATGTCATGCTGCCCATTGTCATCGCTGCGCTCCTCCTTACACTCCACTATGTGCCCCAACATGTAGGTGTCCTTGCGGGTGTGGAGAGCAAGGAGCCTCCCTATCCTGCCATTTGTCGGCACCCCTGTTAGGCCCACCTTCACTGAAAGTGAGGGTGGATGGCCTGATTACCACGATAGCAGGCCACAATGGCTTCATCTATGACCTGGATGCCGGCAAGAGTGGCCAGGATGATGATAACGATGAGGACAAGCTGAAGACAGACAAGAAGGCCCATTGCCCATCCCGTCCTCATCCCTCGCTCTCTCCCCTCGCCTCCTCCAGGCATATGAGTTCTCCACCCTCACTGGCACCCTTGCCTGTAGCTACAGCCATGTATTAGTTATGGTCAATATATACTTTTCATGTCTATCTTCTATGTGGTGTGTGTCGAGCATAGTGGGGGTACCACTATGGGGGACAACTACATGCAGTAGTCACACATACTTACCTGGCTAGAGAGAGGGAGGCTTGTAGAGACGAGTGAGGAGAAGAGCAGGAAGAGCTGTTACTATTAGGGCCAATGGGGGCCGTATATATACTACATGGGAAACTGTATTAGTAAGAACTATACAGTACCAGAACGCACTGCTGGTACACTGGTATGTAGGCAGTTGTAAGGGCCCGGACCGGTTACCGACCGTCCGGCGCCTGTTCAGCAATCACCAACTGTACAGTTGTGGCACGCACGTAGATACACGAATTCTGTAGACACTTGCCCTTCACCTTTTGTATACTCCACTCTTGCGTTACCTTGAGTATCTAGACTCGGTTCAACGTATCTCTGGCGTGAACTTAAGGCAACCATCAAGTAACTGGTGCTCTACTTGATACTTTACACTTTTTTACGTTCCCTTCTCGTCACTACTCTTGGCGACAACCGGAATTCTAACAACAATGGGCAAGTCTAACAAGAAAAAGAACACTACGCAAAGGGCTAAGGCAGCCGCAGAGAAGATGCGGCTGACTGAACAAGCCAGCCCAGGGGATCCCGGTGGCGCTCCCACTCCACCGGGACCAGGCGACTCCATGCAGGCACAGCTGGGGGGGTCTGAACGGCTCTCCCCGCTTTCTCCGCTCACGGACGATGTCCAAAAAAACGAACGTGCCGATCCCGCAAGCAGATCGATGCGCTCCGAAACCACGCAACTCGCAGACCACTGTGCCGACGCCGAACAGCTGTCGATGCATATCGTATTGCGAAATGGCTTCGGAGAGGACCGCGAGTCATTTCGCGCAACCTCCAAAGCAGACGTAAAAGCCACGCTCGAGGACCTCATGGACAACACGCAGTCCCGGTACGACCTACTGGACGAGGAGCTCCACGAGGTGTTAGAACGTCAGGCGACCCTTGGCAGGGAGCAAGAGGCGGTCACAAACCGCATACAAGATATTCAGAAGAGAGCGCGAGATGACCATCTCATGTTCTCCCGCAGTGTGAAAAGGACCTGAGAGATCCTTGTTGCCCAGGATGTGCGCAGTGAGTTCTCGGTTCCGGACGGGGACGGCCAACTGACTGCCCCGGCAGTAAAAAGATATTCCATCAAGGTAGAAGACGACGTCGTCTCCTACCTCGACCATGACAGTCTGGAAGTGGCAGATAATGACCACCTCTTCTGGACTCGAAGCCCGAACGAGAACACTCGGGAGTACAAGGCTCGAGAGGTGGCGCAACTACACGCCCTCGCTCGCGAACACTACGCCGAAGGCGTGCGTGCACGCAACGCACGCGCCGAAGCTGTCTGGAACAAGATCGCCAGCCAAGGACCGGCGGCCGGGAAGACAAGGGAAGGCGACACATACCCTCGTCAATACCGCCGTCACTGTGGAACTAGCCCCCCGGACGACGATGGTGATGACAAAGACAACGAGAGCTCGTCTCTCCCGTCCCATCGTGACCACCGCGGACACCACAATCGTGGGCACAATAGCTCGCCCCACGAGCAAAGCTCTCGGAGGTCGCCCCACGGCGATGCAAAGGGCAACCGAGGCAGCGCCGGGGGAGGATATCCACCCGACGGCTCGAGCGACGACGAGGGTCCTCCCTCGTCATCGGGCAAGGCACGAGGGCCAGCAATGGCCAGCAACGTGCACCCCAGTAGCCCCCGCACCCCGCGCCGACAGAGAGCGGGAGCTGGCGGCGATCGCAGCCCATCCTACCTCCAACCCGGTAGTGGGAAGGATTATTTCCTCACCCACGACCCCGACGACCCCAATGGGCCATTCACGGATAGGCAGCTCGAACTTATTCGAGCTACTATCCAGGGACGAGTCTCGCGCGACTCCATGGATCTCCCGGCCCTCAAGAGCCTCAAGAACGTGCCTTCCGCTGGCCACTACGGCGGAGATGATGATGCCGAAGCTTTCATGTCGTGGCTCAGGGGGCTGCTACGGTGGCTCGCGCTAGCGCGGGTCACCGGACCCGACCTCGACGAGGACCGAGTCCAATTACTTGGTCAGCACCTAGTAAAGGAAGCCCGAGCTTGGTATGACGATGCCATTGACAATATCGACGGCATCGGGAGCCACTGGAGTTTCGAACAGGCGGTCTGTGCTTTGTACCGCCAGTTCATCCACAGGTCTACCGCACGTTCTGCGGCGGATCAATTCGCTCGCACCAGATACTGAAAGGAGACTGGTGTGAGCGGCCTATGGGATGCATTGGTGGCCCTGGCCCGGAAGATGCCAGAGCCACCCGATGAATATTCGTTCAAGCAGCGCTTTGTCGATGCGCTGCCTGAAGACCTGTGCGCCCCAATGCTCCGCATTCGGGACATCTCCATCGAGAAGTCCACTCCATGGGCCCTGTGACGGGCGGCCCTCCACCAAGAGGAGAACAACCGCGCGCTCGACGACTGGCGGACGGCGCATCGCACGAGTACGGCGCGTGATCATCGTAGTAACGAGAGGCCCACAGGGACCAATCGCCCGGCGGACTGTCCACCAGGCCAGCTACGACCATACGCCCCTCACCGCCCATCTCAACTAGGCAATGCGGGCAGCGCCCCTACCCAGCCGCGGTCTCAACCGCCGCGTGCGTTCAACAACGCGCGTGGCCCTGGACAACCACGGCCAGTGACCAATACACATGGCCAGGGCAGCAACCGACCAGGCGCGGCGAAGCCTCCCAGCACAGCCGCAGCCTCAGGACCCCAATGCTATAATTGCAAAGGGTTCGGGCATATCGCCGCCCAGTGCCCAAAGGCACAAGCACCCCATTTGTGCGCCGCACGGATCGTCGGTGACAGCGATCTGAACGACCCGAACGATCCCGACACTTACCTGACCACCGACGAGCAATCATTGGCAGACAGGGCCATAGATAGGATCGAGGAGACCGACCCCGATCCAATGGAGGAACCAGCCGGTCCCGAAGAGAAGGCGTCGGATAATGACGCTCTCTACGAATCCGACGAGCAATTCTACGGCAACGGATCCCAGTACGATCCAGATGATGAGTTCGTCGACGCGTTCTCGGACCACAGCAACGATGACGCATGGTTCGGATCTATGCGTGTCATTCCAGACGAGGAGGGATCCCCGTCTGTGAATGGTGATGGTACTGCCCACGACAACATCAGTGAGTACGCGGACGATACTCTCTCGTTCTCCCGGGTGAGGGGAGACTCCGTTGACCCTTGACCCCACCCTCTCGATACTCTCCATCCTGCAATCGCGGCGGGCCGCCTTGGAGTGCGTGCAGTGATTCGAATGGACCCTGGCGACTACGGCGATGAGGAGGATGAGGACATGCTGGAACTCGAGGACGTCTCCATGGAAGACAGAATACGCCGGGTCTGCGAATTCGTCGAAGAATATCGTGGACCCAGAATCGAGCTCCCACTCACTTGGCAGTTCGACCAAGCCTGGTCGGCTTTTGTGGACTCCGAAAGGGCTGACTCAGACTTGGAACCGCTGCTGGGAGTAGCGTATCGCTTATCCCAGCAGAACAACCATCTCATCAATGCATTGCACGACGCGCGCAACCAGGCCGATGCCCTGTGCACGTCGCTCGGTTGGACTCAACAGGAATTAGCGGTGGCACTATTCCGGGAAGGGGAGGCACTCAACGCCGAGCAAGGCCCCCTCTCCAACCATCTCTCCTTAGCGGACCGACAACGAACACACGTCAGAGTGCGGGTAATGACTGAAGTTCGACTGCTGGAGGTCAACAAAGACGACGATCGCGAGGACTCAACTCGTGATCTCACACTCGAGGAGGCCAATGACCTCCTCCTCCGAGTCCTGGACGGACGGGAAATCCCCGTGGGTGCAGGTATTGCGCCACCAGACTATGAACGAATCAGGCGATCTGAGCCTAGATTCTTCGCCATGCGAGTATCCACTGGGGCGGAGAACCTTGCGACACGCGCCCGCGCGGGTCGCCGACCCCTACTTTCTAAAGGTGAGCAGGAGTGTCTCATTATCCTGCTCGTCATCAATGGACTGGGTTCGCTGACATTATGCGATGCTGGCAGCACCACTGAGATGCTTAGCAACGACTTTGCTAAAGTATCTAATTGCGACATTATAAAGTTGGAGAATCCCGCTACTCTCCAACTTGGATGCGCAGGCAGCCGCTCGCGCATCAACTATGGAACTCGCGCACTGGTCACCCTGGGCGATTTCGGTGCGGAGGTTTATTTCGACATCACCAATCTCGACCATTACGACGCAGTGCTTGGGACCCCGTTCCTGCGCCGATTCGGGGTGATGTTGGACTTCAGGAACAACTGTGTCCACATCGACGGGCACGCCTACCCAGCACTCTCACGTGCCCAGGTAAACGACGTGCTTCGTAAGCGCAACACGAAGTCGAGCCCTCGCGAGCGCCCAGTGGCGAGTGGCCCTTTGCGTGGGCCCAACACCGGCCCTGCTAATTGACTACAGCAGGACACACCAGCACTACCAGCCACAACACTGGCGGCCATGCGTGCTGCGCCAGTGCCGGCAACAGAATCTGCCGAGCCCAAGGATTCGGCGGATCCCCCTTCCACGATCGCAGAACCTCCATCAGTGACGACACAACCAGACATGGAGGTGTCGACACAGTGGCTTGGCGAGATTCGCGAATGGGTATTTCGCGAATATGCTGACCTGTTCCAACCAGTTCCCCTGGAACTACCACCCTTCCGGGTGATTAACCACAGTATACCGCTGATCGATGAGAGCAAGCGGTATAAGTACCATATGCCACGGTGCCCGGAAGTCCTCCGGACACAGCTTAGCGAGAAAATCGAGCAATACGTGAAGGCGGGCTGGTGGGTTCCCTGCCAGGCCGAACAAGCTGCACCCCTCCTCTGCGTATACAAGAAAGATGGACGCTTGCGGACGGTCGTTGACCTCCGCCAGCGTAACGATAACACGGTCAAGGACGTCACCCCGTTCCCTGACCAAGATGTTATCCGGAATGACGTCGCTCGCGCACCCTTCCGAACCAAACTCGATATGTCAGATGCGTATGAGCAGACTCGCATCGCCGACGGAGATGTCCCAAAGACAGCGTTCGCCACCATCTTCAGGACATTCATCAGCCGCATCATGCAGCAGGGTGATTGTAATGCGCCCTCTACTTTCCAGCGGTTGATGGTTCACTTGTTTCGTGACCGCATCGGGAGGACCATCCACATCTATCTTGATGACATTTTCATTTGCACATTCTCCATCGACGAGCACATCGAGAATCTTGTATGGGTGTTCGGCATACTCAGGGATAACCATTTGTTCCTCAGTATATCGAAAGTCGACGTGTTATCCACGGCTATGGACTGTCTCAGTCATCTAATCGATGACCGAGGCCTGCACGCGGATTCTGACAAGATGATCCGCGTGCGGAACTGGCCCACACCGAAGAACTACCATGATGTGCAGAGGTTCCTTGGCCTAGTCCAATACCTCGCACATTTTATGCCTGACGTCTCTACATTCACGAGCCCCCTCTCGTCAATGATGCGAAACGGCCAGTTCTTTTATTGGCGGCTGCTTCACCAGAAGTGCTTTGATGAAATCAAGGCCCTTATTTGTAAAACCCCGATCCTCAGGCCAATCGACCCGAATAAGCCAGAGACTATCTGGCTTGTAACCGACACGTCGATCGTAGGCGTCGGCGCGATGTACGGTCAAGGGGCTAGCTGGACGAACTGCCGGCCAGCTGGCCTCATGTCGAAGAAGTTCACCAATGCTCAACACTCCTATTTTACCTTCGAGCAGGAAGGGTTGGCGGTGGTTGAGGCTCTCATTGGAAGGCGGCTATACAGTGCCTGTGCTGATAGATGAGATATTGGGCTGTGCCGATATCTGTGTACGCAGCTATGCCATGCACACTGTGCTAGGCTATGTGCGTTCAACAGTGTGCACAAGTTCTGGACAGCCCAGCAAATCTCTGAGGATATTGAATCTATAGTCCTGCATTAGGAACCATTAGGAAGGATTAGGGATAAAGTAGTGCTACTTTATCTCTAATCCTTCTAAGGCAAAATAAAAAAAAAGAGTACCTCCCGAATCTTAGGCTAATATTAGGAGCAATAGTGAGTTAGGGAACATTAGCCTTATTTACAACTAGTTCCTACTTTTTAGTGGTACTTCCATCAAATTAGCCTGGGGAGGTTTTTCCAGAGGAGACAGTTGTACGCTCAAAGTGCGCTATGTGCGAGAGCTCGCGGCAGCACAGCTGCGATGCTGCAACAACAATTATTCAGTAGAACTTCCTCAGCTTGCAAAAGCACGTACCTCTGGCCGACAATACTGCAGGAAGCAGTGGGTGGGAAGCAGCCGCAGCCGGGCTGCCAGTGTGTACTGAGGGCTAAACGCTGAGCAACTGCCGGCGGAGCGCTCAAATGTACTGGAAGCCCAGAAAAGGAAACTCAGGCGCCGGTTGTGCATACGTCATGGGGGTGGAGGGAAGCTTGTGATTGAGTGCTGGTCGCTGGGGTTGTTATGGCCCTCATAAATCTGCCAGCTGAGGCCCCCTGATCCCTCCTCTTCTCTCATGTCCAAACCCACCGACGAGTTCAACATCCACTCCCAGCCGGCGCCGCTGGTCGAGTTTCTCAACACCCTTCTGTCGCCCCTCACAACTACACTCGTTGGTCTCGCCCCCGCCATCTCAAGGCTCCGATATCTTGCGCAGCTGCTGACATGGAGGGCGCCGTGGGAGGACTGCTGGCTGTTCTTGGCGTCGTGGTGGGTTGTATGCTTGCTCCCTGAGCTGGGATTGAGGTGAGCCAGATTAGTCCGGTTGTTTTATTATCCGCGGACTGTATTTCGTGAGATCGTGTGCACATAACTGCTTTGTTTGCCACGCATTTGTAATTCACACCTGCATTCATTCATTCTGACGTTACTTCCCACCCGAGCCGAGCTAATTGAACGCGACGGGCAGATATGTCTTGCCCCTCGCTGTCTTCTTGCTTTTCTTCCGCCTCCGCACCGAGCCAAAAGCCCAGCAAGCTTCCCTACCCGTCACGGAGGATACGCTCCAGCATGTGATCACCGACCTTACCACCATTCATGCCCTCCTGACCTCCCTTCTCGCACCCACCCATCCCGCAATGACATCCATACCGCCTCTGCTCATCCTCCTCCGTTCCTTCGCCGTCCTATATGTACCCTACCTCGCCCTGGCCTACACCGTCCGGATCTGGATCCTCCTCGCTCTCTTCGGTACTGTTCTTCTCACCTGGCACGCCCGCTGGGCTACTGTCATCTGCAGCACGCTCTGGCGCAGCGCACACATCTGCTGGGCTGCCTACCGCACCTGGTCCCTCCTCTCAGGACAGACATTGGCCCCCATCGCGTCCTCGCCCCAGGCCCGCTCTGAGGCCCAACTCACATCCGCCTCCTCCTCTTTTTTCTCCTTCTCCAAGCTGGCCGTGCAGTAGGAGGAGAAGCTGCTGGAGACGTTCCTCAGATTCCTGTTCACGATCTACGAGAACCAGCGGTGGTGGATGGGGCTGGACTGGACCGCCGCGCTCTTACCTGGGGAACGTCCCTCGTGGTGTTCCATCTCACAGCAGCCCGCCGCGCCGCCCAGTGCATTCACGCTCCCTGCGGCCACGACGGCATACATGCCTGGCCCGGATGGAAATGGCAAGCGGCATGTGAAGCGTGTCGCCCGCTGGCGGTGGGAGGAGGAGGAATGGCGGGTCATCGTCTGGCAGGAAGGCGCGGGGACAAGCTGCGTCGAGTGCCCTGTGCCTCAGGCCAAGGAGGAGAGCGCTGCCGCGGCGGGCGCGAGTCGGATCTTGAAGGCCGCGGGGAAGATGCGCGCCGGCAGCTTCGACTTCGGGGAGAGGAGCTTGGACGGAGAGGGCCAGAGCAATGGTGAGCTTGGTGCCAGTGCGAGTTCCGGTTCGAGTGGAGACGTGCCTGACGCGGGGGATGAGCAGGAGGTCGAGGAGCCGTGCACGGATGGCGACGGGTGGGTGTATGCCGACAACAAGTGGGAGGGCCCGAGCTGCAAGGGCGGGATGGGCAAGGCACGTCGAATCTCGGGCTTTTTTGTGCTCATATCGCTCACTGTTGCATGTAGTATACGCGGTTCCGGCAGTGGACGTGCATCGCGGTCCTCACGGAGACCGTGGAGATCAGGGAGACCCCACCGGGACTCCCATAGGTGTGGTCACAGACTTTTTGTGACCGCCGCATTATTTTGGCGGGCGGTCACAGAAATTCTGTGACCACGGTGGAGGTCCGAACTTGCAGTTTGGTCAAGCGCAGTTTGGTCAAGTGCCCGCACCACCTGCCTTTCCTCAAGCACCCACGCCCACCTGCCTGCCTCACCCATCATTTCCCGGCAAGGTATGTGGTGTCTTGTTGCTTGACCCCCCATCTATTCATGCTCTCGTAGCCATTGCCAAGTTTCTTTCTGGGGCCTCTGGTGGGCGCACGCTTCCTCTTCCTCCACCACATCTCTCCGATCTCGATGGCGGTGTATACGGCCTTGAGGCAAGTGTTGCCTCTACCGGTCTAAATGCAGGACGTGCTGTCATCAAAACCGCCAATGCACGTGCAGCGGGAGAGACATGGGATGACCTTTTGGAATACTACCTTGTGCGCTAGCTCCACCGCTGCGGTCCCAAATCCCCATTGACATCTTACAGTTGCGGCGAGGGCATGAAGCAGGACCCGGTACTGGCGAAGATGTGGTTCGAGCGCGGGGCGGACTACTGGGAGAAGGAGTCGCACAACGGGCTGGGTATCATCCTGCGCGATGGGTTGATGGACGGGAAGAAGGACATGAAGAAGGCGTTGATGCACTTTAGCGCAGCCGCAATGCAGGAACTGGCTGAGGCCCAGGTGAACATTGGCAAATATCACTACAGTGCGTCCTGCTGGCCTGTGCTCCCATTTGTCCGTTAATGAATGCTGTAGAGCGTGACGACCTGAAGCTTGCAACGGTGTACTTTGAGACTGCCCTCCGTCAAGGCTCTCCGTTCGAAGCCTACTACTATCTCGCAGACATCCAGGCCAGGCAAGCACGCAATGCTGCCATCCCCACCGAAATTGCGGGCACCTCTTGCGCCATTGCTGTGTCTTTCTATAAGCTCGTCGCAGAGCATGGCACGTAGGAGGACGATCTGCTTCGGGATGCGGATTCATCGTGGAGTCTCCGTATGGAGAGGGGCAGCGAGATAGCCTTGCTCAGGTAGTGGATCATTGCCGAGAGTGGTCTCGAGGTCGCGCAGAATGACCTGGTGTACATTCTGGACCAAGGTGCACTGGATGATGGTTTCTATCTCGTGCACGACGCTGACTAGAGCTGGTGATAGACAAAAGCATCCTGCGCTTCACTCGCTTTGCGCCATCAAATGACACGGCGCGCCTGGTGCTGACGCCGTCGATTCAATCTGCTGCACAGCGGAATGTTGACGCTCTGGTGAAGATGGGAGACTACTGCTATCATGGCCTGGACGTGCTGGAGGAGCCGGAGTCGATATGGTGGGAGAAGGCTGCTGGATACTACCAGCCCGCAGCGGATACGCAGATGAGTGCGCTCGCGATGTGGAACCTAGGTTGGATGTACGAGAATGGCGTCGGCGTGCCGCAGGTGGGCTGGCTGCCTTGTTGCACAACACCAGGTACTAATGAAAATTGTACGAATAGGACTTCTACCTAGCCAAGCGGCATTGTGATCTTGCGTATAATGCCAATTCCGAGGCGTATCTCCCCGTCCTCATGTCGCTCATCAAGCTTTACGTGCATAAATTCTGGCATACCCTCATGGGTGGCAAGAACGGTCTTACCATCTGGGACGGAGACGAAGAAACCAGTAAGTTTCTTGCCCATTATCTGCTCTCATTAACTCACAACCTTCTCCCAGCCTTGTCCTACTACGATCAACCCGAGATCGAGGGTGCCAGTGACCAAGGCCCAGGCCAGCCCTCGCTAGATGAAGGCGAAGAGCTCATTGATGACGGGCCCTGGTACATGGGCAATGCGCGTGACGAATTCAACTGGCGCAGGTGGGGGCAGCCCGACGACTGCGAGTGGGGTCGCGATCACTGCAACGTGGAAGAGGAGGACCCAGTGCAGTGGGCGCGCGAGTGGCGGTGGGCGGACGCAGACCACGAGAGCGCTGATTTTGGGCCCAAGGACTACTAGTACTTTGACGGTGCTATGCACGGGCAGCGGTACTGCGAAGAGGAGGAGGTGGATGAGTTTGCGGAGACGATGTTGCTTGTCGTGCTGTGCCTGATGATGTCCGTGCTACTGTACGTGCACGGGAGATGGGTACACCGGATCAGGCGGGAGAAGGAGGAGCGGAGAAGGCAGGGTGCAGGGGGCCAGCAAGGTCAGCAGCAGCAGGGTCAGGGGGTGAGTGACGTGTTCCCCCCACCCGGGGACCCAGTGCGGGATGATTGGGTGATTCTTCCGTAGTGCTGCCTAGGGCCATCACACGCACCACACATCATACTCCATACTCGCGTCTCCCCCGCAAGAAGCTACCTTTTGGGATGACAGAAGCAAGACACTTTGGGGCTGCCACTACCTACTACTCTTACGCATGAGCGGGCTCAAGTAGTCTCATCCTGTCCATATAATTTGTGGCGCGATGTGTGCACGTATACTGTACACTGCCTCCTAACTGTATATACTACACCTTCACTATCATGCACAGATGCCGCTGCTGATCACTCGTCCAGGTGCAAACATAAGAGTAGGGCCGCTTCTGATGCAATCCGGACTTCGCCTTCTGCCGCTGCCGCTATCGTGCGCACAGTCATCGCCTCGACGCCTCGTCCTTTCAGCTGTCATTTCAAAATCACACATACCCCAACTGCATCACAAAATGTCAGAAACATTCGCAGCATCATCCTGCGCGAACAATAATCGTTCACTCACCAGGCACACCCTCCAAGCGACGATCCTCACCGCATGTGCGTGCGCATCAGGCTTGAACCGACTGGCTGCCATAATCCCGCTGCTCGACTCCAGGGTGAGGTGCTTCTCCGTCAACTCTGTGAGGTCCCAGTCTTCGCCTTCGGGGCTGGGGAGGAGCTCAACGGCACAACGGAGGTGTTACGAAATCACGCTTACTTACGATTACTCACCCTTAGTCAGTCCTTACTCAGCATATGCCGGTCGGACATTCCATGACATTCTAGCGCTTTTCTTAGGATTACTCATGTATCACATGTAGGTTAGTCAGCTCAGTGCTGCAGGTCTATATAAACAGCCACTTTGGAGCTGGAGATCCTCAGCTTCAAGTTGGTATTCACCCTCCCAGTCTAAGGCTTATTGTTAGTCTGCCACTGGCCGTATCATAACTTGAAGCTACCCCTACCCTCGACCTACGGCGCACCGTATCCGTTGCCAACCGTGGCGTCCTCATCATCCTCATCATCTTCCCGCACCTCGGAGGTCATCCACCTCACCTCTGCCTCTGAGTTCGCCATCCGACACACCGACGGGACCATCACCTTTCACCCCTTGCCGAGAACCCCGTCACCACCCTCCCGCTCGTCTTCAACCGCCCCTTACTCTCCTCCATACGTCCTCACCCTCGAAGAGCTCTACCCCGAGTACGTTGTCCGACTCGACGACGGTTCTCTTCACTTCCTTGCCCACTCACTGACACCCCCGCCGACTACCGCATCTGGTATCTCGACACCGCCTCTTCCGATTCTGCCCCCTCGCACCGCATCTCAGGTTTCATACAGTCCCCATTCCGTGTCTCCCGACTCTCACGCAGCGGCTGAGAAAAATGCCGACTCGACTCGTTCCGGTTCTCCACCTCAGTACCCTGGTTCCTCTCACGACTCGAACACTGTCGCCGATGTAGAGGCGCGTTCAAGCACGACCACTGACGACCCTAGCCCTCCGTACCCAGATAACAACTCCGACTACGACTCCAACTCCGACTATACCCCGTCGAACTACCCACGCAATGTTCACCCACACCCTTAACGACAGGCACGAACATATCACCATTGCGTACGTGTCACGTCTTCTTTATCACACCCTTCCCGACAACGTCACTTTCGTTTTCCCTATGTACCGAGCCCACGGACTAGTCGTGGAAACTACTCCACGTTTCTATCGACTTTTTACACTTTTTACTGCATTTCGCCCCTATTCCACGTGATAGTCAGTCACCCAGTGTGACAATCACGCACAGGAGACCCCGGTTAGCCATACCACGGTAAAACTGCTATATAGTTTTGGATACTCTCACGTAGCGTTACTGTGCGCTTACGTACATCCTTCTTTTTCCTAGTCATATGGACCTTTGGGATCAACTCCTCGCAACCTACGCTGCACCTCAAAAATATCCATCTCCGTCTCCGTCCCCACCGCCTAGTATTCGTGCGACCATCGCGCGAGAACAGCGGGCATCACAGCTTGCAAAGGGAAGAAGCACTTCCAATTTCTCCACGATGACGAACAGTGGAAAGACGTCGCTACTCGCCCCAACGACAAGGTCATCACCTGTGTCCAACAACCTTGCCCTCACCGATATGATCCCACCAATTACCTCACTGCCGAAGACCCCCGCCACCGCATCATCCCGCGAGAAGCACCGACAGCAGAAGCATCTGAACCAGAAGCTTCGGTACCTGGACCGTCTCGTGAGCGAACACGTCAGCAGCGTCCACCCCAACCCAAGCCGTACGAACGGACTGAACGTGTCCACACCCCTTCCCCTGTCACAGCCCATATCCCCGTCATCGTCCAAGGAGCTGGAACGTCGTCAACAGCTTCAGTGCGAGTACGACCACTCTCTCGGACCGCTTCCCACGAGAGTCCCCAAGCGTCTCTGGTCGCCGGAAGCAGCCGAGGAAAGCAGCGAGAACTTGTCGAAGAAGCAGCGGCTCTCCCCTTCCATGAGCCAGAAGCCTCGGACCGTCATCGATCTGACTTGCTCGCCCTTGCCGCTGAACTCGCAAATCTCCGAGTCAGCGATCCCACTCCTGCCGAAACCCCATGACCTGTTCCCACTACCCAAAGCACCGTCCAGCCTCCCATCCAGACCCCCACGCTCAGCCAACCACCCAGCCGTCATCGAACAATGGTGCAAGCAATGGCACTCGACCAGGTCACGCGACAATTCTTTGAGGCTCAGTTCACAGCACTCGCAAACAGCATCACAGCCAGACCAGCGCAACAAGTCCGCGCCTCTGCACCAAAAGTCGCGGAGCCCGACTCCTTCGACGGAGTCACCCCAGACTTCGAAGAATGGAAGTCCACTATGCAGGTCTACGTGGCCAGCTTGGGAAAGGATTCAGCAATATCTATGATCTTATCGTGGATCAAGGGAGCGAATGTAGACAAGTGGAAAAGGAACTTGATTAGGGAGAAGTTTGTCGCGAACAATAACGCGTGGAACTACAATGACATAGCAGCATTCTGGACCGCTCTCACGACTAAGTTCAAACCAGTCAACTACCAGAACGATGCTATCATCGGGCTTAGCCAAGCAACGATGGGTAGACAATGAGCAGAAGACTTCTTCGATCATTGGGAAGATCTGATGGATCAGTCTGGACAGACGATTGTCGACTGTGACTCCGCGATCAACATGTACAGGTTGAAGAACGCTCTTCCCTGGCACATTCACGCCCAGATCAGCTCGACGCCCAATCCACCTGCTGACTACAACGCATGGAAGGCTCTCGTCATTAAGATGGACAACGATCAGCGCATCTTCCATCGGACCTATGAAGCTCCGCATCGACCACCTCCGCAGCAATTCGTCCCACGAGCACCTCCCCGCTTCCCACCACAGCAGTACGCCGCACCAAGATACCCGCCTCCACGATACCCTCCACCTCAACCGCGATACACACAACCCTACACTGCCCCTCGACAACCCCCACCCCAGTTCTACACACAGCGACCACCACCTCCTATGATGCCAGGAGACACCCGCACGGGAACTGGAGTGACTTATGGAGGTAAAGGACAGCCGATGGACATCGACCGGCTCAGAGCACGTGCATGCCGGAAATGTGGAGCAAAGCAAAGCGAGAAGGGCACGTGTGGAGACATGTGGCACATCCCTAATCGCTCGGAAACAGCGGCGATTCAGAAGTGTCGATGGGAAGAACATGACAATCGGGAATCGTTCCTGGCAGAACTTCGGCAGTTCACAGCCGAGGACCCCGAAGACTTCATCGCGCAGATGTCTGGGCTGGAGTTACCTGGATATCGTGACCAACTGGAGCAAGAGCAGGCTCCATACGAGGATGGATATGCGGACGTTAGATCCCAGTTTGCAGACGAGATTGATGAATCGCTTTTTCCTTACGAGCAGACGTGAGCGCACACACGCCTCACTCGATACTGTACAATAATCGGTTTTCTGTTTTGGACTCGGATACCTTCAATATGCCTACTTATTCACCGGACTCAACCATCATTCCCCACCCTACCCAGTTACGTAACATTATACTTACCAAAGAGATGACTGATCGTCGGAGCCAACATACAGGCAACGATCAGTGCGGCGGACGGGAATCCGTGCTTAATTTCTCTTCCAAAAATACAAAAACATGTGAAAAATCTATGTGTGCGACAGAGCCAAAATCCAAACCCAATAACACCATTCAGGTAATGTCCTACGGTCCCACATACTTCAAGGTAGTACGAGGCACTGGTACCAAACAACTGGATATGCCCGTCATGATCAAAAACCTGGAAACTCTTCAGGTTTATGACACCAAGGCTCTCACGGACACTGGATGCACCGGTTCTTGTATCAATAGACACTTCATTCAGCATGCAGGCTTGACGCCCAAGCCATTCCCTCATCCTATTGACGTGTTCAACGCCGATGGATCTCCCAACACGGGTGGCCGAATCACGCATTACGTTGACGTAGAACTTATAATCGGAAACCATGCTGAGCGTATTCCGCTCTTGGTTACTGATTTAGGCAAGATGGACATTTATCTCGGACACGACTGGATTGAGCACCACAATCTGTCGATACATTGGAAGAACAAGACAGTTGAGTTCAACCGATGTCCGAGTACTTGCCAACATATCGTCAGCGCTGGTGAACGAGTATTCTCTCTTAACGTACGATCGTGGCTTGAAGCCCGATCAGTTCAGGTTCGCGCCAAGACCTCCGTAGCTATGGAAATCGCGATCAAACAGAATGAGGCTAAGAAAGAATCCACGTTCGAGGAAATGGTTCCAGAACAGTATCGAGATTTCCGTGACGTCTTTGACGAAGCGACGTTCTCTACTCTTCCCGAACGACGGCCTTATGATCACGCGATTGAGCTAGTTGAAGGTGCTAAACCTTATTGTGGTAAACTATATCCCATGACCCAGAGCGAACAAGATGCTTTAGATGTCTTCTTAGAGGAAAACCTTACCACGGGTCGAATACGTCCATCGAAATTCCCGTGGGGAGCACCGTTCTTCTTTGTCAAGAAAAAGGATGGAAAGCTACATCCTGTTCAGGACTACCGACAGCTGAACACCATGACTAAGAAAAACGTGTACCCTCTTCCTCTGATGCAAGAAATCTTAGATCGGCTAAAAGGTGCCAAGTACTATACCAAGCTTGACATCCGCTGGGGATACAATAACATTCGATTAGTCGATAGCGATGAGGAAAAAGCAGCGTTTATCACAAATTGCGGCTTGTACGAACCCCTCGTCATGTTCTTCGGCTTAATGAATTCCCCCGCTACTTTTCAAACGATGATGAACACGATCTTCCGAGATTTGATTCTTCGTGGAAAAGTCATTGTATACTTGGACGATATCATCATCTGCACCGCCGATTTAGTAGAGCATAGACACATCGTTCGACAAGTCCTTCAGATTCTCCGAGACAATCACCTTACGTGTAAACCCCAGAAATGTGAATTCGAAACTCAAGAAACCGAGTACTTAGGTCACATCATCGCCCCCGGATTAATCCGCATGGATCCGGGCAAGATCAAAGGTGTTACCGATTGGCCAGTTCCCACGTGCAAACATGATGTACAAGGTTTCCTTGGATTTGCAAATTTCTATAGACGGTTTATCAAGGACTTCTCGAAGATTGCTGGACCGTTGAATCGTCTCACGGGTCTTAATGAATGGTCCTGGACTCTCAAGCATCAGCTCGCCTTTGAGGGAATCAAGCGTGCAATCACTCACGCTCCCGTGCTCGCTATACCAAATGACACGGATCCCTTTAAGGTAGAATGCGATGCTTCGAACTTCGCGATTGGAGCTGAGCTCTCGCAGAAGCAGGACGGACTTTGGAAACCTATTGCCTTTTTATCACATTCCCTACAACCTGCACAACGCAACTACGAAATTTGGGATAGAGAGATGTTGTCAGTTATCACTGCAATTCAGGAGTGGCATCATTTCCTCCAGAATGCGCGTGAATTTGAGATTCATAATGACCACAAGAATCTTAAATATTTCCGTAAACCGCAACGACTAAACGCTCGTCAAGCGCGTTGGTCAACTATTCTCTCAAATTACCATTTTAAGTTAATTCATAAACCAGGTCGTACTATGGGCAAAGTAGATGCATTGTCTAGACGTGTGGACCACGAAACAGGTCCCATAGTCAACGACTACACTATGCTCAAAGAACACTGGTTTGCAGCTTCTCATACGATAGATGGTGCACACAATATAAAGGAAATGTGTTTGACACACGTTAAACTTTATGATCGTGCTGTCGTTGAGAAAGTAGGGAAGGACAATGATTGGGAATTAGCCAAGGACGGCTTAATCTACAGGAGAGGGAAGATGGTCATTCCGAATCACTCAGAACTCCGTAGATGCATCATCGCATCACATCACGATTCGATCGCAGCTGAACATCCAGGTGCAGTCAAGACACAAGATCTAATCTCAAGATCTTATTGGTGGCCTTCCATTCGGAAAGACGTGATCAAGTATGTCGCCGGATGCCACACATGTCAGCGTGTCAAGATCGATCGTCAACCACGTGCCGCACCACTCAATCCCAACCCTATTCCCGATCAGAATTGGCAATTCGTTACCATGGACTACATGACTGGACTTCCCAATTGCAATGGACATGATGCCATCTTAGTCTTTGTCAATATGAAGTCAAAGGACTACATCGCTATTCCCTGCTCAAAGACACTAGACTCGGAAGGACAAGCTAGACTCTTCATAAAACACATGGTCGTTCCCCACAGTCTACCTAAGCGCATATGGTCGGACCGAGGTCCCACACTCGTGTCGTCCTTTACCAAAGAAGTTTACCATCAGTTAGGGATAAAAGGCAATCCTAGCACAGCCTATCATCCCCAGACAGATGGTCAGACTGAGCGCATGAATCAGGAGATCCAGACGTATCTACAGATCTTCATCAATCACAGGCAAGACGACTGGGTCGAATGGTTACCACTAGCTGAATTTGCCTACCGATGTCGAGTACAAGCGTCCACAGGGATGTCCCCTTTCTTCATGACTCACGGTCATCATCCCAACACCGGAGTCGAGACACTACAGGATGGTATCAACGAGTCCGCCAAGCAGTTTGCTGAGCGAATGCAGCGCATTGGGAAACAGGCTGAACAAGCGTTGGAGATAGCGCAAGGCGCCATGAAGCGGCATTACGATAAGCATCATCGATCAGCACGAGAATACAAGATAGGCGATAAAGTATACATAGACGCACGAGACTTTCCCACCGATCGTCCCAACAAGAAGCTAGAGGACAAGCGCTACGGCCCTTTCCGGATAGCTGAAAAGATCGGAGCTAGTGCATATCGCTTAGAGTTACCACCCAAGTGAAAACTCAAACATCCCGTGTTCAACGAAGTCCTTCTGACCCCTGCACGAGACCCCGAATTCCCAAATCAAGCTAAAGCTAGTCGAGAAGTACCTACTCTTCTAGAACCTGAACGGGAAGTCAAAGCAATCTTAGAATCAAAGATTGTACAAGGATCCGATCGTGCTCGACAAGTTCATTACCTAGTCCAATGGTGTGGACTTACACGTGCCGATCGAGAATGGGTCCCATCAGATGCAGATACACTTCGAACAGACGAAGCCAAGAAGCTTATCACCGCTTTTTACACTGCCAATAAGTTCGCTCCACGCATACACACTCGCTTTATACTCTCTGCTACGGACAAAGACGATAAACGATACCTTTACGATACAGACTCTTGGAATTATTGGACTAAACTTTATGATATTTGGAAATCTAAGAACCCTAATGCCACGGACAAACAGAAGAGTCATATGTTACGATATATTCGAACGCAAGCCCTAGACTAATCCATTACTACACCAATTCCCTTTAATAGTCATCGCAGACGTGAGGAAATCCTGCGCGGAGATCCCCGTATTATACCACCTTAGGGGAATGGCATTCCTCAAAATGAACCCTTAGCAGTAATGGTATTACGCCCTTCGATCCACTCATTTAATTTCTTAGAAGGACCTTTAGTTCACCTTAATTATCCGATGACCAGAATCACCAGGAAATCTCAGATAGTAACGACTAAAACCTTACCTACTACTCCATCAGCATCCAGAGGACTTGATGCTAAAGAGGGGGGTAATGTTACGAAATCACGCTTACTTACGATTACTCACCCTTAGTCAGTCCTTACTCAGCATATGCCGGTCGGACATTCCATGACATTCTAGCACTTTTCTTAGGATTACTCATGTATCACATGTAGGTTAGTCAGCTCAGTGCTGCAGGTCTATATAAACAGCCACTTTGGAGCTGGGGATCCTCAGCTTCAAGTTGGTATTCACCCTCCCAGTCTAAGGCTTATTGTTAGTCTGCCACTGGCCGTATCAGGAGGTACAGCCACGTGTCGCCTCTCACTCCATTTTCCCCTCCTCCTCTCCTCGTCGCAGGGTCGTGACCGCGTCGAAATCCATTGATCCCCGCGCCCTCCGAGTCCCCACGCCGCTCGCCGCCCGCGCGCCTCCATTTTCCGAGCTCCAAAGCGACCCAAACTGCCCAAACCGGCCGAACACCAGCCCCGAATGCGCGGAACGCGTCAAATGCGCCAAATGCGGAAAGTTTGGGGTGAAAAGCGTGGTGACCGCCCCCGCGAGTGAGCCGGTGACCGCGGGCGTGATGGTGGGGCTCGCAGGGGCTCGCGGGGCTCGGCCGAGGGGGCGGGTGGGGCCTGGTGGGGCGCGAGTGGGGCGGTCCGCGGTCACCCGACGGGCGCCTGAAGGGGGGCGGGGTCACGGGACGGGCGCCTGGCGAGCGCGGTCACCGGAATCCGCCTGAGAACATTGGGCCGGGCGAGCTGGGGGTCAGGAGGGACGAGTTCCAGCCGCCCCCCTCCACGTCCGGTTCGGGCTCTATCGCGTCCTCCGCTTCCCAGGCTGGGACGACGCTGACGGAAAGCTCGAGCAGCGGGTCGGGCCACCATCGCGCGTCCTCGTCCAATTCCGGTTGGCCGCCCCCGGAGAGCGGCAGCACCGAGGAGTCGAGGCTGAGTCAGCGGCTGAAGGCGGCAGTTTTGGGAGCCGCGGGTGCGGATCATTCGTAGACTACCGTACCGGACTGAGGTCGTGTGCGTCCACGATGCGACCTATGTTGTGTGTTGTTTGTTGTAATATCACGGAAAGCTACCTGCGGAACAGAGATGGTAGACACGACCCTTGCGTGCCTACGCGCTGGTTACCTAATGTCTGTTCTCGTCTCATGCCACACAGCTCGTGTACAACAACTCGCCGAACGCTCTTGAGCCCACGACGAACGTCGTCGAGCAACTTCGAGAAGTGTCGTCACAGAGTCGGGATATATATCCGTTGCTCGCAAACCTCTTCACAATCATCGAGGCCGTTCCCAACTAACACGAGTCAATCCCTTTAAGCTAGGAGAAGCCGAGTACGAGGAAATCTTTACGGCCATAGGACGCACCGAACAAGGGAAACATACAGAGGCAAAGCGAGGACAGGCGACAAAGATATGATGTGTCGTCTCGAAGACGTCACAACCGAACAGGCAAGAGGGAGAGGCGCGTGTATCCGTCGTCGAGCTGCGAAGACCGCACATAGAGCTGGACGACGGCGGAATAGGCAGAAGAGACACGAGCGTAGGGATGACCGGGCAGCGCATGCGAATCGTAGAGGCAGCGGAAGAGGGTGGAGTTAGGATGAAGAGAGGGGTTGGAAAGGATGGCGGAAGTGGATAAATCATTGATGACAGAGGAGATCGAAGACGGATCAACGTAACCGAAGGAGGGGTGATGTAGAGAAAAAGGCGGCAAGGTAAAGGTTGGGAGTGGGAGGGGAAAAGGGAGCCGTGAGGGCAGGTGCGCGGTGGTCGGCGTGGTCACTCGTCACGATTGACGGCGAGCGCCTACAGCAGTTTTTCGATCCTCTCCATCTGGGTTATCAGTCGATCTAATTTGTGCTCGATAGCCTCAAGCCGCTTCTCCATGCGGTCGGCTTCGTTGGTTGTCTCCTTCTGCTTCTCCGCCTCCAGACAGCGGACCCTGGCGCCGCGAAAGGTAGGTGGCCGACGGTAGGTCGATGTCTGTGTTTTCAGCCACTTAGGCGCCCTAAGCGCCAGATATCCAGACATTCAGAACTCGTGTGAATTACTGATGCAGCGGGGCATACAAGTCGTCTGCCGCAGAGGGATAGTTGAGGAGCTTGCTAACGTCCACATTCTGGTCCTCCTCCGCCTCGTCGTACTCGACCTCGAGGAATTCGAGCGTCCGCAGGTTGTCAAGTGACCAGAATTTCTCCGAGTCATGCCACAAGTCGAACTGATGTGCGCAATTAGCAGCGTGAGAGGCGGGCGTTAATCGTCCTGACGTACCAATTCGTTTGCGAACGCCTTGAATTGCGGTCCGGGATCCAGTCTTTGTTGTTTGAATAGAGCTGTTCAGCAATGAGATTGGTTGGGTGCTGCGGAGAAGCCACAAACACAGACAGGAACGGGATGGACAACTCCGACGTACCCTCGAGATCACTATGCCGTTGTGTAATAGCATCGAAGACCCAAACTATTGTATCCGCCGAATGCCACAGCTCATCTTTGTGGATGACCCTGTTACGACAGACGCGGAAGATCTCAAAGTCGCGATGGAGAAGGAGCCACAACAGAGGGAAGAGATACTGCAGTGGGTTCCATGTTAGGTTGAGTACTCCATCGATCAACACAGGACGCTCCTCACCTTCTCGATGCGGCCCGGCCCAGTGACGAGCAACAGGGTGTCCATTGCATCAATGTTGTACTTGACCGTCTGCAGGCCCTCGCGCAAGCGTTGTTCCTCGGCCTCGACATAACTCTTGAAGCGGTACTGGAGCGAATCGGCCTTGTACGTCTTGACTCCGACGAGCGAGGACGTAAGGGTGCATATTTTCTGCCAGACTGTTTTCAGATACTTGTCGACGGCGTTCCGGTTCGCGGGGTGGATCTGCGACTGGATCGCGAACATTTTTGCGCAGATGATCACGATCATGTCCCTGTACTTTGTTGCGGTGATCTGCCAGCCTATCGCCCAATACGCTAGCCAATGGGGGAGACTGAGGAAGCAAGGCCGATCAATATCATTCGGCCGCATGATCCCCTGCCTCTATTAGACATACCTCCACCCCTTTGGACGCGACGCGGTGAGATTGTTGACTTCCGCGATGGTGATAAAGCCTGACGCGTCGTCGAACGCTTCGGTGATGGCCTGTAGCCTGTTGATATTGATCCACTCCAGAGCCCACTCGTCCTCGTCGGCCACCCTACTTGAAACCGCGTATCCATAAGCGACCTTGTGTTTTCTTTCGACCTCCTGATCGTAATAGTCTCGCAGTGCGAACACAAAGTGGCGCGCCTTAACATGCCCCGGCCATCGCTATGTAACGGTGCAAGGTTAGCTATCCAGAACGACTACGATCACTGTGTTCTTACCATCTCCTTCCATATTTCGTGTATGTCCTAGGATTCGGTGGATCAATGACTATGACCATGTGGAAGGATGACGGAGGACGTACAGGGTCAATGATTCTGTCGTGCGGGCCAGAAGTGACGGCTTGGATGACGCGATCACCTTCGTGATGCATCATCATCCGGCGCATCTCCCCCGCCAGCTCTCGCTGCTGCATCTTGAACTTGCGCTCGAAGACGTCCAAGTTCTTCTTGATAGCGAGTTCAGGGCTCTCGAAAAGCTCCTGCCTCACCACCGCCAGATCGTCTCCGTGGCTGTTGTGCTCCGCACCATCCCGCCCACTCTCCCGTTTGCCCTGCTCAAACCCAGCGGCAGACCGGAACTTCAGCAGCTCCTTCAGCGCGTCGTTGTCGCCCATCACCGCCGTCGGCCCGCCCTTCTTCTGCACGAGCGCCGCGAGCTCCTGGTGCTCGGGAGAGACTGCCTTCGAGAAAAACTCGGGCACCACGTCGATCTTCGCGTCGATCGCCTCCAGCTTCCGGTTCGCGTCGTCGACGCCGACGCCGACGTGGATCGACAGCGCGAAGGTGAGTGCCTTGCGGCGGTTCGCGAGGAGGTCGACGAAGCCCTTGAGCGTCCCGTCCCAGATGGAGCCCTTGATGACCTTGACGATGAGCTTCTTCTTGGCGTACGTGTCGCACGCGTTCGCGCATGCCTTGATGTCCTCTGCGGTCTGTTTCACGAGCGCCTGCATTCGGTCTTTGATTGTCGGGCCGTCGGGCCCGACGGTCTCCTCGTCCTTGATTCCGCGCAGTCTGCGAGTCCAATGAGCATGGGAACACAACACATATATAGGGTGTAGTGTACGTACTGCAGAAGCGCCTCCATCATGTCGCGCATCCCGACGAAGAGCACGCCGATCTTCTTGTCGTTGTCCCGGCGCTTCATGTCCAACTCGACCACGACGCGGAAAGCGCCCACAGCAACTGTAAATCCAGACGCAAAAGCACTGAATATTCTGCGATCGACGGCACGAAAGGAGGATAGGACACACTCCCTATGAACGGGTGCAGCTTGGCCACCTCGTCCAGCGCCTTGATGAGGCCGGGAAGACTGTCGACGAGTGTGTTAACGCCTTCTCGGATGGTCTTCATAGCGTCGCTCTCGTACACCGTCTTCATTGGCGAAGCATAGCCTTGCGCAGTCGTGACGTCGCCCTGGATTGCATTGACGGCGGTGCCTAACAGCACCCCATCGTGAACTTCATCATCAACGGAAGGAAACATTAAGTACTTACCGGTCATGTCGACAACCTTCAAGAGCTTCGCGCCCTTGTACGCCTGGACTTCTCGATACGGAGTCCCGATAGGCTGGAGAGTCCCATCGAGCTGCTTCGTCATTTCCGAGTCTTCATCCTTGCCGTTCGCTGCTGCCTCCGGCAAGACAACGACGGGGGGGAGGGCGGGAAGTGGTTCAGAGTCAGGGGGTGACGGTAGAGAAGCCCTGGATGTCGGGGCTGGAGATCGCAATGTGGACTTGGGTGTCTTGGGACGACCGAGACCGAATAATCGCGGCATGATTTGCAAGGTCAGGTACGGAGCACGACTCGGATGAACGTTGATGTTAGCGGGGAGTGGAAGATATCCGGGTAAGGTATCAGGGGACCGTATATATATCTTACAGGGTTAGAGGGGACCGTATATCTTACAGGGTTAGAGGGGACCGTATATCTTACAGGGTTAGAGGGGACCGTATATCTTACAGGGGTAGAGGGGACCGTATATCTTACAGGGGTAGAGTATACAACGACACTTGGGTGGCAAAATAATGCGTGTGGGGGAGTCGAACCAGCGCACTACCATGGTCCGTGATGAAATAGCCCGCGATGCTGTCCACTAGACCATGGGGTCTTCTACAGACTAAGTTCCAGTGACTATATATACCTTCTCTCACCTGACTTCCTCATGACATTGTAAGTGCTTCCTTCGCGCAGATAAGTTACAAGGATGAAATCGGGTTCGGGTTCGGATTCGGATTTGGGTTAGAGTGTTAGGGTTCAGGGCCCCCCAGAGGCACCCCGTCTGTTTTTATTGCGTGAACGAGGCTTTAGAGTGCCCGCCTAAGTGCTCGGGCCGGCTCGGGGGACCCCCCGAGCGTAGCGAGGGAGGGGAGGGAGCACCAATGGCGGGCCCTCTTCGCGCAACCCCCAAGTCCAGACTGTAAGCGCTCGACGATGTAAAGGTATCATAGAGTCGCAAGTGTGGTGTATTGCAAAGCTATTGTAGTGTAGTGGGGTGTACTTAAGGCTGAACACGGGTGCGGGTCTTCCGGGTGCGGGTTACCCGCTACCGGGTATCCTGCGGATCCGGGTAGAGCTTCCTGATTTTGACACAAACCCGCGGGTACCCGCAAGACCCGCGAAGATGTATGACAAGAATTCTGGGGGGACCTGGTTGATCGGAGAAACAGCGTTGATGAGTCCGCCCACACATACAAAACGTGACTTCTACTACTCCTCATCATTAGACGTTTGTGATCGTAAGCTAGGCATACTCTCATCGGTTCCATACCTGTCCGTACACTCACGCTCGCTACCAGTTGGGAGAACGAGAAAACCTGATCTCTCAATCGAGACGGACGTCGGCTGCACCAGTTGAAGAATACAGCGGGTCGTCGGGAGGGGCGTGGTGTTTGTGGTAGGACGAGGAATGTAAGTGGCCCGCGCCGGGACCAACCTGGCACACATCTCGATGAGGGCCCATGTGGGTGACACTGTAGGTAAGAGACGAGGCAGTCAGTATAATTGTGTCTAAGTTGTATGCTCCCTACCAACATACCCACAAACCCGTAAGACCTACAAGTAAAATGGCGGATCCGGGTTATTCTGCAGGTGACCCGCGGGTTACCCGCACCCGGACCCGCGGATCCGGATCCCCTGGCGGGTCGGATCCCTGCGGATCCGGGTAGCAACTTCGAAAGTCGAATTACCCGCGGGTCCGGGTGCGGGTAACCCGCAGGTCGACCCGTGTTGAGCCTTAGGGTGTAGCGCCTGTTCTGTTTCGCAGCTTTCGCTGCATGCAGCGGTTTAATTCCCAGCCTGCACTATAAATTTTACCACCACCATGCTCTTGGTGGTGGCGGTGTTGCTCGGCGTCTGCGCAATACTGCCTGAGCCTATGCCTAATAGGCGTCGAACTTGCAAGTGCCGTTGTATACGGCTCTACAGGGAGGGGGGAAAGGCAATAATACTGGCAGGGTACGGTTTAGCAGGCCCCACTTATAGTCAGAGCACTTTCTGGCAGGTACATATCCTACAGCGCATCAACGTCAAAATCATTGTGGACCACTTAGACACTTCGACGCTCCGGGCGATGTTGGGATCATGATGCATATGCCGAACAACCCCCAAGTCCGCCGCTCCGTGGGCCACAAAACGTTCCCGCCACATAAACGTCTCTATCACTGTTCAGGCACATGACATTGACAGGCATATCGGCACCGCCTGCGCTGAACGTACGACACGACACGCTCGACGCAGAATCAGAATCCAGCACAGGCCCTAGTAGTACGTACTTCCATGCTGCTTTTCTATCCATCGGATGGGTCACGAACATGATCCATCACTGCCAGTGGCCTCATGCCAACCACAACTTGACTGCGTGTGCCCTGCGCACAGCCCGGCGGTACTTCCCAGGAGAAATGGACGTCGAATAGTGGTACGGCGCCCTAGCTAGGCGCACGCATAAGACACCTGCATTACCAGGTGTAAACCTTGTACACGAACCCCTTCGCACGGAAACGGGTCTGGTGCCAACCTTGAAGCTTGGAGTCATACTTCTGACATTGCAGAATAGGCAGTACAAGTACAGGACAGAACGAAGAGGTACAATCAGGTATGGTAGATTACAGGCAGAGCAAAAGCCGGACAGGGCAAGCGAGCATCAACTGTGCGAGGACGACAGGGACCAAGGATGCATCCGTGTATTTAAAAACACTTCACTCGAAATCCCAGAACTTGGGCCTAGGAGCTCGTAAGCGGCGCGCGCTCCTCGTCGAGCGAGATACCGCGGCCAGCATTGCGGATCTTGAGTCCGAGCCCGATCGCGGCCTTGACGACCCAGATGAGGGAGAGGATCGCGAAGGCGAGGGCGGACCAGTGGATGAACGCGGGGTGGCGCTGGCGCGCGAAGATGGCCCAGAGCGACCAAGCGATCGCGATGCTCGCGGGGAGGTCACCCTCGGCGGAGGAGAACGAGTACGTGGCGGCGGTGGCCTCGAGGAAGAAGCTGTGCAGAATAGGAAGGAAAAAAAGAGGGGTCAGTCACAGCACGGTCACGCCGGGGTCATGGAGGATGCGGAGGTCAGAGGACATGTCATGGGTGACGTCATGACGTAAAGAGGACGACGGTGGGACGCGGCGAGACGAGGGGAGGGACGTACAAAGCGAGGAACGCGAAGACATCAGTCCAAACGCCTGCGGGTTCGACGGCGGCGTTGTTGCCGAAGGCCTCGAAGGCGGTGAGGATGACGAGGACAGTGGTCCAGCCGTGGTAGAGCGAGAACGGGAGGTGGATAAAGACCTCATCCGCCGTGTTCTGCGGCTCGTGGTACTTCTTCACGATGTAGTAGATGTGCTGTGGGCGCAGCGAGATCAGATGTGAACGCGAGGATTTAGCACGGTCCGGAACCGAAAAGCTTCCGAAAGAGTTCGGAGATTGGGAAGACGTACCGTGACGGCTGAGCTGACGAAGAGGGCAAAGATGAAGGCTGCGGAATGCGGCAATTGAGTTGGGGAGCTGCTTGTGGGCTTGGCGTGGAGAGGGGGACGTACCGGCGATGTAATAATGCCTGGCCCAGAGGTTGACGTAGACGGCGTTGAGGACGGCGAGGAGAGGGAAGCGCCAGCCGACGCCGTCGATGATGACCTGCTTGCCACCCTCGAAGAACTGGTAGATGACGGTACCGAGGAGAAGGAGGTGAATGAGGGACCTGCGTCGTAGGGCACTTGTAAGTAGGAAGAGGAAAGGAAGAATGGGAGTGGTGGATACCAGATGAGGAATGCCCAGGGAGCGGGGGTCACGTAGGTCTCCTTGCCGGTGTAGTAGATGTCATTGGGCCCGGCGACGGTGTAAATGTTGGACCCCAAGAAGAGGAAGTAGACTATAACGTTGATGATCTAGTAATCCGTCGTTAAACTTGATCCCTGCAAACAGGGAACACGAGAGCGGAGCATACCTTCAAGAAGAGTCCATCTTGCCAGTTGCTGTGGGCCGGCATGGTAGCGTATGTGTCTGGGGAGGGTCGTCAAGGGCGAGTGGGTGAGGGGGTGAGAGCAGGGGGATGCGAATGGGGTAGAGGTTTTATAGTTTGCGATGAGAGCCTTTATAGTTTGGCTGGCAATGGCCGGCGCAAGATCGCATGGACGATGTCGGAAGGATGGATGCAACGACGCAATCCAAGCACGCACCCCTTCCTCGTTCCTGACGTCAGTTCCCGCGCCCCCGTCTCTCCGCAGCTCCACGTGTCGGCCCGGTTATGGCGCGACGGCTTCCCAGACGCATCCTACCCAGCCGCCTTTGCGAGGCCCCGCACGCGAGAGTCGCGTGGACAGAGGGCTCTCGGCATCGCGGAGGACGTCCAGCGCGAGACGAGCACCAGCGTCGGGATGTCGACCTACGCCCCGCGCCACTCGCCGTCCGCGTTCTCCACCCCCGCTTCCACCACCCTCTTCCGCCGCCTCACATGGGAGGGCACCGTCCCACTTGAGGTCCGCGTCGACCCCAAGGAGCTCCCCGCCAACTCGGACCGCGGCCTCGAATGCTACTACATCCAGGCGCCCCGCGTCACCTACCTCCCGCTCCTCGTCCCGGAGATCAAGCGGTTCCTCATGGACGTTGTCTTCGATGAGAATGCAGCCAGGGTCCTCAAGGAGGACGACTGGTGGTTCGAGAGCGAGGAGGGCAACTTGCTCAAGTGGTGCGCCCGCGATTTCAGATGTCTCCGCCTTCTGTTCCCCCACTTATCTTGCCATCGCCCCGGACGCAGGCATTGGCCCATCGGACTCATCTACGACAACCATACCATCACCCTGTCTGCTCGCTCTAATAATGCTCCTCCGTCGTTTTTCATCCCTCTCCGTCTCGTCCTCCATCTCGCTTCCCCCCCGACCGAGAAGCTCCTTCTCGCACCCAACACGGAAGCATGCAAGCAGGCGTTCATGGGCCAGCTCAAAGAGGCAGACTTCATCCGCTGGGGCAACACCAAGCGCATGACCGGTCTCCGCAAGGCCGAGCAGGATGGGCTCTGGGAGGGTATCAAAGAGCGTCAGTCTTTTTCTCTCATCCCGCTTCCCATCCCCGCCTTCCACTTCGTCGGTCGTCGCGAGCCCGTATCTTACTGTTTTTGTCTACAGATAACTTTGACGAGTACTGGAGAGTCGCGTCCAAAATCACGCCCACCACCGCCCCGACACGATCAAACTCACCTCCGCCACCCCCTTCTTCCGCATCTCTCCACACACGCCCCCCGTCTGCAGATCCCCAATCGAGCGGCGGCCCCGACAAGGATGGAGCGACTAACGTCCGGAACGTACCTGTCCGGATCTATCTCCCAGATGGACCAGTCCTCCAAGACCTGGTCCCTCCTATCCTCGAAGACGGTAAGTCCATCGCTTCTCATTCCACCCTGCGTTTCGCCATCCGCAGTCTCGCCGTCATCTTCTACTGCGCTCCGCAATCTTGCATACCTACACCACATGGTACTAACCACTCCACGCTGCGCGCGCAGGCACCATGCATACGCTCGCCACCTTCCTGACCACTCGCCTGCCGCTCCTCTTCCCCGAACTGGGTTCTGGGAAACACAACCTTGGGTACCCGCTCATCCAGGGCGTACCTGCGCCCCCAGACACGGAGATGGCGTGGCTTGGAGCCTGCATGGCCGGCGCGGACGGCTGGGTGAACGTTTGTGTGGGGCTGCTCAGGGAGGGCGCGCGATACCCTTGAGAAATGGGGTCCTTGGAGGAGAGTGAATGAGCGGAGGGATGTGTATTTTACGCGCGCTGGCAGCTGTATACATCTACTATTGGCCACCTGGATAGTTCTCTCGCTTGCCCGAGTTTCAAGCCACTCTGTACTCGACACCGCTTTCGTTCGCGCGTCTTGCACGCGTCGTGGGAAGGCGCGCGCAGGGCCAAGACACGTCGGGCGGCAAGCGACGGAGACGGCTCGACGGAGACGATCTCGATGCTGCCGTTCCCCGTCTCGCTCTCCTCAGCCTCGCGCACACCCGCACGGAGACACTACCGGAGCACCCGCGACGTCCTCCTCACCCGCGCACGCATCACCAACCTCGGCGTCTTGCTCCTCGCCGCCTTTGCTGCGCTCTCGTTTCTGCTGAACCTCTTTCACTACTTCTCCGATCCAAGCTCGTACGACCATGACCCAATGGGAACGTATGCGGCTCCGAGGGCAATATGGGAGACCTTGCACAGGGACAGGTCGTTGGGGGACATAGATCACCTCATCATAGTGCCCGGGCACGCCATTTGGACGGGAACGAGCGTCGAGGAGCGGCTGGACGAGGACGCGTGGGTCCTTGAGCCGTACCAGCGCGGCGGGGGACGCGTTGCCGCGTTCTTCAAGCACATTGTTGGCGGGTATGCTTGCCGGTTGTTCTATCTTCTAGCGCGAGATATATCTGACGCCTGGCGCTGTGCGCAGTGCGGAGATGGCGCGGCAGGACGAGCACTCGTTGCTTGTCTTCAGCGGGTGAGTCGTCCCTTGAGCTGTAGCTCCCTCAAATCTCATCATGTAAAACATATCATATCATCCCCAGCGGCCAAACACGCCCGTCCTCGACGACGACCGAGGCCGAGTCCTACATGCGCCTCGCGTCCGTCTCCAACCTCCTCCCCACCACCTCCTCCCCATCCGCCGCTTCCCACGTCCTGCGCGCGACGACGGAAGACTACGCGCTCGACTCGTACCAGAACCTCCTCTTCTCCCTCGCCCGCTTCCACGAGTACACCGGCCGGTGGCCGACGAGGATCACCGTCGTCGGCTACGAGATGAAGCGCCGCCGGTTCACCGACCTCCACCGCGCCGCCCTCCGCTGGCCCGCGCACCGCTTCGCCTACGTCGGCGTCGACGCAAAGGCCTCGAACGATGGCGACGCCGACGCCGCGCGCCAAGGCGAGGTGCGTGCTCCTCCTCCCCTTTCTCTTCCTTCCTCTCCCCCACATCGACTCTCTACCCGAATCCGCATCCGAATCCAAATCGCATCCTGACCCGCCCTCTCCGTCCCCCTCTCTCGCGCAAAACCTACCGTCCGCGACGAAGCAGCTCCAGAACGGCTACCAGCCCTACACCCAGGACACGTACGGCTGCCACGGCGTCCTCGCCGCCAAGCGCCGCGCGCGCAACCCCGCCCTCCGCCACCACCCCTACTACTCCTCCGCCCCCGAGCTCGGCGCGCTCCTCAACTGGTGCCCGGGGCGCGGCGCCCGTGGCGGCCACACGGCCGTCTATCCCGGGCCGCTCCCGTGGGACCGCGACGGTGGGGACCGCGAGGCGGGCACGGGCATGGGCTTCGGGCGCGAATAACTAGTACTTATCATCCGCACGCGTACAGGCGTTTACACCCGTGTGCGCGGAGCAACTTCCCAAACCGCAGGGTGTGCCTGGCGCGCGAGTATGGTACGACCATGTGTGGGGCGCCCCTGCGCATACGCACGCGCATGCGTGCGACTGACGTCGGTGCTCTCCCCGTCTCCCCGGAGCATCCTCGCAAGTTCCACCTCATTCGGCGTCGCCAGGCAGCGCAACTCCCCCTCCCCTCCCCAAGTTCGTCGCCTTGCTTCATAGATCCGGAGCATGCCCAGTCATCTCGCCTTGGTCCCTTTCTTGTCCTCGAGGTCGTCAGACGTCACTAGAACTCGACAGTCCCGGACCCGGACGCGGGAGACCGACCGCACTGTCAACCAGGGTCCCCAAGACTTCCGTATCGTGTACAGTGTACATAGCCGCGTGTGAACGTCTTGTCTTGTACAATGCAAAAGTGCTCTACTGTATCTTCACACGTAGATGTGTGGCACTCGCCTTGTATCTCATGATATATACCCAGCACATGGCACACAACGTCTCCTCCGTATGTGACTCCTATGCATGCTTTTGTTCCCTCTCGCGCACGCGTGGTTCTCATCGCTTCCTCCCCCACCCGGCCTTGTACTTTCCCTGCAAGGTTCGGACACTCAAGATGATAGCGTTGACTATAACGATATATGCATTGAATAATCTGACAGCGATCGTGCGTGGTGTTACGGCGGTAGGTAGGTAGGTAGGTAGGTACGTGAGTGAGTGGGTGGGTGGGTACGGAAAGCGAGGGTGGGGACGTACTGAGTACTGAGTACCGAATACTGAATACCGAACGAATACTGAATACTAAGCGGATACAACAGGCGGGCGACACGCGAATACATAGTGAGAACATATAGACGATAAACACTAGTAGCTATGGAGAGAACTCGAGGTGACGAGCGCGGGAAACGCAGTGAATCGATACAATCACAACAGGGATGGATGGATGGCGAGACTACTAGAACTCGAGAGTTGCTGACAACGGGTGAGGGAGAGTGAGAGTGTAGGTGCAGAGCGCGCAAATGTGGAGATGTGTATGTATGTGTGGATGGCGTGCGAGAGTAAGATTATTGTTGTTACAATCCCTCCCGGGACCAAGAACGAAGAAGAGACGAAGCGGACAACAGGCCGATGGCGAATGAGTGTTTGGGATACCAGAACAGTGTGGCGAGGGCGAGGGCGAGGACGAAAGCGAACGAGCGACGGGTGTGTGCGACAAGCTATAGATAAAACAGTGCGATGCGAGGTTGGGGTAAGCTTGAGCGGCAAGAAGGACGAGGACGGAACGAGGGACATGCGGGGTGCGGAGGAAATTCGAGCGAACAACGTCGCCACTCGAAGAGCGCATCTGCGCCATTAGATAGTGGAGGAGAACGAAATCTTGACTCGACGGCGAATTGAACAGGAACACAAGGAAAGGGAGAAGGAAAAGGAATGATGGACCACCGGGAGAACCACGAGAAAAAATTTCACGACTTCCCAGTCAGCGTCTGGACGAATCCCCTGAACCCGCCAAAACGGTGCTTGCCAGAGGCCCCAACCCCAACCCCAACCCCAGCACCGCTACCGCCGCCGTTGCGCGCGTGCCCATACGGCGAATTCGTGCGGGGGAACGAGTCGTGCGCGAGCAGACCCATCTTCATGAGCTTGTTCGCCCGTGCCCGCTCGCGGTCCTGCTCGCTCAGCGTGCGCTCGGCGATGATGTCAGGCGAGGCGTGGCGCGGAGGGGCGGTGGCTATGCGCGAGAGCGGGACGCCGAACGCACCGCCGCTCGGACTCGGCGAGTCCAGGTACGGCCCCTCGGGTTCGGGTGTGCGCGAACGCACGATTCGGGGCGGGGAGCCGCCGTCGAGCGAACACGGCGAAGAGATGAGGGGCAGGGTGCGTGCGGATGCGGGTGGCCGCAAGTGGGTGTCCCTCTCCGGACTTGGGGGAGGTCGGGAGCCCACCAGCGCACTGCCCGAAAGGGAGGACTTGTGGTAGCCTGACGAGAGAGGCTTCTCTGGCGAGAGGAAAGCGGTCGTGCTGTCGGAGGTTTCGCCTGCGAGACCGTTCAGTATGACGGCGCTAAGCTCAGCATGCACCAAGACGACTCACCATCGGAAGTATGAGGACGCTTCGGCTTGCTCCTCCTAGGCGCAGGCGCCAACGTCGGACCCCTCACCGGCCTCCCGTCCAAGCTGAACTTCCTGAACCCGCTCTCTGAGCACATCGTCCTCAGCCGGTCTATGTCTCGCGGCGTCGTCGGACTCCCCACTGGCGTTGCCCCGTTCCCATTCCCGCTCCCGCTCCTGCTCCTCGCAGAACTCCAAGGGCCAGGACTGACATCCCGGACGATTCTCCGCTCCCTCGCTTCCTTCTCCTTGAATCGGCGCTCAATCGCCAGGCTCTCGCCATATGCGGCAAGCTTCGCGCTTAACGGGGTTCTCCCGCTGGGAAGCGCACCCCCACCGCCCAATCCGCTGAGCCCGGTCGATCCTGTGCTCCCAACGCTACCGAGGCCGAGCCCTGGCAATTCAATGTCGACGTCTTCCATGTCCAAGATGCTCTTCTGTGCGCGCTGTACCAGCGCCTCGGCCTGCGCATGGGACGAGATGGCTCGGATGTCGATGTCGAGGGGGAGCGCACGGGACCGCGGAGGGGACATCGTGCGCGCGCGGACGCTGTGCTGCCGCTCACGCTCAAGAAGATAGTTCGTTCGAGACGCAGAGGAGTCCGTGCGCGTCCGGCCGCCCAGGACGTAGTCGTCGGACGGGAGGTCAAACGAGCCTGCGTCCGGCGAGCGGATTTCGAGCCCGAGCGTGGGACCGGGCCCAGGTGTCAGCGGCATGCTCGTGTCCGTCATCGTGCTCATGCTCCCAAAGCTGTCCCCCCGCGCGCGGTTGTCGACGCCATGGATGCCGAGCAAATTGCTTCTCGACTCAGATGACTGTGATGGCTGTGATTGGGATGGCGGCGAGGAGATGGTGGCGTCGTATGAGAGCGGTTGTGGCGGGGGCCGATTGATGCTGAATGGGCAATCAAATCCAGATTCTGGTGGCAGGATGGGCGAGGGGAGAGGGGACCCTGTCGAGGACTCGCGGGAGAGCTGAGAGTTCATCGACGGTTGGCGCTGCACCTGGCGCCCCGTGAACCTGAGCTCGTTCAGGCGCGACTTGCCCTCGCCCTGCAGTGCGAGGCCTAGACCAATGCGAGGGGAGATCACCTCTCCATAGCCCTCATCGTCCTCATCATCCACGACGGTGCAGTTGCGGTGGTGGCGGTTCATAGCATCAACGCTAGGGTCCCCCTCCCGCTCCCGCAATCGCGTCTGGGATGCAGTTGACCGCGGACTGCGCCTGGCGGACTGGTCGTCTCGGAGCGAAGAGATGCTCTCGCTTCCATTCAAATCCAGGTTGAGCCCGGACCGCATGGTGGAGTCGAATCGGAGCGAGCGTGCGGAGCCTTCGCCCATTCGCCCTTCCGGTAGGGGTAGCGTCGACTGACCGGACGACGCGGACCGGCCATGCGGGCGCAGGATGCCGGGACGCATCAGCGGGCTCCTGTGGCTGGGGAGCGAGCCCTGGGCTTGACTTGGTGGGAGGGGAGGGGGTTGTGGCGAAGGCGACTGGGTCAGCGGACGGTCGGCCGGTGTCGCCGGATTCTGCGTCGAGGATCCCGAACCAGAACGGCTCCGCAGGCGCTCCGCCGACAGCTTGCGGTGGAGCTCGACTGCCAACGGCGGATACGCCGTCTCGGACTCGCTTGTCCTGCTCCGGTTGCTCGGCACGGTCGAAAGCGTTGGTGGAGACACTGTGGAGAGCGCGGGCGGAGACACAGACGACAGCGAGCCTGCGGGCTCTACTCCCGATGTCCGCGTACCCAGAGGCACATGGGGCGACGGGCCTCGGCTACGCTCTCGCGGCTGTTCGCTCTCAGGGGCTGGCGACACAGACCCAGAGGTCACAGCCGAGCTGGATGATGCAGACGCAGACGCGTTGCTCGCGCCCGTAAAGCTGTCTCTGCTCTCGGGCGTGGACGGACCGCCGCCGCCGGCGCTGCCTGGAGTCGACGCTGACGACGGCGACTCGCCCGTCGACTTCTTGAACATCGACAGCAGCGACAGCTTTCCACGAACGCGTCCAGGTGTAGACGACAATGACGCGATCGACGTGTCCGCATCCGTCCCGGCGGACCGTGGACGACGAGGGCAGGAGAATGACGGCCGCCCTGAGGACTTGGCGTGATGGTGGGCGGCGGACTGCGTCTGGCTCGTGCTCACGGAGTGGTTGTGGGCCGAATTCGGGGGGACGTCGAAGATTTGGGGTAATGACGGCCTGCGGTCTTGCTTGTGGGAGGACTCGTGCCCGGTCGATGTTGAGGGGGAGGACTCCAAAGAAGCCGAGCCAGTGATGGTCGGTGGTGGCGCCGAGTAGATGGCGTCGGGCGGAAGTGTGCCAGAGGACGGCGGGGTGGGAAACGGCCTGAGCATGTTGTTGATTGCGTTGTCGATCGAGGACTTGACCTTGAGGCCGTGCTGGCGTATTCTGGACTCGATGTCCTGTCTGGAATACACGCTTGCGTTATCGGCCTCTGGGGCGGACACGGACACGGAGCCACTGACGGCCTCGCGCTCACGTAGGTCCCTGTCCTTCTCGTGGGTCCATTTGCTGATTATTTCCGCACAGCGCGTCCAGCCATTCTGGCGGGCGACAATTTCGGGGGACACGCCGTGTTTATCGGGGCGATCTGGGTGGGCGCCGTGGAGAAGGAGGGTGAGGACGACCTGCTCATGGCCGTTGGCGGCGGCGAAATGAAGCGGGGTTGAACCCGAGGTGCCAACGATGGGCGCCGTCGTGTCGCGATATTTGTCGCTTGAGTATTTGCGGGGCAGTCTAGAGGGTAGGGCAAATCAGTAAGTAAAGGAAATGGTGACCATACTCGTTTCGATGGATTGCTTCGTCCGAAAGAGGACGGACAAGGTCGGGGTCCCTGACTGCGAGGCACGGTATTCAAGGCACTGTCGCGCGCCGCGCGCATACACACACTGGAGATGACATGCGGAGAAGCAATAGACTCGTTGGGAGCAAGCGCGGGTTTCACATGCACGGAAAACTCGCTCAGCGCCCGGGGGCCGCAACGACCATGGACGCCGTCTTTGCGATGGAAGGCCGGATGAAGGACGACGGTACGTCTAGCACCAAGGCTCGAGGCGCGCGCTGTGCACTGTTGACAAGACGAGATGGAAGAAGCGGCTTCGGGCGAGTTAGGAGGATCGAGATAATCCCGGGACATGCTCACCCGCGCTGTGCTGTAGACGGGCGGGTCCGAAACGTTCCAAGCGCAAAAGCTGGGGCATGGGCATTAAAAATGAAACACATACCTGGGGGCGTTGACATCTGCGCCGCGCTCGATGAGGAGACGGACTATGATGTCGTTCCCGCCAGAACTGGCGACATGGAGAGGGAGGACGCCATCGACGACGGAATTTACGGGCTGACCGTGATCGAGGGCATAGGTTACGAGCCCGAGATTTCCGGACGAGGCCGCAGAGTGGAGGCCAAGGTGGGGGACTGGATGAAGAGGAGGGTGTAAGTAAGATAGGGACGGAGAAAAAAGGAAGGGGACGGACAGTCGAGAGTGACATTGTACTTGGCCTCCGCGCGTTGGTTGCGAGAAACACCGGGCATGTGCGGGAGAAGGTGAAGGAGCGGGGACGAAGACTAGCAGAGAGATGTTTGCCGATGCCCGTTTGGGCAGGATCTGCAGATTGTTGTACCAGGCGAGCGTGGAGAGGGGCCCCTAGAGAGTGCAAAGACGGTTTAGAACATGGGTAAGAGCCCGCAGATAGATATGGCCCAGCGTCGAGAGAGGCAGCGTTGCACCGGGGGACAGGGGGTGGGCGGAGGAGGCTGGCGGAGAAGAGAGGAGGAGAGGTGAGATTCCGAAGGTCGAGCGAGGGGATGCCCCGCCCTAGACGCCTCCTCCACAAGCGGGAGCGCCCGAGTGGCCTTCCATGACTTATTTGTGTCCGATAACCCAACAGGCCATCTGACCTCGACACACGCTCTGGTCGACACCGTCCGAGTTCTGTTCTCCTCCCGCCAATGGACCGCACAACATTCTTCGCCCATTGCGCTGTTCGTCTATGACACCATGTCCATATATCACGCTTCTAGTGCAAGTTGCCTGCCCGCCCCCTCTGTCCTCTCGCCGGATGCCTGTCCCGCCACATCTTCCGCCCCCCGCAGAATATGCAACTGTGTTCACCGGAGCTCGTTCGATCCCCTACACCGCCCTTGGACCACACAACATGCGTTCGAGAGCGAGTTTCGCGCCACCTCCTGCTCATCCTGTCTCGATGGCGACCTTGTCGAATCTCTCTCTCTCCTTCTGGCCCCGCACAGCGCCATCGCCAGCAGCTCTCCCATGCCACACCTGATCATCAACCGAACTTCCTCTCTCCCCGCAGGCGGTGCTCGTCCGCACAGCGATTTCGTTCCTCTTTCTGGCCTCCCGTGCTTCCAGCGCGCTACCCCCGTCGGCCCTTTCGCCTCCGAAAGGCCCTCAGGGCCACCGCACAGTGTCGCGCGCGTCCCGCCCAACGCCCGGTTTCCAGCTGCTAGTTGTCCTCGGCGATCCGACTTTTTCGTGGCACCCACTCTCGGCGTCGGGGTCTGGTCAGGTCGCATCTGCGGCCTGCATTTATCTGCCCATTATCCCGCACCCCAATATGCACGCCATGCGATTGGCATGCACCGTGGCTCGTGGCCCATGCTTATTTTTCGACCTCCGTGGGCGAATCGGGCATGGCCTAAGCACCGGTCAGAACGGAGGATTCATTTTCGTTCGCTGCACGCCTCTTCACGCCATCCGGCAACTTCCTCCCGGCGGGCTATCTGGCATCAGCTTATCTCCTGCACGCCTCCACCTTCCAATTCCCTTTCGTCCTGCCCCTTCTGGCCCGCCGCAAAGCGAGAGCGCTGGCAGCTCGAACCTTCGCCACTCTCGGTACAGCGAACTCGGTAAGATTCATCCATCTTACCGTCAACTGTCTTCGGCGTACGTGATGTGTCTTGATGACAGCTCGACGAGAAGGCCCTCGTAGCAGATTGTTGACTTGATCATCTGATCATCTTGCTGATATCCTGATGGTCGCTCGCCGGCGTTCAGTATGGACCGCGAACGTCTCAACGTGCCATACCGCCTGGATTTTCAATCACAATAGCGACAAACGGATGCAGTAACGTACGTGTGGGCGAGCACCCTGTGGCGCCACTGCCCAGATGGCACCCCATCCCATACACAGTGCGCACCCGCCCGCATACAAAATCACGCTTTTGTTTCCAAGAATCGGCGACGACGTCTGCAGCTTCTGGCGTACGTGCGCGTTGTTCTCGCGTCCTCGAAGCGCATACATGCGCGCACAGACGTCGACGTCCAGAAGTACAACGCGCCGGAGAGAGGTGCTGTGAGCATGCCATGGCGACACGCATAATTGTCATTTCTGTGCGGCTTGGATATTGTGGCGGGGCCCGGGGCCCCGGGTATCTATTAAATGCTATTCCCTGTGGCGACCTATCGCGCTCGCTTAGAAGTTAGGATTCGTATGTCCTCGGACAAACGCGCCGTCACCCTGCTTGACACCGACAAAAAGCGCATATAGGGAGCCTGTGAAATCACACCCTGTTGATAAACACCATTGCAAGCGCGAAGGTTCTCCAGCTCCCCGAGCGTACGTGCTTTTATGCCGATTTGAACGTGCGAATCTGCTTTTTGACAAATTAGCCTGCGGTTCATTCCCGTACGCGTGGAATCCAAGCTTCTAGGGCTCCGCACTGCGCCGAACCACCCGACCCTCCAGACTCGACTCGGACTCATTGGACGAGGTACTGACTGCGTTCCCTCTGCGGTCAAAGTCAACGCCCTGAGCATCGCGCCAATGTTCATGCAAAGTTGGAGAAGAGAACCAAAGCAACGCATGGTCCACGCCCGTGTGGACACGAGTCGACAGTGCGTCTCGTTCCCATCCGCATCCATCCATCCTCGCTCCTCCGATCATTCTCAGGCCGAAGCACTCCACTCAGGCGCAAATGCGACGGCCCGTGACATGCCCGTCTGAGATGAAGCAGTCCATCGACCTGCCTTTCCCAGTCGAGCGTTTGTCATTGTGCAGTGTGCACGGCCAACGCACGGCCCGTCGAGCGTTCCAAACGGCGGCCGATGTGGAACCTCGCAAGAACGCACGGCCGCGGTCGCCGGCGTCCGCCCCTGACTCCCATTCAATGCGATCCATCGCAGCTCGTAATCTCGTGTCTATCACCGCGAACCGGGAGCACGGTGCCTGACGGTCCTCGCACAGCCGATCGCGAGCGTCGGTACTGCGTCGGTGTGCCTGGATCTTGTATCTCAGTAGGAACAAAGGCCGAGGGCTTGGAGGTTATTATAGGGCCCGAGGTCAGCGTGGCTCGTCTTTCCCCTCGTGTGCGTTCGCCATCTGTGCCCGCGCCGCTCGCGTGAGTGGCTGTGGGAAGCTAGTTGTTCAGGACAGCCATGAACCTGATCATGAGATCGTGAGAGCCCAGACCGTGCTCGCCGAAGTACATTCTGCGAAGCTTTCGCTCACATTAACACCTCGACAATATGACCATTTGCATCCCGCTGCGAGTGACCGAGCCACTTACGTACAACACAACAACAAGCGCGGTCGAAAGGAAGTTTAAAAACACGGACCGCGAGCTCAGGTCTAGTCCTCCGCGCAATCGCGGGGGTAGTTCGCCGAGGGCTATTCGGTCGGGAAGCTCCTCGTTGAAATGGTAATCGTCTCTCAGACTCGTCCTTCTGCTAGACGAAATTACAGCTACGTACCGCGGCGTCAGATATGTCGACTTCAGGACCAGGGCTGGACGATCTGCTGGACTCGGGATGACAAGTGGTAGCATCATACGCGTACCAGGTGCCATGTGGCATGCGCGTTTTGCTCCTGCGGCATCCGCATCCTACATTCGATTTCGCCCGCCTTGAAACGTTGATAGGTGATAAGACGCTGAGTATTCAGCGAAGATGTTGCAGGCGTTGTGCAGGGAGGATTACTGTGGTGGAGTGAAACCAATATCAATCGTGATGGCGGGCGTCTCAGTAGCTCGATATGGCGAATTGCATCATCGCTCGTGACTGCAACACCACGAGGGCGCCTCATCCGAGTCGTCTGACCCTTTGACTTGAAGTTGAACCGCTCAGTTCTTCGAGCCCTATGCATCGGACTCCATCTACACCAATCCAGGCCACGGGCTAACCACCGCGGCCATCTTACAGGATAATCTTATCCTCTCGCTGATTATAGCACTGATGTGCTAAGCCTCAACTCTGAGGAGTCCGATTCCTCCGAGTCGAGTCGCAAAGCGGGAGAGCCTAGGGCTCCATAGAGCTCCATAGAAGACAGGCATCAGAGCCTGTCAGTGCGTTACAAATTCTCTGCTAGACACTTGCTCTATCTCACGCTTCTCGTGCATCTGTTGCACACAGCCGGGCAGCTTCGCCGGCATTGCCCCAACATCGCCGCAAGCGGCGTTGCTTCGTGTCGAAGATTCGCAGGCGTTATCGAGGAGACTCTAGTGCAATCACACGGGGTCATTACTGAGTAAGTAGATTTTTCTGACCGGAATCGTACTGTTCTCCAAGTGCTGCCGTCGGAAAAAGGCCAGTTTGTCGGTCGTTCATGTACCGGGCGGAGCATTCGGACGGGCGTGAATGTCCCCCGAGTCCCCAACTCGTATGGCTGTGATATTCGGAAAGATGCCGTACGTCGTCTGATCGGTTGCTGTTCCACGTGGCAGATTCGATTCATTCATGAGGCCTTGAGGACAGTTAAGCGACCGGTCCCGTGGGGCTTTCGAAGCGGCGATTTGGAATCCCTTATAAGTCCCAGACTGTGACCATCCTCGCTCCCACATTCACCCTCGTACAGGTCAGACTCGACCTACTGGCGCCGGAATGGCTCCAGCACATTCGGCTCAGCACGCTCCTCTCGCTTTCATCCTTCTCGTAGTACTATGTCAACTCTCCGCACATCCACGCATTCAAGTTCAAGCGCTGAACCACCGGCCTCGACCACATCCCCACTCGTATCGGCAGTAACGAAACAACGCATTGCGGCTGCATGCCCTTCGGAGCCTCGAGGATCCCTTGGTCGGGGTACGACGACTAGGAAGAAGGCGGTAAGTTTTTATAACTCCTTCTTTTCACGCGCACTCGGCTCAGCCCCTCGGGTGATCTGTATGAAAGTGCGAATATTGCTACAGGGTTCACAAACGTTGCACGGGAGCGTTCCCTTGCGAGCGTTGCATCAAGGTTGGATTCGCAGCGGAATGCGTCGAGCACAAGCGTCAGAGGCACAACAGAGACTCCAAGAGGAGCGAAGTACGATCGGCAATGGTCGTAGTCCCATCTTCGTCTCCTTCTCCCATAGCGGTCGAGAGCGGTCAGACACTCGCTTCAGTGCTTTTTGTACGTTGTCATCGATTGAGGTTACGACTCCACTTTTGATCCGTTTCCGCACAACAGGGCAACGAACGGACGACGGCGATGGCTCAGCCACTTCCACACTTCCCGCCCACCCCCGTTCTCTCCGATCTCGAGTCATCTCCGCCGACTTCGTCTCAAACAGACACCGATAGCTCGACGTCACCTGTAGACAGCCTGACCACAGTCAGCGAAGATGACAGGCCTGTCATGGAACTACTCGATGCCTGGCTCGCTGATCTTACACGCGATGAACATCGCACGAACGAAAGGGAAGCGTGGGCGGAGGATGTGGTGGGGATACCAGTTCGACGCCACACCATCTCGGAGATGCCATGCGACGCCCAGCATCTCTGGGAACTTATTGACGCAATGGTACTATTGAATCTATACTTATTGGTTCGATTGCATACCGACCTCGGCGATTTGTTGCAGATCCCCGTCCACGACACGCAGTCTATCTATTGCCCTGGTTTTCCTGCGCCGTTCTTGACTTGACCTCGTCACTCGATTGGTATGATCTTTTCAGCTGAAACTGTGAAAGACGCCAGAAGTATGGCTTTTCCTGTAACTATAGGTACGCTCGTGCAACTCTCTTTGTCTGTAGATCGGGCGTTGTACTAGAACCAACGATCGTGGTCCACTGCCTCGCTTGCGGCTTTATACAAGAGGACTTTCGTTGTCATTTAGCCCTATTGTCTCTCGAAGTTATGACGACACCGCGAGCGGTCAAACCCTCGAGGTCAACTTACCCAACCCATGCCGGATCACCTCGGATACGAGCCCACTCTCCGCCGCGGCCATAGCGACTATGCATATGCAGCGTCTCTCGATGGGGGATGGTCTCTCCTCGATGTCGGCGACGACTTTTTAGCTTCCTCCGCTCGGGTTGTGGCACGCGCATACTGCAAGCGAGAAAGGTCAGCTACCAAATAGGAAGGTGGGTGGCGCAGACGCCCATCATTTGTCGCGTGCCCATGCCAGTCCCCTGGTCACCCCGAAGTAGGCTCAATCCAGCATTTGGGTTCAACGTTCAGACTTCGCCCAAGGTGTCGACCCAAACGGCTGGTCGAACTACCCGGCAAAGGTTTACTAACAACCAGATCATCGTCATGGTCGGCGAGACAGGCTCAGGAAAGACCGCTCAGTAAGGCCGTCACCGTCTTCGTCTTCGTCCACGTCCCCGTCCCCGTCCCCGACTTGCCCTGCGCAAACGTCATATTCGTGACGCTCTCTGTCCGTCTCTCAGGATTCGCCAGTTCCTTTGCGACTCCGACCTTCCGCACACCAAGGGTCAAATGGTCGCATGCACACAACCAAGACGAGTGGCCGCTATGTCTGTTGCTCCGCGTGTTGCAGACGAGATGGATGGTCAGTCTTCACCGGTCCTCTTACCGGGCCATGCCTGACCTCTTGCGTGTCTTAGTCTCGCTACTCAATACGTTTCGAGGACATGACCGAGCCCGGGACGACGTTCTTGAAGTATATGACCGATGGTATGCTCCTCCGTAGAAGCCATGAACGACCCCGACCTCAAGCGATACTCCACTATCATCCTCGATGAGGCCCATGAGGGTACAGTCGTTGCTGATATCCTCATGGGACTCCTCAAAGACCTTGCAAGATGCCACTCTAACCTTAAGATCGTCGTAATGTCTGCCACCTCGACGCCCAGAAGTTCTAGAAACATTTCAGCATCGCCGGTCCGAACAAACCCGCACCGCTGTTCACTATTTCCGGTCGTGCACATCTAGTGGAGGTCTTCTACACGCAGGAGCCCAAGGCGGACTACTTGGAGGCAGCCATTCGCACAGTGCTCATGATCCACCGTCCCGAGGACCCTGGAGATATCCTGCTCTTCTTGACTGGTGAAGAAGAGATCCAAGACGCGTGCCGCAAAATCAAGCTCGAGGCTAACGATATCGTCAATCAGGATCCAGACGGCGTCGGTCCGCTCATCTGCCCTTCTACTCATCCCTCCCCTCCACAGCAACAGCAGCGTATATTCGACAGCCCCCCCATCTCCACGTGTAGCTGGTGGCCCACCTAGCCGGAAGCTCATCATCTCGACGAATATTTCTGAGACGTCTCTGGCGATTGACGGCATCGTCTGTGTCGTACGATCCTGGTTTCTCGAAGCAACCAGTGGACAATCCACGCATACGTGTCGAGTCATTGCTCGTCTCGCCCATCTCCAAGGCCTCCGCACAGCAGCGTGATCGTCAGCCCCGAGTTCAACTGCAGTAACGAGATGCTGACGATTGTTGGCTATGCTTTCCGGTAGGTACCTTGTCCCGGTTCCTGATTTGATGCGCTTACGCGGTCGGTTATTATCAGTGCCCAATGGCCGGCTTCGACCACCAAACCAGCAGAAAGAAGCCAGTGTCTCAAAAGCGTTTCTCACAATCCCGGATGGCGACCATCTGACGTTGATGGACATCTTGAATTCGTACATGAACAGTGCGTCCGTAAAGCTATCCTGGACATCTGACCGACGCGTGTCTTACTTTTCTCACCGGCCAGAAAAGGATGACAGCCAGAACTGGTGCTGGACACAATTATCTCTCGCAGCGTGCACTGTCACTGGAAGCTGAGAACGTCCGCTCACAACTCCTGCGCACAATGGGGCGGTACGAGATCGGGCTGGTCACGACGGACGAAGAGCGGAAGCTGTCGCAGGGCATCCGAAACGCGCTTGTGTGCGGGTTTTTCATGCAGGTGGCGCACGAGGAAGGTGGCTGGTACGTAACGGTGAAGGACAGCCAGTTGGTGGGGCTCCACCCGAGCTGTGGCCTGGAACTCATCGCAGCAGTGGGTGCTCTTCAACGAGTTCACATCCTCACGACGCAGCCGTACATCCGGACTGTCACCGAGGTACGGCCAGAGTGGTGCGTCTCTTGTCCGAGTCATTTCATGTGGTTCCGCTTCCGTATCCGCATGCATATGCGGCCCAGACTCAATCCATGATCGTGCTTTTGTCGATGCTGATGAGCGTGTGCCTTTGTGGCCTAGCCTTTGAAACACTGGTTGCTAGAGTACGCGTCGACGTACTTCGATCTGTCAACCTTCTCGGCTGGGCAGATGAAGACTGCAGCGCGTGAATGAGAAGATGCACGCGCTCAAGGCAGGCGGTAGTGCTAGTCCTGCCGTCGGCAAGCCTTCCGACGACAAGAAGAAGAAGAGACAGAAGGTCGGTCCTGCCGACTCGAACAAATCTCTCGGAAAACGTTCTGTTCCAATGATTGTGCTTGCCAAGAACATGAAAGGAGACGCCAAATCTGTTGACAACATTACTGAATCTATGGATGACCTTCAACTTGATCGCAGGACGCTGAGTAGTTAGCTGCTCATTGAACATGTAGCATCAACCGTGTCCTTGTATCCAACAAATCAGTGCATGCTGAACGCACACATTGGTTAGGGAACCGTCACTGAGGATAGAGATCCGTTCAAACGGGCCGATTTCAAGATCTTGTCAATACTGACATGGAAGTACCGGCGCGTCGCACGTCACACAAAAACAAGTCTGTTTGAATATTGTATATTTTTAGGAGCATAGAACAGGTGCAACAGCGAGTCTCTGCCCATTCAAGGGAGGGCGTGGGGTAAAACCTAGCCTTCCTTGGGTCGTCGTAGATAACGTACGTCCGCCCTGCCTTTGTGGCTGGAAGTGCAGGAGTGTCGCTGCCAGTTGCCCCAGCAGCGACCGAAACTCCCCCCGGGACGTGAGTCCCACCAACGCCCGAGACTCGCTGCGCGTGCCTGTCCCGTAAGTAAAGGGACTACGACCACGCGTCACTGTGAACGCGATACACAACACAGGAAGCAACGAGCCGAAGATGCACGCGAAAAAAACAGCGCACGAAACCACGAACTAAGACGAGAAGGAAGGACACACAACGAAATTCCAGGGAATATCTTGATCGACTTGTTGCGCAGCGGGCTTTGTGTATAAGCTTGAATGACCGTTTGGGTCTACCGCGCTGGCGGCGTCGAGTTTCCTGACGTCTGCCTAGAGGACGCCACGAGAGTCACCGGAACAAGTAGGGCAACGTCGAGGGAGGAGTCGCACAAGTCATCGGTCTTGATGGTGTCGGACACACCGCCGCAGTAGTTGGGGGGAAGCATCGTGGAGCACAGACGTAGATGAGGGAAGACAAGCGAGTACTCAGCCACCGAACCACCGTGACCGCCAAATCCAATTCCATCAGGCGCGCGGGATCTGATCGGCCTTGAGTGCGAGCTTGAATGACCGTTTGGGTCTACCGCGTTGGCGGTGTCGAGCTGGCTAAGGTTTGTCTTGGAGGGTGCCACCAGAGTCGCCAGCAACTAGAAGTTCATCGCGAAAGCCGGAGTTGACATAAGCGTCGAATATGTCGCCACAGCCATCAAGTTGAAGCGTTGTAGGCGTCAGGCGGAGACAAGAGGCGAGGACGTACGAAGCGGGAGACAGGCGAGTCCTCAACCACCAAACCACCGTGACCGCCGAAGACGAAGACGAAGCCAAGTATAGCAGGGACAAAGATCCTAGATGTCAGCCACCACAGTGAGAGTATCCTGAGATCGAGCTAAGCACATACAGACGGTGAGCGGCGATGTCGATCCCGAGTCTTCTGTGGTTGGTGGTTGTGGCTTGTCGCGCGTCGTTGAGAGGTGGCGACTCGGAGCTTGGCTGACGATGCTGAAGGACGATGAGCAATGAGGCGAGCATTGAGTGGCGGAACCGGAAATCTGTGAAGGGGAAGAGGGTAAGATGCATTGGCGGTTTGAACAGGCGATTGCGGTTTAAGTAGGTTGGAGGGAGAGGCGCACAGGTCAGCCGTGCTTGAAACTCCGCGGAGCGCGGCCGACAATCGTCGTCCCAAAAAGGCAGGTCACTTACCATTCTCGGCGAACCTCCAGTCACATGTGCCTATCGCTGCCCGCCGCAAAACGGGGAGTCGACGCTGAGGTCGTCGTTGCGGCTGGAGGTGCACTTTCAGCAAGAACGCTGTGGAGGAAGATCGAGGGTGTGACGCACGACAGCAACTGCCGCGATGGGATATTTCGGGACATAACGCGATTATGTACTGGCTTCGGAAAGGGTGGACCCACAACATTTGAGTATCATACGCGGATGAGACACACTTCGATTTTTGACTTTTTGACTTTTGTATTTTAAGCGCCAGCTTCCGGCGCATTCCGCATCGGCACTGCCACTCCCCGGCTGGCACGCGCACGTCCGACTCGACCTTCTCCCTTCCCCTGGGTACTCCGTCTGCGAATCCAAACTCGGGCCTGTCGACCTCCCCTTCACCGCTGCCGACGCGACCGGCCCAATCACATCAACCTCAAGGTCATGCGGTCTCAGTTTGAGAGCCTGGTCTCGCCACTCATCCAGCGCACCGTGAACCCGTGCAAGAACGCGCTCTCCGATGCGAGCGTGAAGGCGTCTGAGGTCAACGAGGTCATCCTAGTCGGTGGTATTTCGCGCATGCTTCGGGTGGTCGAGACCGTCAAGTCCATCTTCGGCCGCGAGCCTAGCAAGGGTGTCAATCCTGACGAGGCGGTCGCCATCGGTGCGGCCATCCAGGGTGCGTTCAAACCGTATGCAACTTTATAATTACTCACGCCTGGCTTTCACTAGACTATCGTGGACGCCGTACTGCTGAAGCCTAATCCTACTGATTCGGATGCAGCACTGCTACCATCGACCTCTCATATCCGCGTGCAGGCTGAGCAAGCGCGCATCTACGTCGTCCGTTATATTCGACGACGTGGGCTCACTATCAAACAAGACAACGGGTTTGCCGCGTTGGAGCCCTGGGCGGCCGAAGAGATCTCTCGAGGTAAATATCTGTTGTATGGCGATCTTGCTCATGGTTGACATGCTGTCCCTTCCCCAGAACTAGGGCTCAACGGCCGGGATGACCTCCTCACGCCCTCAATGCCGGCCTCTACCGCCAGAGGTGGCAGGCTGACCGTCAGGAATGGACCCATCTCCAACGGCGACGATTCCGAAACCATAAGTCTGCATTCCACTCGCAGTCTGACCAAGTCCTTGGTGGGGAAGCTATCAAATCCTCTGGCGCGTCAATTCGGTCCGTCACACGCCGCATGCATTCAACGACCTCGCGTGTCACAACGACGACGATGGCCCGCCGGACGCCGCTTTCGCCCGGTAGCTTGCGGCCAGACTCAAAGCTGACTCCTGCTGGCTCTACCCTCCGTGCTAGCGTTGCAGGATCGGAGCGCGCAAAATCGCCACTGTCTCCTAGTCCAAGTCCGATTCCTCGGAATAGCGTCTCACCGGTCAGTGTACGGAAGAGCACTGTGTCGTCGATCCATTCCACGACGACTACCGATCGCTTTCCCCGACCAAGGTCTGTGGCCGCGTCCGTCAGGTCCACGCGCTCGACCACGTTGACGATCCGCAAAGGAGCTGCCGGGCCTTCTAACCCCAGGACTGTGTCCGATTCTTCCCGAGCATCTTCGGCGACGACGACGAGCGAGAACTCGACCGCTTTCGAGACAGCTCGTTCGGAGCTGACGCCGAGCAGAGTGGGTCGGACGCGAAAGACGTCGGCGTTGTCTGCGGTGTCGACATCAAGTGTACATACGACCAACGGTACCAGCACGCCACGGGTACCTAAACGTCCGCCTTCGGTGGTGTCGAGGACTACGCCGTCGATCAGAGGCAAGTCGATTGATGCGTCAAAGTCAAGTCCGGTAGCAAAGCATACGGCGTCAACGGCATCGGTGCGGTCGACGGTATCGACGAAATCGATGGCTACGCGGAAATCGATTGCACGCTCAGTATCTGAGGCGCCAGCTCTACCATCAAAAGTGTCGCCTTCTCCGTCTAAAGCGAACGGAAAGCCGCTGCTGGGCGAGGAGGAGAAAGATGGCGGTGTGAGGACGGTGAAAGGGAAACCGAAGCCCCCAGTGGTCTCGCACGAGAAGCATGGGGGCGTGGTGTCGTCGAGCAGCGCGTCGACGGTTCGGGAGTCTCTGAAAAGGAAGGGGTCTGCGGACACGGTGCTGGAGGCGGAACCGGCAGCAAAGCAGCTGCGGGGAGCGACGCTGGAGATCGGGATCCCGTGCATCATCTCGTCAAAGAAGGCGCGTTTCCGGGTGTACGCGCGGTACATCGGAGAGGTGGAGGGGGAGCTCGGGCCGTGGGTGGGAGTGGAGGTGCCGATGAACGAGGCGTGGCTGGGTGAGAAGCTGGACGGACGGCAGTGGCACGATGGGATGTGGGGCGGGATCTGGTACTTTGAGATCAGGAGCGGGTCCGAGTGGGATTTCGGGCAGGACACACTGGCGGCGCGGCAGCGGAACGAGTGGCTGAGCTCGCTGGGGAGGGAGCGGGGGAGCCTGAAGCGCGAAGGCGATGAGGTGAGCATTGCGAATCCAAATTCGGTCTCGGGCCTGTCGACCTCCCCTTCAAGCGTGAAGGCGTCTGAGGTCAATGAGGTCATCCTAGTCGGTGGTATGTCGCGCATGCTTCGGGTGGTCGAGACCGTCAAGTCCATCTTCGGCCGTGAGCCCAGCAAGGGTGTCAACCCTGATGACGTCGGGTTTTCGCTACGCTTTGCCTATGATTGTAATTTGACAGGAGAATTGGCTTTTCCGTGACGGCTGCCGCTTTGCTTTGTACCATTAGAGCACAAACCCACACAATTGTAAGCATGCGACGGGCCACAGCAACATGAGCTTTGTCCGCCCAATTGTAACAGTATATAAAGGCCCACGTTCGGACGCTTCCCTCCCAGTCATCCACATTCCTTCCACTATGTCTGACGATATCACTCTCTGCTTTGGCGACCCTCTCGACAGCTGTCAAGGTGTTTTTCCCTACAAAGATCACGCTGGGCTCTGTGCTCGCTGCAAGATACTCAAGGATGAACCTGATCCCGCCAAACAGGCGGAGATTGAGGTATGTATACTGCTTGCATTAAGAATGTATGGTGACCCAATTTATGTATCTAGAGTGCGGTCCACTGCAGTGGCTGCGGAACATATGGGAAAGCCAGAATCTTCAAGGACACAGGGTTATGTGGAAAATGTTACCGTACGTATACTGTTCATATTATATGCCTTTATCACCATTCGACTAATGTAAACCACCAGAGCGCAATAACCCAGGCGGAAAGCAGTCTGCCGAGGATGCCACACAGCAGGAACTCCTATCCCGAGCCACACAACTTCAAGCGGAGGCTCAGCAGCTTATGGCTGCAGCACGTGGTGATGCATATGATGCACGTACTGCACAGTCCGGGCGGTCGTCCTCAGGTGCAACCACAGGTGTCCGGACTGTGCCCCCAGGTTCCCGCCGCATTGCCACTACACCAGTCACTCCGCACCCTATGCTGGCTCCAACTACTGACAATCTTCGCCGCATCCACCTCTTGATTGAGGCACGTGTTGGTAAGCAAACTTGTCACTACATGGGACAAGTTTCGCGCTCGCATAGTGCTGATTGTCCAGTGCCAGGTATGCATAGCTTTCTACACTAGTCATATTGCCTACCATACTCATATATGCTGCAGAAATCATCGAGGATTGCCTGAGTGGTTGGAACCAGTCCTTCTGGGAGCGGAACTCACAGGCAAGCCTAACTCGGTAGGTGGATTGTCTTATGTGGCAACTTAGTAGATCTTATCTCATCTTTGGCTATTTTGCTAGCAATGATGTTTCCTTGCGCTGGAGTGGTAATGTAATTCCTGAGCCTGATACTGAGGGCAGGACGCTCGGGGAGTTTTATGATATGCATTATATCCCATCAGCAAAAGTGCAAAACACGCGGCCCCGCTTGGGCCGGTTGGCAATGAGACGCCCAAATGGCCCGGTTTGCGCGCGAGCACAATTGGGCCCATTGCGTGGCGTTGGAGCGCAGATTGAGCGCAATTGGGAGGACGGATTGTATCAATTAAGAGCGGTTGGGATTTTTGGACGGCGATTGGGTGCCCGCGCATGCCCTGAGGTTTACTTCCGAGCCCTGTATATAGATAGTTAGTAATAGGATAAAGTTCTCGTTATCCCCATCCGAAATCATAGTATGCGATTGAGACAAGTGTATGTAGTGTTTACATGGGTGCATAGCCGGTGCGAGCATACTCGTAGTCATCCCCACCATCCCCATCCTCCCCACCCCGAGATCGTCCTCATCGTCCGAGGACTCTTTATCCTCCTCCCGGCTACCGTCCTCCGATTCCTCATCTGACTGCGGCGCCGTGTCCGACTCATCACCCTCGCCGGCCGCGGCCTCCGGTTCGACTTCTTCCGGATCACGTGAGTCCACTTGGGGGGCTGGCAGCCAGCGAGCGGCCGTCTGCTGATGCTATTTATGCACCTAGCCAGCATGCAGTCACTCGCCTTCTCGTCTATTTCACCTGTCCATCGAAATCCGGCCCCATCATTCACATCTTCCCTCCCGACTGGTGCGCGACAGGTCCCGTTCAACCAAAAGGTGCTATGGACCGCCATCACGCTCTCTCATCTTCCTTGTCTGCTCCCAGGTCCCCCTGTATGGCATCATGTCCTCGGACTCGGCGGATCCCCTCTACGGGATGCATGTCATCCTCGCCTCGAACTGTGGCACACCCATGGAGCTCGGCATCACGCCCATCGTCACTTCCGGCATGATCATCCAGCTGTTGGCCGGCGCGAACTTGATTGAGGTCAACTTCTCTCTCAAGGAGGACCGCGCACTGTTTAGTGGGGCTCAGAAACGTGAGTGGTATATTGTGTTGTGGGGGGCCTGTGAAGGGTTGGGCGATGGACAGGGTCAGAATGGGATTCAGGGCATCAAGAGTGGAGGAGGGCAAGGATGTCGGCACCTGTGCGTATCTCCTTTCCCGTCCTGTCCAATCTCTTCAATCTCACCGCGTCCCCACTTCCTCCCCACTTCACCCTCACCGGTTCCTGTTGCTGCGTGAGAGCCGATCTTCTGAGGACCTTCCCCCGAGTCCTCGTTCCCAGCAGCTTGCCTCTCCCCACCATCATCTAGCACCTCCAGCACCCGCGTCTCGGTCCCTTCACGTACCTGCTCGAGCTAGACGACAGGCATCCGCTGTAACGATCTTCACGACTCTCCGGTAAATCCCACAATACCCATCAACTTACGGGAAGATCGAAGAAGTGGCCCGCCCCGCTGCATTCATCGCGTTCTTCATCGCCCTCCTTTCGCTCTGGTCTGCGACGATCCTTTCGGTGCTCGGGTCACCCTACCTCCCCATTCCCCAGATCCCGCCTCGGCCGCTGGGGCTCGCGCCGGACTTGGGTGCCAAGAAGAGGCAAAATGGGGAGCCCCAGTTCCCGGCCCAGCCGCCATCGTGCCCCATATGTGAGCAGAACTTCGGGAACATCAATAGCTGCGCGCAGGCGGCACCAGTGCTGCAGAACGTCTCAATGGTGAGTGCTCTTCTCAGATGGAAGCAACCGTGGATGGAGGTTGGGCGGGCGAGTGCGATGGGAGCTGGAAGGAAGATGAGTTTGGAAGGAGGACAGGCATTGATTGAGTTGAGAGCTGACAGGAGACGCTTTGCAGATCATCTTCAACCCGGGGGCGTTCATCGACGTGATCAAATGTGCCTGTACCGACACCTTTCAGAGCGCATATCCGCAATGCGTCGACTGGTATGTCCGACTCGTGCAACCCCGGTGCCCATTGTGCTCATTCCTACAGTTTCAGCTTCATCCAGACCAATCAGACGTCATTCCTCAACTCTGATAACCTTCCGGCAGTCGTCGACGGTATGCGCAAGATCTGCGCCCTCGAGAGTACGCTCCTCGGTGGTGTCGAGACCGCAGATGGTGAAGTCACGCTTACGTCGAGCATAGCCGTCCCTAAGGCCATGAGCACGAGCACGAGCAGTGCCTCGGCACTGTCATCGTCATGGTTCGCTGTCAGCACAGGCACGAAGACGATTGGGCGGCGCGCATGGCTTCTTCGGTGGGCAGCTCTAGCGGCGGGGGATCAGCGGGTGATTGGTAGGGTTTCGGTTTCCGCTGGGCACATCTGTAACTGTCTGCAACCAATCATATTCTATTCTATTTGCCATTCCATCATTTGTGTGCTGTCCGAAAATGGTAACCCGATCCAAAATACAGCCTACACATATCATAGCGGCCCTTCGAGCCCAGCCATACACAAGCCAAACAACCACCCAGAATCTTAGCTATTGATCCCTGGTGATTTCTCTGACTCCCTTTGCTTGCAGGAATTCCCTCAAGACCCAATGCATACAATCTATTGTAACCAGCCCAATTAAATCTATTCTAACAATTAACTGGCCTGCTCACGCCCTATCCCGCCACAGTGCAATTCAGCCACTTGCCCACATCCGAGACATTCACTCCGCATCGCTCGGCTCGCCTGCCATTGATTGTTTGAATTGCGACCGGCCTGCGTCTGCATGCCTGTGCGTGTGCTTCCCACCCCCGAAATCGGCCCTAGCTACAATTGGCAACAACCGAGTTCAAGTTCAGCCCAAATCAGCTCAAACGGACTGCTTGCATGCGAGCGCAAGTGCTCCCCTTGCAGCGCAGGGGATATGCACTTTTGCTGATGCCAGCCACACCGTCAAGCCTATTTCGGTCGGGTTCCGAAGACCATGAAGGCACGTGAGCTCAAAGGCATCCAGCAAATCTTTCTCGAGCTAGTCATTGATGTCAATGCTGTATGTGTTTCATCCCTTGCATGTGACAGTTATTATGATTGCTGATAGGCTACATTTCAGTTCACCGAGCGCACAGGTTGTGCGCCTCCATCTCAGCTCCAGCCTGCCAATAAGGGCTGCCCTCCGAAGTGCCGTGATCGCAGCCCATCAGCGTCAAGTGCCGCTACACAGCCGAAGAAACATAAACGTGCATTTTAAAGTTCTCAATGGTTCAATTAGTTCGATGCTCATTATTCTATGCACTAGGTGTGGTGGGCACCAGGCTTCCAACAACAGTTATCCCCCAGTTGGCTGTGTCTCCGACAGCCCCACCCACAGTGCCTCGTGAAAAAGTGGAGCTTATCATTGCTGCAACAGCATTCAAAACGGATGATTGCATGCTAGATGTCTCATGGGATGTTGATGCAGGGGCGAAGATCTGCAAGGCTGAGATCTCAGAGACTATTGCCTGGTCCGGTAAGACAAAGCATGTCTTTTTGGTATGTAACAGTGCAATCGGAGATCAATCTACGTAACTTGGATTATTTACTAATCTTCGGGGCACAAATCACAGGTCGACATTGATCTTCAGGATGGTAAACCTCCACAATCCTACATGGCTAAGCGGTTCTTCAATATTGGACAGGGCACTGGTGCTGTGTCCTGTGCGGACAATGCTCATTTCCTGAACCTCGAGGCTCAGCGACTTGACCTCGGAAACATGTACTTGAAGGAGTTTTATGAGCACGCACGTACACAGGATGTTACGGTCTCGACAGGTACGTTATAGTTGTAACTTCTAACTTATAAATCAGTGTTTACTAAATATATTATATCCAGATTTTGGCTTCACATACTACCTGCTAGCTCGCGAGAACACCGAACCTGGTCCTGAGGGTGCATCACCCTCAAAGGCGTCGGGAATCTTGTCTGAGAAGTGGAAGTCAGACTGGCCATTTTCTGATTGGGAAACTCATATTACGTGGCTTCTCGAGCCTCGCCACTCTCACCTTGTGGACCGTTGGTCCGGAACTCTGGCTCAGCCGGATCGTCAGAACAAGCGTTTTGCGGAAATGGCCGCCTTCGCGCACTTCACAATATTGATCTCAGAACACACTATTGTCTTCGTTGATCTGCAAAGTACATCTCCCGAGTGTTTACAGAGTGCACAGTTATTGATTGCATTTGTAACAGGCTCATATGGCAGCCGGCGTGATGGGCATGGGTGCGGCCGTGTCCTTTTCGATCCCATGACCCACTCACTCAGCGGCAACACTGGTGTTGGTGATCACGGTGTCGAGGGTTTGTATAGCTTCATTGATGAGCACAAATGCTCATCAATCTGCGCTCAGCTTGGTCTTGAGCCGTTGACCAGAGAGCTGATTCCGGAGAATGTCAACTTGGATAGTCATGTTGATGAGAACAGGTCATCTAGCGAGGGCGAGCATAGCGATGATGAGTAGTTGTCTGTCTGTATTATATCTATCTTTGTCACGAATGCGAATAGTTTCCCGCAAAGTTCTGTGGTGCGCACTGGGCGCTATAGTTACCATGTCCATTGACGATAGGCGCCACAGACCCACATTGACCCTTCTCTCCCTACCCCCACCTCTTGCCCTATCTCGTCGCCTCCGCCCTTGACTAGAGCATGGTCAGCACCCTCAGTGCGTCCTGTTCGAACTCCCTCAATGCCTCCGTCCAGATGTCCATCGTCCATTAGCGGGATCTCCGTCTTTCCTTCCCTGACCCTCTCACCAGCTCCGCTGCCCATCCACACCCGCTCAGCCCATCGTACGAGGACGTATCGATCGACACCGACACTGACACGACACAACCTTCGACTTCAATATCGTCCTCTACGGCGCATCCTCAGATACGAAGTATCATGTTGTCCACAGACCCCTCAAGAAGCTCACGAGTGCAACCCGGTGCGGCTTCTCATTGCTCCCGCAGATCGACATGCCCCAGAATCTCCACGGACTGCTCAGTTTACATCATCTCTAATGTCCATTGCACCCAGAATGCGTTCTCCCCTGGACTAAGCAGTGGACTGGTTACCACCTCGCGTCGGGACACGCCTTCACTCTGTATGTGACTCAGTATTGGTACTTTGCGCAATTCAATGCTGACGTTTGTTTCTATCAAGATTCACAATCCTCTCTATTGTACTCGGTTACCTCGTCAACGGATCCCTCCCGCTGCCGGGACTGTGTTGCGCTTTGGTCTCGAGCCCCTCGTCCGACACCCTGGAATCGCCGGGCAGATAGCTAACCATCTTGCCTTATGCATCACGGAACTCTCGTCTCTACACACAGGCGACTACAAACTCGGTGAGACCATGCTCGCGGAATCCGCACAAGTGATCTCCTTCCCAAAGGCAGCCCCGCCCCCGCCGTCAGCCCCTGCCAGCCCGACCAGCTCGGAGGTGCCACCATCGCCATCACCGTCAAGCCACTCCCACTCGCTCTCCCACTCGCTGACCAAGTCACTGCACCTATCCAGCCTCTCCCTCTCCCAGACCTTTGCCTGCTCGCGCACGTCCTTCCCCGAGCCGCAGCCCGCGCTCGCACCACTCCCCGCACCGCCCCAGCCACGGCAGATCGTCGTGGTCGTGGTCGGCCTGAAGCCGCACCAGGCGGGGCTCTGGACGTCGTCGCAGCGGCCAAGCGAGAGCGTGATCCAGTACCAGCTCCTGAATGGCTGCCCGGTGGTCGTCATGCCCGCGAAACTCGGCGCACGACCTCTCTCCTTCATGTATCTGTAGCCATCATTTACACCGGCATCCACCATTCGCGCCCTCAAGACTGACATCTGATTTCCACCCCACTACTTGGAGTAATGTTTCCCGCCTGCTATGGACCGTCGTAGCACGCCCAGCATCCCCCCAAATCTGATGCGTCATTGGCCGAATGGACTAGTATGATCAAGGCAATGCAGAAGCAGGTGGACGATGATGAGGAGGCTCGAGGTGGAGATTGCAGCATCGAGGCATGCACGCATGCGGAGGAGCACCAACCTCAGCAGTCGGACCAACAGCGCTGGCCTCTGTGAGTAGTGAACATGTTTATTGTTGCCTCTTCGTCTGAAGTCGAGTCGTGTCCCCAGCGCAAAGCGCGGTTGCCGCTGTACTCAAGGCTGAGGACCGGTCTGTAGTTTCTGACAAGCCATTGACCGCGCCGCAGAAACAGCGGAACCAGGATGATGCCCTACGCAAGCTCATGCGTCAGGATTCCAGTGCGAGTACGAGGCCTTCCAATCGCTCGCCTGTGCCCCCTTCTCCTGCGCTCCCTTCCCCACCTGCGCCTGGCCCGGCCAGGCACCCTTATTCCCCCATATCGCTTGCTGCGTTTATAGGTGGTCGCGCAACTGGACCCCGGCTCACGAAGCATGCCCCTCAGCAAGATGCGCATGATCCGACCCAGTTCGAACAGCGCACCCACATCTCAGCTCCTCATCCGGTCTTTGGTCATGGAGGCGTAGCGATGCCTGGTATGACTGGAATCGGCAATGCGTCCGTCGTTTCTCACGCCATTCGGGAGAAGGAGGCCGAGTCCCCTTCAAGCTCGTTTGCGCAGCGCAACCGCCGCATTAGGAGTCAGACGACTTCCGCCCACCCTACGTCTGTTAGTTCCATCGTGGAGAAGGCACAAAAGCACGCCATGTACTCGGCGTTTGTCAGTTGACTCGGGTGAGGTAGTCATCTTACCACCACGGCTATGTCCTCCTCCTCTGCGACGGCGAACAAGGTCTCTTTCACGATCCGCCGACCAACTCCTGCATCGCATGCGGACTCAAACTCAGACTCCTCCTCTTTCAAAGTCCCCGTGCTCCCTCGCCATCTCTCCGACACAAGCACCCCCAACAGCCCCCTCGCGAGGAACAGTCCACCACCAACCCGGACATACAGCAAGCGCGACAGCTCAGATGAAGACTCCGGCGTGGAAGACGAGCTCGTGACGGCGTTCGACGAGTTTGGCACGAAGCGGTGTGTCTCCTCGTTCGCTTCTTTCAGACCGGGTCCTCAACTGACAGCAGCCCGCTGCCATGGCAGACTGCATGAAAAGCCCAAGCCCCAGGGCCCGCTCGTCATCCCAGCACTGCAGAACAGAGACTGGCGCGAGCTCGCGTGCAAGTGCAAGCAGATCTATGTACCCCGAGTGCCGCTGCGTCCACGGGCACCGACGGATCTGTGGGCGGCCTCGGTACACGCGACACCATCAACTCTGGCCCCCAAGTGTCCGGTCTGCAGGTCAGGAAGCCCATGAAGCTCGAGAGTGAGCAGGACGACCCCATTCCAGAGGTCGAGACGGAGACCTCACAGCCGCAGCCAAAGGAGATGGAGGAGACGGACGACCAGAAGGCTCTCCGCGCCATCCTGAGGCCGCCTTCGCCATTGCGGGATGGGTTCGCTTTCGATCCTCACGCCGCCGAGGTCAATGACGCCTCCTTCGCCGACCAGCCCGAGGAATCAGACAACGGTCGACAGTGGGGCCAACGCCCCATATCGCCCTCACCTTCTGTCGGCCAGTTCGCTGCCAACTTCGCTCGGCGCGTGGGATCCCTCGTAAGCAACATGAGCTGGCGATCACCTGGCCTTCCGACTGATGAAGAACTCGAGGCAGAAGCGGGGAGGGAGTGCGAGCATAGCAGGAGGGAGGCAGAACGAATCCTTGTTCCAGAATCGACGATGTTTTCCCCGACAAACTCACCTCCAATGTCCCTCAACTCCGCAACGAGATCACGCCGCCTGACCATTGCTGCACTACCTTCGCAAGAGAGCGACATGTTCTCAACAAGCCTCTCGCCCCCGGACTTCCCAATGGCAAGGGGACGGAAGACAGCGCCAGCCCGAGCGGGCTCCTCGCCCCCAACCCTCCCGTGTGGCGTCCATCCAGTGCAAGTCCCAATCCCCGTAAACGCTACACCGTCGCTCTCGGAACCCAGATCATGCAGCGCGAGCGTGATCACAGCGATCAAGAGGAGAGCGCCCGCTCCGCCACCCGCGTTCACAGTCGCGCGAAGTGGGCACTGCCTTCTTTTCGACCTCTCCTTTGTCCACCTCTGAGCCCCATGAATCGGAATCATTCCCCGCATACCTACTACACCCATCCTCCTCCCACCGCTCCCGGCCTCGCCTCCACCAGCCGTGCCCATTACCAATCTCCTCCAAGCCCCCAGTATCGCACTCATGCCGTCAACTGGGGCCTACCCCCAATTGGTTCCTCGCAGCAGCAGCAGCAGCAGCATTTGCCGCCACCATCTCAGCTTGCCGGGCCTTCCAAGGCCCCCACTCACTTTCCTCCTCCCCCGACCTGTGGTCGGCGAACAAATGATGATGTCCAACGCGCGCCACAAGCCGCCATGCTCTATGCCCAGTCTCAACAACTCCCTCCAATCCAAGCCAACCAATCCCAGATCGTGACCCCCGCACGCGGCTGCTCATCCTCGGTGATCGCAGCCGCATACTCGTTCCCCCAAGGCATGAATGTTCCGCGCCTGCCGCCAACCATGCAGGTCGAGAAGCAGCAAGTCACAACCTGACAGCACAACCCAGGCGGCCAGCGCGAGCCGGCGGGGGAACGAGGCCAACTTCGTTTGCCCGGTCCCCGGCTGCAGGTGCACGTTTACTCCACGCTTGAACCTGAGAGGTATGTCCCCCTGTTTCTCGCGTCAGTCTCGACGCCCGTGTCCGTATCGGTGATTCAACCTGTCTCCGTTCTCGCACCTCATCTCTGCTCCGACCTGTCCCCCTCCTCCGTCCCCCAGGCCATCTCCGCTCCCATGCAGCTGGACGCCCATTCCTGTGCGAGTGGCCAGGCTGCAACAAGGGATTTGCGCACCAGCATGATTGCGAGTAAGTCCATGCGAGACCCTGGCATCGCTTTCAATTTGCTAATTACTTCCGTCACTGCGCGCACTTCAGTTTTCGCAGGCGACACCAAGCGCTACATATGTCGCGGTCACAATCAAACGTCTGCCAGGGATGTGGGGAGACGTTCAGTCGGCTAGACGCGTTCAACGCAAGTCCCATTGGCTAACTGACGTACTCTCACGCAGTCACTGACGCCGCGTGCTCCCGCAGAGGCATCGTACGTGTTCGCTAGTCGAGAATGTTGATGGTCCGGCTGATGGATTGAACTCTACATAGTGCGTTCAGACGGAGCCGCCGACTACCACCATGCGATGGAGGCGGCAAGCATCGCGAACCGAATGAGCCCGCAACTGGACGACGAATAGGAGAATGCGAGGAACTCTACCGAGCGTTCAGACTGGGGCTCGCGCCGGTCTCTGCATCGCAGCTCAACGAACTGATCCTTCTCTGCCTAACGGTTGCTGATGCGACTTTGCGGAGAGGCACCGCGGCTGAGGTGCCTGGAGCTAAAGGTGGTTGATTTTATGGAGCTCGGGGAGGAGGTTGACTGGGAGGCCGCTGTGCTTCGGTGGTTTGTGCGTCCCAAGCCCGTTCCTTGCCTCCGCACGGCCGAGTGCCAACTCGACTGATTACTGATGCCGATTTACAGGATAATATCCCTGCGGTCCTCGGGTCGCTCCCTCTAGTCGGTTTGCGAGTACAGCTTGGGAGGATGCCAACCTTGGCAGCTGGAGAAAGCGCAGGCAGTTCCGAGTCACTGGCTTTCGAACGTCCGATAGACGATCATGAACCCGAGGCAGTTGCCCGCAGGCGCTACCACGCTCGAGTGGAGAGTGCGAAGGTCCTTCCCCGCAGGCTTGCCGCCGCGATCCCTACCTTGCGGGTCGTGATCATCGGGGACGAAGAGCCTGATGAGGATTACGATGGGACGGGACGGGGCCGGAGGCTCCGGACGGGCGAGGGCGCGGACGATCATCGCGAGGAGCTCTGGGATGACTACGAGTATCAGGATAGATGGTACGACGAGAGAGTGAGGACGTTGGAGTGGTGGCAAGTTGTGCGGGATGGGGAGGACGTCGTGCGGCTGGACGCGCTCACGGTGGAGCAGGGCACACGAGTGCAGCGGAGAGTTCCTCAAGATGTCGCTCCCCGTCTCCAGCCCGAAACAGCTCCACGCGATCGCCTTCGCCTGGCCGGCGCAAGGACCGCAATAGCCGTCGAGACGACCGGTACCGCGATAGTGATCGGGACCGCGAGCGGTATGAGCAATGGGACCGCAGACGGGATGATGATTACCACCGTCAACGAGATGACCAGTATGATTCGTCCTCTTGTCGGGACCGCGATCGGCGCAGAGACCATTCTCGCTCAAAGGAGCGCGAAGACTCATCAAGCAGCAGAAGGGACAAGGATCGCTACTAGACGGTTCGGACGTGTACGAGCTACTTCTCATTTGTATGTAGAACAAACCAATTCAATACTATGTCCCGGGACTACATGGCATCAGCATCGTACATAGCGTGCAGGCGAACACGCATAGAACCGAAGACATCCCAACCTTGACCAACTGCAAGGGTTGGCTTCCCAAGCTCAGCATATACCTCCTCCGCCGCAGCCTTGAATTCGTCATCCACGAACCGGAATGCCTCCTCACGAGACACCTCAAGTTGGTCACGGAGACCCTCGACAACCTGGATATCAACCGGAATACTGAGGTCACTATACCCATACGCCTCTGGGTTCTCATATATGTCCATTGGAGTTGCACCTGAAGGAAGCTCCTTCTTCCATTGCCCACGGACGCGATGGCAGTTCCAGTACTGCCTGAATTTGTCGAATTCGCGCTGGACAATCTGCGGCCAAAGCCATTGGAATAGGTTGCTGGATGACCATGTAATCAGTACACAGTAGCTGAGACATGCCCAAGTTTGCAGTTGCTGACGTACATGTCCACCTCATCCAGGGGATTGAATAAACCATTGGTCTTGCCTTCCAAAATTGTCACCTGGATGTTGCATCCGGACGTCTTGAGCCAACGCATCCAGATGTTCTCGATGCACACATTATGCGTGCTCGTGATTGCGATGAAAAGCTTCCACTCAGTCTCATCCAATTCTGGTGCATACAAACGCCTAATCCAGAGTGCTAGTTAGCATGTAATATTTGCATATATAGACTCAGATGTACCGTAGAGCAGTATGAGCGGCATACATATCTCCAGTTTCCGAGCCATGATCAACTGTAAGTTGGCGGAAGATACCTATCGAAGTTGCAACATAGGTTTAAGGACACTATTTGTCAACATAATGAATAGAACACTTACGACCATAAAGGGACACCATGTCCAGATAGACGTGGCCAATAGTGCTGGCCTTGCGAACATTCGGAACCACAGCCCCATGGAGGACGCGCCCAGACAGCTTCTCGTGGAATGCATAGATGCCAAACCCGACAGGTCCCATCTGGAGCGCCATGCTAGAGAATTTCTCATGGCCGTCAGCACTGCCCTCGTGGTTGAGGCCTTTGGATGTGAGCACAACACGCTTGATTGGGGCCCGAGTGGCGTGGTAGCGCAACTCGGCACCCAGTGGATCATTGTCACGCATGATCGCGCGAGTCATAGACCTACAAGCCATAAGTAAGGATGAATTCAAGCATAATATTGCGTTTGAGAGACGTACCGGGGAATAAAGTATTTCCCCTCCGATGCAATCATCTGCATGACTGTATCAGGACCATTCCGCTTGTGGACGTCACTCACAATCACATCGCAAACCACAGCAGTGGCAATAGGGAGAGGGGGTGGTTTTCGAACACTCGGAATGTTGAACTTCTTGTTGAGCTGCTTCAGCTTTGTGGTGCTTGCATGGGATTATTAATAAATGAGCCACATGTCATGAACATGAGCGAGAACAAGGACTCACCCGATAACATATCCAAACTTCACCTTCAACCGCTGCACACGACGGTCAAGCGTAAGCCGCTCCATGGCATATTGCATTAACTCTTCAGAAAGCTCAGCATCGGATGGTTCTGACAGCAATGAATACAGTATGAGACATGAGGCAGGCAGACTCGGAGATCACATACCATTGCCATTGTCACGACCATTAATGCCACTTGGGTTTGGCATCGCAGATTGCTGTGTCGGGGTAGCAGGAGAGAAGGGAAGAGAGAGGATGGGTGCGGGACGCAAAGAAGACCCGCTTTTATATCTTGCTGTGGTGGATTATATGGCCCATGCTTTTGTGAAGCAGGGGCCACCGGCTGTTACCTTTGTGCGCGCGGGACTACGCTCGCCACACGCTTTGTGCAAACGGAGCCCTCCATCGGGTGTGGCGGTGCCCGTGGCGGAATGTCCGGAGGCTGGCGCCTAAAATACAAAAGTGTAAAAGTCGAAAATCGAACTGCGTCCCATCGGCTGACGTTAATTTGAGGCAAGTTATCAACCTTCTAACGATCGTGCTTCCTGCGGGCGAGCCGTCAATTCCAGATCCTGAGGAGTGGGTATGCATTATATATGTGACGAATGTAAGCCCATAGTGATTATTGCTCCTTATTACCCATCCCGCATCTGATACTTGTACTCGTACGGAGCACCGCCGGGGAGATGGATTCTCTCATCCTAAAGAGTCGAGGACTGGTTGCTCCCCATAGCCACGCCGAGCAGTTTGACATAATCCGGAGTGCACAACCCAGTGATCTAGACACACATCCGTCAATACCGCTGACCGCGTCCTCTCCGCAGAACCAAGCGACCGAGACTGTGGCACATGCCGGCAAAGGAGAAGCACAGAGCCCTGTCGCAGCACAGCGCGTCAATGAGTCGAGAATGAGATGAGAAGGGGAGATACAGCGTGCTCACTCTACGACCTCCGGCGAAACAGTGCTCATCCACACCAAAGCTCGTCGTGAGCACCGGGGACGGGATGTCCTCCTTAAGGAGGAAGCTGACAAGGTCTGGAAGAAGTCGTTCGGGTCCGAGCCCCCGGCGGAAATGAACTGCACGGGCACGTTCGTCGTGGACCCGACGATGAAGTATTGGGCAACACGGCGCGAGTTAGATCCAGAGCTTGAGGGGAACGGCGGGTGAAGGTGTGTTCTATTCCAGAGCGGTGTCTGGAGGCCCCATCAACCGTGCCACGCGAGTTTGCTGATCGGAGTGGGCGCTTGGTAGCTGACCCGTCTCGCTTGCAGTACGCGCAGGTGACCGGGCCCAACCTCGCACCTGCTACATCTGCGGATGATCATGCAGGGATGGCGGCGCGGCCGATTATACAGGAACTGGTCGGGGGATCGAGAGAGAGACGGGGGAGTCACGTCTTCCACGACTACTCTGTAGGCCTTAACGTGGCCCGCGCCCCCCCCGGCGCTGCCGACGTCGGGTTACCGCACTACGATGTAGACGGAGTTCGACTCGCCCGGATGGGCGGGAACGAGGACACAGAAGAATGGGTGCAGTGCAAGACGCACCTGAGGGCAGTTTCATTGAGCGTTGAGCGTACTTGCGCGTTGTAGACGTTAGTACTTGGACAGAGGGGCTGCATGGTTCTCAGTTGCTGGCATGATGCATCATAAGAATCACTCACCACACAACCTATACCACTTTGGATTCCAATACCAATGTAGTGTCGTGTCATCCCTAGAATGCGTCAGGTTCCATATTGGACAATGGAGTCGTGTGTCCGAAACTCGAAGCCAGCCGGCCGCCTCGACATCCCGCCTCTATGAACGCGCCGTCCTGCACCATCTGCTTGGAGAGCATCGGGAGCGCACGAACGTTGCATCCCCATGGACATACCTTCCTGAGTGAGTCTTCAGTAAGTACTTAGAGTCGTTGGCGAAGATGGACTGACGTTGGAGAATCAAGGAGCCACATCCGACCGCCGGGAGATGCCGACGTAGCAGAGCGCGCAAAGGAACAGCGTCACGGCCCGGGTACCGGTCTTCTTGTCCTGACAACTCCATCGGCTTTGGTTCGTTTCAACCCCGCAGCTGAATCCATAGTCAAACGTTCGCTTATATGATTACTTCCTCTTCAGTTAATCCTTCGATGCTAGCCACCGGCCGATACATCGTATCAGCGTTGGGAACCAAAGCCTGCTACAGATCACCATGGTCCCGAGCAGCATCCCTCGTCACGTCTCGGTCCTGTCCTCGGACAACCTCACGGCACAGAATACAAGCGACAGCATCGATCCACACCGATACAGATGCACTCTCAAGTTCCCATGCAGCGCAAACTCTTGGCATTCCCGTGTCAGGACACCCCGTATTCCCAGATGACGACGCCTTGGCCGCCCTCCGACAAGCTCGCTGGAGGCGGCGAAACGCGCTGCAGATCCGCACCCTCGATCCAACCAAGCTCGACAACGAAGACTACGCTGACATCTCGCTGAGGGGCAAGGCCGAAAACATCATCTACACCCCAGACTCCGCGAAGAACTCCCACCGCGCAGACGGGAAATACGCCCACCTCTATCCGAAGGGCTGGGAGCACGATGTCTTTCCGGCGAACGCCAAGGGGTTCCTCTACTACCACCAGCCTCCAAACGCACCTCCTCTCGCGGGAGAGGTCCGCTTTCGCTGCACAGCGTCCGACGACCCGCTCAGCTTCGCCGGCGGCGCCGACCTCCTCACCGAAGGCGGGGTGCCATACACCATTCCCCTCCTCGTCGTCGCCCGCGCGTCGGTCTACGCGCCGTTCCGGAGCCTCCTCCTCCGCGATGGCTCTGTGTCCCAAGAGACCATGGATCTCGCCCAGAACTGCGGGCAGGGGAACATCCAGCTCTTCCATCAACTTCACAATCGGTCCAAGACCGGTACGCGGCGCTCCACCGTCGTGTATGCGCTGGGGCAGCCGTTCGACGTGCCGCTGTCGCGGCCCGCACAGGTGACGTTCGCGTTCATCGGCAAGGACACGTACCTGCACAGCCTACGGATGAAGTCTCCGACGGGATTCTGGGAGAGATCGGGCGACGCGGAGGGGTCGATGGTCTTCGCTGCTGCGTATGAGGGTGCGTCGTAGTTGGTCTTCTACCCGGTTGTGCCGCGGTTATGCATATTTACCCATGTCGATGCAGGTACGGTGAAGTGCTGCTTTGAGCTGATGACGTTCCCAGAGTGGAAAGGGGGGCGCACGGTCGTATTGCGCGTCCTCGGATTCGTGGATTCTGATCCCGTTCGGGCGAGACCGTCTCCCGACGGACGTCCTTGGCCGGAGGAGCTGAGACCGCGCGTGGGTGGGCTGTTGATGCGATTCCGCCACAGGAAGGCGCACCCGATTGCGTTCGCGCTTGACGAATCGGCTCAAAAGCCAGTGAAGCGGCCTTGGTACAACGACCTACGCGCGGGCTTGGAGGTTTTGGTGGAGAACGAGAAGCTGTATGGGTCGTACGTGCGGATGGACGCTGACTCTAAGCAGCCACAGTATACATAGCCCCATCATCTTCAGCCGGCGGTGTCGAGTATAGGTTTGCCAGATTTTTATGGGACCTGCCTCTGTACCCTTGCAGCCACGATTTATATGTGCCGACCCTGGATCGTACCGTATCGAGGTGGTAAATAAATGGAACTACACTGTTTAGGGACTCTGTGCATTGATTGGAGAAGACTGCCTACAAGCCTCTAGTACAGGCGTGGTCGGAGGCATCGTTGACCGCAATGAGTAACCTAGACGCCCGTAGTATGGCCACATCATCCGATCGATCGAGTTGCAACTCCTGACTCCTATCCCTCATCGACTGAGTACTGCTGCTGCTGCTGCAAACTTCGACCTTCTCGTTACTTCCCCAGAGGACCACATCCACGTCGGAGAGCCTGGACAGTCGCCTTCGATAGGTATGCTATGGGTAATATGTGTCTTTCAAAAGACTCATTTTGCCCATAGCAAGTCAATCGTCAGAGCGATTCGTGCAGGATTCCGGCCAGTGCAAATCAATCTGTCAAGCAGTCACATCGCAGGGAGAACGACCAGCTGGATCACGCGAAATGAAACAACATTTCTGAACATTGGACGAAAACTAGTATGCAGAAAGGGGGGTGAGTGGTCCTGACATCGATTCGAGACAAAACAACTCCAAGGCCTATAAGCGATATGCGTCGAAATTGCAGCCTATTCTATCTATGCCACAGTCCCAGACAGCCCCGTTCCGGAGGAAGCTGGAGACGCGGTTTGGAGAGGGCGTCACAAGCAACGACCCCCTGCCACTGAGTATGGGTAATATATGTCGTTCAAGCGGCTTCCCTCGTTGAAGAGGTCAGCAGCCGGAAACTGTGGGCAGGTGGACGGCGACGCATTGAGATACGTCCCGTCCCACTGTTCCATGACGGAGCCCGTGCCAACAGGCTCCGTAGGTGCCTGCGCGTCCCAGGGAAGCGACAAAGGCTCGCAGTCGCCGACGAAGCCTTCGAACATGCGAGCAGAGTTTGGCTCAGAACCGGCAGGTGTGCACGTGTTAACGTTGGCGTCAACAACAGGTCCATCTTGGAAGTCGGATTGGGCCCCCGGGAACAGACCGCCAATCGAATTGGGCGCGATGGGGAGCGGCGTCTCCAAACGGGCCTCCGATACGGTTGTCGATGGACTCGCGATCCTGTCATGTTCGAGGTCCTGTGCCGCGTCGACCGTATGGGTGGCAGTGAAGGCAGGTAGCAGGAAGGCAGACGCGACGTAGTGGTCGACTAGAGGGTACGGGAGCTCGCCAGGTCGCAGTGTGAATGGAAGGAGCGAAGGAGCCGGATGCTGCTGGAAGGCGGCCAGCGACGTGGATGGGAGGTGCGCAGAAGTTGAAGCGCCGCCGTCAGAGCCCCCGTACGCACGCTGGGGCGAACCCCTCGTCTGGCCGTCGTGCTCGATGTCGAAGGCCTTGAGCAGTATATGCCCATCGCCGGTCGCAGCGAGCAGACTCAGCGCAGGCCGCATCGGGCGAGGACACGGCAGAGTGGTGGGGGCCACTGGCGCATGTCCCGACCTCGACGCACGGCTGGTGACGTTCCGGTTGGGCGGCGAGTACGGTGTCTCCTTCTCGCGCAGCAGACGACTTCGCATTGGCGGCGTCGTCCCTCGGTATGCAGGCTGCCCTAGCATAGAGAGATGCATCGAGCTCGACTGGTGGTCCAGGAACGTCTCGGCGGGTGTCCCCACCGAGGTTGACTTGCGCGGGCGGACCCCCGAGCCGAAAACGCCCCCCTGGAGGCGTTCGTCGGTGGCATCGTCGGATTTGGGGATGTTGGCGGCGATGGGCGGCAAAGGGAGGGGGCCGGGGATGAGCGCATCATGGCCACGCACGGGACATCCGCCGGCCTCTCGACAGTGCTTCTTGCACGCACGGGAGCGGCAAAAGCGGCTGACCTTCCGACTGTTACAAGCTGGATGGGAGCAGACAAGGGGAGCGGAAGGTGCGGGTGCAACCAGACGCGTGTTGGTACGTCTCTTGCTCTACGTCGAAGCAGTAGTGAGTAACTCACCACAGCGCAAGTCGGATGGCAGGTGGCTTACGCTTACCGGAATGTCGGGGATCGTGGACGACGGCTGCTTGCGTTTTTTGGTCTATGTCGACGCAGCAGTGAGTAACACATTGTGGCGCAAATCCGATGCCAGGTCTTGACTTACAGTTGTCTCGGACCCCTCTTCGGACAAAGATGAGCGTTGTGCTTTGGCCGCTCTCTGTGCCACGCGTTGTCCATTGGCGGTGTCATGTTGCTCCGTCCTTTCCTTCGCTTTGCCCCACATGCCTTGCGTACCCCACTGCATGTAATGCGTCCTGGCCTTCATCAAGAGTAAGTGATTGGATACCTCCCTCGAAGTGTCATGGGCTTACCGCTCCTTCAGGAACACTTTCTCGTATTCTCGCTGGCAGCGAGTGCGGTTGGATGTGGTGCCCAGACAAGGGCACGATTGCGAACTGCCCTTGATGCTGATCTGGTGTCGCGGCCATTGCACAAGTGATGTTTGGGGCTGTGAAGAGAGTATGGGGATATGGGCAGGGATGGAGATGGAGGGAGCAGAAGCGGGGATGCCTGTACTGGTCAGTGGTGGTTGGAGATGTCGCGCCGTCCGGGGCGGCAAATACTTATATGCTGCGCTCAGAGCTGAGTTACAAATTGGGATGGCCTCGGACTCCGGGACCAAGACCATGGAACGCGGTCCAATGACAAACGCGTACATCAAGGACCACTCCACAAGGACCAAGTGCAAGCTGTGGGCGCCGAGGAGAAGCTGATATGACAGTGGTCGCGTCGCCGCTGTATGTGCGTATTTCCAAAGGCGCATCGACCCAGATATCCCGGCGCAATCGTGAACTGAACGTGAACACTCTGTATGCATTCTAGGATCGTAGCCCAGATCATCACGGGTGGATGTCATAAGTGGGTACAAGCACCTGGCTTGCCGGCTCGCCGTACGCGTCTGCGCACTCATTCCAAAGGGACCTTGCTTCAACAGCGCAGTCCTCAATCACCGTTTCAGGCGTCAATCACGCTTTCAGAGGTCTTAGTCTGGCTCGGGAGTCCCTAGATGCCGACACGGCGGAGAGCTATCATAGTGCAAGCCCTGGACGCAACGGCGAACCTCTACAACGCGAACCAATGACACGGCATCGATCACCGTGCGAAGGATCAGTAGATCTCCTGCTCCTTCTCCGTTGTCTATGCGTGAGAGTCTGCCGTAAGTGCTTGCTTTGTCCCAATATGCAAACGCTGATTGCTAGGTGGTCCGGGCAATGCGCGACGGATGCAACCAGAGGTTGAGAGTCAGGTAGCGGGAGAAGTCATCTCAAAAGCCAATTACTGCATCGTCTCCGAAGCTGATTGTCTTCATGTGTACGAAGAGCAATATCGCGAGGAGCTCCACAACCCTAGGACAATGGTCATCGGAGACACAATTTTACCGTCAGGCGCGCGGGTGGACCACAACAACTCCTGCTAAATAAGGGCAGGTCTCTCGGGCCCCCAGGCTGCGATGGCGACTATCTTCAATGTATGTTACTTTTTATCCCACAAGAGTTGGCTCATGTCAGCCCCTTTAGAAGCCTCTGGAATCTTGCCATTTCATGGAAAGCGCCGAGCGGACCCAACTTCGTATTTGCTAAAAATCTCAACCATACAGCTAGACCTCGTACAGTGCTGACATAACATTTAAGTATGGTAGACAGCATTTCATCATGCCCACTCTACGAATTCCCAGTAACAACAATCCTGGCAGCCGCAAAACGCATGTCAGCACAGAGCAGGCACCATAAGAGAGCAATCTGCGCACAACTGCCAAACACTCCCATCCCGCGAATCAATTATCGCAGATCACAAACACGAACACGGGCCACCGAGTAGCCGCGCCCAGTCCGCGCCCCTCAGTCAGAACCGCACATCCTCTCTAGCGGCATCTCCGAAGTCGTCGACATCCGGGTCGCATTGGAAGTTGAGCCGGTCGCCGAGGTACGTCCATTCTCATACACACGTCGACCAAGCACCAAGCGGGCGGTCCTTCATCGTTCCATGGTGGTGTTGCGTATTTGGAACGTGGATCCGCTGGGCTTTGTGCTATTTGCTGTGATCGCACCAAGGTGTCATCAGCGTTGACCTTACGTAGCAACTGGAAGAGGACTCACTGTGCTTCGAACAGCTGCGATCCTGCCCTCAGGAACTCGACCTCCTGGGTCCCGGGATCGAACTGCTCGTACAACCCTGCAAGATACGCGAACTTGCGCGAGACGAGAGTGCGGAGGTTGGAGTTGTTGTACGAGCGACCGAACTGGTTCAGATTGTGGACGTCGGGGAAGGGGCGTATGGGAGCGTGTCGATCGGACGTCGTTGGAAATACAGCAAGCGATGTGACGGTGAATTCAGACAGCCATTCAGAGACGATCACTGAATTTTCACCATCCGACCCATATGCTTCTCGACCGCCAACCTTCTGTTTCTATCCCGGATTCTTCAGGCATGCACGCATGGCACCACTTCTTCCACTTCTCCTTGCGTGCCCTCTTCACCTCCTAGTCCAACATTTCATTCGTCCCCTCCTTCTGGACCTCCAAAGGAAAAGGAAATTTCGGAGGGGCCTTCATCCGGGCCTTCAGAGGTACCCTGAGTCGCATCGAGCTCGTCGGCGTCCTGCTCGCGATGTAGTCGGGCAGAGACAATTGAAATTGCCAGGCAGGTCCTGTCAGGGGAGCAAAGTTGGCTAGCGAGTTGGCGTCGCAGTGACCGTACCGCTCGAAAACTCAGCTGAGTTCGCATCAGCCTCGCATTTGACTTTGGTCTTGCAATGGCTCGTCGGTGTCGTTCCAGCGTGATAGCAGTGGCGGCCGACGAAGGGGAGACAGTAACCTTCGGCGCAGCCGCTCGACGAGGACGTGTATTCTCAGGCGGACTTCAGCATTTCTCGCCTTGACCAGACGTTGTTTGCGCATGAACAAGAGTGACGGCGAACGGGACTGATCCTAAGATATTTGAAGTGGATACGGCAGTGACAGGCACACTGCATAGCCATAGGACAGATCGGTGCAGCGTGGGACAAGCGCGCGCGTCCCTGAGCCTGACTCCTGCGAGTTCCCAAGCTTGTGCCTTGCTGCACTCGTTCTCGGCGATACCAAGTACACTGAACACTAGGATAAGCCATAGATCATCCCAACGCAATGGTCGGCATGCCTGATCGCAAAGTTGAGCAGGTACACACTTTCATTGCGCCGACAGTCCAGCACGGCGCGCCCGCTGGACGTCCCGCCCGCAAGCGACTCAGTCGGAGGACTCGCACCCTGGTCTTCGTCGCTGCTGCAGCCATCGTCGGATTCCACCTGGCAAAGCACATTTCACGCGTCCCAGACTATCCGGAGGTCTACATCCACCCAGCTGCAGCGCCCAAGGATTTCGACTGGCAGTCGGTGAGCCTGCTGTCCTCGTATTCGCGAATGCTCGCTCAAGCTCCCACCTCCACGCGCACGTCCAGCTCGAACCCTCCGCGGAGATCCGCTGGACATCCCGCTACGACGGCCATCTCTGCGCCCGCCCCCTCCTCCCCCTCGACCCAGTCGGGGACATCTCGCAAAACAATGGAATGCCGGAGAGTGGCAGGGGGTCAACGTCGTCATCGGGGGCCATGGTCGAAGAAGCAAGTTGTCCAGACCGAGGGCGAGCCAACTACTGCGAGAATAACGAGGAGCCGGGTAATGGATTTCGATGTTGAAAACATGCCGTTCAACATCCATACGACCCATACAACCTCTCGTTCTCCACCAAAACCTCCAAGCCCGCGCGCAAGTTGTTGTACCAAGGCCGCTTCACTGGCTTTTGAGCCGATTCGTCAAGCGCGAACGCAATCGGCTGCGCCTTCCTGTGGCGAAATCTCATCAACAGCCCACCCACGCGCGGTCTCAGCTCCTCCGGCCAAGGACGTCCGTCGGGAGACGGTCTTGCCCGAACGGGATCAGAATCCACGAATCCGAGGACGCGCAATACGACCGTGCGCCCTCCTTGATTCTCTGGGCGAGTCCTCAGCTCAAAGCAGCATTTCACGGTACCTGCATGGAGAAGGGTCAATATGCATAACCGCGGCACAACCGGGTAGAAGACCAACTACGACGCACCCTCATACGCAGCAGTGAAGACCATCGACCCCTCCGCGTCACCCGATCTCTCCCAGAAACCCGTCGGAGACTTCATCCGCAGGCCGTGCAGGTACGTGTCCTTGCCGATGAACGCGAACGTCACCTGTGCGGGCCGCGACAGCGGCACGTCGAACGGCTGCCCCAGCGCATACACGACGGTGGAGCGCCGCGTACCGGTCTTGGACCGATTGTGAAGTTGATGGAAGAGCTGGATGTTCCCCTGCCCGCAGTTCTCGGCGAGATCCATGGTCTCTTGGGACACAGAACCGTCGCGGAGGAGGAGGTTCCGGAACGGCGCGTAGACGGACGCGCGGGCGACGACGAGGAGGGGGATGGTGTATGGCACCCCGCCTTCGGTGAGGAGGTCGGCGCCGCCGGCGAAGCTGAGGGGGTCGTCGGACGCTGTGCAACGAAACCGGATCTCTCCCGCGAGAGGAGGTGCGTTTGGAGGCTGGTGGTAGTAGAGGAACCCCTTGGCGTTCGCCGGAAAGACATCGTGCTCCCAGCCCTTCGGGTAGAGGTGGGCGTATTTCCCGTCTGCGCGGTGGGAGTTTTTCACGGAGTCTGGGGTGTAGATGGTGTTTTCGGCCTTGCCCCTCAGCGAGATGTCGGCGTAGTCTTCGTTGTCGAGCTTGGTTGAATCGAGGGTGCGGATCTGGAGCGCGTTTCGCCGCCTCCAGCGAGCTTGTCGGAGGGCGGCCAAGGCGCTGTCATCAGGGAATATGGGGCGTCCTGATACGGGACCGTCAGGCGTTTGTGCTCTAGGGGAACTTGAGAGAATGGAGTCGGAGTCGGCATTGGTGTGGATCCATGCTTTTGACTGCCACGTCCGTGGATGTGCCCCTCGAGGATACGACCAAGGCGTGACGGACGCTAGAAAGGGAGCGGCTAGGTACCATGACCGTTTGTGGTAGACTTTGGCTCCAAACACTGATACATAGTACCGGCTGGTTGCCTGCATGGACTCGGAAGCCTGGGTTGACTGAGGAAACGTTCACGTAAGTAGTGTAAGATGCACTCGTAGGAATTGAAACGGACTAAAGCGTTCAAATCCCAGTCGAAAGGTTCGAAAGCACTGGCAGGTTGTTGTGTAGGAGTTGAGAAGAAGAGGAGGGCCAGGGGAGAAGAGGCAAAGAAGTTGAACGTACGTTGGAGCTCTGGCACGGTGGCGCTGCTGTAAGCGTGGGAGTGTCGGTTATGACCGTAATGAGTAAGCGAGACGCCCAGCCGTCGACACGCAGCCTTGACGCAGCCATCGATCAGACCCACAAACTTTTCCCTACCGACTGCCAGCCTAAAGCTCCACCGGGAGAAGCTCTACCGCAGGCGCACATTCTCAGTTTCTCTTGTACGCAATCCTGTCTCTAGGCTTCATGACCACTTGCAATCTCGATTGTCTCCACGCTCAACATATCTATGGCCCGTGGGGATTGACCGACGGTACTAGCACGGCGAGTATTCTTACACCCCTCCCCTCGCAATCGATAGGCATGCTATGGGTTTGGTATGTAATCCAATGTACACACCTGGCCCATAGCAAATCAATCGTCAGAGTGAGCTGTGGAGGGTGCGAGCTGGTGTGCTGCTGCACACACTGAGGAGATCACCACAGGCAAAACAAATCGCTCATCGCGTATGACAAGAGTACAGATATTGGAGGTGAGTAGTAGCTACATTGTTTTACAGGGAAAGTTACAAGCTCTGTGATCGCCATGCAGTGCTTGGGACCGCTGCCAGGCGGCAGGCTCCCGCAGAGAACATGGTCCGGAGAGGTCATTACTGACTGGTGATTTCCGGTGGATATGGGTTTGATATGTGATCCTAGCTGCTCGCCTTATTGCCGTAAGGGATGAGCAGCTGGAAGTGGTGGAAAAGCAGACGATGACGCAGCGAGGTACGTCCCGTTCCACTGTCCCGTCGCGGAGCCTGTATCAACAGGCTCTGAAGGCATGTGCGCGTCACCGGGCAGCCACGAAGCCTCACAGTCGTTGAACCAAGCTTCAAAGACGCGATCGAGGTACGCTTTGTCCTCTCCGGTACTGGCGGGTGATGTGTCGAGGGTGGCGTTCCCGTCGACAACTTGTCCATAATGAAAGACGGGTTCACCGTGCGGGAAAGTACCGCTGATTGGATTGGGCGCGATGATGGGCGGCGTCTCCAAGCTGGCCTCCGATGCTGTTTTCGATGGACTCGCGATCCTGTGACGTTCGGGGTCCTGGGCGGCGTCGAGGGCATAGGCGGCAGCGTCGGTAGGCATCACGGACGCAGACTCGACGTAGTGGTCAACCACAGGGTATGCCAGCTCGCCTGATGGTAGTGGGTATCGAAGGGGCGAAAGAACCTGGCACTGCTGGAAGGCGGCCAGCGACGTGGAAGGGAGGTACGCAGAAGCGTCAGAGCCTCCGTGTGCGTGCTGAGGCGAGCCCCTCGTCAGCCCATCGTGTTCGACGTTGAACGCCTTGAGCAGTATGTGTCCATCCCCGGTTGCGGCGAGTAGACTCAGCGCAGGTCGCATGGGGCGGGGACATGGCAGATTGGTGGGTTCACGGCTCGTGACGTTCCGGTTGGGCGGCGAGTACGGTGTCTCCTTCTCGCGCAGCAAACGACTTCGCATCGGCGGCGTCATCCTTCGGTGTGCGGGCTGCCATAGCATGGAGAGATGCACTGAACTCGATTGGTGGTCCTGGAACGTCTCTGCGGGTGTCGCCACCGAGGTTGACTTGCGCGGGCGGACCCCAGGGCCGAAGAAGCCCCCCTGGAAGCGTTCGTCGGTGGCATCATCGGATTTGGGGACATTGGCGGCGATGGGAGGCAAAGGGAGGGGGCCGGGGATGAGTGTATCATGGCCACGCACGGGACATCCGCCGGCCTCTCGACAGTGCTTCTTGCACGCACCGGAGCGGCAAAAGCGGCTGACCTTCCGACTATTGCAAGCTGGATAGGAGCAGACAAGGCGAGCGGAAGGTGCGGGTGCAATCAGACGCGTGTTGGTACGTCTCTTACTCTATGTTGAAGCAGTAGTGAGTAACTCACGACGGCGCAAGTCGGATGGCAGGTGGCTTACGCTTCCCGGAATGTCGGGGATCGCGGACGACGGCTGCTTGCGTTTTTTGGTCTATGTCGACGCAGCTGTGAGTAAACACATTGTGGCGCAAATCCGATGCTAGGTCTTGACTTACAGCTGCCTTGGATCCCTCTTCGGATAGAGATGAGCGTTGTGCGTTGGCCGCTCTCTGTGCCACGCGTTGTCCATTCGCGTTGTCATGTTGCTCCGTCCTTTCCTTCGCTTTGCCCCACATGCCTTGAGTACCCCACTGCATGTAATGCGTCCTGGCCTTCATCAAGAGTAAGTGATTGGATACCTCCCTCGAAGGGGCATGGGCTTACCGCTCGTTCAGGAACGCTGTCTCGTATTCTCGCTGGCAGCGAGTGCGGTTGGATGTGGTGCCCAGACAAGGGCACGATTGCGAACTGCCCTTGATGCTGATCTGGTGTCGCGGCCATTGCACACGTGATGGTTGGAACTGTGAAGAGAGTATGGGGATATGGGCAGGGATGGAGATGGAGGGAGCAGAAGCGGGGATGCCTGTACTGGTCAGTGGTGGTTGGAGATGTTGCGCCGTCCGGGGCGGCAATACTTATATGCTGCGCTCAGAGCTGAGTTACAAATTGGATGGCCTCGGACTCCGGGACCAAGACCATGGAACGCGGTCCAATGACAAACGCGTACATCAAGGACCACCTCACAAGGACCAAGTGCAAGCTGTGGGCGCCGAGGAGAAGCTGATATGACAGTGGTCGCGTCGCCGCTGGATGTGCGTATTTCCAAAGGTGCATCGACCCAGATATCCCGGCGCAATCGTGAACTGAACGTGAACACTCTGTATGCATTCTAGGATCATAGCCCAGATCATCACGGGTGGATGTCAAAAGTGGGTACAAGCACCTGGCTCGCCGTACGCGTCTGCGCACTCATTCCAAAGGGACTTGCTTCAACAGCGCAGTCCTCAATCATCGTTTCAGGCGTCAATCACGCTTTCAGAGGTCTTCGTCTGGCTCGGGAGTCCCTAGATGCCGACGCGGCGGAGAGCCATCATAGTGCAAGCCCTGGACGCAACGGCGAATCTCTACAACGCGAACCAATGACACGGCATCGATCACGGTGCGAAGGATTAGTAGATCTCCTCCTCCTTCTCCGTTGTCTATGCGTGAGAGTGTGCCGTAAGCGCTTGCTTTGTCCCCGCATGCGAACGCTGATTGCGAGGTGGTCCGGGCGATGCGCGACGGATGCAACCAGAGCTTGAGAGTCAGGTAGCGGGAAAAGTCCTCTCCAAAGCCAATTACTGCATTGTCTCCGAAGCTGGTTGTCTTCATATGTACGAAGAGCAATATCGCGAGGAGCTCCACGACGCTAGGACAATGGTCACCGGAGACACAATTTTCCCGTCAGGCGCGCGGGTGGACCACAACAACTCCTGCTAAAAAAGGGCAGCGCTCTCGGTCCACCAGGTTGCGATGGCGACTGTCTTCAATGTATGTAACGTTTTATCCCGCAAGAGCTGACTCATGTCAGCAGCTTTAGAAGCCTCGGGACCCTGCCGTTTCACTGGGCTCGGAGAGCGGGGACCCAACTTCGTATTTGCTAAAAATCTCAATCATACAGCTAGATCTCGTAGAGTGCTGACCTAACATTCAAGTATGGTAGATAGCATTTCATCACCCCCGCTCTACCAAACCCGAGTGACGAAACAATCCTGGTTGCAAGTCAGCACCGATCAGGCACTACACACCTAAACACTCTCGTCCCGCGAATCGATTATCAAAGATCTCAGCACAAGCACAGGCCACCGAGTAGCCATGCCCAGTCCGCACCCCTCGGCCAGAACCGCGCATACTCTCCAGCGGCATCTCCGAAGTCGTCGACATGCGGGTCGAAGTCAAGCCGGTCGCCGAGGTACGTCCATTCTCGTACACACGCGTCGAGCAGGCACCAAGCGGGCGGTCCTTCACCGTCCAGTGGTGGTGTTGCGTATTTGAAGCGGGAGTGTGCTGGGAGCCAGATCCTTCGGAACCTCCAAAGAAATATAAATTCTTAGAGGGGGGTCCATCCGGGCGCTCAGAGGTACGTTGGGTCGCATCGAGCTCATCGGCGTTCTGCTCATGATGCAGTCGGGCAGGGATGATTGGAATTGCCGTAAGTCCTGTCAGGGCAGCGAAGTTGGCTCGTGAGTTGGCGTCGCAGTACCCTTCCAAGACTCAGCTGAGTCTGCATCGGCTTCGCGTTTGACTTTGGTCTTGTGACTGCTCGTCGGTGTCGTTCCAGCGTGATAGCAGTGGCGGCCGACGAAAGGAGATAGTAACCTACGGCGCGGCTGCTAGACGAGGACATATTTCTCCCCATTACTTGCGTACATGCAAGAGTGACTGCGAACTGGACTGATCCCAAGATATTTGAAGCGGGTCATAAAAGAAAGGCATTTCAGGAGGTCTGGGATAGTACTAGCAGTATACAAACTTTCTTCCGGACATATGTTTGTAGACTCAGGTCGTCCACTATTCTACGACAGAGTGGATAAGTAGTTGGATGATACTAGATGGCAGTGACCTCCCTCCTTGCTTCATTCGTTCATATTCCGTAATGAAGGCAAGTGTACAAACAAGTACGAAGCAGTGATCGCTGAGCCGAAGGCGAAGAGTCGTGGGAAGTTAAAAAAGAGCTAGTGCAGTGACAGGCACACTGCACAGCCATACGACACATCGGGTCAAGCGCGCGTCTTCCTGGACTGCGAACCGGGCGCCGTTCCCAAGCTCATGAAGTTGCCTTGTTGCACTCCTTCTCGGCGATACCAACTACACTGAACGCTGGAATCAGCCATAGATCATCCCAACGCAAGGGTCAGCATGGTCGATCGTAAAGTTGAGCGGGTACACACTTTCATAGCGCCGACTGTCCAGCTCGGAGTGCCCGCCGAAGGTTCCGTCCGCAAGAGGCTCAGTCGGAGGACTCGCACCCTGGTCTTCGTCGCTGCTGCAGCCATCGTCGGATTCCACCTGGCAAAGCACATTTCACACGTCCAAGACTATCCCCAGGTCTACATTCACCCAGCTCCGACACCCAAAGATTTCGATTGGCAGTTGGTGAGCCGGCTGTCCTCGTATTCGCGAATGCTCGCTCAAGCTCCCACCTCCACGCGCACGTCCAGCTCGAGCCCTCCACGGAGGTTCGCTGGACGTCCTGCGACGACGGCCATCTCTGTGCTCGCCTCCTCCTCCCCCTCGACTACCTCTCCGAGTCAGAGGACGCCTCCGAGCTCAGTCCCGGTCCCACGACGGCGATAGCGCTGCGCATGATTCCCGCCCGGGACCGCACCAACCCCCCGCGGGGCACCATCCTCGTCAACCCGGGCGGGCCAGGCGGGTCCGGCACATCTTTCGTCAAGCTCGTAGGCGCGAACATCTCGACGATCGTCGGCGGCTCGTTCAACGTCCTCGGCTTCGACCCGCGCGGTATCGGCGCAAGTACGCCGCACCTCGACTGCGCCTCCAGTAAGAGCCAGCGGGACATCTGGATGTTGCAGGAGGGGAACCTGTTCTTGAACGCGTCGGACGAGGGGCTGCTGGGCCTGTTCAGGGCAAGGGCGCAGGTCGTCGGCGACAGATGCCTGGAGAGCGAGGGGGGAGGGGCCGAGGGGATCACGCGGTTTATGAGCACGGCGAGCGTCGCGACAGATATGTTGAGGATCACGGAGAAGCTGGGGCAGGAGAAGCTGCTCTACTGGGGCTTCGTGAGTTCGTTTAGATCTCAATCTCACCTGCCGCATGTGCACTCACGCGCGTATTCAGAGCTACGGGTCCGTCCTGGGCCAGTACTTCGCGGCGATGTACCCCGATAAGGTCGGGCGCGTCATCATCGACGGCGTATACGACGCCCACAACTATCGCGCCGCGCTCTGGAACTCCAACCTCGCTGACAACGAAGCCGTCATCGACTCACTCTTCACCTACTGTCACCAGGCTGGCCCGCTCAAGTGCGCGCTGTACGAGCCCACGCCCTCCGCGATCCGCGAACGCTATTACCGCGCGCTCTCCGCTGTCGAACGCGGACCCATCCCGATCGCGTCGGCGGAGCCTCCGGCGGTGCTCACGCGCAAAGCACTAGTCACCCAGATCTTCCTGGCCGCGTATAGTCCCCTCGCGAGCTACGCGACCGTCGTCGCCACGATTCGCGCGATCGAGACCGGGAACCAAACAGCGCTCGCGGCGCTCGCACCGAGCATCGTCGGCACGCCAGAGTGCCAGTGCGCGGACGGGCCGCCGGAGTTATCGAACCCCGACGCGTTCAGCGCGATCGCGTGCGGGGACGGTGACAAGCGCGTGTTCGACGCGGACGCGTACCGGGCGTACTACGCCGACCTCACGCGCGGCGCGCCGACGGCGGGGCCGATCTGGGCGGTCCTCTCCCTTGGGTGTACGGAGTGGTCTGTGCGGCCGAAGTGGCGGTACACGGGCCCGCTCCGCGCGCAGAATACGTCACATCCGATCCTCATCGTGCAGCCGAAGTACGACCCCGTGTGTCCGCTCGGGGACGCGCTCGCGGTGCGGGAGCGATACGGAGGGGCGGGGCTGCTCGTGCAGAACTCGTACGGACACTGCTCGATCAGCGCGCCGAGCGTGTGCACGGCGCGGCATGTGCGGGCGTACCTGGAGGAGGGGAAGCTGCCGGCGGAGGGGACGATCTGCGAGCCGGACGCGATACCGTTTGTGGGCCAGGTAAGCGACGTGCGGGTGATGTCGGCGGAGGATGGGGAGCTGCTGGATGCGCTGAAGGGCTTGTCGGAGGTGGTGCCTATGTTCGGTGCGTAGGTGGAGGACGTCGTTGCGAGGAGGCGCTGAAGATGAACAAAGCGCCGCAGAGGAAGGCTTGGATGCGCGCTCGACGTTGTACTTGTACGTATCTTGCCTGCCACAGGCTCACGAAAGTGGGTTGGCGTATTATATAATTTGTGAGCCTTCTCTTGGAATGATGCTGTGGATCTTCAACAGCTTGGTGAAAGAGCAGCTACGATCAGAAGCATCACCAGAGTGACACGTCAAAACGCACCTGAGTACTCAAGTCCATCAAGGAAGCCAAACTCGGGCTAGCGATCAGACACCACGACACGGACCGGCGGGTTGCTCCACGACGCGCTGCACACAGACCGCTTCTGGTCCAATGTTCCTGGGTACGAAGAAACGAACGACGTCCAGGATGCGAATCGGTGGATCACGTCCTCGTCCACTGTGAAGCTGCGGGGCGTGCGACGATCTGGGACCTCGCTTCGAACGTGATAGAACGCAAAGGAAAGGATTTTCTGGAACTGACTGACATACGAAATCATGCCCGCTGCGCCTGAAGTCAGGTTAGCGAGGATCATAGTCACTGAATCTTCTTACCTCATATGGACACTACGTTGTGAACCCGTCACGGCTCGCACTGAAAAAAAAAACATCGGGAGATTGCACCGAATCAACGGACGACTGCGCAGTGCGAATGGATCGGCTCATGACAGGTCGTAGGTGGCAGCGGCGGGCATTCCCGCGGGAGAAGGTCCTCGGGACATGTTGCGGAGCCTTGAGGACAAGAGCACCCTCCCGCCTGACTGTATCGGGGAGTTCGGGTTTTTAGTGGGTATACCTGGTCCTGAGCGACGCGCAGGGGTTCGTTGATCGCGTGGGGGGTGTTTGCGCTCAAATCCCAAGCAAGCATCACTGAAAATGGCTGATCGCAGTCTGTACGAACGTCAGCCATGGGTTACAGTATGCGAGCCTCGGAATTGCGATAGGTAAACTGAGTAAGGTGTCATACACGATCCTCGCGTCAAATCCAGCCCTCGGCTGCTGAGGTAGTCTTCAAGAAGTCAGAAGAACATGATCGTACTTATCGTACTTATGTGCGGTTGCCATGTAGCATGACTATATGGATGTTGAGCGGTTTTGACGGACGAGATGGAGGATGGCCTCTGCTTATGGGCAGCTTGGGCAATCGAGTTCTCGAAAAGAGAAGCGCTGAGGCCATGCGGTAGGAGGGCACAGGAAGAATGGAGCACGGAGCAAGAGATCCAGAAGAGACCCCATAAGAAACGGAAATGAAACTAGTGCGACGTACCAAAGAAGTAGGCAAGGAGGATTGATAAGCGTGGCTCGTTTGCATGCTTGGCAGGCCGGCATTCATGTTTACCAGGAGTAGGGCATCCAGCTGCGGCAAGCTTCTGAAAATATGCACCAGGAAATCATCCGAGAACAAGGAAATGTTGTGGAAGTGAACACGCTGAAAGCCTCCCTCTTGAAAGGTCGCTATGAACTGCATGGTACTTTAGCTCGACTTGATCGATTGTCTGCATGATAAGGCACCTCCGAGTCTCAATACAATACTTGCCATGCGACTGAAAGCATGCATGACTGGATCAGGCGGCTCGAGGTATAACAAGACCGCAAAGGAGTCGCCAAATGGAGCGAGTGTGGACGAGAGGCTGGAGATGGAAGTTGAGAACCCTGGTAAAAGTGCCGGCGGCTGAGTGAGTGATCGCGTATCTCGATCCGACGATCCTCTCTGACGATCTCCCACTCACAGCTGCCGCTCCCTCTGCTCCAGACCGCCTCTTTGCTTGCTTCTCCATGCATGTTCAGCTCGTTCTGCCTCTTCGATGACTGCCAATGGGCCGAGGACGACACCGAGCGGAGGACGTCTGCGCTGAAGTCCTGGCGGAGTCAGTTCAGAGCGTTCCCACCGGTGTGAACCGGGAAGTCGTGAATTTCCCGTTCCAACTGAAATGCCGGGAAGCGAACCATAACAACGCAGGAGATCCTGGCCAGGAGATCCCTTGGTGCGCCATACGTAAGGGTGGCCTCGATCAGAGAAGACCCCACACCCTCCGTCGCCGACCAGCGGTAACTCGATTCCGAACCCGTTTGCTGAATGCGCCCTAAAACGCTTCTGGCAGCAGCGACACACAGGTCCTATAAGAACAGTCGTCCGAGAGGACGAAGCTCCTCTTCGGATGATCCTGCCTCACCCTCGCCGCTGCCTGGACCCTCGTGCCCCAGGCACTCCAACCCATCCCACTTGATTCCGAGTCCGTGGGGGAGGAGGTGAGTCCATCAATCTGTCCCAAGGCACATCTTGGGCTTTTGCCCTAAGTCGACCGCCGGTCGTCCAAGCGCGTTTTACCGACAAAAGCTGTTTTTGTCGGCACTGGGGGCCTCCTCCGCAAAAACTGGAGGTGGCTGTGTGTCCACGACCACGAATTCATGCTTGTCGACTTTTGTCGACGACCATGGTCGTGGCCGCCACCATGACCAGCGACTTGGGGCACAAACTGTTCTCCTGCGACGCTGTGGCCAGTCGGCGCGCGGGAGGCTGTGCTGGACGTGTTTCTTCCACGGTAACATTCAGCAGCGTAGGCTGATCAATCCGCCAACTGTTGCGATCAATCGTCGTGCTGCGTCATTGCCTCAACATCTCATCCTACGAGCATCGCGTCGGCGCCCGGGGATACAGGATGCGACGTTGTTCGCCGAGTCGGACTTCGCTCGCTCGCTCGCTCTTGGGCTTTGCTCCCGACCGCCACCTGCTCCAGCCCTTCCTGCTTTACGGCTTGGCGTAGCAACCGCCTCCGGCTCTAGTCGTCCTGCTTTCTTCTATCCTACCTCTTCTCATACCCGCGCCGCTGCTCAGCGCAAAATTCTCAGCTGATACTCTATCACAGGTCATCTTAATATCACGAAGCTTCGAATCTGCATCCCGTCCCTGGCCCCGGTCCATACCCGTTACGGTCATTACGCCACAAGATACCCTTCAAGATACCCACAATGGATGCCCTCTCTCTCTCTTCAGCAATGGCGCGCACGTTTGACGAATTGAACGCGACGAGGTACATGAGCGGTGTGTGTCCCTTCCTTTCATTTCTCCGCAGCGCGGGCGACCACGAACTTACACCCGGTTTCGTTTTCGCGCCCGCAGCCGTAGGCCTCACCATCCTCTTGTACGACCACACCTTGACGTTCGCGGACGAGGTCGACTACATTTGGACCGCGCCTGCGACGTACTCGAAATACGTATTCTTGCTCAACCGGTACCTCGTCCTGGTCACCCAGCTCGCTGTCGGCTACGGTAAGCACCCATAAACATATACATGCGAGAGTCCGTCGATGGTAAACGAGCCGTCCTTGTCATGCAGAGATATGCGGTTTCGTAGGCCCTGCATTTACGGATATGGTACGTCGCGTTTGTCCCGGCTTGGACGGCGGTTGTGTGAGGCTGACTGCCGCGTTTGTTCGCTAGGGGTCAGTTATTGCTCGTGCCATGGCCTGTCGCCTCGTCGTTGCTGAGTGTTGGGAACAGATGTAGGCAGTTTATCTTCACATGCTCGACGGTGGCCATCACCTCGGTCGGCATCGCCAACCTTCTCACCCTGCAACGAGTCGTCATCTTGTGGGACCACAGACCAGTACGTGGCTTTCGTTCCAGACAGCCTGTCGAACGAGACGTCTCACGCCGCCATTTCCGTGCTTGACAGGCGGTCTTGAAGGTCATGACGGTGGGGTTCCTTCTCAGCTTCGCGGGCCAAGTGACATCCATGGTCTTCACCCTCATCAACACGCTGCGTACGTCCTCTCAACATTCGTCGTGCACGCTACTGACCGTCAGGCATGACGTCCACGCAGCGTACATCTCGTGGAACTCTGTGGCCGGCATGTGCGTCGCGACCAAGGCTTCGCGGATCCTGATCGCAGTCTGGGCATGTCCGGTGCGTATGTCCAATCCTCCTCGACAGTTCTTGCATGTCGCATGCAACCATCCCCGCATCCGCATTGCCGCAACTGGACACTGAATGCTCCGTTGTCGAACGCAGATGATCTTCGAGCTCTTCGTCCTCGCCTCGACCGCTCTCAACGCGCTCGATCGCCCGCGGGGTGCCCAGCTCCCGATCCACAAAGCGCTGCAACAAGACGGGATCCAATTCTTCGTCGTACGCCCATCTCTCCGTCTGTCCCCCAAGTCCGTTCCTCGCTAACAACGCGCCGCCTCGCACGCACATCACCGCACAAACCGTAGCTCACCGCCGTCTTCCGCGTCATCAACATCGTCTTCGCCGCCATCGGCCGCCCCTCGCTCACCTTCCTCGCCGTCTTGTCAGTCCATCCCCTCCCTCCCTCACAGACGCACGCGCACTAACCGCTAACCATCCCACTCACCATCCCACGCACAGCTTCATCTGGGCGATGACGACCACGACCCTCTCCCGCCTCCTCCTCCACCTCCGCCGCACCGAGTGCCGGCCGCCACCCGTGCTCGACCCGACCTCGGACGAGTTCGACCCCGCGCTCGCCCGCGCCCTCGAGCTCGACGTCGCCTTCTGCCACCCCGACCTCGGCGGCCGGCCCAGCATCAGCGCCACGCTCTCCCCCTTCGGCCTCGTCCCGCTCACCAGGCGCGTCTCCGGCACTCTCTCGGACGAGTCCGTCAGCAGCCCGAGCTACGCGCGCGGCAAGTCGCCCATGCGGATCTCTGGCGAAGACGGGAGCGGGTACGGCTGCCACGACTCGTTGGACGTTGTCGCCCAGGGGTACCATTACAAGAAGCGGACGCGCGATCCTAGTGAGTGACGTGATCACGTTGCATAATGCTTTGTCCGACACTAACGGAGAAATGACACACCCTGTCGCTCGCGCGCAGATCCGGGGTCGTGGGCATAGGAGTTAGCAGTACTTATGCGTAGTGATTGCCGACACCGGTCCTGGACATTGGCTGGACCGCGACGACGCTGGGTCGACGATTCTGTATTCATTCCACCACATGATTAACGTTGAAAGATATGTCCTTCGTCTCCGAGTTGATGCATCCCGGGGCTCGGATAGCGCCGTGAGACATAGGAGAATCTGGTCTGTGCGAGAGTTAAAGAGACCCGTTTAATCTGTAGTGAGGAAGGGTAAACCTTTCGTGCCTAAATGTTTATGGGTGTCAGTGGGGGCTGCATATAAGTGACACTGGCTGGGCTATGATACGGATATTCCTCGTGATCTTCCGTCGACGGCGCCAACCCGCGTGTGAAAAAAAAGTTGTCAGTTAGCCTTTTGCGAGTTCAAGAGATGAAAAAATGAAACTGCTTGCAACTACCGCGACGCCAGCAGGATTCGAACCTGCGCCTCCAAAGGAGAACAGATTTCTAATCTGTCGCCGTAACCACTTGGCTATAGCGCCGTACTAGCAACACTGGGATAGCATATAATATAGGACTTGCAATGGTGATATACAACTGGTCCCCAACTTCACATCCATCATACATTGCCCGTTCACAACTTTGCTTTTGTCTGCGCAGTCTCCCTAACACGAGCGATGACCTTTCCCCAAGTTTTTCTCTGCTCAATCGCAACCAGACCATCTGCCACGCTTTCCAGTGTGAACACCTCAGGGTACACCACGGGCTTGACGCGGCCTGACGAAAAGAGACTAACATGCCCGGGCTGTTTGTGAGCAATGGACAAGGCAGGAGAGAGAAAAGCAAGTACGCACTCCAGCAGCTCCTTCCAGACGACAGGTATACGCTCAGGCTCAAACTCTGCAAGAACCAGCCGACGTCAGTGTACGACCGCGACGCGAGAAGCGATGCGTACGTACTGGTGTACGCGCCCCAATGGATGCCGGTGACGGCGATGTTCTTGAGCAAGACGAGGTTGAGGGGGAGCTGCGGAAGGCGTCAACGCCGGTGCATCAAACGAAGTCCTTCGGCAAAATGCCTCACCTTCTCAATCTCGCCAGCCGCGAAACCGACTACGATTGCTCTGCCCTTCCATGCGATGCACTTTAACGAGTCTGCGGAACAGAGGGTGAGCGAAAGACAGTCGCGTAAAGACGCGGTCAGAGGGCAGATACCTCGTATGAGGCCGACGGGGTCGTAAATCACGTCGACGCCCTTGCCGCCGGTGATCTTCAGGACCTCTTTCTGCCATCCTTCCTTGGAGTAGTTCACGCCGTAGTCTGCACCACCCTGCTTTACGGACACATCAATCTTCTCTTGTGAACCGGCTGCGGCGATGACCTTGGCACCCAGCGCTGGAGAGGCGGTAAGCGAGGCGAAAGCCTTGGGACGTGAAGCCGTACCTTTCGCGAGCTGTACAGCGGCGATCCCGACACCACCCGCGGATGCAGTGACCAAGACCCACTCGCCTGCCCCGTGCCCCGATATAGCAGCCTAACGCGTGAACTCACTTCCAAAGAGAACGTACCAGGCTTGAGCTCAGCACGCCCAACCAAAGCCTCGTAGCTTGTGGGCCACGTAACATACAGACCTAAACGGTCACCCTAGTCACTCCTACCACACGAAATACTTCCCGGACGTCATGACGCACCTGCACCCTGGTCGTAGGTCATGTTATCCGGCAGGGAGACCAGAGCGTGCCACGGCACCGCGACCTTCTCCGCGAACGCACCCTGCCCTGCCCCAAACACCCTGTCCCCTGCCCTGAAAGGGCACCCATCCGGGACGGGCGAGTTGTCGGAGATCCTACCCGCAAACTCGGTTCCGAGCACGAACGGCCGGCGGGGCTGGGACTGGTGTTTTCCTTGCGCTTGCAGCAACTGCGGGAAGTCAGTCTATGCCGCAACTCGGGCTCTCCCTCTCGCAAGTGCAAGAGCAGACTGACATCGAAGAAGTTGAGGCCGACGCTGTAGACATCAACGAGGACCTGTCCGGGGCGGGCCTGGGGCTCGGGAGCGTTCTGGGTGATGGGGATTTCGGAGGGGTGGGCGTGGTCCGTCACGACAAGAGCGCGCATGTTGTGCAGTGCGGCTGGCTAGAGCGAAGCTTCGACCCAGAAGGCGAAATATTGGTGAACAGCCAGCGCAGCAACCACGGCGGTTGCGAGAGGGCGGGGCAGAGAGTGCGATGGCATTCGTAGTCCGGGGAAGCAGCGCGCGATGCTGGTCAGCGGACAAGCATCACATCGGTCTCTTGCCATTACCCGGCTCCGGTCCTCCGGCGCTTTTCAAGTACTTTGCCTCTGGCGACTCTCCCAGTAGGAAAACGGCCTGACAGTGTTGTAAAAGGGCCAAGCCAATAAGAAAACGAACAAATTTTTGGATTTTTGGTGGACCAGTGGCGGTAATATGGGAACCAGGCGCCTCTTCGGCAAATTGGTCATGCTAAGGGTCCTTCGGCGCCGCAGGCGCTCCGGAAGCGGTCCGAGGAGCGCTAGAGGCTGCTAAGGGTCGTCCCCGAGAGGGCCGGAAATCTTGCTAAGGGTTCACCACCGGCGACGGCGAGAAGGGCGTGTTCGGTGAGTTCTTCCTCTGACCATTTCGTCCTCACTCATCTTGTGCTGCAACAAACTGACTTCACAACTGTATGTTTCGCTCATTTTAGGGATGTTTCGCTCATTTTAGGCCCCGCGCGCGTACAGACTGGACGGGAAACACGTCATCGGCAATCATGTACTCATCTTCAGTTCTTTAGGAACATTATTTCGGCTCGCGTTGTTTGGCCTTGTGGATACCGCCAGTTCTGACAGCTTGGGGGAGCGGTCGGGAGCCTTTCTTTGACATTACAGCCGAGATCCATCTGCGACTCATCCAAGACCTTCGGGGGCCAGCGCACAGGAGTCCTACTGTGAGTAACATGCAGCCCTAGCTCGTTCCAGGGACTACTGATGCAGCAGGATACTTGCGAGTATGCAGCGACCCTTCAAAAGGGATCGCACCCGGTTGCCGTGACAAGCGGGCAGGCACAGTACGTCAACATCATTTCGCGAATTTGTCGAGGCACGCGCGGGAGCACGACACCGATTAACACACGCGCCAGATCATACCGAGGGAACCAGGCCTTCGCATGCTCGGTTCATCAGCCCCCGTCCTATATCCACTGCCGCCCATCTCGTTCCTAATCAGACGTCTCAGTCCTCAGCCGCTCCGATGAGTACCCCTCAGCTTCCTCCCCAGGTCGCATCGCAGTCGAATCAGCCTCAGCCTCAGCGCGCTGTTCTGACCCCTTTGCCGGTGCCGTCTCATGGCGGCGCCCAGAACGGGAGACCTCTTGCGAACAACGTCGGCGTGCCCGGTTTCTCCTACGTGCCACTCGATCGCGACAACTTCTCGAAGGCGTACTTCTAGTAGTGGGTACCGAAGCATCCAGTCGACCAATCCATGCTTAGTTTCGAGGGAACATCGACATCTACATGTTGCACGCGGAGGTCATGCGCCAGAACAGCTTCCGATGTACTCTTCAGCTTTCGGTGTTCTCAGGGATCCGCAAGCCGTCGCGACGCACTTTGGTGCAATCGACCATGACGAGCGTATGGAGGTCTGGTGAAACCTCGTTCAGTAGAGCGGACATGTCTCGCTCATACTCCTTTTGCTCTGAATTCTGGTAGAGGACGTTGGTGGGCCGGTAAGGCACCTTTCGCTTGGGTGAGACCAGGAGGAGATGCCGAACTTTGGGTGCGGGACCAGGAGTGTCCCGCTCACGTTCTGTGCGCAACGACGACAGGAACTGAGCAGTGGATCCAGAATCGAGCGAAACGCTGTTGAATCGAACTGCACGAGAGGAGCCGGGCCAATCTCCGCAGCTTATGCCGGCACTCATGATCAGCCAGGACCAGTGGTCCATCATCGCAGGACGGTTGGGATTCGTGAACTTCCCCGGCTGAGCCTGGCATCGCCGTTCACCTGGAGCGGGTATACAAGCAGTGCCTTAACGCTGATCATGCAGCCTTTGCGTATAGGAGGGATCTCGGTTCTTGCAACCTCCCACCATGCCTGGTCCTCTTGTCGGCACTACCGTCCTTGCGGACGCTGAGAACATAGTCATCATGCCATTCTATATTATCACAATGGTCTTCACAATGCTTACCCTCCGCTTCATGCTATGGGAGTACGATCCGGAGACTCGTGAGGAGCGCGCAATCTGCTGTCTTCGGTTCCGCGGCGCCCAGCTGCCCCCACGCATTGACATCCCTCCGTTGAATGCCCCAATTCAATTCGAGCTTGTGGGGCTGATCGCGCAGGAGGAATGCTTTCTTACGGCAGAGGGCTACGAAAGTCCTGAATCAACCGGACAGGAGGATGAACACCTCGCAACCTGCTGGATCAAGCACGCCCACGACTACATATCCCGTATCTACTGGCTGGGCATTGCCCCCGCGGTACGGGAAATTGCAGGTCACATCCCAGGCAACGTCAGTACTTCCAGGCTTTTGGCCGAGGAAGGTGGACAGGTAAAATTGCAAGTTTGTTACCAGCCCCCGGCGGGACAGGTGCGCGCCACGCTGAACCATTCGATCGAACTAATTCTGACATCGGTTTAGTCAATCACTTCGGCTCTGCCTTTTTACAACGTCTACGGGGAGCGCGAGGTTCCGTCGTGCCTTGCTGACGTCCCGTTCGGACTACCGGTGCGGGTCGCATTCGCGATTGAATCATGCTACGACCGGGATGACCCCAGTGGCGAGCACACCCTCATCGCTGTTCTCGAGCACATGGTTGTCCTCTAAACTTCTTTCCTCTCACTCGGAATTCATTTATGATATAGGCCGTACAAATTTGTTCTTGTTGCAGTACTGAGTAGTCGTCGGTTTACGCTCGCGTGAAGCTCCGTGGTTCCCTCGGTGGACCCTGTCCCGGAATGTCCATGAAATATGAAACATGTACTCTAGCTAGTAACCGATGCAAGTACACTACGCGCCATGCTTCCGTGCCCGCTGGAGAAGAGAGTCCGAGTTTTAAGGATTACATACTCGCGCGTCACCGAACCCCTAAGTTCATCCCTCCTCCACGGCACACTGCAGAGGGAACTCACCCAGACACTCACGCAGTACCACCACTCTCGCTACCGCCTTGTCCTGACGGGAACGCCGCTCCAGATCGACCGTCCTGAGCTGTGGGCATCGCTCTACTCACCCAATACTACCACTCTCGCTACCGCCTTGTCCTGACGGGAACGCCGCTCCAGAACAACCGTCCTGAGCTGTGGGCGTTGCTCAACTTCGCGCTTCTGAAGGTCTCAACCACAATCCTCCAGCGCTATCAACATGTCGGTGTTTGAGGACCGCGTCGTCCGGGACCAACTCGGGAATGTCGTGGTGGGTGCGGACGGGAAGGGTCGAAAGAAGTTTCTGTCGAATTGGGATGCAACAGTGAGTCCCTTGTTTTAATTTACAACCGCTAGTTAACTTATACAGCTGCTGTCGAGAAGATTAGTACAAGGGCTCACAAATGGTATACCATCCAGGAGAAGGCGAGCCAGTCAACCTACCAACCACAGCTCGACTTTGTCTCCGGTACGTGCGAGTATGTGTCGTTCGCATGGCAGCATTCGCGCAATACGAAAGGCGAGAAGGGCGCGCGAAAAAACATAAGCTTGAAGATTCCCTGGTTTGGACCGAAATTCTACCCACCAACGTACACCAGTCAGAAGACACGGAACGTTTCGGCGGACGTAATGCCGGATCTTGCTTACCTGAAAGCCGTCACCCTCCTCCATCCCCACTTCTTCGACGACCTCAACTACTGTCCCCGATGCAAGTCTACCAACATTGTGTGCAATGGGTGGGCCCCGAGCGGTCCTCGCGACGTCCACGGCATTGACGTGGAGGAGATGGTGATGGGCGTGCAGATGCGATGCAACAAGTGCAAGGCGGCGAGGGGGAAGGGGGATTCCGACAAGGATGAAGAAGATTCGTCTTACTGCTGGTCGACGGCGAGCGCGCAATGCTGGGAGGGGAAGGAACACTGGGAAATTCCGCGTAAGTACATATATCCCGAAAAAAAACAACTCACAATGGACTCACGGGGGCAACAGGTGAAGTACCTCATTTCAATTGGCGCAGCGCCGTGACCCGGGACTTGTACAACTTGATCGTCGAGTTCCGGCCAGACACCACGTCTGCCGGCCTGGCGGAGCGCATCAAACGTGAGTGGCGACAGTATGAGCCCGGCATATCAGTTCACTTACCTTACACCCAGAGCTCCATCTTCTCGAGTACCACAAACGACGGCGCGAGTACCTCATACACTTCGAAGCGAGGTCGAAACTGCCGAAATGTCCTGGACAAGCTGAAATGAAAAAACTATGCAACTTCTCGGAACCCCGTATGGGTCGACACCTGGGGGGTTATGATATGACGTCAATCAGTAGTGACCTGGTAACAGATACTTACCTCAACTTCAGCCATACGACGAGACAAGGAGAGTCGGAGGAAAGCCTTCGGACGAAGACCGGTACGTTTTTGGTTACTCTCCCATGGTTAGATCACTTCTGAATGCATCCGCGCTTAATCACAGGCGTCGCTCTCTCCATCGACGCGACCTTCCGTACTGCCCACAAGTCCACCATCGTCGACAAAGGCCATTCACATACTCGCGTGTACAAGGGCGGCATCACAAGTGTTCTGAACGAGGAGACAATCATCTTGGCTTGGGTGTGTTCTTTTGCACGTTTCTACTACTGACGTACTAACCGGGGCTCGTCGCGATAGCGATTCTGTTTTACCAAAGGCAACTGGGAGCTGGAGGAGCTCCTCAAGGGGCTGAAGCGGCGTCTCGAACTACTTGGACTCAATGACCCGGACATGGTAATTGCCGACAACTGCTGCGACGTCGCCAGCGCGATCCGCCGTGCCTTTCCGGATGCTGCTATATGCCTCGACGTGTGGCATTTCCTCATGAGGTACGTCCAAATCTTCTGATGTGTCGATTCTCCCTTTCGGTACACCTCTCGTCCGACCGCTTGGAATGCGATAAGCGTCCCAAACGCCTCTTGTCCCCTCACATCATCGTACATCATCATCTTTACAACCATCCATCCATCTGTCCATCCATCCATCCATAATGCTGACGTTTTGCAGGTATCTCATCTGCCTTGTCAGCGGCAGCGGCAATCCTGTTCGACCAGACGTCGCCCGCGAAATTGTCGATGCCATCCTCAAGTCCCGTGCGTCCGAAGATTCACCGGCATTATACTGGGACAAGGACGAACAGGAGACGCGCTTGGATGAGGTATTCAAGAAGTGGGAGGTGAAGGGCGCGTGGACCGCTGCAGGTGCCCAGGTACGTCCCAACCTGCACAAGCATTTAAACGTTTTTTTTACTATCATTCGAAGGCACACAAGGAAGGACTCGGACACGTGCGGAAGGGCTGCCTTGCACGTCCACGCGATGACGTGCGGGCTGACGGTAGCCGGATTGAAGGATCTCACAAGGGCTGGAACTCACTTCAGCGTTCGTTCGCCAGCGGCATCGAGATGATGTCTGCGCTGTGTCACGACTTTGTCCTCTGCCACAACACTCGTATCGAGATCGCTCTCAAGAAACCCCCCGACTTTACCTGTTCATCCTTCGGCTCTCATCACGTCCGCCTCATCAACGATTGCGCGCAGCGCTGGAACACCGCTTTGACGAAGGGCAAGATCGACGCCAACATGAAGAAACTCCCGGTTCTGGAGGCTCCCCTGAGCGGGGAGACCTTCGGCATGATGAAGATGGACGCAGAGACTGCGGCTACGTACTCGCTCTCTGGTATCAAACAGGAATCCCCCGACAACGACGACCTCGTCAATCTGTCTGCGCAAGACTTCTTGGACCCCTCTTATATCCTTGAGACCGCCGGTATCGACCCTTCTCTGCTCTATCAACTACCACCCCGGACACAGAACACGACTGGACCACCCGAGCCCTTCGCGTCGTCGTCGACTAGCACCACGGCACACCCCGAGCCCTTCGCGTCCCCTGAGCCCTTCGCGGCATCGCCAACCTGCAACACAGCGAGTGCGGCGACTTCTCACTTGCCGATACTCGCCATGAACGTCGCTCACCCAGACACGCTTCGCCAAGGAGTACCGAACATGCACCAGAGTCTTATGACTCAACCACTCTTCCCCCAACAACCACAACACGCACAGCAACCTAACCAGCACAATTTGGAGCTGTTCGCGTCGTTGTCCAGCACCGCCTCACACCTCGAGCCCTCAATGTCAGCGTACGCGATCGAGATCGCCCCCAGCTCATCGTCTTCATCGACGTCGTCCCCTGAGCCACCGCTCCGAGTCTCCCCTTCTGTCGTATCGTCCACTATTCAAACCCCATCATTCCCTGGTGCCACGCTGGCCGCCGAAGACACTACAAACACCAACGACATATGGTATGTCGGCGACAGTCGAGACCAGAAGGTGGGGATCCTAGAAGCATCCGAGCAAGCCGCCGGCTGTCCGCCGGCCCAGGACAAAGGCAAAGGTGTCGACCGCGGTCCTGTCGAGCCTCGAACAAAGGAGAAAGACATGGCTCAGAGTGCCGCCCGTCCCCAGGTACGTGCATCATCTTTTTTTTAGTTCTATCAGCGACAGCGTAGTTGTAAAGCTTGCCCTGCTAACTAACTATCTAACCAGACTCGGAAACGCCGTGCGTCGGACGCTGCAACACGGCTGCCAGACGACGACGTGATTGAAATCTCGGACAGCGATGAATCAAGGCCCCTGCCTTCAAGTTCGACTGAGCAGCCGCCGCCATGCAAGAGACCGCGCCTGACTGTCCCGGGGATAGCAGCAGGGAAGGCCCGGGTGAAGGCGGCGATTACGGTGTCGTTGCCATCTGCAATCATGGTCGTCGATCCTCAGGTACGCCAGCCTCTTGAACCCCTCCGGGAGCAGCTCAAGCCTCGCTAGCGGTTACTCCGGTTCTGGCGATATGCTAACACTTCGAAACAGCTTAATCTCATCTCAGCAAGCACTATCAACAGCTTCTTCCAGCCCCGAACCCAGCAATCGGCGGCGCCGGCGGACACAACTAACTTTCCGAAGCGCGCTATAACAGGTCTCACCCGCTCGCAGCGGGTATTCTCCGTCGCGTCCGGCGACATCGACCCCCGCTCTCTGTCGCTCGTATCCATCGATTTTGCCGAGTTCACGCTTTTTTTGCGTATGCGTGCAGGGGGCAAGTGGACGACCTATGGGATGTCGGCGTTCGACTGGGTGTGCGCCGCATCCGAGTACAACAAACAGCTCGTCGAGCTCAACGAAAGGGCCGACGATCCCAACGTGCCCCAGAGAGAGAGGCCGCCGAAGATCGAGAGGCCACCTAAGACACCTCGCGCCCTCATGGACAAGCTCTTCGATCTCGAGCCCAAGTTGATCAGCCGGATCATTCGAGATGACTACGAATGTAAGTCCCCCTCGGAAGTGGCTGCATAGAGGCCACTGTTCTCAAGGAACAACTCGCGCTGACGTTTCTCTGTTAGCGCGTTCGGGAAAGACGAAGGATTTCTGGCGTCCGCATTGCCACGCATTCCCCCTCCAAGTGGGTGGCAAGCGCGGATACGAGCTCCTTGGTAAGATGGTCAAAGGGAAGCGTGTCGGGGTAAGTTCAAATCTCATTTGTCATGTACGTACATCGCTGATTGCAATCAAACGCGTCTTTAGGCCAAGGTTCACACCTGTCATCGTTGCCAGCGCGTCATGTATCCCAGCCCCACGAACTCGCCCTCAAACCATGCGCGCGGGATCTGCAGCGACGGCGTCTGGCAGACGGCGCGCACGGAGAAGACCAAGGCCCAGGGGAAGGTCATCCCCGCTCTCGACACGCCCCCGCCATTCCCGCAACCCGAGAACCTCTTCACCTTCGACAAAGACGGCCACTACTTCCATCCCAAGCAACTCATCGTTGAACTCCATGGCCTGTGGGGCCGCATGACGGCGGGCACTGCAGGCACGGGTCCCCACGCGATGCACGACATCGCGCTCTCCCAGCTTCTTCAACAGCGCATGACCATCGTCGACGCGACGGCGACCACTCCGACGCTCTCCCTCTTCGAACCTTACAAGAACGTTCAGTCCGTCGGTCTCACGGTGGGACAGGTCTACTCGTACAACGGCAAGGACTACATACGCGTCGACTACCTCGCTGCCAGCGTTGACGAGGAGGGCCGGGCGTTGGAGTCCTAGGTGCGCGGACCTCGCGCGCACGCGCTTTCGGTTATCTTCCCCCCTCAGCATCTCACCGCATGTATCGCGCACTCGCGCACTCGACAGGTTCCCTCTCCAGCCTCTTGAACCCCTCCGGGAGCCGCTCAAGCCTCGCTAGCGGTTGCTCCGGTTCTGGCGGCCATCAACATCGCCCCGCGTGTATGATAGTGTATGTATTCTCGTTCTTCTTGTTCGCCCGTGTACAGTAGTGTATTATACGTCGTCTGATCGCTTCCGGTCGTTTTCCGTCCTGTTCCGTATGTTTCCCGCTACGTCCTCCTCCCCCTGTCTTGCTCTCCCGCCTTCTTGCACTCTCCCCCCATCCCACTCTCCTCGCGCTGTTCACAATAGCTTACCGGACGCTGTCCCCTAATAAATACTCGCTGTCCCTGCCCCTCAGTCGCTGTCTGCGCGCAATACGAATGTCTTCGGCTCTCGACCGCCAGGGTTAGGGTCCCGACAATGTTGCGGCCGTAGGGCCAGAGAGCATAGGCGCCCGACAAAGTGCACGTGCACGCCGGGTCGGGGAACAGATTGGTCGGGATCGGTCAGATTGGTCGGTTTGGTCGTTTTGGTCGGCGGGCGCCTCGGGACCAACCTGGACCAACATTGGTCCCACCCTTAGCACCGCGAGGTTCCTGCCTCTTCTGTTCCCTGGACCGGGAGCAGTCAGGTGATAGACAAGCGAGTCGTGCGAGTTCACGACAGTGCACTCCAGACAATAGAACGGTTTCTTATCTATCTATCTATCTATCTATCTATCAAACTTTACATGAAAGGCCACAAATACAACTTAATCCTCGCATCATCTTCTATGGGGACACGTCTCTCTCCCCGCTCGGGCTCCCTCTACCCTCTTGGCCAGCATGAAGAAATGTGAACGTTGCGGTGAGACGGATACCCCCCAGTTTCGGTATAAGGAGGGTGAGAGGCTTTGTAATAGGTGTGCTTTGAACCCGGGCGACCAGGTACATGCGGAGGAGTGTCAGCGTATTGTGAGCATACTGACCAATGACTCTACTTTGAAGGAGCCCACCAGAGCGTCTCACACACCGGTTCCACAAGAGAAACGATGCGCTGGTTCTTGTGGGAAGAACATCATGGTAATGAGGAACCGTGAGGGGACGATGTGCACCAAGTGCGTAGTCATCACTTATTCTCCTTCACAAACTAAAATCCATTCCTAGTTGTAAAAACGCACTAAGGCAAGTAATGCCATGTATATCGTCGCGCCTCGACCTAACTCGGTCAAAGCGCCATTATAACGTCAATGCCTCATGCTGATGGTATTATCTAGACGATCTAGACGGCAGGCGGACCAGGCCAACCAGCACCTTTCTCCGACGTCCATGTCTGCGATGACGCCTTCTGTATCTTCCACCGCCAGAGTGTCTACGTCTACCCCAAGCGGTCACAGCCCAACACTGCTTAGTGTTCCCTATTCCCCGTCAATACCATTGTTGCCTCCGAATCCCTACTCCCAGCCTGTCCCTACCTCTGCGTTGCCTCGAGGTGGGCTGGCACTTACCACTTCCATGATGGACCAATGTCCCGAGCTAGATGTTGATAATCCTCCTGAACCCAAGCGCTCGCTTATTGCCCCGAAATATCCTCCTCCGCCGACTGGGCATGAGCTGATGGCACTCTTTCCTCCCCCGCCTCCGAATATTCGCCATAGGCCAACGGATCTTTTCAGGCATGAAGAACGCAGGTTCTTCGCCCGAGAAGGCGAAGACATATTCCGCGGTCCGCGAGAAGCTGTCGTCCACGGTGGAGGTAATGGGCCCATGGCGCCACCTCCTAATCCTGAAGCCTCTGGACAGCATGCTCGCGGGCATTCGGCTGGAAATTTACATCTTCTCTCGCAACCGTCACAACCCCATCATGACGACGCGTCGCCTCCTGCGAACAGTTCTCTTTCGCAGCCGCCGCCGCCAACCCATAGCACACCACATTGAGCTCCGTGACGGATATGGGATATTGTGGGTTATGTGACTAAGCACTCCAATTATGATGTCCGGATTGTCGGTTTATTCAAATTGCGGCACAATCATGGTTTTCTTACTGTCGCACTATAGTCTCCGGATTTTCGGTTTATTCGAAATGCAGCGCAATTATAAATTTCTTACTGTCACGCAATCATTTATTAGATGCCGCGCAATCATTGATTACACCTGCCGCGCAATGTCAGTTGGACCTACCACACAATCAACTTGCGATCGAAAATTGCTGCTGCAGTGCATTGACAGGATTTAAAGTGCTCTGCACGAGACCAGCCATATATCATGCCTTGCCCTCCTCTTTCCTCTTCTCCATCAGCTCCTCCCTCTCCCTCACCGTCCTCGCCATCTCCCTCCCCGAATCGCTCCCCAACCCCTCGAACCCGTCCACAACCCCCTTCCTATCCCCCTCCGGCAGCTCCTGGCTCATCTTCCACTTCCCCGCCATGCTCCCCACCTCCACCTCGATCCCCACGATCGCCCTCTTCAGCACCTCGACGTACCCGCGCGGCGCGTCCCCGACCGCCCACGGCCGCTCGTACCCCATCACCTCCCGCTCGCACATCGCGCTCAGGTCCGCGACCTGCCTGCTCAGGAACGCGTCCGTCGCCGCGCTCCGCCCGTCAAAGTACACCCGCGCGCGCCCGTAGACCTCCACCGCCGCGTAGTCCCACGTCGGCACGACCTTGCCCGTCCCCGGCTTCGTCTCCACGTAGAACTTCGGCGTCACGTAGTGGTGCGCGGGCCCGTTGAACAGGATCAGCACGTCCTCCTCCAGCGTCCGCGGCCCGCCCTCGTCCCCGCCCTCGCCCTCGCCCTCGCCCTCGCCCTCGCCCTCGCCCTCGCCCTCGCCCTCGCCCTCTCCGTCGACGGCCCCCGGCGCGCTCAGGCTCTCGATCATCGCTTTCGTCTGCGGGTTCGCGCGCGCCATGTGCCCGCGCAGCGTGCCGAGCTCCGTCTCGTCGTCGGGGACGTCGAGCACCCACGGGATGTGGCTGCTCTGCAGCAGCGGGAACGCGCCCGAGCGCGAGCGGATCGCCGTCGTGAGGATCCCGAGCGGGTTCGCGCGCACGAACGCCCGGAGCGTGCGCATGTCGTGCTCGGCGTGGATGGCGCGGAGGTACATGATCGTGGTGTGGTGTGTGGTATCCGCTGTCTTGGGGTTCCTGTAGGATGGTTCCTCCTCCGCGCTGGCAGCGTGCCGCATTTATAGCCTTCCCCTTGGTGTCAAACGCGGTGCTTACTCTTGCTTGCGCAGATGATCCCGAGGTTCGAATGCGGAGCTCCGCGTCAGCGCACTCGAAGCGCATAGACGCTCGCCGAGACGATCAAGATATTATACGCTTGAGGGAACCAGATATGGGATTGCGATGTATTTCCAAGTCGAGAGGTACGTACCCTGCCCGATGTCCTTTTCCTGCTACTGCCTTGTTGTGCGCTCGAAGTCTTCGATGGAGTTCACGTGGGGTCATGGACACTCGCACGCTGTCTTGATCCCCGAGCATGAGAGAAAACGACGAGCAGCATGTACTTAAGATCTCCCATGTGCCGTCAAGAGACCATCACGCGGAGGACATGTGGGATATCGACATCTAGCCTACCACTTGTACACAGACGTACCGTACACCTGCAAATGCACTTTATACTACGTAGATTGGTGAGGATGACGCCCGATACCGTCGAGGGGGGACATTTTGAAGGTGGGTGGGTTGCGGACAAGCTTGCACTCACCTCCAACGCGCATGACGCAACGTCGCGCCACTGACCAGCTGCCTGGATTGTACATAGTACCAGTCGAACCGAACATCCTACGCCGATTGACAGAAACGAAAGAAAGGATGTGATACTTGTGCGAGTGCAGTAGGTACATGTACATTGCGTGCAATTCTACGAAAAGATTCAGATTCATCTGCGACTAATGAGACTGACTGCGACGGCGATCATTACGACGGACAGAGAAAAAAAGTTCTAAACTTTTGATTACGCGAACCCGAAACCCTCTCCTCCCTCGTTGATGGCGAGCAGCAGCTGCTGCCGGAGCATTTCATATGATGAGTACTGCGGAAGGTCGATCTGGTTGAAGCCTGAGGTGCAAGGGTACGCATCAGCGACGGGAACGAAGGAATATCAACGACGAGAAGAGACGCACAAGTATGAGCCTGCGGGAGACGGTCGGTATCGCCATACGCCTTGTGTATTGAGAACCGCTGAGTGCCTTGGACGCCCTGGAGCTCGACGAAGCCGCCGAGCGGGACACGGGACGTGCCCGTCGCGAAACTGAGCACCTTGGCCCGCTCCTCGCGGTTGAACGACTTGAGCGCGCGCCAGAACCACACGATCACAGGGTCCGAGCTCGTGTAGCCGTTGTACTCCGTCGCTGATCTCCACTCGTCGACGTCGATGTCGGGCGTGCCGGAGATGAGCAACTCCAGCTCCTGCTCGTTGAACTGCGATTCATTCGTGAGCTCTAGCGCAATAGAAAGAGCGAAGAAGAGAGCTTACGATGGCGACGAGGTCCTTCGGGATGATCTCATAGAATCCAGCAAGCAAGGACTCGATCTGCTCCTTTATCGACGAGTATAAGCGGTAGTTCGCCGAGAGTTGCACGAACTCCTTCCTGTTCTCTTGCGTGACCGGAACCGTGGCACCACCCTCCTTCAGCTCCACAAGCTTCGTGACCCCAAACTAATTCAGCAGCGAATGGTCAGTATATATTCCCACAGGATACCAATCGACATGTGCGCACCTCGTCTGCCTCGACGCTGAAGGTGAGGTCCAGCGGACTCGGGTCGTTCTCGAGGATCCAGCACAGCGAGTTATAGTACTCCGGGTCAACCCACTCGACGTCCTTGTAGTCGACTTGCTTGCCCAGAAGCTGCCTGTACAGGCTGCGCGCGAAGTACGCGTCAAGCAGGCGGCCGTCATAGATCGCCTTGCCGATGACGCGCCCGACAAACTTGAAGAACGACAGGTGCTCTGGGTTCACCCACGACGCGCGGTTTGGCTGGTACGTGAGCCTGTCCGCCGCGCAAGGCTGGAAGAGCGCGTAGTTGGGGTCGAACATCTGGCGAGCGAGGATCTGGAACCACTCGCGAGTGACACCGCCAGCATCGACACCCTCCTCGTCGTAGAAGCGCACGCTCAACTTGCCGGTCTTGATCTGCTCGCCGGTCTTGCGCTGCAGGTATTGGAAACTGTCCTCGAACACACGTTGACGGCGAACATTCAGCTGAAGCGTGCCGTGGTGCTCCCGGTGCGGTGGTCGGCGATGGAGCTGCTGGTTGAAGTAATTCCGCTTGTTGTCGAAGTCGAGGACGCGCGGGTTGTGGACGAGCAGGGAGAAGGAGCCGCTCATAAGAGACGGGTTATTCCGGACCATGAGGTTTAACACCTTGCGATGCGCGTCCGTGAACGACACGAAAAGGTCCTCCATCGACTCGCGCGCACTTGTTGGAGATCGTGGAGACGTGGAAGCACGGAGAGCGCGAGCGGCCGCCCCAGATGTCGTTTTTGGACCAACGTACTTGCAAACCACCATGAGGGACTCGATGAGCGGCAGCAGAACGGTGGCGATGTGCTCCATCTCGGGCTTCTCCTCGATGATGGACAAGCAGTCACCAAGACGTTTCCACAGCGGCGAGAAGCGGAAGCTCTCATAGATACCCTGGACCTTCTCGATATCCGCCTCCGTGGAGTTCCCGGACGTCTTCGGGGAGTACATATAGTCGATGGTCTTCAGTACTCTGAGCAGCTTCGCCTGGTCCGACGAAGCCGAGGAGAACTTCGCAGCGATGGTCGTGGCCAAGGCATCAGGTTGTGCGTCAGCATCTCGAAGGGCAACAGCAAGCTCATCCAAGGCGGCATACAGGCTCTGGCCGAACTCCTGAGCCCGTGAGCGCAATTCAGATGCGACGACTTCCCGGGCGTCGGGGATGTAGGAGAGGTGCTGGATAAGGGACAAGCTCTGCATGAAAGTCCGGCCCGAGCACTCTCCCGCGGTCAAGATATTGACGATCAACCGGAGCACATGATGGGGAATATGGGGAGGGTTCGCGAGCAACACCTTTTCTTCAACGGAGGCCGGGGGCTTCGGTGGCACTTCGGGTTGCGTAGCAGCTGGCGCCGGGGCAGGCGCAGAGGCAGGCGCAGAGGCGGGTGGAGGTGCTGGTGCAGGGGTCGGTGCAGCGGCGGGTTCAGAGGTCGATGCGGGAGCGGGTGCAGAGGTGTCGGTGCCTGTCAAAGTCTAGTGAGTGACAAGTACATCAAGAATCGCGACGGTCCTCACCTTCAGCGGGTTGAGCGGGTTGACTTGCTGGTTGGGTAGTCGAAGCCGGTGGTTGTCCCGACGTAGCCGACGACGCACCGGCAGCAGTGCTTTCCGCATTCTCCGTTTTCTTGTTCTTCAAGCTAGCGAGCGGTCGCGTAACCGTAGCAAGGAGACCGACGACGGACTCGACAATGGAAGGGGTTCGAAGAATTGATGGACGATCGAGCAGGCTCAAGAGGAGAACGATAGGGTAGTGAGTTTGGGGTGCCTGCTTCTCCTTGCCCTTACCCTTCTTCGACGAGCTCCGACGCAGACCAACCGGCAACTCATGCTCTGTAAGGAAGAACAAGGAGGACAGCTCGTTAGAGCTGACGATATAGGTGAGGGCCTCCAAGCACCGTTGAACGATGAGTTCCGGAACGACGTCGTTCTGAGGCAGAGAAAGAGAGCCGAAATAGTCCGTAGATACGCGCTGCTTCCCGATCGCCTTCGGTGTCTGAGGAGCGGCAGGCTTCGAGTGGCGGACAGACATCTGCGCGAAGCTCTTGTCGATAGAAGCCAGGTCACCAGAACCGTCCTGCAGGATGCTGAGCAAGAGGTTGAACAAGTCGGTGCGAGACTTGGCGTTCTCGCAAAGATTGACCAGCACTTTGTATAGCAGGTTCTTCTTCAAGATGTGCGGGTAGAACAGAAGTCGAACGAGAGCAGCCAATGCAGACTTGTCGAGCAGCTGAATAGCGTCTCGGGGCTGGGGGACCTTAGCGGGCTGAGAGGCTTGTTGCGGGACTCCCGCGACAGCGGCCTGACCTGGAGCAACGTGACGAGGTCTTGCTGGTCGACCATGCTCCCTGTGGATATTGGCCTCGGCGATCATGTGCGATGGGAGGCTCTGGATGAAGACGTCGTCGGAATCCATCAACACAACTTGGCGGAGCTGTGGATCCAAGCTAGCGATGAAATCAGCAGGATCGATGTCGACGGGGCCCCCTTGTTGAGCTGCCTGCTCGGCTCGGGTACGCTGGGCGCGCTCCGCTGCCTCTTGCTGGATGATCTCGGCGCGAATGTCTGGAGGGAGGGCGTCGAGGAACTCCGCACTGATCGCGGAATCGGCGGGTCGCTCGAGCTGAGCCGCACGTTGGTCGCGTACGTGCTGATTGAGGACTTCCTCGCGCATCTCATCCGGGAGCGCCTCCAGGAACGTCGGGTCGATGCCGGTCTCTGTAATGTCTACAGGTTCCCCATGGATCATGACCGTGATTCTCTCTTGCACAGGCGCAGCAGCCTCTTCCTGACGGGCCGAAGACTCGGCGGTTTCTGGTCCGTTCTCCGGAGCTGGAGCTTCCGCGGCGGTCGTCGTTTCGTCAGTCATCTCCACGTCGGTATCGATAGCGGCAGCAGCCTCTTGAGTGGCGACAGCAGCGGTCTCGGCCTCAGCAGCAGCCTGCGCCGCCGCTTCCGCAGCTCTCGCTTCTTCTTCCTGCTTCGCTTTCTCGGCGGCTTCAATGGCTTCCTGCTCCTTCTTGGCGGCCTCCTCCGCAGCACGAGTCTGCTCCTCGCGTAGACGCTCCTGTTCACGCTCCTCGGCCTCCTTGGCCTTCTTGAAGACTTCGACGGCGGAAGGGAGAAGCGCGAGAATGACGTGGTTGTGCAACTTGTTCAACCTCGTCTGCTCGAACTTGCCATGAAGCATCTCGGCTTCCTCTGCCCATCGCTGAACCGTGAGAAGAGGCTCCAATGTCCGCCCCTCCAAGCGGCCGTCGGTCGGACGGGGTGCTCGCTCAAGACGGATGGACGCGGAGAGTGCCCCAGGGCGACCGTTTCGATGGAAAGTGCCCAGGACGCCCGCAGGCACATTAATATGCAGGGCTTCGTTGCCAAGAGTGCGACCATGCGTGATCATCTGCTGAAGGAATTGCGTCGCGCCCTCTCCCAAGGCTTGATCAAGGGTGGCGGGGAGGTCAATGCCGATACCCGCTAGGAGGCTGCGATGACCACGGCGAGAGGCTCTCGTTTGTGAGGATCGTGCGGCGACGGTGGCGGGATCCAAGAGCAGCGGATGAGTGACGTTCTCGGCTGACGGCACCGGGGGGTTGCGTGGCCTACCAAAGATCTCCAAGTCGTCGTCTCCTAACACAGACAGCATCGGTTAGCAGGAACATCTCTGCAACACATAAACGCAATCTTACCGCCGGTGCGACGGCGCGACGAGCGAACCGCACCAGTCCAGACAACAGGCTCGCCATCAGGAGCGGCACCGAGGCCCGCAGCAAAGTTGGCGAAGCCAGCAGCCAGGTCCAGCAAGTTCGGGGCGTGGTGGGCTTCGTCCATGATACCAAGCTCGTCAGCGAACCTGCAAGGTAAATGGTAAGACACGCCGCACATTTTCGGGAGGCGTAAAGTTGCCACTCACTCTTCACCTTCCGAAATCACGTCGCCCTCATCGTCCATGTCCATGGGCGCCATTGGCATGTCTAAGTCGATTTTTGTTAGACCACTGCGTGCTGGAGAACAACGGAATCACCAACCTCCACCTTCTTCTTCCTCGTCGCCTTCGTCAGCAGCTTCATCGACTCCGCCCTCGCCAACCGCAATATCCTGGCTAACGGTCAGATCGCCGACAAAGAACAACTTCACCCGTCACTCACTTGCCACATGACCTCTTCACCTTCGTCATCCTCCTCCTCGTCGGCCTCCTCGTCCGCAGGCTGGCCTTCATTCTCTACCAAATCTTCTTCGTCTTCCTCGTCCTCGTCTTGCCATCCTTCCTCCGACTCGCCAGTCCCTTCCTCGAGATCCTCCTCGACGTCCTCTTCGTCAGTGGCAGACGTGTCTTCACTGCCGGTCTCGTCTCCAAAGTCCATTTCAACATCATCATCCTCATCCTCCTCGCCTTCTTCGTCCATGTCGTCTTCGTCGCCGTAGTGAACGTCTTCCATCTCCTGGAAATTCGATCAGTCTCGGAACGTAACCCCATGTGCGATCGATACTTACGCCACCGAACCTAGAAAATTAGGACGGAATGTCATCAGTGAGAAAGCCATCCGCGAATAAGGAGCTATGCACGTACAGTCCCAAGGATGAGTTGCGGTAGATATGACTGGCCTCCTCGTTCTCCGGATGCTCAGTCCCGTCTTCCTCTTCCTCTTCTTCATCAGAGTCCTCGGACTCAGACGTCTCCGGCTTCTCGAGAAGCTCCTTGTTCTTGTCGGACACGCGGCTCATCTTCATCGCGATCTTCGTGCTACACCATAACCCGTGAGCACACGACGCCACGCAGTATACACCCCGCAGACAACTTACAGGTGCTCCAACGGACGCAAGACAGATGAAACGACATTGCGGATGTTCGGGTAGTTGAGGTCGACCTCGGAAAGGACGTTGGTGAGAGTCGCCACGAAGTTCTTCTCGAGCATGACCTTCGCAACGTGCGTCGGCGCCTCCTCACCGGCCTTCTTGCCGCTCGCGTTGAACCGGACAGTGAGCAAGCGATGACACAGATCCGAGAGAGCAAGAAGGCGGTTGTAGCGAGCCTCCGGAGTGTCGGAGGACGGGAGGTCCTTGAGCGCACGACTGATGGCCTCCAAGACGAACTTGCGGACGGAAACGAGGTCGGCGGGAACCTCCTTGATGTCTTGGTTGGTGACGGTGTCGACGCAAAGCGCGACGATCACCGACATCGCCCAGTTGCAAAGAGTGATCTGCTTGCGCGCTTCCGACGGTGGCTGAGGGTTGATGGTGCCAAACGTCATGAGGTCGGAAAGGAGGAACTGGATGGCGGCGGTGCGGTGCTTCAAATTGGTCTCCTTCGCAGGGGTCTGGTTGCGCTTCTTGGGCGTGTACGAGAGGAATGCAAGCTTGCAGCTTTCATAGGAGAAGAGCAGCTCGGTCAAGACTTGCATGATGAAGCAGGGGTAGGTGTAGTCGACTGGGTCCTGAGAAGGCTTGGGGTCCGACGAAGACGAAGGTGCGGGTGCATCTGCACGGGTTTCGCTGGGAGCAGGCGTGTCAGAAGACGACGGTTTGGGAGCGTCTGTAACCGGCCCGTTCTCGGGGACCATGTCGGTCTTCACCGTCTTCATGAGCTCGCCGATGAGGTAGTGAATCAGAGTCTCGGTAGTCTCAGCAGGAGCACCCGTCGCTTGCTGTGCAGGAGGCTCGTCGACCTGCATCTCGTTGCTCTTATCGCCGCTAGAAGTCACTGACTGCGAAGTAACGTTCGTAGCTTTCGACGCAGCTTCCGGCTTCAGGTTGATCGTCTTCATTGACGAGTACGGCTGAGAAAGCTGGCAGAGCTCCCCTGTGACCTTGATGAACGCCTCGGGATCGCGAAGAGCGGATGAGCTGCAGCCGGACGTGAAGCTAGTGATATCGACCACACGGGTGCGAGGGTGAGCGAAGAACCGTTTGATCTCTTGGCGCATGATGTACTGAAGAGTGCTCTGGTTCTCGACGACGTGCCGGACGATAATGGCGATGTAAGACTGAACCCCGGTTCCGCTTTGAGTGCCCGAGGAGACGCGCAGGTACTGGAAGAGTGCAGCAACGCCGTTACGCTTGACGAAAGCCTCCGCCATAGTTGTATCCCGGGTCAAGAGAACGATCAGCCTAAGCACCGAGATGAGCTCGTCCTTAGCGAGGGTAGGCACACCGAGGAGACGCATGGAAAACTCGAAGAGGCTGTTGCGAGCCTCGGCATAGCGAGGCCCCTGGGGGAGCGCCTCGCTGTTGATAGGCTCGTTCTCCTTCGGCAGCGTGACTGAGCGAGGGGAGTCTCCAAGGACAAGGAGAGATTCGACGACAAGCAGCTGAGCAGACAACCACTTCGGAATGACAGGCTGGCCTCCCTCGCCGGGGTTGGACAAGAGCAGCGACAGAAGCACGTTCATGAGGTTCTCCGCCTCCTTCCCTTGCATCTGGGCCGCGGGAGACGTGGGGTCGCCAAGGACCAAGGCAAGAAGGTGGCACCGAATAGAAAGAGGCTGTTCTTGAACGTCGTATGCGGACGGTGAGAACGCTTGGATGTCGTCAATGAGAGCCTTAACGGCTTGGGTGCGGTACTCGCTCGAGGGTCCAACAAACACCTTCTGCACGTCGAAGACCAGCGTAGAGTGCTCGTCGACCAGACCAAGGACGCGACGCCCGATGCCTTCCTTGAGAGGCTCCCGAGCCTCGTTCAGTTCTTTGGCCCATTCTTCGGAGCTCTTACCAGGAGGGGCGGGGGGCTCTTCAGGAGCAGTAGCTGCAGGGGCGTCCGAACCCGACGTCGTCGACGAAGCCTCACCCATCGTCTCTTCAGGACCCTCTTCGGCGACGGTGGCAGAAGCATCTCCTGAAGCCTCACCACCAGTACCTTCAGCCGGCGCGTCACCTGCCTCTGCTGGAGCAGCCTCCGGAGCATCTGCTGGCATCTGATCATCCTGTTCTTCAGCAGCGACCGGGGCGGCTACCGCCTCACCCTCGCCCTCACCCTCGGCCGCGGCAGGAGCAGGCGCAGGCTCAGGAGCGGGCTCCGGGTCCGGCGGGAACGGGTACGGTTGCGAGAGCAGCAGCTCCGTTGCAGCATTGACATTGTTGCGCGTCCGCGTGAGCGCGCGCTCGGCCGCAGAACGCGGGAAACCCATATCCGTCAGCTGGCGGATGCGATTCTCGTCGGGGCCAGCGATCTGGGGGATGCGGGGGATGCCGAGGCCACCGGCACCGAGGATCGAAGCAGAAGTCTGGACGTCTTTGATCTCCTCGTTCTCGGCGTTGAGCAGCTCCATCACGATGGACACGACGAGCTTGCTGATTCCAATGGGCGCAGATGTGAGCCATTCCGCCTCCCAGATGGACCGGACAACAGGCAAGGCGGCTGTGCGCATCCGCACCAGGAAATTATGAGGCTCGAAGTAGTCGGCGTCTGTGTCCTTCTTGTCAGTGGTGAGCGCGAGTGGGGTCTGGGTGGAGTCGAAGAGTGGCCTTGCTGAGATGAGGGGCTGGATGAGGGACAGGGCGACCTTCAAGCCGCTGAACGCATGAGAGAGCTCCTGTTTCGTGACCTCCGTTCGCTCGTCGACGTTGACCTTGGAGACCATTTCGATCGTGTTGACGAACTCCCGACAGAGATTGAAAAGCGCATCGAGACCTCCAATCCGGACGAATGCGACCAGAAGCATTGTTTGCAGAGTCTTCTGTGACGGCCGCTCTGCAAACGACGAACAGTCAGGATGGTCTATCGTGCATACGCGTATGAACTTACCATCCACCAGGAGAACTGTCGTCGTATTCAACATCGAGGTGTAGTACGAGAAGAGAGACAACTTGTCGCCTAGGGCGCGGGATCAATGACCACGACAAGGACGTAAACTCCGCCTGCACTCACTGAACGGCTTTTGTTCAAGATGCTTGACAAGAACCTCTCCGATTATACCCGCAGCCTCCTTGATCTTCTGCTTCTGCGCCGTGTCGCTGCTCCGACGTATCTGGAACAACCGAACAATAGCTGCAAATCCAATGTCAGCACCGCACTCGTCCGAATCATTAGTCAATCGCTCACATTGGAAGAACGGCGCCAACGCACTCGGGATCTGGCTCACTAGGTGCTTGAGGCCCTTCGCGTTCTTGTCCCGCGGCTGCTGCTCCTTCTTCGCGTGAACAGGAGGCGTGCTCGTCGACGTCGATGGCTCAGTTGGCTCAGGCCCATTCGTAGCGCCGGTCGGCGTAGCGCCGTTGGCAGTGCCCGCCGACGCGGAAGCGCCGTTTGCTGCTGCGCTAGTTGACGTTGCATTCGCGGCACCAGAAGGCGTCGACGACGACGACTGGTACTGAGTCGCCGTAGCTGCAGACCCGAGAAGGCTCGAGAGCAGTAGGTCATGCGGCTGGGCGATGTCGATGCCCCGTGATGAGAGGACGGCCTTGAGGACAATGTTCTCCCAGACACACGCACGGTGGAGAGAACCAAGATCCTGAAGCGGATTAGGTGTGCGCACGAGCAGAGACTGCAGAAGCGTCTGGGTCGCGCGCCCGTGCGCGTAGCCCGCGGTAGCGTAGATATCGGAGAGCAAAGAGGTCCGGGTGTGCAGCGTGATCAACTTGCGGAATCTCACATTCGCTTTCTCTTCCTCTTCGCCGGCTATAGACATTGCATTAGTAGACGATCACCGATGAAGTTTCAGTGTCAGGCTTACCGCTGAACTCGACCAGGTTCCACAACTTAGGTTGCTCCTCCATCGTCTCCCAGAAGTCCTTGCAATCTTCCAGCGACTCTTGCACCAGCTTGACGAGGAACGTGAGCGTCTCGTTCGTCGCCGCCTCGGCCATTGTGCGAATGACCTGAACGAGCGAGTCCGACGCGACGCTGTTTGCGAAATCGTAAGGGAGACAGGGAAGAGTGGTAAGCTTAGCGAGGCGCTCAAGACCGTCAGGATCTGCAACGAAATCGCGGCAGTGTGGAACGTGTTGGAAGAAGCCCTCCAGGAACTACAACGAAGATGTTAGTGATTCGTAAGCAGGGTCGAAGTATTGCCATACCTTGCCAAAGACGTCGATGTAGGAGATAATGTTGTTATCGTGCGAACGTCCCCAGAAGTCGTCCCTGTGATTCGACTGCTCTCCAGAAGCCTGAGGGTCAGCGCGTGACGCAGCTGGCTCCGGAGTTGCTGGGTCGACATCCATAGCCACATTCTCGTCCGTGTTCTCAGCGGCCACAGGCGTCGGGGCAGGGTTCTGCGGCTGCAAGCGGTACCAGTGCTTGATGTCGTCCGGGACGGTGTAGTTCATGCCAAGCTCCTCGATACGCGCCATGGTCGTCTTGATCGCGGAGAAGACCTTTTCCTTCAGCGTCGGATGATGCCGGATGAGCTCTTCGACAGAGGTGCCGATGAGAACTGCGTTCTCCTTCTCTTGTAGAACGCGCTGGTGGTCCTCAGACGTGAAGATGGAGAACAGGCTCGGGATGGTGTTCGGACGCGCGGTCAGTTGATCTTGACCAGCTTGGTTGAGACACAACGCGCCGAGGGCGTTCGGCACGGACTGAATGACTTCGATGACGGGCTCGAGACCCTTCTCAATGATGCCATAGAACACCTCGGGAAGGCCCGCCTCCTGAATGACTGACAAGCATGTGGGCTCGTTGTGCACGAAGATGGCCATGATGTTGATGGCTGCACATACGTCGCATTAGCAAGCCTAGACTTACATTCGCTAAACGATGCATACCGAGAGCGAGAGCACTAGGTCCGAAGATGGCGCGATGCTGCATAATCTTCTTCGCGGACTTCAGCAACGACGAATCAAGCAATCCCCGAAGGCCCTCCGACGTTCCTGACGACTGCATCATACGATGGATGGAACGCAGGGTGTGCTTGAGCACAGCGGTGCGAGCAACCGAGAGCTTGCCTACAGATAGTGTAAATTACGGCACGACCGATAGATTAATAGAGCACGGACCGTACGGAGCAACAGCGTCATTTGGAGCGCCGTCATTTCCGCACTCCTCGGTGTCGAGGCTGACTTCGTTCTGAATCGAAGACGTTATTCAAGCAGGTAACATGAGAAGGAGAGAGAAATACTGACCTCGATCCGATCAACGAGAATCTCGACGCCACGGGCGTTGCAGAAAAGCGTGAACGCGTTAGTGTAGCCGTACAAAACGTTGTCGAGGAGCTGCATAGTCTTCGAGACAAGATATAGGCGGTTCGCTAGTCGGTTCTCAATCGCCGAAATTAGCACCGGGATCAAGCCCGCGCCCACGATCATGTTGCCTCCGGTAGAGTGCGTAGCAAGGAAGGTAATGAATGAGAAGAGCGCCTCCACAAACGCTTGTGGCACGGTAGAGGTTGCTTGAGCGACATCCGAGACGGTCTTGCGGAGCAGAGCCATGAGGATGCCATGGTTGACGCTAGCGTTCACAGCAGTAAGAACGTCTTGGATCTTGGACCTATACCGAGACATAGCGTCAAGCGCAGCGACAGCCGCGGTCTGCACTTGGATATCGACGCCGCGGTCGAGCTGGAGAAGCTCCGCAATATGCGTGATGAGGTCAGGTTCGTACAAGAACAGGGACGACTGTGCCTGCGAGTCCGAGTGTGTGTGACCAAAGATCGCCGTGGCGAGCAAGCGAACCACCACGAGTTTTTCGCGATCACCGGCGTACGCGTTAGTCAACACCTGCGCGCCCCGAATACGCATCAGGAGCTCGAACTTTTCACCGTCCGGCACGTTGTATGCTTCGATCGTGTCGGCGAGGATGTCCATCGCCGGCTTGCTCTCGATCGTCTTGCTGTCGATGTGGATGGTGACCGCGCCTGACGACGTCGACGCGCTCGCGGACGTCGCGGCCCCGGCCGACGTAGAGGGCTTGCGAGGCGTCGGCGTCGAACCAAAGACATCACCTTCTGTGGTCCCCTCCTTCTTCTCGTCCTTCAATTTCGCACTTGATGACGACGCTTGGCGATAGAACACGAAGTTCACCTCCCGCGCCTCCGTCGGGAGTGCTTCCACCTGTGTTCGACCCTTCTCCGTCGCCAAATCAACGAGGTTGATATCGTACTCGCGAAGGTTGGGCCACCGTTTGGCGAGTGAGGTGAGACGGGGTGTCGAAATGCTCAGCGCATGTGAAACCGCGGGCTGCGAGGAGTATTGCTGTGCGGGACGGAGTAGGAGGTTGAGTGCGAGGATGAGGACGTCTAGATCGGACGAGAACATCAAACTGTTCAAGCGCTGTTCGCAAAATCGTGATTAGCGTCCAATTCGAGTCAACGTCAGGGTGCATCAGCGGGCCTCGGAGGAAGTCTATCAAGCACAGGATTGCGCTCTGCTTCACCGCAACGCACACCTCCACCCCGCAAAGACGGATATCATTGCTCCGAGCGCACCAAGAGAACACCAGCGAGCGCACCGACAATGCACCTGATGAGAGATAGGAGCTGGGGACGTACGTCGTAGGAGTTGAACGTCTTCCTGTTCGTCGAATTCTCCAATAGGAGCCGCTCAAACCGCAGGATTTCGCACACGGTCTTCTTGGTGAGCGGCGTGAAGACGTTCACCTGGAGGCGGTCGATGTCGTAGTCGCGGACGGCCTCCTCGAGGATGGCATCGAACTTGTTGAGGACCTTGATCCACGCGTTCAGATCCGACCGGGGCCATTTCCAGGAGTCGACCTGGGCGAGGACGCCGTGCAGGTCGTCGTCGGGGGTGTCCAAGAGTTTGCTAATGAGCTCCGCAACCTGGGGCAGCTGTTGTGAGACCGGGTCCATCAGTCCGCCGCGGGTGCATGCGCCAAGAAAACGGACGTACCGGAGCGACTGCTCGCTTTGATTTGTGTAGGATCCGCATCCTACACGACAGAGATGTCGCAGATCGAGTGCAGGGTGTTTTCTCCGGCCTTCAGACGGTGCTCGGGCGGGAGATGGGGCAGCGGGAGGGGGGAGTGTGCTGCAGAGCGCAGTGGCGGGAGAATCGAGAGTCGCTTACGCGGTGTCCTCTCCGCCCTGGGCCAATTACGACTGCTTTCCCACGCATACACTCCATTAACATCAATCACTTTCACACAATTAACACGTCGGTCTATATTCGGCCAGACGCGTCCAAGACGCGTCCGGTCCAACGCGTCTGACGACGAGCTCTCCTATCTCCACATCGACCACCGCGCCGACCACGATGGTCAAACGCAAAGCTGCAGAGTCTTCCAGCGACGAGGAAGACGAGACTCCCCTCCAGGCAGCTGCCAGCTCCCCCGAGCGACCCCTCAATAGCACCCAGACCGCACGTCGCAGCGGCAAGAAAGCGAAGGTTTGGGATTGACCACTTTCTATCTGTTCATGCTCGCTAATTCCATCGCATCCAGACCAAGGATACCTCAAACGATGATAGTGAAGAGGAAAAGCCCCCCAAGAAGTCCAAAGCTAAGAAGGAGAAGGAGAAGCCGAAGGCTGCCAAACCACCGGTATGTCTATCCTCGCATTCACGCGTATATTTGGGCGCAGTGTCTTACGGACGTTGCTAGTCTATCAAAAAGCCTAAGCTCCCTCCCGTGGACGATGACGAGGGGGACACGGGCGATATCAAGGTCGGCGTGACTAGCACTGGGGAGCGGTTTGTCGACTTGGGCAAGAGGAAGCGGGCGACTGTGAGGTCGTTCAAGGGTGCGTTGTCCCTGCGCTGAATCTTGGCGTCCGTTATGCTGACACTCGTCAACACCAGGAGGAAGATTCCTTGACATACGAGAATTTTACGGCGACGACGACGATCTCAAGCCAGGCAAGAAGGGCATCTCGATCACCCAGGAGCAGGTACGTCCTACCGCAGCACACTTCATCTTCCCGTAAACCTGACTTCTCCATCTGATAGTGGGAGTCTCTCAAGAAGAGCAGCAACGTAATCGACTCGTTCTTCGCACGACTGGACAAATGAACGTTCTTCCTCTTTCGACATTCCTCCGTCCCTCCTCATTCCTTGCATCTGCTTTGCCAAGCCGCTGTCGCTGCATATAATCTCGATCCCCATTAAAGTGTTTGATTGTACGTTCAGTAGTCTCGAGATGTGTTCACAGTAACTGTTTTCCGTGCCCTAAGGTCGTGGAAGATCAGCAGCTCGCAGGGCGTAAACCGCACTTCAGTGTCCAAACACCAACTCTTTCCACCGCGTCCGTTTCCAATAACGTTGTCGACTGTAGGCTCATTAGTCTAACTATGTATCATAAGCATCTACCCTCGACTGAAGTCATGCCAGACCAGCAGCGGCCTTATGGGCCCCCTGCAGCCCGCCGACCGTGAACAGTCCTCGTACCCAAGCCTTCACCATGACTATCCGTGCACTCGTATCCATCCACCACTCGACAAACTCGAGCGAACGGTACATCTTCTCGTAACGCCTGGAATCAAATCGTTTAGCCAAGAAACTGAACAACGACCAGAGACGGAGACGCACCACCACACCCGGAAGTAGTCCCACAACAAGCCCAAGGACATGCCAGACAGACCCTTCCGCCGCATGGCTGAGACCAGCCTCTGGCTCTCGTCCAGCCACACGGCGAACGTACAATATTTGGCGGTGATAAGGAATATCCGGATCTACGAATCGTAAACATCGACATCATATCCCCCGTTCACAACGCGCAAACTTACATTCGCATGCGTCGTCGCCAACGCCCGATCCAGACTCCTCGTCAAGTCGTTCAGCTTCAGCACCATCAGCACCCTCCTCGGCACCCTCCTCAGCACATCAAACACCGACAGCAGCAAGCCCTCCTGCTGGACGACCGCGTTCCGGATCGCCTCCATCTCCTCCTCCGTCTGCGCCGACAAGTCGACCATGCTCCGCCCACGATTGAACCCCCCGCCGCTGTGCCCCGAGTCCTCCAGCGCGGCGCGGCCAGTGATCGCCGCCTCGAACACCGGGTACTGGTGTGTACACGGATTAAAAAACATTATACAAAAAGGATACGCGGGGACTCACGAGGTCCTCGTCGATGTTCCCTACGAGCTTCGCGTACTCCTTGCGGTCCGCGATAACCTCCTTCGACGCGGGCGCGATCAGCGCGAGCCACCATTTGCTGTAGTTTATCCGGAGCGCGGTGTCGAGGTCAAAGTACAGACCGTGGTCGAGCAGCACGATCTCAAAGTTGTACGGGGACTTGGAGTCGGGACGCGCTGGGCGGATGAGCAAGTTTCCTGGGTGGGGGTCCTGCAAGGCCAGTAAACGTCGTGATCGAAGTGGAGACGAATCCGGAAACGGAACTTACGGCATGGAACCATCCGTTTATGTGCACCATCTGGCAGAATATCCGCGCGAGCTCCAGCGCGACCTTGTTCCTGTCGATGTTGTGTTCCGACAAGTACACCAGGTCGTCTACCCGGCCACCCTGGATGTACTCCATCACCAGTATCCGCTTCCTTGCCTCCTTGACTTGAGCTACAATCCTGTATGAGCGATTGTGCGCATATGCTACCTGAACGCGAGTACGTACGAATGTACAGCGATGTCCTAACGTTCGCAAAGTCCGCAATCGCTCGCTCCGCGTTGCACTTCTCGTGCACGAAGTCCATCTCCTTCGGCAGGTTCTCGCGCATCTCCTCCCCGAGCCACGTGAACTCGAACTCGGGGAACAAGTGCTTGATCCATCCTGCGAATGTCAGTGTCAGCCCACACTCTAAGTCTTTCTTACGGCCCAAAATTCCTCGACAGCAGCGACAGAGACGCGTAGGGGGCGCTATGTCAATTTCTGCGCCTGCTTCGTCGCACGGATCTGTGGTGTACTTGCACCAGTAGTTCATGACACTCATCGTAGGGCACGTAACGTTACGTCCCACCCTCAAATGCCTGATCCGACGGGCCCCCATTGGGCTGATTTCGTCCGGACTCGACTCGAAGGGCCCTTCGGACCCATCTTGTCCAGAATCGGCGTCAGCCATATGGGATTCGGTCAATTTGCCAACACATGAGATCAGGCAGGGGGAGCAGGTTGCAGGACGTCATCATACTCCGATACATTTTTGACATCGCGGGGAGTAGATGAGGCCGCTCTGCTACGCCGCCCTTGACACAACCATCCATGCTCTGCTCTGGGTCGAGACGGTCTTGTCCGGTCTGTATTTTGTCCGGACTCGTGATCAGGGACAAGGGGGAATTATCGGGGGGACTGTAACGTTGCACACGAGAGTACGAAGGGAAGCCCCACATGGCCTAGGAAATTCCCGAAGCTGTTGAACTGCCTTCTCATATGCTTCGTATTGCCCCTTCGACTCGGGTGCTAGCAACGAGACTAACACACCAAAGACTGAGCACGCACCTAATGACACCTCAACCATCTCCATGTCGATCTCGCAAAACTCCTGCAGATGTGGGTGCTGCAGCTTCACAGCGACCTTCTCCCCGCTCCCCCTCAACTTGCCCACGTGGACCTGCGCGAGACTCGCGACGCCGATCGGCGTGGGGTCGAACTCGTCAAAGTACTCGGGGATGGACACGCCGATGTCGGACCGAAACATGCGTTCGAGGTCGGCGTACGCGGTCGGCTCACACTGGTCTTGCAGCGGCCGCATCGTGCTCGTCCACTCCGGCGGCAGGACTGCGCTTTGGGTGGGGAGCGGTCGGTCGCCGTATGTGCGCGTGAATTGAGGAGTGGGGAGGGGACTTACACGGACGCCATGTGCTGGCCGAGCTTGATGAAGATGCCTGACGCGCTTGCTTCAGTATGTGCGGGAAGCGATTGATGACAGCGCAAAATGGCGCACCTCCATTGGCGAGAAGTGCCTTGAGCACTCTCCGAGCGTTGCGCGTGTGGCATTCCGAGTATGCCTCGAGCCGGGCCTCTTCCGAGTCGTACTTTTTGGCGAAAACCATCTTGTAGTCAATCGCTCCGAGGATGGCCGCCTCTACGTTCCACGCAAATTGACCCGTCACACGACAATCCTCCCAACGTCCAGACGAACACGCACCTGCTATCCTCGAGCACCTAACTACGGCGAGGGCCGTATGTCGGAATGGTTGGTTGTAGTTGTACGCCAGCGCGCCCGCTCCGCCGAGCACGAGCACGGTCGTGGGCACGACGTAGATCCACGGGTTGAGCTTTGGCAGAGACGCCTTCAGCCTCGAAGGCTCCACATTCGTCGTCGAGACCTTTTGAGCATGAACATGGTTGACGTTGAGTCTAGTTTTGAAGCGAAGGTGGTGGGGGGTTGATGAAGAGCTGAGCGTCGGTCTTCGGTGGAGTAGTGCGCTGCACCGACGTAGAGGAAACATGAAAAGTTGCGCTTAGACTCGAGTCGCGCTGCAGCTGAAGGTGTGTTGCCAAAGCATAAGTATCCTCCGAACCGGCGAGATTGAGGCCAACGCGGGGGCAGGAAGAGAGGACGAGGAGTGGGATGATGTCCGAGACCTTGCCTGAGCCAGGCTCGACTCGGCAAGAACACGCCCGGGCGCCGGTCCGGCCCCTTCTCCGCCCTCGGGGATATTCGACTCGAGCATAGAGCCTCTCTCAGACCCATGACTGTTACGTGCCTCTCACGTATGCAATTGACATTGCAGTTAATGACCTAGCAATACATCCGAACCCTGAATAATTATGTCGCCGTTGGCCACCGGACATCCCGTAACGAGCGAACTATCTAGCACTACATCACATACGGGACCAACGCATACGGCACCTCCTCCCTGTACTTCACCCATCCCGCCCCGAACTGCGTCTTCAGCTTCTCGTCCTCGATACCGCATCGCCGGTACAGCGACACGAACCCGAACAGCGACGAGATGCGCCACGCCCACCCGAAGACGGCGAGCGCAGGGATGCCCTCGATGCCGCACCGCGCGACGTAGCCCCCCTCGCCAAAGTGCAAGAGGTACGCGCCGACGGTGAGGAGCGCCATGCCGGTGTAGGCCGGGTGGCGGACGTGGGCGTACGGGCCAGCGGTGACGAGCTTGTGGTCATCTTTGATGACGACTTCGAAGGTGAAGAGGTTGCCGAGCGTGTGGTAGGACCAGAGGCGCATGAAGGCGCCGGATAGCAGGATGGCGAGGCCGGCGAGGAAGGAGGGGGCGAACGTGGCGAGCTGGGCATGGGAAGGAGTGGTGGGGCAAATGAGCGGGGTAATTGGGAGGGAGTGTGCGCCTGGATAGACGAGAAGGAATGTGTGAAGGAGCGACGGTATCATGATCGTCACCTATGAGGCAAGGCAACAGTCAATATATCGAATCGCATTTTGCGATGAAGACACCTACCCCCGCTGTATACGCGATGTACCGGACAATGTACTCGTATGCTTGACCCTTGTACACTGCGTTGCTGACAACGCGTGGCTGAGGCGGAGCGAGTGCAGCCGTATAGAGCACTGCAGAGGCAACGAGGGCGACAGCCTTGAAGTAGGACATCTAGACGGTGTGTGTATGTGGAAGGAGTGGTGTTCCAATCAGAAGGTGCACTCGCCCATTATATAGACGAACACTGAGACCTACCGAATCTCCCCCTCAATGGTTGCATAGTCGACCATCTGTTCTCCTTCGCCACCGGTCTCGAGCTTTGCCGTATGTGCGCCCGGCTAGACGTGAGCCGGTGAGGCATCTAGTCCATTGTGAAGGGGATCCACACCGACCTCCATGACAGACGTAGACCCTCGGAGGGTGCTTCTCAATCTTTAGACCTTTTGTGAGGTGATACGTCAGCTGCGAGTTGTCCGAAACATGGATGGCTTGCGCCGCACATCGGCCGCCTCGCTGCATGATCACCACCATCGTGATGCAGCGGCCATGATTGGTCCTGCTACAGATGACGGGGCAGTAGAATCAATGTGCTCTATACCACCGTGGATTCAGAATGACCAGCGAGCTGACTTGGAGTGTGATCACAGCTTGGGTAATGCCAGGATGGCAAAGATGAGGATATCATGGTGCTCACCTACTATTTCATCAAATGCCTGGGCCGCTGCCACCGTCGGCTTTCATCGACGTCGTCCGAAGGCCTTCCCTAGTCGCCGGGGTCTGCATTGTCAGGACGCATGAACGGAATCGACGTCTTCAACTGGCTTCAAAGTACGTGGTAGCACCCCCAAGTCGCTCAGGACGTGACGAACAAGGATCCATATTGCCAAAACAGGATGATGGGTGGCCACCTAGCGGACACGTGACGAGCGGGTTCACAGGAATTGCCAACCGCTGCTCGCTCACAGCACTGACCCTGCTCTAATCCCTCTGGGAACCCAGGCCTCGGCGCAGCATTTTGAGATATGCTCTGTCCTTGTGCTGTCCTGATGATCTTGGATGTTTTCGTCGTTGCATACACGCAAAACTCGCCGAAGCTTCAAGCTCAGTGGCGCTGACAGCTTGAAAGGTCGACCGCGGTCGATTTGCCAACGTGATGGCTCGTTTACCCGCACAAAGTGAGTGTTTACATAAATCCCGGCGTATGGAATACTTAATACTGATAGCGATCTTGCGCACATTGGGCCACATTGTCAAGAATCGATCCGCCACTGAGACCGCCAACGTACTGGCTGGCGGACAGCTCCCTCTCCTCAGTGAGTGATTACCCGGCTATCACCTCTCATATACCGAGCCCAGGTATCTGTCTCCTGATATCCACTTTATGAAGTACGTACTGACATGCCATGGGCGAGGGGAGTGGACGGACAGGTCAGTAGAAGCATGCGGGATAGCGCAGATCGACCTATGTCCGCGAGTCTACGGGCACTCGGTCGACGCCGACTCTTGTTTAGGGGACCGAAAACCGGAGTGGAAATCAAGGGATCTATGAGCATCCTCACAGTTTTCTCTTCACGTGCAAAATACCAAAGCGGGCGCAGGCAATGATGACCTCGTCAACCGATGCCGCTACATGAGAGATCTGGGGTGACCGCCAGGTAGAACTTGGCTTCATCTGTCTCAGTGAGGCTTGTGGCCCTTCTGGTAGCTCTCACCATCCATAGTCAAGATCGTGGATACAGCTGACCATATCCTTTCTAATGACCAGGTAGCTCTCTGGTTCCATCTCGCCGTCGTCAACAACACACTTGCTCCGCGAAAAGAGGGTTCTGTGTCTGCGACCGGTCCCGCCGTGCTGGGATATTCTCCCGGAAACGTCCGAGTCGAGCTAATACACACCGAACATAGGAACCACCTCCGACAAGCCCCTCAGCGCATCCAACAGCTCCCCATCCTCCGCCGACATCGCCCGTACGTCGCTCACCTGGCCCACAAATGGTATCGCGTCCGGCTCGCAAATCGTCCCCTCCGCCGGCAGCTTCCCCTCCTCCAGGTACGCCCGCACATGCCGCGCCGTGCACACACTCGGCGCGCTGATCGAGCAGTGCCCGTGCGAGTTCTGCACGAGCAGCCCCGCCCCTCCGTACCGCTCCCGCACCGTGAGCGCGTCCCCGAGCGGACACACGGGGTCGTACTTCGGCTGCACGATGAGGATGGGGTGCGACGTGTTCTGCGCCCCGAGCGGGCCCGTGTACCGCCACTTCGGCCGCACAGACCACTCCGTACACCCAAGGGCGTACACGGCCCAGATCGGCCCCGCCGTCGGCGCGCCACGCGTCAGATTGGCGTAGTACGCCCGGTACGCGTCTGCGTCGAACACGCGCTTGTCACCGTCCCCGCACGCGATCGCGCTGAACGCGTCGGTGTTCAGGAACTCCGGAGGCCCGTCCGCGCACTGGCACTCTGGCGTGCCGACGATGCTCGGCGCGAGCGCGGCGAGGGCTGTTTGGTTCCCGGTCTCAATCGCGCGAATTGTGTCGACGACGGTCGCGTAGCTCGTGAGGGGTTTGTACGCGGCCCGGAAGATCTGGGTGACTAGTGTCTTGCGCGTAAGCACTGCTGGGGGATCCGTCGACGCGATCGGGATGGGCTCGCGTTCGACAGCGTCGAGTGCGCGGTAGTAGCGTTCGCGGATCGCAGAGGGCGTGGGCTCGTACAGCGCGCAATTGAGCGGGCCAGCCTGGTGACAGTAGGTGAAGAGTGAGTCGATGACGGCTTCGTTGTCAGCGAGGTTGGAGTCCCAGAGCGCGGCGCGATAGTTCTGCGCGTCGTACACGCCGTCGATGATGACGCGCCCGACCTTGTCGGGGTACATCGCCGCGAAGTACTGGCCCAGGACGGACCCGTAGCTCTGAATACGCGCGTGAGTGCACATGCGGCAGGTGAGACTGAGATCTGAACGAACTCACGAAGCCCCAGTAGAGCAGCTTCTCCTGCCCCAGCTTCTCCGTAATTCTCAACATATCTGTCGCGACGCTCGCCGTGCTCATGAACCGCGCGATCCCCTCGTCCCCTCCCCCCTCGCTCTCCAAGCACCTGTCGCCAACGACGCGCGCCCGCGCGCGGAACAAGCCCAGCAGCCCCTCGTCCGACGCGTTCAAGAACCGGTTCCCCTCCTGCATCATCCAGATGTCCCGCTGGTTCTTACTGGCGAAGCAATCGAGGTGCGGCGTGCTCGCGCCGATGCCGCGCGGGTCGAAGCCGAGGACGTTGAACGAGCCGCCCACGACCGTCGAAATGTTCGCGCCGGCGCGCATGAGGAAGGACGTGCCGGACCCGCCGGGACCGCCGGGGTTGACGAGGATGGTGCCGCGCGGAGGGTTGGCGCGGTCCCGGGCGGGAATCATGCGCAGCGCTATCGCCGTCGTGGGACCGGGACCGGGCTCGGAGGCGTCCTCTGACTCGGAGAGGTAGTCGAGGGGGAGGAGAAGGCGAGCACAGAGATGGCCGTCGTAGCAGGACGTCCAGCGGATGTCCGTGGATGGCTCAACCTGGACGGTTCAGTGTCCGGATAGAACCTGTTGAGCGACCAATTGCGAGCCAAGGGAGGGCAACAGGCTCACCGACTGCCAGTCGAATTCCTTGGTCGTTGGGCTAGCTGGGTGAACGTAGACCTCCGCGTTGTCTTGCACGTATGGAATGTGCTTGGCGAGGTGGAACCCGACGATCGCTGCAGCAGCAACGATGGCCAGGATGCGAGCCATCCGACCAATAAGCCTCCTATGCACGGCCGCGCGAGGTTCGATCGCGCCGCGGCCCGCTGAAGGGGTACCCGTAGTGTACACCAGCGCATGCTCAACCTTGCGATCGAGCTTGTCCATGCTGGGCTTCGCTTGCGGGCCGTCTATGGCTATAGCCTATAGGTGTGCTTCGTATGTGCGAGTAGGAATGCCACAAGATAACAAGCCTATGCAATTCAGGGACGCACCGCGCGTGTCATATGTACGGCTGCGCATGTACGTGTCCCACGCTGGCTTCTTCGTGTGTAGCTATTGATGATTGATTGATGATACAATTGGTACCAGGGCTAGGTGCTTGTACAAGGTATGTATATGCCGCTTTGACCTTGGGATCAACCCAGTTAATAGGCAACCCGTGTCTGGTCAAGAGTGCTAAGAAAACCCATAGCACTAGCTATATAATCCAGTGTTAGGACCGTGATCGCGACTTATCTGGCTGCGAATCTGGTTCGCGGTAGGAGAACGGTCACTTACCCGTGGTTACCTACCCACTGGCATCGGATGTCCTCACTGGATGAGCTATCCTTCAGAAGTGCGGATCGCACGGGTCACGTTTCCCCGTGGGCCATCTCCAGTCTCTTGAACAAATACATTGTCTGCCGTCTGCCTTCGAGGTGGCGTTAGGGACCAGACGCGCCTCTGCCTACTTCTGCTGGCACCAAGCGCTCTGTGCTGACTTCCATTTTGCGGCTCCTAGGATTATTTAGTGACTCAAAATTGGCAGAGCGGGGGCGATGAGATGCTGACTATCCCGCGTATTTAAATATTAGCTCAAAATTGTACGAGGTCTAGCTGTACTATGATCGAGATTTTTAGCAAATACGAAGTTGGGTCCCCGCTCTCCGAGTCCAGCGAAATGGCAGGATTCCCGATACTTCTGAAGCTGATGGCATGAGTCAATTCTTGTGGGATAAAAAGTGACATACTTGAAGAGAGTCACCGTCGCAACCTGGTGGCCCGAGAGACCTGCCCTTTTTTAGCAGGAGTTGTTGTGGTCCACCCGCGCGCTTGACGGGAAAATTGTGTCTCCGATGACCATTGTCCTAGGGTTGTGAAGCTCCTCGCGATATTGCTCTTCGTACATATGAAGACAACCAGCTTCGGAGACAATGCAGTAATTGGCTTTTGAGATGACTTCTCCCGCTACGTGACTCTCAACCTCTGGTTGCATCCGTCGCGCATCGCCCGAACCACCTCGCAATCAGCGTTCGCATATTGGGACAAAGCAAGCACTTACGGCAGACTCTCACGCATAGACAACGGAGAAGGAGGAGGAGATCTACTGATCCTTCGCACCGTGATCGATGCCGTGCCATTGGTTCGCGTTGTAGAGGTTGTCCGTTGCGCCCAGGGCTTGCACTACGATGGCTCCCCGCCGTGTCGGCATCTAGGGACTCCCGAGCCAGACTAAGACATCTGAAAGCGTGATTGACGCCTGAAACGATGATTGAGGATTGCGCTGTTGAAGCAAGGTCCCTTTGGAATGAGTGCGCAGACGCGTACGGCGAGCCAGGTGCTTGTACTCACTTATGACATCCACCCGCGATGATCTGGGCTACGATCCTAGAATGCATACAGAGTGTTCACGTTCAGTTCACGATTGCGCCGGGATATCTGGGTCGATGCACCTTTGGAAATACGCACATCCAGCGGCGAAGTGACCGACTGGCATATGCGTGGTCCTTGATGTACGCGTTTGTCATTGGACCGCGTTCCATGGACTTGGTCCCGGAGTCCGAGGCCATCCCGATTTCTAACTCAGCTCTGAGCGCAGCATATAAGTATTTGTCGCCCCGGACGGCGCAACAACTCCAACCACCACTGACCAGTACAGGCATCCCCGCTTCTGCTCCCTCCATCTCCATCCCTGCCCATATCCCCATACTCTCTTCACAGTCCCAAACATCACTTGTGCAATGGCCGCGACACCAGCTCAGGGTCAAGGGCAGTTCGCCATCGTGCCCTTGTTTGGCCACCACATCCAACCGCACTCGCTGCCAGCGAGAATACGAGAAAGTGTTCCTGAAGGAGCGGTAAGCCCATATCACTTCAAAAGAGGTATTCACACACTTACTCTGGATGAAGGCGAGGGTGCATTACATACAGTGGGGTACGCAAGGCATGTGGGGCAAAGCGAAGGAAAGGACGGAGCAACATGACACCGCCAATGGACAACGCGTGGCACAGAGAGCGGCCAAAGCACAACGCTCATCTCTGTCCGAAGAGGGGTCCGAGACAACTGTAAGCCAAGACCTGGCATCGGACTTGCGCCACAATGTGTTACTCACTGCTGCTTCGACATAGAGCAAAAAACGCAAGCAGCCGTCGTCCACGATCCCCGACGTTCCGGTAAGCCTAAGTCACCTGCCGTCGGACTTGCGCCGTGGTGAGTTACTCACTAGTGCTTCAACATAGAGCAAGAGACGTACCAATACGCGTCTGGTTGCACCGGCACCGTCCGCACCGTTTGTCTGCTCCCATCCAACTTGCAATAGTCGGAAGGTCAGCCGCTTTTGCCGCTCCCGTGCGTGCAAGAAGCACTGTCAAGAGGCCGGCGGATGTCCCGTGCGTGGCCATGATGCGCTCATCCCCGGTGCCCTCCCCTTGCCTCCCATCGCCCTCAATGTCCCCAAACCAGACGATGCCACCGACGAATGCTTCCAGGGGGGTTTCTTCGGCCCGGGGGTCCGCCCGCGCAAGTCAACCTCGGCCGAGACGTTCCAGGACCACCAGTCGAGCTCAACGCATCCCTCCATCCCAGGGCAGCCCGCACATAGAGCGACGACGCCGCCGATGCGAAGTCGTCTGCTGCGCGAGAAGGAGACACCGTACTCGCCGCCCAACCGGAACATCACGACCCATGCGTCGAGGCTGGAACTCACCACTCTGCCATGTCCTCGCCCCATGCGGCCTGCGCTTAGTCTACTCGCCGCAACCGGGGATGGACATATACTACTGCAGGCGTTCGACGTCGAACACGATGGGCTGACGAGGGCTTCGCCTCAGCACGCACACGGAGGTTCTGACGCTTCTGCGCACCTCCCCTCCACGTCACTCGTCGCCTTCCACCAGCACCAGGGACCTCCACCCCTTCCATCCGCATGGCCATCGGGCGAGTTCGTGTACCCTCTAGTCGACCACTACGTTGCGTGTGCGTCCGCGATGCCTGCCGACGCTGTCGCCGATACAGACGCCGCGCAGGACCTTGAACGTCACAGGATCGCGAGTCCATCGACAGCTGTATCGGAAGGCCGCTTAGAGACGCTGCCCCCCATCGTGCCCAATCCGGTCGGCGGTCCTGTCCCGGGGGGCGAATCCGTCTTCCAAGATGGACTTGTTGTCGATGCCAACGTCAACACATACGGACCTGTCAGTCTTGCGACGAGCGAGACAGATTCCGCTCCCATTTTCGAAGGCTTCTTCGACGACTGGGAGTCTCTGTGGCTCCCCCGTGACGCACACATGCCTGCGGAGCCTGCTGGCATGAGCTCCATCATGGCACAGTGGGCTGGGGCGTACCTCGCTGCGTCGTCGTCCACCTTCCCAGCTGCCGGCTGTTCACCGCTTGAGTGAGGCGAGCAGCTACAGATGTTTACACAACCCATATTGTCTGGAAAGAGGTCGTCGCTTGTGACAACCAATCCAGAGTCCACACCACGTTCTCAGGCCGCTGAGGGCCTTTCCCAAAAGCCTGCACTGCGCGGATTCCACGTGCTGTGTGGTGATTAAGGAGCTTCCGCATTTTCAGTTTCATAGATGTGGTAACTACTTACCTCTAAATCTGTAGCAGTCTGTCCATATGTGATGAATCATTCGTTCTGCATTATCCAAATGGCGATCTCCCCGGAGTACACACTTGTTTGAGCCCTCCACAACTTACTTAGACGACTGATTTGCTATGAGCCAGGTATGCATCTCGAGATGTATACACAACCCATAGCACGCCTATCGCTTGCGAGGGGAGGGAAGTGTCACCCGAACAATACACCTGCCTGGCATAGTATATCGGTCTCCGAGTCGATCTTGTCTGTCCGACTGAACATATTTGAGTGTAAAGACACGCAAGGTCGAAGATATGGCGGTAGTCGTCTAGTCATCGTGAACAAGATCAAGAGGGAGAAGCTACATGAGGATGTGTGTGGGTAGGTGTGCGCTTTGGAAAATTGATCGATTGGTGGCCACGCCAGGACGGGCGTCTAGCCTACCCGTTAATCGCAGGCGACGAAAGCTCCCACACGAGACGGCGACCAGCAATTGCTTGAACGGCGGACTGACGACGATCGACCGCTCAGGGCGGTGAGCTGCACGGCTCACCTGCAACCAGCATAATGAGCATAACAGTGGAACAGTGGGTACGCTTGATATGTCTCGTTCTTGCACTGTCACCCGTTGGGTACTATATGCTATGGGTGCACTATTCCTCATATGTGTGTTTTGCCATAGCACGTTCATCGTCAGAGTGATCACTGAACACGTATCACGTTCTACTGGCCGGAATCGACACCTGTAAATCCAGGGACACCGGGACAGGAGCAGGGAGATTGAATTTACGGTCATATCAAGAGCCTATGACACACAGAGAGGTGAGTAGATATAAATTGGACACCAATCTCTACACTCAAGTACACTGAAGGCTGCAGCGTGTCTGGTACTCTTGGTAAGGTGCGATATCTACATCTCTTCCCGCACTCGGCAGGTCTACTACGAGTAGTAGGTTTCTGTCAGCAGAAATATACTGCTCATAGCAAATCGGTCGTCAGAACGATTCATGGAGGGCATACAAACGATACCGCGACAATGCCGAGTCGGAAAGCGCTGTCGGAGTTGAAACATCTCAAAGAGTCTGTCGTCAGGTAGGAGCCTCTACCCGCCACAAGGCTTCCATACGTTGACCTTATCAATCCAGGAGAAATTCTTATGTGGAGCTCCGCAACTACACCCTCGCGTATGTCCCAATCGAATGAGACCCATTGCTTGCAACATGCGTTATGATCTGAGGCTAACATCTAGTTTTTGGCTAGAGCGTCAGCCCAGCAGCCTCAGCGGATGATATAAAAATGCAGCGGCATCTGGGATTCGTCACCTCTCCTGGGTCATCCATCCCCCGGTCGTCCGACATTTACCTAGTGTCAGACATGGCCTTCGGCAGCCTGCTTTTCCTTCTCTCTGTGTGCTCGACCGTCCTCGCCGCCACAGTCGCGACCGAAGGCTTCAGCGATGGTGCTCTCGCAAAGATCAAGGCGAACATGCAGGCGAGTTCCACACGCAGGTGCGTTCCAAAAGTCCATAACCATTGCATGCATCTAACATATGATGTATCTCGCGCAGCTGGGAGATTGGCACCGCGTTGGAGGCCTTGACCGAGCTCCAGTGCCCCGAGTTGTCGGTCTTTGGCGGGACGATCCCTCCTCTCGCCCATCCCCCCACCACCTGCGCCGCGGCTGACGTGATCGAATGGGTCGCAAGGTAAGACATTTCGCAGTGTTCGCATATCTTGTCCTCATGGTCTTCCTACGTCCAGCATTGTCAATAAGATCAATGACCGTACCACGCCCCACCCTCTCATAGACGCGGACGGTGCCGTCGGCGATCCCGCTAGTGAGTAAAGCCAACCTATCCGCTTCTTCTTCCTGAGACATGCCATGTTTTTCTCACCATTTTGCGTGCTTGCCAGGCATCGGCGTCGCTGTACTCATCGCGAACTGGACTCGCACCGACCCCGGCTATGACACGTTCGCCATCGCCGTCAAGAACCAGCTAGACTATCTCCTCACGGTCGCACCCCGCACCACCGACGGCGCAATCTCCCACCGTGCCAGCGAGGTCCAGCTCTGGTATGTCTATCCAACATATTTGTATACATCCGCAGACACTCATGCATCTCAGGGCCGACTTCGTGTACATGGCGCCGCCGTTCATCGCGTACTATGGTGCCATCCAAGGAGGCGACTCCGGCGCCGCGCTGCTCTCTGAGGCATACAACCAATGCAGGCTCTACCGCCAGTACCTAAGCGATGAAAGCGGTCTGTGGAAACACATCGTGCTCGGTTCCTTCCAGGACAATAACCACTGGGCCACCGGTACGTATATGCCACCATCTCCCCATGCCGCACGCGGGGCTGACTCCCCCTACTCACAGGCAACGCTTGGGCTGCGGCTGGTATGCTCCGTGTGCTCGAGACGATCGCGCGCTCCAGCCAGTCCGACGTGCTCCAGACTGAGCAGGCAGACCTCACGAAATGGATCGATGAGATCTTGACGCGCGCGTGGGCTTTCCAGGTACGATCCTTTCATGAAACAGCTTTCGACGATCCTAGCCCTGGCCTGACATCTCCAGGACTCGAGCGGTGCGCTCTACAACTATATCGACCAGCGCACCTCGTTCGCCGACACCTCTTCGACTGCGCTCCTCGCCGCCGTCTCCTTCCGTCTCGCCAAGATCACCAAGAACCAAACGCACCTGCCGAATGCCTACCGCGCGCTCAAGTTCGTCAAGGACAGCGTGACCGCCGACGGCTGGCTCCTCAACACCGTGGACCCGATGGTGTTCAATGCTCCCTCCCGTCCTGGGAACTACAGCCCCGAGGGCCAGGCGTTCGCCCTGCTCCTGCACGCCGCTTGGCGCGATTTCGTGGCCTCCGAGAAGTAGAGCTTCAACGTTGCCGCGCCTCGATTCAGCTACGCGCCATCGCTCAACTTTTCACATTGCTTTCATCCCACTCTCGCACTATCCTACATACGTGTTTTCTACGCTCTGTTGTTGTTGATATCTTGGAACACTGTGTTATCTTGATGCTTGTCGACATTGCTCTCCTGCTAGCCGCTCACTCGTTGTTTACTCATCCCAGCATTGCAATGAGTATGCATCCTACAGTGTTTGCAGACCGTTTTGGCTTCTCCAGTCGCACTGCGGACCCTCTACGCCATCGAACGGCCATGGAACCTAAGGTGATCAATCATCACGAGCGGCTGCATCCAACCTCCAGTCGTGATCGCGCGATATGGTATACAACAGAGTTCATAATTTATACCTCTTAACATAAAAAACATACCTCTCAACGCAAGCAGACATCATGCTCGAGGGCCCTCCTCGACGATGCCCGCCGGGAGCTTCACCTCTCTCTCCTTCCCGAGCTCCAAGACCGAATCCTCGGTAGTAGGATAGAACGACGCGGACGCGGTGTTGTCCGAAGCAAGACCAGGCAGCGACATGACCCCCGCCGTCTTCCCTTGAAAGCGCATCGTCGACATCTGTACGGTCTCGCGCTCGCGCCTCGAGCACGATCAGCTCGCCGAAAGCTTCCCGTCAGCTGGACGATGGGCTCGTAGACGATCTGGGTGATCTGGTGTTCGCTTCGCGTCGCCGCAACGGACTCGAAGTCGACGGACGTCAGCCCGAGCACGGACATGACGATGATCATTGTGCGTATGATGCCCTGGCAAGTCGAGCACGATCAGCTCGCCGAATCGAAAGGAGGTGATTGGCGCAAAAGCTTACCGTCAGCTGCGCGATGGGCTCGTAGACGATGTAGAACGCGTTGCTGCCGATGAAGTACAGCGTGATCTCGACGACGAGCGCCGCGCTGTAATGATCATCGCGGATTCGATGATGACAGAGAACCTTGGTGTAGGGGAACTGCGAGGAGAAGGCGAGGCCGCCGCTCTCGCATGTGATGAACCTTGGACTCGGCGTCAGCATCGGCTGCGGCAAGGTTGGTTCCGAGAGCTGGCTTTGTCTGTGCTGCGGTAAGGTTCCGAGGCGCCATGACTGGCACGCGATGTCCACGCTCTTCTGTGCACGTAGGCACTCCCTTAATTTCAGTGGCCACATCGGAGGACCTAGACAGTTGCAGCCTTTCAACGAATCTAATATGGAATACCCATCGCAGTACTCGAATGTGTTTCTTAGAGGATAATGACAAACGATCTTCCAGTGCGGCCTCACAGAACCTGTCCAACACCTGCGAGCCGGTAACCGTATGTCGATGTCTCGTGTAGGTTTTGGCGGCAAGAAATCGCGCGAGGAGTCCAGCTGCGGTTTGCCTTCCCAGGACGTGTCCCCCCTTTCACCTCTCTCGTAAAGTTCTTGCCAGCCTTCGAGCGAGGTCAGGTCACGCACCAAGCGGCGGCACCTTCGAACTGATCGGTGTATGCTCTCGATTGACAGTTCGAGCGGACCATCGCAGCGAAACGCACGATAGGGTGTGCTGCAGCTAGCACCGCGCTACAGCGGCGGCGGCGTGCACTCTCACCTCAACTCGACCGAGCCGTACCTCTTCGGCCATAGTAAACTTGCACCTCTCTACACGTGCGTCGCAGGGAGACGACCTTCGTCGCAGTACTGGATATTGTCCGCACCCGACTGCTCGCGTTTCGAGTGCGGCCTCGCAGATCCTCCTTTTCAGAATGGCAACTCTTGTTCTTCCTTCCGGGCTTTCAAGTTACTTCTATGAGACGGTCAAGGCACAAACTCCGGCATCATGATTAGGTTCTGCCGTCGCCCTCACGCTATAAGTCGGGCTCCGTTCCCCCAGAGCCGTCTCAACGCCCCAGTGTCGTGCCACATCCACCATCATCATGTACTTCAAGCTCTCTCCCCTCACCATCGCCATCGCCGGCCTCGCCATATCGCCCATGGCCAACGCAGGTCCTGTGGCATACGGGATCTGTCAGACAGGTCCGTAGATATTACTATATATCGAGCCATGCTCACTGTCCACGTAGGGTGCAACACTGTTGTGGTCGCCTGCTACGCAGCTGCTGGATTCACCTTCGGCACGGTCACCGCCGGCGTCGGAGTGCCCGCGGCCATCCTCACGTGCAACAGCGCTCTGGGCACCTGCTCCGCTGCCTGCGCGACGGTCGCCCTCCTTGCGCCGACTCCGTGAAGCATGCGCGCCCACGGGAAACTTCGACGAGGCCTTCTGGAAACCATTCGAAGGTAACGTCATCGCGTTCTTAGGCGTCTGCGACATTGGTTGACCTCTGTCGTTCTTGTCCAGTCCCGTCGTCGACGAGAGAGTTTGGGTCGTCTGCATAGCGAGTTTTGTGTTATCTGTTGTCGTACTGTGTTCTCCAATTGGAATCTACCGTCGGGTGCTTGAACGTGGGTCATATCTGGGCAGGATTCCACTGAATCGTGTTCCGTTCTCATTGGGTGGGCGTGCTGAAGCCTGAAGCGGTACGGTTAGCCTAGCAGGAGCCAGTGACCTTGAACAACGCGATGGTGTTCGATGTACTGGAGAGGGCAATAGAATCGCCTCGAAGTCACAACTGGTATCTGGGTGAAAGAGGTGAGCAAGAGGGAGGGGGCTTCTAAATGGGGCGAACTTGCGGAACATTTCCTGCACCTGGCTGAACAGATGTTGAAGTAATGATGTTGTTCAAAAACACCGTCAAATGACGTTGGAACATCACTACAAGCTCGTTTCCTCTATATCGTGTCAGCAACACGCTACAGCACAGAAGTACCAAGACTCACCGTGCATACGCAATCCTACTGGTCGGGCACAATCCTCCAATCTCTCACACCGAGTTCGTATCCCTCAGCCGGTACGATTAGTGCATTCAATAGTCATCGTCGTCGTAGTAGCGATCTATGACTGGAAAGGGGGGACGACGCGGCACAATCTTCAGTATTTTAAGGGGTTTGCGGGACTTGTTCTTCTTCATCGTCTCATCGAGCGTCCTCAAGCGTACAGAAGGATCTCCGGTTATGACGGTTCTCGAAGGCGATATATGGAATCGTGTCGATTTCGTAGTCTCTGAGACGATAGTAGGTGATCGCTACGACACAACATAAGCGGCCAAATTCAAAGAGACGTACGCATGTGAGGGACTCACCATCAGATCTATGCACAGCACGCTGCCAGAGCCTTTGCTTGTATCTGGGGTCGTCATGGCCGATCCACTTGCACGCATCGCACCACTTCTTCCACTTCTCCTCGCGGGCCTCGTCTACTGACGGTGGTTTTAGAATTCCGTGTAGCGTCCACGGTGGACTTGACGACCATTGCGCGAGGTTCAGAAAGGGACCGCACGGGATCTATTGACTCGGGCATCGCAGGAGTAGTTAAAGAAAGGTGGCAACGCTGGGAACAATGCCTTGGGTTCTGAGGTTTGATAGAGCTAGCGGAACGGGAGAGCAAAACTCACTGCTAGCGGTTGCCCTCGCCTGTGGCACTCACAGCACCCTACAGCATCCCCCCACTCCCAGTAACTATATGCGGTGATAAATAAATGGCCGGAGCTCCGTTTGGCTTTGCGATAGTCGAAGACACAGCCAGGTCAGTCATGCTCCGCTCAGCCTCGGGTGAGGGGTCGACGAGACGTATGCGTCCGTTTCGAGGTCTATTTTAATAGCCTATGCCCTCGAATATCCCATGAAAGTTACCAGTGGGCATCCTAACAAACTTCCTTCATCGACCTGAGTCCAAAATGCGGCGGATTGGGAGGAAGAGATTGAGGACGATGATGGTGATCGTGGGTCGAGACGTCGACGAGTTCAAGGGACGCCGGGATCAGAAGCGTCCACTTTGCCCTCGATCCGCTAGCACTGCATTCATCACCTCCCTCGTCGACCACTTCGCTGTCGGTGTCTCTGGCATTCTCGTTCTCACGTCGTGGTCATCACCCGACTCTGAGGCGCATCCGCCATGTCCGAAGGGGGTCTCTCGGTCCAGGTTGACGATGCAACCAAGCCGATCGCGACTGCCCTCACGACCGCAATTCAAGTCGACACGGAAGCGGCCTCTACCCCAGCGTCCTCGACATCTCCAACAGAGCTAGCTACGGTCGTCGCCACCACACCTCCCGTTGCTCTCGCAGAACCCACGGAAGATGAGAAGGAGGGGTCGGAGCCTTGTTCAGGTTCCCAAGAGCCATCAACGGAGGTGACGGTCTCAGCAGAAGACACTGCGGACAGGTCGCCTTGCGAGCCTGTGACGGAGGACGAGAGCGAGGAAGCGTTTGGTACACCTGAGGCCAAGGTGCAGTCCCTCCCTTCCCCCGAACTCACTACCATCCCGCTCTCCCCGGCGGATACTTCGGCGACGGCCGCATTGCAGCCCGTCGAGGCTTCAACTTCCGACAAGCGTTCGACGCCATCTGGGACACAGGAGACACCGGCAACCGTGGACGGAGAGTCGCAGTCTGCGGTCTCGAATGCAGCAACCGCGGACACGACTCCAGAGGACGTATCTTCAACCTCTCCTTCGTCGGCGGAAGCCTCGGCTCCCGCTCCCCTCGACTCGCTCCTCTCCCCCATCGAAACGGAAGGCAAATTCTCTATTCGCGACTCCGTCCCCGCCTCCGAAGCGACCGACGACGACACCCGTTTTTCTACCGTCCTCCTGAGCGCACGGCAAAGCCTCGCCCCCGTACCCAAGGTCTCGATTTCGTCCAAAGACCTCAATACCGTGGATGAAGGCACAGGCTCGGAAGCGAGCACGCTCGTGGACGACTGGCGGCGACATAAGAAGACGGCATCAAACTCGACCATCCTCTCCACCACCAACGTCCCCTACTTGGTCTCCAAGCTCGGCGAGGCCGAAGAGAACGGGCCGCGCGCGCGCTCGCGGCCGAACAGCTTCCAGAGGCAGGAGGAGGAAGAGGCAAGGGGGCAAGCGGACGTGGATTGGGGTGCGTCCTATCGTTGTCTCATGTGTTAGCATATGCGGATGAATGTGTCTCGTTTGTATAGACTTTTGGGGTCAGGTCCTCAACGGTACATTCGTACTTCCAGTGCATGCCTTCACTCTTGCTGAAGTGTTCGATCATGGAACTTCCAGACTACCAGGGTTTTGCTGCGGCGAATCCCGAAGCGTTAGCCAAGGCCATCGAAAGAGGCATTCCCAAAACCATCCGCGGTATGATCTGGCAGCTAATGTAGGTATGCTTGCGTGATCTTGTCTAGGGCTTGGCAGAACGTGCTGACACTGTTCGCAGGTCCGCGTCGAAGGAACCTCAATTGGAAACCACCTACCTTCGATTGCTGAAGGAGTCAAGTCCGCACGAGAAGTCAATACAGCGCGACCTTGGCAGGTTCGTCCCCAGGTGGCTATGTCGTCACACGCGACGCAACTTCTCAATCTGCTTCAGGACATTTCCTCATCATGCATTCTTTACGGATGGCCACGGTATTGGGCAGGAGAACCTATTCAACGTGCTCAAAGCGTACTCTCTGTGAGTTTCTCTCCTGCCATTCTTACACCGTAGATGTGACGAGTCCATGGCCAGCTACGACCCGCAAGTGGGCTACTGTCAAGGATTGCCATTCATTGTTGCAATCCTGCTTCTCAACGTAAGGCGTATCGTGGGTAGTCAAGAGATACAGATACACGCTAACTTGGGTGTGCAGATGCCCGACGAAGAAGCATTTTGTCTGCTAGTCCGAATGATGTATACATACGACATTCGAGGGCATTTTTTGCCGGACATGCCTAAACTACAGCTACGACTGGTAAGACCTTTTTGCTTGCGCTCAAAGCGAGATTCTAACGTTTGCTATCCAGTTCCAGGTGAACATACACCGATAAACTGGCGTTCCTGTACTGACGAGGGCTTGCAGTTCGAGAGGCTACTGGAAGAGGTCCTTCCCGTGCTCCACCTGCACTTCGTCAGGCAAGGGGTCAAAGCGAGCATGTACGCCTCGCAATGGTTCCTCACCATGTTCGGCTACCGGTGCGCATCTACCCGTGCGACTCCCGCGCACGCATACAGCTAATCCCTGTCGCCAGGTTTCCGATGGATATCGTGTTCCGAATATACGACAACTGCCTGGCGAGCGGGATCGAGGGGATGTTCGCGTTCAGCATGGCGCTGCTGAGCAAGAACGAGACGACGCTGCTGTCGATGAAGTTCGACCAGCTCGTCCAGTTCTTGAACCAGCACGTGTTTGAGATATACCAGGTACGCCCACGCCGTTCCTGAATCCTGTCCCATCGTTTGTGGCTTAACGTTGTGTGCCGCAGATCGGGCCCGTGGTACCAGGACAGGCGCCGGGCGATGTTACATACCGCGTGGACGAGTTCGTGCAGGACGCGATCTCACTAAGGATCACCCCGTTCATGTTAGACAACTACGCGCACGAGTACGAGGAGCTCGTGCGCGCACGGGACGCGCATAAGCTCGAGATGGAGAACCTGAAGAACACAAACTCGAGGCTCTCCGCACAAGTGTACGTGTGGTTGTTGATACTTACGGGCGGCTTTAATGTGGAATTGGCGTGCAGGAAGAGCTTGGAGACGAATATGGCGCAATTGAACACGGAGCACTGTCAGGTTCTGGTGAGTGTACAGGTTATGTAGCTTGGTCTCCGTAGGTGGCTGACGGAGGCTGCAGAACGAGCTTGTCATGGCGCGCCTGCGACACGAGGAACTCGAGTCGGAGCTCGTGCGGTATAAACTTCTGTACGTCTCTCGCCGCGCCGCCCTGCGAAGCAGCCTCTTCTGACCTCCTCTCGCTCCATTAGGTACGCCGAAGCGATGCACCAGAGCGAAGACGCCATGTCCTCCCATCGCATCTCGCTCATCAGCAAGCGCGGGAGCAGCAGCAGCAATCGTCTCGGATGATTGCTGGTTGCGCCTCCACCCGAGTGTCCTTTTTTGCATATCTGTCTCGTCTCGCGTTGTCATGCACAGTTGCACTGTCAATGTTGTACCGGTCGTGTTCGTTGCATACCTGTATCCCGAGCATCATACAATCCACGTAGATCATTAATGTCGACAGGGTATAGAGTAGAGGATCGTCAGGGCTATATCCAAGAAGTTGCCCATTGTGATACAGGTGATAGTACAATGGACAGATCTATGGCGATGGCGAGGGCGTGGGGAGCGGCCGACGGTATACAGGCGAAAGCGGCGAGCTCAACTCCGTCCCACGCGGGAACTGAACAATAGGCATGTTGATCGACCTCGCGAACAGCGTCCCCAACATCTCTTCCATGCGCGTCAGCTTGTCGTCCATCGAGACGACGCGCTTCTCCAACTTGGCGAATCTATCCTCCATCGTCTCGAAGCGGTGCTCGATGAGCTCCAGGCGCTGGTCGACGCTCAGGGCCCCATGCTGGACAGCGTCTTGGCAGCGGACGAGCGGATGTAGCTTGTCGTGCGCGCCAATGGTAAGCGGCCCTTTAGCGTCGCATTCGAGGCAGATGAAGACGTCGTCTGTCCGTGGCGTTGGTCACGAGCGGATCGAGCCTAGAGAAGGCATGGCGCACCTTGGCACGAAATGCAGTACCAACACGGCTTCTCAACCCGCTTTTTGCACACGAGACACGATAGACTCTTCCTCGCGATCTTCGTGATCCGGCTCTGGCGACGCAGGTTCAAGTCGGGGTTCTGACTCTGCGTCGTCTCGGACGCCAACTCGTCGGCCAGAAGGTCCGCGACGTCGTCGAACGCCGTCCGCGCCTTCTTCAGCGCCGCGCGCGCCGCTCGGTCCATCTTCCCGAACTCGCGCAGGTGCACCATCGCGCGCACTTTGAAGACGGCGTGGCCGGGGAGGTGGGGCGCAGGGAGGTCCGACCGCTTCTCGAGCCCGACTTCGCTGGCCCTACAGCGCGCGTCGTCGCAGAGGTTGAGGGTCTTGTGGGAGTCGCAGTCGAGGCAGATGATGCGGGGCCCGATGATGGTGCTCTCGCAATGATCACAACTGACGTCCCTGTAGAATCGCGGTTAGCGTTTTGGAGCGAAACAGCACGCCATCCCACATACAGGTGGATCGGCATCGTTCGAAGTTCGTAGTCGTACAGCGTCTGGTATAGCCTCGCGTCCGCCGTGGTGAGCGTTTGCCGGATCCGAGCGAGCTCCATCTGTTCCCCTTCGTCCAGGTCCGAGTAGTTGAGACGGATGAGGAGCTCGATGTAGCGCTTCCGGATGTCCCGCCGTCGCTTGAAGTACGACCACGAGAACCTTCGCATGCCGAGCAGTTCGCGAACGGCAGTGGTGGCGTACTTCCATAACGCACGCGGCTTGTTGTCCTGGAACTTGATCGGATCCGGGCGGCAGCACATGTACGTCGCGGGGAGTCTCTTGAAGATGAACCGGTCGGCCGCGGAGTCCACCACGAGCGCAGAGTGGTTGCCGTCGGAGGGCCTGATGATCTTCGAGTCGCTCGCTGCTCCAAGGGAGACGCCCCAGGTCCCAGCGAAGGTCCTGTCCCTGTCGTAGAGGTACCCTCGGAAGTAGAGGGTATCGAAACGTGCGGCGTACTTGATCTCAAAGGTGTAACAGATCCGGCCGCCTGCCTCTGACTCGTACTTGCCGCGCAGGTGGAAAGCCGTGCCGTTGGGTGTTCGCGAGGTGGCTTGGAAGTGGAACGAGTCGACGGCGTGGATGCGGATCGAGAGCATCGGCTGACACGGGTAGACGTCGCCTTTCGCCAAGAACCCGCACCAAGATCCAAGGCTAATCACCGGGAACCGTGTTAGAACGGCATTGCCACATCTAGGATAGCACACGTACAGGGACCTAAGGGGCCATTTCGACGATGTGTCCAGTTCCGTTGCGGAGAAGCGGGGAGCATCGTACCCCGACGGGTCGAACAAACCGGCGCTATCTAAAGGGTAGTTGAGGATGTCGGCGGACTTGATACCTTGCGCCTCTTCACCCTCGTTGTAGACGTGATCGGGAAAATCGACGTTGCGACTCCACAACCCTTCCGAGTTGCGCCAGTGCTCAAACTGAACAGGGTTTAGTGTTATTACGTGAACGGGGCGTTTTCATCCTCACCAAACCACACGCGAAGCTTTTGAACTGCTGTCGCGCATCGAGCTTTTGTTGTCTGAAGATTTCTGCGAAGATGATCAAGATTATGCTCCACAGTGCTCAAGACACAGACTTACCTTGGAGGTCCTTGTACCGAGAGTGGACGGCTCGAAGAACCCAGCAAATCGTATCCGCAGCATCCCACAGCTCGTCCTTGTTGATGACTTTCTTGCGAGCCAGACGCATGACCTCGTAGTCTTTCTCGAGCAAGAGGTAGAGCATGGGGAAGACATACTGCGTGATGTTCGCTTGTGAGGAAATGCCATGCGTGCGATAGGCGGTAAACCGACCTTCTCGATCCTCCCAGGACCAGTAACGAGGCCCAAGGTATCCATGGTGTCGATATCGTACCGGATGGTTTGCAACGCCTCGCGAAGGCGCCGCTCCTCGTCATCCATGTAGCTCTGGAACTTCTCGCGAAGCCCCTCTGCAGGGTAATAGGGTTCGATGGACGAGGTCAGTTCCGAAATTCTAGTCCACACTGTGTGGAGGTATGTGTCGACGGAGCTACGGACAGCGGGGTGGATGTGTGCCTTCAGCGAGAACATCTTGGCGAAGAGATGATTAATCTTGTCGCGGTACATGGTCACGGATATCTGCCAACCTGGGAATATTACGGTAAGACGACGGGTCTGCGAATTTTATAAAACGGAGGACGCACCAATCGCCCAGTACGCCAACCAGTGGAGCAAGCTGTGAAACGCATGAGCGAACTAATTTCTTTAAGTTAGCATCGTGCGCACCTCCAGTCCCGAGATCGAGCGGTTGTCAAGTCGTTAGCCTCGGTAATGGTGATAAAATGAGATGCGTCATCGTCGAAGGCTTCGACGATAGGCTGCAATCTGGTCACGTTGATCCACTCCAATGCCCATTCATCCTGCTCCTGGATGCGAGATGCTTCGTATCCGTCGTTTCGTTTCTTCTTCTCTTCCAGTCTCTCACGGAAGTAATCGCGCAGCGCGAGTACGAAGTGACGCGCCTTCGTGCTGCCTCGCCAGCCCTGAATCATGCGCGTGCTTGTAATCGTGGCCGGAAATCATGTGTTTTGACGACATACCATTTCCTTCCATATCGCATGCAGGTCCTGAACATGATGCGTGAGGGACGAGATGTCTCGGAAATATCGAAGGAAGACTCACCGGATCGATGACCCTGTCATGTGGGCCTGCTGCAACCGCGTCGATGATGCGGTCGCCTTCTCGATGAACCACTCCGGAGAGCTCATCCACGATCTGCTTCTGAAGCATCTCGAACTTCCTGGAAAACTTCTCCATGTTCCTATCCATCGCGGCCTCAATGTCCTCCGTCAACTCTAGCTTTAACGCCTCCACATCAACGGCGACACCACGCTGGTTACCACGGACCGCGAGGACCCCCTCCGCATTTCCACGGGATTCTTCAGCAAATTCCTTGAGAAGGACCTCGTTTTCCATCACCGCCTGGTTCCCACCTCTCTCCTTGATGCGAGCTGCCATCTCCCTGTACTCCTGATTCTGAGATGCTGAAGCCTGAAAGTAGGCGAACATGGCCTCCATCCTATCATCCGCGCGTTAAACTGACGTTCGAACGTCACCACAAGAGCGCATCTCGCTCACCTCTCCTGTATCTGCTTCGTTACTTCCACCAGCTCGTCCAGCTTCGCGTTCGCCTTGGCTATTCCGACTCCAGTATGGACAGAGAGCGCGAACTCGAGCTCGGAGCGGCGCTTGAGGAAATGGCCCGTGTACTTGACAAGTTCAGCCTCCCACTTGGATCCGACGACGATCCTCACGACAAGCAGCTTGTTTCTGTAGGCTTCGCAAGCGTTGGAGCACTTCTTGATGTCGTCCGCGATCAGCTCGATGAGATGCTTCAAGCGGGACTCGATCGAGACGCCATCGGGCCCCTTTTCGTCTTTGTCCTCGATAGTGCCGAGTCTAGGATCGGATCATGAGCGAATGACGACGGGGGGATGGGGATGAGGGAGGACGTACTGGGCCAGCGCGGTCATCATCTCCCCCATGTCTGCACACAAAGTCAAAGTCTTCTTGTCATTCTGTCTGCGCTTCTGCTCCATCTTGATGGCCGTCTTGAAAGCGTAAACGGCCACTGGCGATGAGACACGCGCCGTGAATGATGACCTTGGGGTATATAACGACATCGCCGTCCTACATACCTTCCGCGACAGGGTGAATCATGCAAATATCCTCGAGAGTCCCTATAAGCCCCTCGGCATGTTCGAGGAACTTGTTGTTGCGGTCGTCGATGCTGATTCCTTCGCCGACGCTTAGAGAAATCTTACACATGAAGGAAACAGCTTTCTTGTCTAAACGAGTCACTTCGTTTGCACATGTCACAAAACCGTCAAACAGACTGTCACACACCTGGTTTGCTCTTGCCCTTTGCCCCCTGCCGTGAGGGGAGTCCATTGTGAGCCGAGACCATCTTCCTCGATTGCGCGGGGTGCTCCAACCCATTCATCTGCGTTTGCTTCGTTGGGCCCCGCCACGGGTTCATCGCGTCCGGTTCCCAGTATCCGTCCAAGAGGTCGTAGGTGGGAGAGATGCCAGTGGGCGAAGGCGTCGCTAGCAGGGCCTTAAAACCGCTTGGGTAGGTGGCTTCGTTTGCTTCCGACCCGGGGCGCGGGGGCAGTGTCTTGGACAAGTACGCTGCCATAGTGTGGTCTAAGAAGACAGCAGCGGGTGGATTGCGTCCTGACGCGGGCGCAGCGCCCTATATTTAACGGCCCACAGCGTGGACGCGCGAAGGCGAGACGTGGTGATTGATACAGCATGGCGAGCTCTTTCTCTATCAGGCGGACCGCCTTCGATCAATCAATAACAAGAACCTCTTCCACCTATTCCTCGAACGGCCATCGGGCTCATCGCCATACGCCTTGCACCATAACGTGCCGACGACTTTGCTCGAGTTGGCTCTAACGCTCCGGTCCTGTGCACAGCTTGTGGGCGAGCCTGGGAAACGCTCCTCCAAGACGGGCGGAAGAAGATGATGTTCGGCACTTGGGCGCTGACAGAAGTTGGTATACACGCGAGATCTGCCAGTGCTAGCGTCAGGGACGACGAATCCGTCTCAATTCTCCCATTCAAGAAGCTCACCACGTCGTACCGTGATCCCAGCACTGTTTGTGGCAAGAGCGTGGGCTCAACAGAAATGCTCGATGCTCGATTGAGTTGAGATGGGGGATAGAAGCTGTTCAACAAGATGGAAGCAAGATGGGACCGCACAAAGTTCAAGTCCAACCTATGTAGTACTTAGACTGGCACGCGCGTGGCACAGCCACAATGCACGGGACCACGGACCGCCAAGCACCCGCCCAAGAACTGAACGCACGAACATCTCGGCAACATCTCAGCCTGAGGGCGATGCTTTCTATCCTACACAATGACAGCTCGGCACAGTTAAGCTCCATTTGTTTTACAGAAGAACGATATTCTGAAACCCAGTGATCGCGTTCAACCTATCAAACAACAACAGACCAGCCCTCCCACTCGAACCTCCCCTCCTGAATCGCCGTAATGCGCTCGTAAAGCGCGCGCCCGACGGGTCCGAGTCCGCCCTCGAACGTGGGCAGCAGGATGTCCTTGCCCTTCCACCCGATCCGCCCGATCGGTGCGACGATGACGGCCGTGCCTGTTCCGAACGTCTCGGCGACACGGTCCTCTTCGACCCACTTCTCGAGCTCCGTCATCGTGATCGGGCGTTCCTCGACAACTAGGCGCAAATCCGGCGAGAGGCCGGGGAGGATCGTGCGGGCAGGGTGGGCGCGCGCGAGTTGGAGGATGGAGTCGCGCGTGATGCCCGGGAGGATCGTTCCGTCGAGCGGCGGGGTGTACAGATTCAACGCTGTGCGTCGAGAAGTTTTGTGTGTGCAAGATGAAGGGATTGCCATGCCGGACGCACCTCCCTCTTCGCCTTTCACGAGAATGAAGAAGTTCATGAATCCAGCCTCGGTGATGTTTTCGCCAAGCAGCCAGAGGCTCTGGTCGTATCCGCTCGCGACGGTTTGCGTGTGCGCGAGGAGGGTCGGGCCGTAGTTTCCGGCGATCTTGTAGTCGCCGGTGCCCCCCGGCCACGCGCGCACGGAGTCGGTCGACGCAAGACAAGACAGCGGGCGGATGGTCTGGAAGTACGGTCCTGACGGAGAGCATATCACGTATAGCAGGGCGCGGTCAGAGACACAGAACGCGAGAGCTGCGGTCGATTTCAACAACTTGCGCGATAGCGGGCGCGGGGACAAGAGTGGTACTTACTTGCGCGCGTCCCGAGGACCGCCGGTCGGATGTAGAGACTGTAGCCTGGAGCGGCAGGGACCCAGGATTTGTCGATCGCCACCAGTTGTTTGATGAGCTTGAGTAGCTCATCGGCATCGAAGGGCTGTAAGGACAATGACCAGATCAATCGCGGAAGAGAAGCGGCCTCCAGTTACGTACAGGCAGAGAAAGACGCTCTCCTGATCTGGCTAGCCGCTTCATGTTCGCCTGGGGGCGGAAAAGCCTGAGTTCACCGTTAGGTCCAACATATGCCTGTGAGCAACGATCAGACATGTCCATGGACGCTTCAGGTACGAAACAGATACCTTCATGCCTTCCCAGGCATTAGTCGCGTAATGGAAGCATGAACTCGTCGGCATAAGGGAGATGGGACCGTAGGGCTTGATCTCCGGGGCAGCCCATCCGTTCACTGGGTCGTAGGAGACAAGAATCATATGGTCTGCGACAGCCTACAAGCATACGTCAATGCTATTGACGTGTCACAGAGGGAAATGGTTGCGCATACTTCTCCGAACTTGAGTTGGCCTAATGGCGGCACAGGCTTCGAGTCAGAAGCGAGAGTCACGACGACTTTGGATGCCTAGATGTAAAAGTGAAGGTGTCCATTGCGTGATCCGGCATGAATGGGTTGGGAAACGTACATCGAGCTTTGCTGGCTGAGTAGCGGCGGCCATGGTTCAACATACAGTGGTGAGGGCGGATGATTCCCCATCATCAGAAGACAATGGAGTAGATATACTGCGGCTCCTGGCGTGGGTAATTCCCAGACGTTATCGCTGACATATACCGAGCTTCTCTGACAGCGCCTGAGGACTTACCTCCGTAAGTGAATCCGAACAGACGAGCGTGCAAAAGTGGCAGTCGACACGCACTTTAAGCGCATCGAGATGCTACTATTACTCGTTCAAAGCATCGCCGTCAGCCGCAAATCCGTTTGTGATGTGTGGCTCTAGCTGGTTGACCTAGCGCAGGGCCATGTCGAAGAGATGGCGCGATTGGAGTCGATAGAGCGCCGGGCCAGTTCATTTGTATTGCGCATTAGCCGAAAGGCTCCAGGCTCGTCGACCACCGATGCCGTCCGATGCCCGAGGAAAGACTGTACAAGACATGTATTCAAATGCTTACTGTGCAGGGTGAGCCCTCGGACAAGTACAATGGAACGGTTGAAACATACTTCGGTTTTTCTAGTACACTACGAGCCTCTCAAGTTACTGGATAATTTTTGCTGTGTGCTATGTTAGCTCGTTGCAGATTAATGAGTGATCTAGACTCCTACAGTATGTCCGCCGTTGAACGTTGAACGTTGAATGACCGAGACTACAGTGGGAAGAGCGCGAGGACATAGTAAAGACGCTGAACTGCGCGATGTGAGCCGTGACTGGACACCGTGGGAATACAGCCGCAGTCGAATCGGAGGCACGTATTGCAAGTTTCGTCCACACATCTTCTCCAGACTCACCTCCTCGTCGGTTATTACTCTTCAACACCATGGCATGGATCCCCTGATCTTCGTTTTTGAATACTAGCGGAAACCTGCTGAGTGAGGACCTTGTTAACTTTTGGTATACAGGACCTCTATTCTTCTCCCGGTATGTTAACGATGCCTTGCAGGCCACTGACGCACTTAGCTCTTACACAGAGCATCGTCAGCCTAGTGCACGTTCATATGCGTACCTCAATCAACCGATCGCGATATCCGGCGGGTCTCCCGGAAGCATTGTCGAACAATCGACGTGTTCTCCAAACCGGTCGAATACAGGATCACGAGGACGGCCGGTCCATGCATGTGTCTGCTGTGATGAGAGTCTAGTTGACACATTCTTTCCGGATGCCGTACGTTCCCCTTCATGGTGTACTCTTCCTAGCCTTATGTATTCTACCCAGGTTTCCTGCGTGGCGAGAATATCCCCCGCGCTTGTCAAATGCTCACTGCATCCCTGGTGAAATGCTCTACTACACTCAACACTCTCACCAAAGCTCTGCGCCTACAGCACATGCGCGGTTGCGATCTAGAACCGCTAAACGGCAAGTCGGGTCCGTCGCTCGGCACACTGCGTTCCACTTCCCGCGCTGGCCGAGATGGTCCGTATGGCCTCGTCACGTAGGCCCACCACCCCCGAATGCGTTGGTTGTTGTTCCTTCCTCCCCGTCCGGTGATGCCGTCGTATTATGTCCGAGCGCGCTAGGCATCGACAGAATGAGGACGGCTTGAGACATTCAAGCAGCTAACACAATAGCCGAACATCGATCGTACTTCGGATAGCACCCATGAAGACCTACTTATCATGGTGATTCCATCAAGTTTCCGCCATCAAAGTACTCAAAAGGGCCTCTTGCTTACCCCTTTCACCTAGATACCAGTTGTAACTTCGACTCGGTATGTTGAACACGATCGCGTTGTTCAAGCTCATCCGTCGTTCAAATATTGATGTTGATGTGGGCGTGGCACGATGCGCAGATAGGCATGCGCAAGTCCAACCTTGGGTACAAAGGATTGACAGACTCGGAGGATCTAGGTGGACAGGGCGCTGCAGGTCCAATGCCCAGCCCTGGCCCAGCCAATAGCGAGGACAGGCATTGGTCGGATTTTCCCGCCGACGTCGGTCTTCGGTCCGGCGATCACGGGCACGTAGTGGTGCGTGCACAGAACCACTTCCATCTCGTGAGTACTGATTGATGGTTGATGTTCATCGCTGGCAGTACGACATTCAGTGACACGAGCCCGAGAGTGCACTGTCGAAGATTTTTGCTGTGCACGTTTCCGCCATCCCATAATTGCAAGCACTGCACTGGCAATCTTCCGACATCGCCCCAGAGCATCTAGTGCGCCTCATGTGCAATTTTCTGGCGCGGAGGAAGGCCTAGGTTTCGGTGACTGCGCGAGCATGTCCTCGCTCCTCCTCTTGCAGTGTCATTTTCGCATTGCCCACCATCGCAGATTAGGGTGCCAGCTGTCAGCTGTCTGATGTGTGCAACAAACTTCGTGTCCGCTCCATCGCCGGTCAAGGCGTAAGGCGAAAAGGGAGTCTGTGCCTCGGAGCGATGTACTGCGAAGTGTTGGGAATGCTCCCGCATCAAGAAGCTCCAAGCTCATGGTGCGGTACATAATCTCGCGCTCGTGCACTGAGTACGTCAAGCCCATCCCCACAGCCAGCTTGACGTCCCTGTCCCAATCTCCTCGCAGACGCTGTCGCCATGGCCGTCGCCTTCATCCCACTCGACAAGGCGTACCTCACCGCCATCTGGCTTGAGACGCTCTTGTACGGTATGTTCGACATCCATCTTTCAATAACGCCTAACGCCGCTGACCGTAACGCCTTTTCCGCGACAGGCATCAACCTCTGCGTGTTCTCGTCCTACGTCTACATCCTTCGCTTTCGCCGGACGAGGAAGATAACGCCAATTATCTTCTGGGTCGCGGTGCTCATGTTCTGCTTCTCGACGATACACGTCTCGCTCGGCTTCTGCAGGCTCATCTGGGGCTTCATCGACTTCCGCGACCTGCCTGGTGGACCCGGCGCGTACTTCTCGGACGTCTCCACCCCGCCGAACGTCGCAAAGGTCACAATCCACACTGTCAACTCCATCCTCGGAGATAGCATCGTAGTACGTGTTCCCCTATGGCGGACGTTGACATGATTATGAGAGGTTCTGACGGGATGCTGACAGGTTTGGCGGTGCTGGCATGTGTGGGGAGGAGAGTGGAGGATCTGTGTGGTCCCCATCCTCCTCATTATCGCTTCCGCAGGTAAGCATATCTCGCGCAGCATCGTTGATCGTGCGCGCGCGTTGACATGCGTGCCGTATGTGCAGTGTGCGGATTTAGTCAAGCCGTCATCTTTGCGGAAGCAAAGACGGTCCACAGCGCGTTCGCGAACGTAAGCCGTCCAGCTCCGTCCAATACTCTCCGTCGGGTTGAAATTGGCTGACCTTCCGTCAGGAACTGGAACGATGGAACGGATCCCTGTTCTCGCTCTCGCTCGTTACCAACGTCGTCGTGACAACGCTTATCGCTGCGAGGATTTGGTGCGTTCTCGCTCCCGTTCTCCGGCTCTTTCGGTGATTCGTCGATTCTGACGCCTGGTCCAAGGTTCATCACACGCGAGAGCGGCGGCCTCGTGTCCTCGCAGTTCCGCTACACCAAAGTCCTCCTCGTCATCATCGAGTCCGCGATGATCTACAGTGCGGCCCTCGTCGTCGAGATCACGCTCTACTTCATCGGCAGCAACGCGTTCTACATCGTCTATGACCCCATCGCGCAGCTGACGGTAAGCTTTTGCGCCGATCACCTCCTTTGGATTCGTCGAGCTGAATCGTGCTCGATTCGCCAGGGCATCGTACCCACGATGATCATCGTCATGTCCGCGCTCGGGCTGACGTCCGTCGACTTCGAGTCCGCCGCGGCGACACGGCGCGAGCGCCTGACCACGCAGATGTCGACGATGCGCTTCCAGGGGAAAACGGCTGCGGTCATGTCGCTGTCTGGTCTTGCTTCGGACAACACCACGTCCGCGTCGTCCTATCCTACTACCGACGATTCGGTCTTGGAGCTTGGGAAGGGGGGGGAGGTGAAGCTCCCGGCGGGCATTGTCCAGGAGGGCCCTCGAGCATGATGTTTGCTTGCGTTGAGAGGTATGCTTTGTATGTTAAGAGGTATAAATTATGAACTCTGTTGTATACCATATCGCGCGAACCCGACTGGAGGTTGGATGCAGCCGCTCGTGATGATTGATGTGCTTAGGTTCCATGGCCGTTCGATGGCGTAGAGGGTCCGCAGTGCGACTGGAGAAGCCAAAATGGTCTGCAAACACTGTAGGATGCATATTCATTGCAATGCTGGGATGAGTAAACAACGAGTGAGCAGCTAGCAGGAGAGCAACGTCGACAAGCATCGAGATAACACAGCGTTCCAAGATATCAAGGACAACAGAACGTCGAAAACATGGATGTAGGATAGTGCGAGAGCGGAATCAAAGCGATGTGGAAAGTCGAGCGATGGTGCGTAGCTGAATCGAGGCGCGACAACGTTGAAGCTCTACTTCTCAGAGGCCACGAAATCGCGCCAAGCGGCGTGCAGGAGCAGGGCGAACGCCTGGCCCTCGGGGCTGTAGTTCCCAGGACGGGAGGGAGCATTGAACACCATCGGATCCACGGTGTTGAGCAGCCAGCCGTCGGCGGTCACGCTGTCCTTGACGAACTTGAGAGCGCGGTAGGCATTCGGCAGGTGCGCTTGGTTCTTGGTGATCTTGGCGAGACGGAAGGAGACGGCGGCGAGGAGCGCGGTCGAAGAGGTGTCGGCGAACGAGGTGCGCTGGTCGATATAGTTGTAGAGCGCACCGCTCGAGTCCTGGGGATGTCAAGCCAGGGCTAGGATCGTCTAAAGCTGTTTCATGAAAGAACCGTACCTGGAAAACCCACGCGTGCGTCAAGATCTCATCGATCCATGTCGTGAGGTCTGCCTGCTCAGCCCCGAACGCTACGGACTAGCTAGAGCGCGCGATCGTCTCCAGGACACGGAGCATGCCAGCCGCAGCCTAAGCATTGCCTGTGAGTAGGTCAAATCAGCCCCGCGTGCGGCATGGAGAGATGGCGGCATATACGGACCTGTTGCTCAGTGGTTATTGTCCTGGAAGGAACCGAGGACGACATGTTTCCACAGACTGCTCTCATCGCTTAGGTACTTGCGGTAGAGCCTGCACTGGTTGTATGCCTCAGAGATCAGCGCCGCGGCGGAGTCGCCTCCCTGCTCGGTACCGCAGTACGCGATGAACGGCGGCGCCATGTACACGAAGTCGGCCCTGAGATGCATGAGTGTCTGCGGATGTATACAAATATGTTGGATAGACATACCAGAGCTGGACCTCGCTGGGGAGATTGCGCCGTCGGTGGTGCGGGGTGCGACCGTGAGGAGACAGTCTAGCTGGTTCTTGACGGCGATGGCGAACGTGTCATAGCCGGGGTCGGTGCGAGTCCAGTTCGCGATGAGCACAGCGACGCCGATGCCTGGGAAGCACGCAAGAGGGTGAGCAAAAAATGTCATGTCTCAGGAAGAAGAGCGGAATAGGCTAGCTTTACTCACTAGCGGGATCGCCGGCGGCACCGTCCCCGTCTATGAGAGGGTGGGCCGTGGTACGGTCATTGATCTTATTGACAATGCTGGACGTAGGAAGACGATGAGGACAAGATATGCGAACACTGCGAAATGTCTTACCTTGCGACCCATTCGATCACGTCAGCCGCGGCGCAGGTGGTGGGGCGATGGGCGAGAGGAGGGATCGTTCCGCCAAAGACCGACAACTCGGGGCACTGCAGCTCGGTCAAGGCCTCCAACGCGGTGCCAATCTCCCAGCTGCGCGAGATACATCATATGTTAGATGCATGCAATGGTTATGGACTTTTGGAACGCACCTGCGCGTGGAACTCGCCTGCATGTTCGCCTTGATCTTCACGAGAGCACTATCGCTGAAGCCTTCGGTCGAGACTGTGGCGGAGAGGACGGCCGAGCACGCAGCAAAAAGGAAAAGAAGGCTGCCGAAGGCCATGTCTGACACTAGGGAAATGTCGGACGACCGGGGGATGGATGACCCAGGAGAGGTGACGGATCCCAGATTCCCCTGCATTTTTATATCGTCTGCTGAGGCTGCTGGGCTGACGCTCTAGCCAAAAACTAGATGTTAGCCTCCAATCATAAGGCATGTTGCAAGCAATATTTCATTCGATTGGGACATACGCGAGGGTGAAGTTGCGGAACTCCACATAAGAATTTATATGTGCCGACACTGGATCGTACCGTCTCGAGGTGATAAATAAATGGAACTGCACTGTTTAGGGAGTTAATTGGAGAAGACTGCCTACAAGCCTCTAGTACAAGCGAGGGAGGCATCCTCACGGTTGACCGTAATGAGTAAGCGAGACGCCCGTAGGATGGCCACATCATCGATCGATCGAGTTGTAACTCCTGACTCCTATCCCTCACCGACTCAGTGCTACTGCTGCTACTCCAAACTTCGAGCTTCTCGTTACTTCATACCCCAAGAGGATCACATACACGTCGGCAAGCCTCGACGGTCGCCTTCGATAGGTGTGCTATGGGTTGAATACTTATTGCAAAATACGCATTTAGCCCATAGCAAATCGATCGCTAGAGTGAGCTGTGGTGGGGGCCACATAGCGTGCACACCAAGGAAGGTGAAACAAATCGTGGTTAACTGATAGCGGAACTAGGGCAGGGATTGGAGCTGAGTAATGTCTATATCTATGTACAGGAAATGTATCTCTGAGATTTTCATGCAGCACTTGGAACATGAACTGAATACGGTCCGGAAAGGTCATCATGAGTGATGACTTCCTTACCGCGGATATGGGTTGAATACTTACTGCTGGCTGCTCACCTCATTGGAGGGGTGAGCAGCCAGAAGTTGTGGGAAGGCGGACGATGACGTATCGAGGTACGCCCCATCCCACTGTTCCATGATGGAGCCCGTGGCAACATGCTCCGCAGGCATGTGTGCGTCACCGGGGAGCCACAGAAGCTCGTACTCATCGAAGCAGCCTTCGAAGATGCGAGCGGGATCTATCTCGCTCTCCACGGGACTAACAGGTGCGTATGTGTTGGTGTTGGCGCCAACAACAGGTCCATCTTGGAAGACAGATTCGCCCCCCGGGAAAGTACCGCCGATCGGATTTGGTGCGATGGGGGGCAGCGTCTCCATGGTGGTCTCCAATGCGGTTGTCGATGGACTCGCTATCCTGTGCCGTTCGAGGTCCTGCGCGGCGTCGACTGTATCGGCGGCAGCATCCGCAGACATTACGGACGCAGAAGCAACGTAGTGGTCGATTAGATGGTACAGGAGCTCGCCAGATGGCCATGCGGATGGAAGGGGTGAAGGTGCTTGATGCTGGTGGAAGGCGGCGAGTGACGTGGAGGGGAGGTGTGTAGCAGCGTCAGAGCCTCCGTGTGCGTGCTGAGGCGAGCCCCTCGTCAGCCCATCATGTTCGACGTCGAACGCCTGGAGCAGTATATGCCCATCGCCGGTCGCAGCGAGCAGACTCAGCGCAGGCCGCATGGGGCGAGGACACGGCAGAGTGGTGGGGGCCACTGGCGCATGTCCCGACCTCGACGCACGGCTGGTGACGTTTCGGTTGGGCGGCGAGTACGGTGTCTCCTTCTCGCGCAGCAGACGACTTCGCATCGGCGGCGTCGTCCCTCGGTGTGCGGGCTGCCCTAGCATGGAGAGATGCACTGAACTCGATTGGTGGTCCTGGAACGTCTCTGCGGGTGTCGCCACCGAGGTTGACTTGCGCGGGCGGACCCCAGGGCCGAAAACGCCCCCCTGGAAGCGTTCGTCGGTGGCATCGTCGGATTTGGGGACATTGGGGGCGATGGGAGGGAAAGGGAGGGCACCGGGGATGAGCGCATCATGGCCACGCATGGGACATCCGCCGCCCTCTCGACAGTGCTTCTTGCAGGCACCGGAGCGGCAAAAGCGGCTGACCTTCCGACTATTGCAAGTTGGATGGGAGCAGACAAACGGTGCGGACGGTGCCGGTGCAACCAGACGCAAGTTGGTACGTCTCTTGCTCTATGTTGAAGCACTAGTGAGTAACTCACCACGGCGCAAGTCCGACGGCAGGTGACTTAGGCTTACCGGAACGTCGGGGATCGTGGACGACGGCTGCTTGCGTTTTTTGCTCTATGTCGAAGCAGCAGTGAGTAACACATTGTGGCGCAAGTCCGATGCCAGGTCTTGGCTTACAGTTGTCTCGGACCCCTCTTCGGACAGAGATGAGCGTTGTGCTTTGGCCGCTCTCTGTGCCACGCGTTGTCCATTGGCGGTGTCATGTTGCTCCGTCCTTTCCTTCGCTTTGCCCCACATGCCTTGCGTACCCCACTGTATGTAATGCACCCTCGCCTTCATCCAGAGTAAGTGTGTGAATACCTCTTTTGAAGTGATATGGGCTTACCGCTCCTTCAGGAACACTTTCTCGTATTCTCGCTGGCAGCGAGTGCGGTTGGATGTGGTGGCCAAACAAGGGCACAATTGCGAACTGCCCTTGATGCTGAGCTGGTGTCGCGGCCATTGCACAAGTGATGTTTGGATTCGTGAAGAGAGTATGGGGATATGGGCAGGGATGGAGATGGAGGGAGCAGAAGCGGGGATGCCTGTACTGGTCAGTGGTGGTTGGAGATGTTGCGCCGTCCGGGGCGGCAATACTTATATGCTGCGCTCAGAGCTGAGTTACAAATCGGGCTGGCCTCGGACTCCGGGACCAAGACCATGGAACGCGGTCCAATGACAAACGCGTACATCAAGGACCACGCATATGCCAGTCGGTCGCTTCGCCGCTGGATGTGCGTATTTCCAAAGGTGTATGGACCCAAATATCCCGGCGCAATCGTGAACTGAACGTGAACACTCTGTATGCATTCTAGGATCGTAGCCCAGATCATCACGGGTGGATGTCATAAGTGAGTACAAGCACCTGGCTCGCCGTACGCGTCTGCGCACTCATTCCAAAGGGACCTTGCTTCAACAGCGCAATCCTCAATCATCGTTTCAGGCGTCAATCACGCTTTCAGAGGTCTTAGTCTGGCTCGGGAGTCCCTAGATGCCGACACGGCGGGGAGCCATCGTAGTGCAAGCCCTGGGCGCAACGGACAACCTCTACAACGCGAACCAATGACACGGCATCGATCACGGTGCGAAGGATCAGTAGATCTCCTCCTCCTTCTCCGTTGTCTATGCGTGAGAGTGTGCCGTAAGTGCTTGCTTTGTCCCAATGTGCGAACGCTGATTGCGAGGTGGTCCGGGCGATGCGCAACGGATGCAACCAGAGCTTGAGAGTCAGGTAGCGGGAGAAGTCATCTCAAAAGTCAAATACTGCATTGTCTCCGAAGCTGGTTGTCTTCATATGTACGAAGAGCAATATCGCGAGGAGCTTCACAACCCTAGGACAATGGTCATCGGAGACACAATTTTCCCGTCAGGCGCGCGGGTGGACCACAACAACTCCTGCTAAAAAAGGGCAGGTCTCTCGCGCCACCAGGTTGCGACGGTGACTCTCTTCAAGTATATCACTTTTTATCCCACAAGAATTGACTCATGCCATCAGCTTCAGAAGTATCGGGAATCCTGCCATTTCGCTGGACTCGGAGAGCGGGGACCCAACTTCGTATTTGCTAAAAATCTCGATCATACAGCTAGACCTCGTGCAATTTTGAGCTAATATTTAAACCTGCGGGATAGTCAGCATCTCATCGCCCCCGCTCTGCCAATTTTGAGTCACTAAATAATCCTAGGAGCCGCAAAATGGAAGTCAGCACAGAGCGCTTGGTGCCAGCAGAAGTAGGCAGAGGCGCGTCTGGTCCCTAACGCCACCTCGAAGGCAGACGGCAGACAATGTATTTGTTCAAGAGACTGGAGATTGCCCACGGGGAAACGTGACCCGTGCGATCCGCACTTCTGAAGGATAGCTCATCCAGTGAGGACATCCGATGCCAGTGGGTAGGTAACCACGGGTAAGTGACCGTTCTCCTACCGCGGACCAGATTCGCAGCCAGATAAGTCGCGATCACGGTCCTAACACTAGATTATATGGCTAGTGCTATGGGTTTTCTTAGCACTCTTGACCAGACACGGGTTGCCTATTAACTGGGTTGATCCCAAGGTCAAAGCGGCATATACATACCTTGTACAAGCACCTAGCCCTGGTACCAATTGTATCATCAATCAATCATCAATAGCTACACACGAAGAAGCCAGCGTGGGACACGTACATGCGCAGCCGTACATATGACACGCGCGGTGCGTCCCTGAATTGCATAGGCTTGTTATCTTGTGGCATTCCTACTCGCACATACGAAGCACACCTATAGGCTATAGCCATAGACGGTCCGCAAGCGAAGCCCAGCATGGACAAGCTCGATCGCAAGGTTGAGCATGCGCAGGTGTACACTACGGGTACTCCTTCAGCGAGCCGCGGCGCGATCGAACCTCGCGCGGCCGTGCATAGGAGGCTTATTGGTCGGATGGCTCGCATCCTGGCCATCGTTGCTGCTGCAGCGATCGTCGGGTTCCACCTCGCCAAGCACATTCCATACGTGCAGGACGACGCGGAGGTCTACGTTCACCCAGCTAGCCCAACGACCAAGGAATTCGACTGGCAGTCGGTGAGCCTGTTGCCCTCCCTTGGCTCGCTATTGGTCGCTCAACAGGTTCTATCCGGACACCGAACTGTCCAGATTGAGCCATCCACGGACATCCGCTGGACGTCTTGCTACGACGGCCATCTCTGTGCTCGCCTTCTCCTCCCCCTCGACTACCTCTCCGAGTCAGAGGACGCCTCCGAGCCCGGTCCCGGTCCCACGACGGCGATAACGCTGCGCATGATTCTCGCCCGGGACCGCTCCAACCCTCCGCGCGGCACCATCCTTGTCAACCCCGGGGGTCCCGGCGGGTCCGGCACGTCCTTCCTCGTGCGGGCCGGCGCGAACATTTCGACAGTCGTGGGCGGCTCGTTCAACGTCCTCGGCTTCGACCCGCGCGGCATCGGCGCGAGCACGCCGCACCTCGATTGCTTCGCCAGTAAGAACCAGCGGGACATCTGGATGATGTAGGAGGGGAACCGGTTCTTGAACGCGTCGGACGAGGCGCTGCTGGGCTTGTTCCGGGCGCGGGCGCGCGTCGTTGGCGACAGGTGCTTGGAGAGCGAGGGGGGAGGGGACGAGGGGATCGCGCGGTTCATGAGCACGGCGAGCGTCGCGACAGATATGTTGAGGATCACGGAGAAGCTGGGGCAGGAGAAGCTGCTCTACTGGGGCTTCGTGCGTTCGCTCAGATCTCAGTCTCACCTGCCGCATGTACACTCACGCGCGTATTCAGAGCTACGGCTCAGTCCTGGGCCAGTACTTCGCGGCTATGTACCCCGACAAGGTCGGGCGCGTCATCATCGACGGCGTGTATGACGCCCACAACTACCGCGCGGCGCTCTGGAACTCCAACCTCGCTGACAACGAAGCCGTCATCGACTCACTCTTCACCTACTGTCACCAGGCTGGCCCGCTCAAGTGCGCGCTGTACGAGCCCACGCCCTCCGCCATCCGCGAACGCTATTACCGCGCACTCGACGCTGTCGAACGCGGGCCCATCCCGATCGCGTCGACGGAGCCTCCGGCGGTACTCACGCGCAAAGCACTAGTCACGCAGATCTTCCAGGCCGCGTACAAACCCCTCGCGAGCTACGCGACCGTCATCGACACGATTCGTGCGATCGAGACCGGGAACCAAACAGCCCTCGCGGCACTCGCGCCGAGCATCGTCAGCACGCCAGAGTGCCAGTGCGCGGACGACCTGCCCGCCATGGGTTCAGTGGATGAGGTAAGTGAGAGCAACAATGATAATAACGAAGATGAAGTCGCAAGGGTGTCTTGCTGCTACATTTCATGCCTTGGACTTAACCGGATTAAGGCTTTCATAAGCTTACCAGCCTTAGAGGCCCCCGTTGTCTAATGGTTATGACGTCAGACTTCTATCTGAACATCTACATGGAGTTTATCTGGAGGTTGCGGGTTCGACTCCCGCCGGGGGTATACGTCTTCGCCTTTCGTGTTTTTTATTGCACTTAATCCTCTACGTCAAGGGAATGTATCACTCACAGAATTCGCACGTTCACGGAATCGAGGATGTGCGAACAATACTTCCCTAGTGCGATTTAGCCAAGCGAGTCTTCTTCCGCAACGCCGGAATCCTTGATCCGTTATCGCACCCGCCGAAGGGGCCACCGCCAACAGATCATTAAAAGGATCGTAGAAACGCTTGGCAGCCACGCAATTCAAGACGTACATAACGAACACGCTCATCCGGTGGGACAGCAATACATTGAGAAGAACCCTACATTTCCTACAACCGTACGTAGGAGCCCTATACCAAACTCTGACAGGTACCGTACCGATACACCACGTCTCCGAAAAACACTACTAATACAACAATGGCAAGACTACAGAGGCGGCCTGGCAGCGGCGCCGATGATATACGAAGGCTATTATATAGAGTCGTACAGTAGAAGGACGAGTGTGTGATTGACCAGTCCGACCGGGGTGGGCGTCCGCAGGAGGTATATATACAAAAACCAGAGAGCCAGCAGCGGTAAACAGATGAGAAGCCGGTGATACCAGATCGTGATTTGCGTGTCAGGGGGTCCGAAAAAGGAGCAACAGATAACGAGGAGGCGAGGATGCACGGACGACGAGACGAGAGGCAGGTGAGGTAACGTAATAGCCGGACGCGTGCGTTCGTTTGGAGGAGGGGCTACCGTGCACGCCGCTGGACCTGTCGACCGCTACTTCGACTTCTGGAGCACCGCCATGATGGCCTCGATGCCCTTCATGCCCAACCCACCCTTCGGGTAGCAGATGTACAACTGCCAGAACACGCATCAGCACCGATGCAAGTCAAACCACCCAGCGAAACCGGAACACGGCACTCACCGGATCCCGCCACGTCCCGAACTTGCTCCTGAAGTCTCCCTTGTTCGTCAGGTGGAAGGTCGACGACAGCCCGTTGTACGCCTTCTCGAGCGCCTTCACCCTGAACCCGTGGATGTTCTCCTCGACCTGGAACTTGCCCGTGGCGCCAGCGCCAAACGTCGCCCGCTTCACGCCTGCGTCCCCGAGCTTCTTGATGACGTGAGCGAGGATGTACTCGATCGCGCCGAGCGGCGCCCCCGGGAACTCGAGCGCCCACTTGATCTGGAAGCCATGCTTCGGGGCGAGCTGCGCCAGCACCACCATCGCACAAGCCTGCAGCATCCGACGATGTTCTCGTCAGCACGCCATCCAACACCGCCAGAGCTCGAAACAGGAACGTACCTTGCCCGTCTTGTCGACGGCGTAGAAGTACTTCCGGTGCTGCATGTCGTCAAATGGCCGCACGCCCGTCAGGTGGATCTGGGTGCCCTTGCGGCTCGCCTCCCAGTCCTTGCAACGCTGCTCCAGCATTGCCCCCACCGCGGGGTCCATCTCCTGCCCGATCTCGACGACCTTGACGCCCTCGCGCTCCGCCCTGTGGACCTTGCGCCGCACCGTCTTATCGTGGTTCGCGGGATCCGTCTCCGTGGGATTGATCCGCTCCTCCGCGACGGCGACGACCGCGGCCCAGCCGAGCTCGTCGGCGAGGTAGTGCTCCGTCGCCTTGTCGATGCAGCACCACACCGGCTTGAGGTTTTCCTCGTGGAGGAACGCGAGGAACGCCTTGACCACGCGCGGGATCTGCTCCGCTGGGCACAGCGGGCTCCCGAAGGTGACTCCGTAGCCGTTCTGCGGGATGTAACCGACCGCGGACCCGGTGGCCTTATCGCGCCAGATCGTCCAAGCCGGATCTACCCAGCTAGTGTTCGTAGCGTCGCCGTACTTCGCGATGAGCTGTCGAAACGAACCAGTCAGCCATCTGCTCCACAGCGTACGTTATATAATACTGACGTTCTCGAGCGGCGGCAGCTCGCCATGCCTCTTCCCAGTCAGGAACGTCTCTGACTCGGGGCCGTGCAGGATGAGCGAGTTCGCCGCGGCCGCGGCGGCCTCCAAAGGATCTAGATCGTGCACGGCGAAGCTGCGCGGATCTCGAGGGAACAGGCTGGCCCAGCGAATGTTCCCCAGCTTCAGGAACAGCATAACCACTCGCTCGAGACCGATGCCACCTCCGCCGTGCTAAAACCAAACGTGAGCAGACGAGCGACGAACGATTAGCACGATGTCACTCACCGGGGGGCAACCCCACTTGAAACCTCCGACGTAATCCTTCATCATTTCCGGGTCCACTTGCGACTCGCGCATGCGTTTCTCGAGGAACGGAGCATCGTGGATACGCTGACCGCCCGACAGAATCTCCTCCCCTCTGAGGAAGAAGTCATGCGAGTTCGAGAGCCTCTGGGGGACCGTCAGCAACCGTCGCAGTGAGTACAGAAGGAGGCGTCACTCACCTCATCGTCAGGATCTGGCATGGTGTAGAAGGGGCGTGCGTTCATGGGGAACTTGTCGAGGATGTAGTAGTCGGCACCGTACTTCTCCTTGACCAGCTGGCCGAGACGCTGCTCGGAGGGAGTGCTCAGGTCCTCCCACTCGCTCGGATCGCTGCCATCCTCCTCCTTCCAGCCAGACTCCCGCAGCATGTGGATGCCCTCGGCGAACGTCAACCGTGGGGTTTTGTCGAGGATAACGACGTCGTCGTGAGGATACGTCTTCTTTACCGCTTCGATCTAGGTGACAATAGCATCGGCTTATGCGCAAGACGATCGACTGCATGGGGATCGTACCTCAGGCCTGAACCGAACAAGCAACGTCTTGAAGATGAACTTCAAGCACTCGTCGAGCATCTCCAGCACTTCGTGGTAATGAGTCTCGATGGCCATCTCGATGTCCAGACCGGTGAACTCGGTGAGATGCCGGTGTGTGTTCGAGTTTTCTGCCCGGAAGACAGGCCCGATCTCGAAAACGCGCTCCATGTCCGCGGCGATGCACATCTGCTTGGCGAGCTGCGGGCTCTGCGCGAGACATGCAGGACGACGGAAGTAGTCGACTTTGAAGACGGCCGCACCAGACTCCGTCGAGGAGCCCTGGAACTTGGACGAGTGGATCTCCGTGAACCTTCGCTCGGAAAGGAACGAGCGGAAGAGCTCGCAGACGCCAGCTTGGATACGGAAGATGGATTGTGAATCGGGGGACTGCACATAGGTCAGTTTCGTGTCTCGCGACAGGCAGCAAGATCACGCTTACTCGCAAGTCTAGCACGCGATGATCCAGACGCGTGCGCTCCCCGACGCGCGAAAACCGGGCATGTTCCTGCACAGACCCCTCAGACGACTATGGACGAGCGAGGCTGCGTGCGGACTCACGATCTCGTAGCATGCTTTCGGGCGCGACACGTCCTCAACTTGGAAGGGCAGGGCGTCTGTCGGAGAAGCCTGGACGAACATCTGCTCGAACGCGTCAGTGCGTGGACCAACGACAGAATTGAAGCGACGCACCCTCCGGATCTTGATCTCGTATTCGTGAATGGTCGCGCGGTGCACTTCGCCCTGAGCCACCGGTGGCCGCTGGACAACGCCGTCGACAACGACGAGCGACTCGCGTGCGATTCCCTTCGCCCAGTGGATCATAAGCCGTGAGACTTTACCCGGATCCTCAGTCAAGACGCCCTGCACGGTCGTGTACTGGTGACGGAGGATGATGAAGGCCATCTTCGGCCCTGTACCGTCTGTTCAGGTCGCAGAGCTGCAAACGGACGGAAAACGAACGCACCGATCGACCGAATGTGGTGGACGCGAGCACGAAATATGATCCCGTCTCCCTCGTGTTTCTTCGGAATATCGGGAATGATGTCGAAGGTGCGATCTGTGACGGGTTGATTCAGGCCTTCCACGATGTAGCAACACGACACGCACCTGCTCGCCAGCGAGACATGTTCATCTCACAGTCTCCCCAGTTCCCCTTCATGGGGCACTAAAGCAACAGCCATGTTAGCAGCCATGCGATGAGCAGAGGAGAGACAGACGAACGTGAGCATGAGCGCGCAACAAGTGCGCCTTGCGCATGCGACGCTCCTCCTCTTCCTTGGCATCCCGCTCCGCCTTCCTATCTGACTTCATCTCGGTAAAGGAGAGGTTGCGAGGACGGCCGGCGGCCATGTTGTTGGGGCGCTGGAGAGGCCGTCGGTTAGCCTCATCCTGTCCGGCAGCCGAAGGCGTTTGTTGAACTGTCGGGGGCTTTTCCTGAGCGGGCGTGGGCTCTCCAGGAGGGATCTGCTCGGGTGACGCGTGCCTGACATGGCCGTTCTCCTCATCGCCGATGGGCTGAACGTCGCCGTTGGTGGAACTCGTGGTGCTCCCCTTGGAGAGGGTGCGTGTGCGGTGGTTGACGACCTTGGACAAAGCTCGTTTGATGGAGGCCATGGCGTTCGCGCAAGAAAAGATAGGATGACAAGAGGAACACGGACTGGGGACTATGTAGGACGGTCGAGGGGTGACATAGGGGTGGGTGATGCGAGACTGCGTTGGTCAGGACCGGGCCCGAGGCTTTCTCGTCGGCTGGCAGACCGTCCAGACACGACGTCATCCCAAACCCGCCGAGACGTCATCCTTCCTGACATGGAAGGCACCCACTTGAACACTTGTTAAAGCTGGATTCGCCCGCTCCAAGCGCCTTCATATCGTCCACCGCCAGAGGCCAGGGCAATCTTGCGTCGGAGGCGTTCTACAGCCGTCCGGGGGGTCCGCCGATCCCGACGGCCGAGACGGTTTAGGTCAGGAGCAAAGCTCAATATGTAAGTGTCTGGGAGCAACGATCGTAAGCCGTTGTTTAGGAGGCCGGTCCGATCTTGGCGGGCCCGAGGCTGCGCAGGATTCCGAAATTTCGTAGGGCGATATGTAATCTCAGCAGCGCTCCACAATGTTTCTAACCGGCTTACCTCTCAGACATGAACCCCGACCACGTCGGGATATGCTACCATCGCTTGTTCGAGCTGGAATGCTGGTACTGAGAACATAAACAATAAACCACTCTGTATCTCGAGGGATGGTAGGTGCAAGGATTGACGTGGCGATGGTAGCGGTGCATACGTTTAGTTTGTCTTTATGCAAGTGTTTCCCACGCTCCAACTTGATGCATTGATGTTCGAACCCCTTCGAGGACAGAATTCCTGTTCTTTTGCAGGGAATCTTGAGCGTGCACCAGCTCTGTAACGTAGCTATTACAGTTCATCATTGGATGTTCTAGGCATCCATTCAACATAGCGGACATACACCGGAACGTATACGGTGTGATTTTACCCACTTCGTTGTCTTCAACACTGCGTTTCGACAGACACCGTAGGATTTACTACATGGGACGGTATTTGTTAACCATTAAATTATATATGAAGCCTTGGCGTTGTTAGAAGATAATGTTTAACGAAAGCGCACTTGCAAACCGAACACGAGTGGGTGACAATATTCGTCGAACGAAATCCTCGATGCACGAGATACACTCTGGATCACGGAACAAGGGGCCTTTATCTGCTGCACCGACTCACTTCCTTCCTTCCTGTTTCAGCGGCAGGTTATTTCGCTTCTAACGGCCCAGTGTGTACCGTTCTTAATAGGAAGATGGGTGATATCCTCGGGCCTCGGCGGGCAGGGCATGGACGGAGAAGTTCTGAGTACCGTATGAACTTCACAACCTAGGCACTCCAGGCGATCACGGTGTCTGGGTGAAAGAGCCCCATGTTGAAGTCGTTTAGATACCAGAGATGACGACAAGTGCAGCGGCCGAGGGATAATATGCAAAGGCATTAGGGTAAGCTGTAGCAGGAGCATCCCAGCCCTCAGCGGATATGTCATGATATGTCGAAGCGGGATGCAAGGCGCTGAGACAGACACAATTGGATGCAGCCTCCGTTGGAAATTGAAGGTTCTGAGAAGTCACTGCATACATAACTAGAACAGGATGAATCCAAAGCTTTCCGGCCCGACGCCGAGGACAAAATTGCCTGCCTATTCAATCGACTGCTTGAACGCTCACAAGGGCTTTGATATGATCGACCAGCGCGCAAATAAAAATACTCCGCGCCTTGCAGGCTTGAAGACGGAGGGTCATAGAAGATCCTCACATCCTCACCCTTCTTTGCCAGCTTCCTCATTCTCGTCCTCATCCCCATCCACCGCGCTGAACCAATCGTGGCCAGGCTCGCCTGCAATCCTCTTTCCCCATTCCCTAAAGACGACTTCGTTCCACTCGCGCTCCGTCCACTCGCAAGGCGGCAACACGTGAAACTCGACCCCGGCCCCCTTCGCTCGATCCGCAATCCACGACAACTGCGTCGTCTTCGAGTTGAACACCATCCTGTTCGTCCCGCATGGGCCACTCGGCGGCCGCGGACCCGGTTGCACGACGACGCGGACAAGGCTCGGGTAGGTGCGCAGCGCAGGCGGGGGCGCGACGATGGCCTGCCGGTTGAAGGGGTATGCAGACGTCCCGACCACGCCCGGGAGCTCGTCGACGAAGTTGCCGAAGAGGCAGTGGGCCGAGACGCGCAGGTGGGTGACGCGGGGTGCGTGTTTGGCCCAGTGCGAGAGGAGAGGTTGCGGCCAGCTTGGTTCAACGACGTGCAGGTGGGTCAAGGCAGTGAAAAGGGGAGGGGATCCCGACTTAAAGTCGGGTGCGATGAGGTCTCCCAGGTCCCCGTGTCGCAAGAACGTGAGCTCCGTAAGCGACGGAAACGCGCAGTCGAACAGAGGATGGGCGACTTTGGCGATATCACCAGAGAGGACGAGCGACTGGAGATCGCCGGCGATGAGCGTGAAGAGTTGTCTCGTAGCGACGATGAAGGTCGGATCCGCCTCCTCTTCATCTTCATCTTCCTCATCTGCCTCCTCTTCATAGTCTGGTTTTAGCGGCATGTTCGTATCCACGAGTCTAATGAAGGAGAGGTGAAGATGCGCCATCCGCGGTCGAACACCCGCGGTCGAGCATTCCTTCTGGTACAGAGTGATGAGCGCGACCAAACGCTCGGCATCGGCTGCGAGGGCGACAGAGTGGAAACGAGTAGACTGCGCGGCTACTCGGATGAACTTGGAGGTGAGAGCCAAACGGCAGCCAGTGAAGCCGCCATCGGTGCACGCGAGCTCGAAGATCTGCTGTAGGGTTTCGAGAGGGAGCTTTTTCATGGTGGGCGAAGACGAGAAAGTGCATAGCCTCGTAACTGCCGTGGCGATATATATATGTATCCAGGAATCCACGTGGTTGGATCTGTAGATTATTGCGCAGTAGTCCTTGTTCGTGAAGGCGATGTTTGAAACGACTCCATCCTTGCCACACCCACAACGAGTGCCATGACCTGCAGTCGCAAAAGGTTCAGCCGATATTGAAGGCCACGCACCTAGCAAATATATCTGGTGCGCTGCTGGCGGTCAGCTGCGCCTAAGTACACTCCAGGAGGACTTGGCACAATAGACTTGGATAAAGGACTCACTGATCTTCGGGGACGTATTTGCATCATGGACAAGTTAGGACATTTGCCCTCGTCTACGTAGGTACACTCTCCTAGGCCAGCTACTCGCCACAGCTTCATCAACGCGACATGCCTGTGTTGTAAGACTGCGATCGCTATGATAGGCCGTGTCGGTCAGTCCTTCGTGAAGGCGAATCGGGCGTGATCTAGATAGGCAGGAGCCTCAGAAGACGGCGAGCTTGATCGTCGTTTATGTCGAGATTCGGCCAGTGCACGTGATCGAATGGAATATGTTTGGTATACAAACATTGCGATGGTCTAGGAAAAACTGGAATGAGTATGTTCACGTCGTTATATACAGAAACCCGTGCACTCGGTAAGAAAGGGGAATGCGACAAGTTTCCAATGGAGACTGTCCGGCGGAGGTTTGTCGAGAGGCTACATCATATATGCGAGCTCCAGGCAGCTGTTCAAGCGATAGAAGGATAGCGCATGCTCGAAGGTGGAAACGCGACAAAGCCTTCGCATTATCCTTTTTGTGACGCGTCGCGAGACGTCTGATTACGAGACTAACAAGCTCCACGAAGGAATGTTCAAGCAAGCACGCACGCACCAAGGTGACCGCTCCCAGCATTAGCCGCTCCTTCCATCTCTCGTCAAACCCAATGTCCAAGTCGGCTTTCCGTCTCTGCCTTTCCCGCCACATGGCGGTACTTAAGTCATGGTAGCTTGCGCGTGCCGCCCCACCGAAGCCTTCCCCCGCTTCTCCATCACCCGTTGAAGTAGCCGGTTTCTTGCCAGTGAGAACAGCATATGCAGAGGATACCGCTTGAAAGCGGGCATGAGCAGTCTCGGCAGAAACGCCACCAGCGCGGGCAGAGGGAGAGTCGGGGTGGTAGATGCGGACGAGGTCGTAATCTGGGGCGAATCACGGTTCAAAATGTAGCTGTGACACTAAAGCTAGAGATAATACTGACATCGTGCCTTCGCGTCTGCCCTTGTTGCGCCCTGCGGTAGATGGAAGATTTGATGTGGTGTCGGATGGGTAGTGTTTGGGAACGGATACGGGTTCGCAGTCGTCGAGGCTTGCCTGAACAGAGAGCACCGGATTAAATATATGCAGCGAGGTTGTCGAGTTTCCAGCAAGGTCAGTAGGGAGCGTCGCCTGTTGTGAGATAATGAGCGCATGACGGTGGTCCAAGACAGAGTCAAGGGACAGTCGCATAGGATCCCGCTAACCGAGGCGGGGGGCTTATGTCAGCAGATTGTACGCCCGGCACTTGGAGGAACATTTCGGATCCCAGCTCCCGACGGCTCGGACTTGACCACGACTGTCGTCTTTGCGGCAACACTGAGCAGTAAGTTTGATTACTCATCCGTCTCAGTCGATGTCTCTTTCTGAGGAAATTTTGAGGATAAACTCAAGCCCCAGTGAGCTGAAACATCTCGCTGGACGACCATTCGGGTGCCACGAGGCCATGCAGTACTGCAACTACGTCATTCGAGAGCAAATATCGCCTTCCAAGGATGAGCACAGGACTCGGGGACCTGTGCAATGCCACTAGGTCCGGACGGTGCCTTGCTACAATTGGCCACATGCCTTCCGCGCAGACCGGGATGAACGTTCGATGCGTCTCGGGACCGCCAAGATCAGCAGAGCGTTTGGGCACGTTCAAACACTCTCCATTCTTCTCCGGTGAATCACCACTAGGCGCCCTTCCTGTATATAAGGAACTGCCCTCGAAGGTGGTCCTCGTTCCTAATACATCCCGACGATCATGGCATATGAATATTATCGGAACTCTCTCCCTGGCTGGGGAACTTCACAGGTATGATCACTCTCGTATTCGAACACCATCGATGTACTCAGCTCGCTGCAGTTCCGGCTTGGGGCGCCCCCAATGCCCGCATTCCAGCCTCAGCCCACATGTGCGTGTCTCCCAGACTCAGAACCCCTCGGGGCGAGCATTGAAAGTTCTATTCAGGGACAGGACTCGATTTCTTCAACGCTCATGCTTACAATCCTGACCCGTAAGTGTTCACCACGTTATCCGTGTATGTCCGCTTATTTCGTGTCTCTTCAGGGCACTCTATAATTCGGTTGTCGGAAGGCTCGGCTCCTACTCTGGAGTCGCCCTCGACCATCGCAGCGCTCTCTATTGGCACAACATGATCTACAGCGGACTTGTGAGCGGTCCATGTTATCCTGCACCCGTGACACACCTAACCATTCGCATCGCAGACACCTCTGACCCAAGTGCTTCCAGCCGACATCGGAGGAGCCGCTGCATATGAGGTCTACCGTACATGGAAACACAACTCTTCCCTCTACGCCCCGCTCAGCGCCGATCACATGATGCAGCGCGAAGGTCTTGTCGCCATGGCGATAGCGGAAGGTATGTACGTCAGTCTGCAGCCTGCAGGATTCTTAGTCTTCATGTGCTAAACTCTTACCGCCACAGCTACTCGCCTCTGGCAGTACGCAGGACGCGGAATGGATGCGTACGGGCAACGCGCAGCATGCGAAGCGGCAGCTGCAACGGCCGCTCACTTAGCAGATAGGGTAAGTTCGCAACCCCCACCGATTACGGTGATCGACTGACTCTCTCCTCCTCAGTTCCTCACCTACGCCGGAACCAGTGGAACAGCCGCCTTCCCACCTAGCCCTTCCCTGTCGGCTTACGGCACCGGCTCTTCATACAGCGCCAACCCTTACATCGGCAGCGCAGTCTCGTACGGGGGCTACTCCCCGGGCACGCTCGCTGCTCCTGCCGGCTCGACCGTCGTTGTCAGTCGCCCACGCCGCCACTCTCACTCGCGACACCACCACTCGCATTCCCATTCTGACCATGGACACCACCATCACCATCACCATCGCCGGCGCAGCGTCGAGGTCATCCAGATCGGGGGAGGCGGCGGGTATAACTATGTCCCGTACAGCACCGGTGGATACGCCGCACCTGGATATGGAGGATACGCGCCTGGGTATGGTGGGCATGGTGGGTACGGACGGTACCCCGCGTCTGGCTGCGTCATTTGTTAGACTCGGATGATTCCCTGCCTGCCCTCTTGCCCCATCTTTAGTACCGCGCAGACCTTCAACTATATGTTATTTGTACTTGTATTCCGTAGAGATAGGAAGCACTAATGGAAAGTGAAGAACTTGCAGGAAAAGGCAGAGCAAGGTCCATACTTTTAAACTCTGGACGTGAGGATGGATACAAATATATATGAGGCCTACGCGGAAAGAACCAGAGACGCAGTTACTACACGCATCACAGCGACTTTACTTCAGGTCCGGCGGACCAGCGGATATTCGTGAGCGCTGGTAGAGTCCAGGAGGACAGTAGGCGCTTGAATTTCCGAAAATGGAGGCGAGCTTCGCCGCTACGTCTTTTGGCACCGAACCATGATCATCGTTACTCGTGAAGAGCCCCCCTCCAGTATTCACGGCATAGCATCCTCTACCTGAATACTAATGTGACGTCCTCGTAACGGTTATGCCGCACGCGATGCATTTGCCAGATGACAATTGCAACCAGGTCACGGTAAAGTACTTACTATGCGACTTGACTTCGTGCACCATACGAACCAATGATCTTGTGTTCATCTTTTCCAGTTCGACGTGAGCTCATACTTTTGCTTGCATAGAAGCGGAGCAGCAGTTGGCGTACCGGATCATGGAGGTTAGACGATTGAGCACGCAGGACATGATGTCATAGCCAACGAACTCCACGGTCGCTTCCCAACACTCCTTGTGCAAATACGGCCTCCCGCGACGAGTCAGAGTACTAAGGAACCGTCATCTTGAACGTATTCGATGGCTTACGATTACTACCGGAATTCAATGCCTAGTTGGGGCACATCCCAGGTCCGTCCGCGTTAGTACTTAGACTGCACAGCAGATGACCAGCACTCACACTGTTCGCGGCGCAGTTTCAGTTTGGGTCACCACCAGCTCCCATGTTCCAACCGCAACCTTCATGTACGTATCACCAGGTTATGTAAATTGAGAGAATGTGCCTCTGACCGTGCGCGGACGTGTATAGGGGGTGGCTTGGACTTCTACAACGCACACGCCATTCACTGCGCGCCCGGTAGGTCGGGAAAATGACGAGGTCCAATCCCTGAGGTATTGTTCGGGGAATATGCGAGTTTCGGACTAGGGAAAATCACTATGTTAGTTGGCAGTTCTACATAGCGAAAATGGACAAGAAACTTACCCTTTTACGACCTTCTTCAAAATGCGGTCCGAGCGAAAAGTACGAGGATGGTTGTTGTATTTCGCAGATAAAATCTAGGCATAATTACCGGGATTAGCGGGGGTTTTGACTGGTTCTTAGTCGGCATTTACGCTGGGAGAGATGGTGAAAAAGCCAGTGGGGGGAATCCATGATTGTCGGGTAGCATTGGTGGGCGCGGGCGTTCGAGAGCAGTAGAGATAAGACATATGCATATGGTACGGAGCACAATCATACATGGGTACAATAGATGAGAGAAGCATTTGCATTCGCGGTGTTGCCGGGCTGCCAAGCAGCCATATAGCCCTGCTTGCGCATGTTCTGCATGTAAGTCTTTGCAATGACCGCCGTGGCCCAGTTATTGATGTAGCGCTTTATTTACGGCGTGCCAAGTAGTCCTGACGTTGGTGAGTATGCGCCAATTCCGGAGGCGGATTCTTTCTCGAGAAAGCGAGCGATTTTGGACGCACCTGTGTACCCACGCGTCTCATTCCTCGGTCTCGTCAAGCTCGCTTCCTAGACCCGGATCGCTTTCGCCTATAATGCGCGCCACGCATCCCCGGGAAACGCATGCAGTTCCTCTTGCCTATAGCGTATGGCTCGTCATCCGATTTTCTAGCTTTGGTCGAAGCCAACCAGCTATGCCACAAACTCACGTCAGATAGCATAAGCTAACACGGAACTCACCTGGATAGAGTCACTTATTTCCATCATCCCTCGCCCCATAAGTATACCCTATGCATCCACAACCCAGCACTCTCATTCTCATCCCAAGCGCGCACAAGTCGACCTGTCATTGCCGCAACTCCTCCACCAAGGCACCCCTCCTACGACCTCCTCTCCAGCTCCCGACACTGTTCCCTTATCTGCTCCTACCGCTACCATCTCGGAACCAGACAGAACACTCACCAATTGTCTGTAAACCCGTCGCTGCCGCCGGGACCTTAAATCTTCAAGTACAACTTGCGCCTCGCTCCTGCTGTCGGGATGGACGTCGAAGGTCGGCGCAGGCGGAATACATATGGTGTTGGATGGGGCTGGACTGCGCGCCGCTCCATCCCGCTGATGCTCTCAAGTGGGAGAAATGTTCGGCCAATTAGCAGCGAGTCCGGCAATTAATATGAAAAGGTGAGACACACATGGTATCGCCACGCCTAAGAGCCTAGTTGGTCGGTAACGTAGTCCATGTAGACCTCCGGTGAGGGGCACGGCCACAACGATAGGGTTCGGTGGAGGAGGCGGCGGGGAGCGAGGCGGCGGTGGTCATGAGCGGGATGAGCAGCCTCTCCCAAGAGGCCGCTTGTCTCGGAAGATCTGCACATTGATACTCACCTGAGAGTATCCTAATCAATGCCTCTCCCTCAGCTCCGCCGTGGGCAACTCCGTGGTTGGGCCGATCAAGTCAAGCGTGGAGGACATGCACGACGGTTCGAGCTCGTACGCAGGCTGTACGGTCGCGTACTGGTTCCTACTCAGCATCGTCAGCGTCGAGTTTGTTGGCCTGTTGGGGCAAGGAGGGGACCGCGAACGACGACAAGGTGCAGGCGCAGGCCAAGACGAAGAGTTTGGAGGACGTCGAGGAGGAGGTGGTGAAGGAGAAGGTGGACGTCGATGACCGCATAATTGCCACTGGACGACGGGATGCGAAGGAGGGGGAGATGGATGTGAGCGAGTAGAGAATGGTAGATGTTGTCGCTGTCTGCGTCAGCCACGGGTGCGCGCTACTCTCGGTTTGCTGAACTCGTAACTGCATGTCATTTTTCGTCAGGTAGTTAGTCGCCATAATCGCAATGTATTCCTCGGATCTCTCGGGCGGCAAGTATGGTGGCGAAAATGAACATGTTTCCTTGATTTGTTACTACGTCGTAAAACTCACGGACTTTCTACCAGTCCGAATTAACCCCGATCTACGATCGCGAAACGCGATTACCCCTGCGTTTCATCGTACTTATCCCGACCTCTGGGGCACGTAGTGATTAGCCCCGATCCGTACGTACTTACCCTTCACGACCTCACTACCGATCGCGTCACCCCAACTTAACCATCAACGATCGATCGACCTCACAGCATGTTCTACGACTCGATCATGTCCCGCGCGCCGAGCTTTGGGTCCTTGGGACTCGGGCGCGACGAGGCGCGCTTCTGGCACGGACGCATCTACGGCGGTCTGGTAAGCAATCGCTTTACGACCGCCTTACGTCCGAGGACATACGCACACCCCGGCAATCACACTCAATATGACGCTGCCGTCACTTACCGTCCTCTCCAGGCGCCGCTCCCGCAGGTGCTCCCGAACGATATCGGCGCAGCCGCTGCGTACGAAGCCTACCGGACGTGGAAGCACAACTCGTTCCTGCATGAACCGCTCGGCGCCGACCGCATCTAGCAACGCGAGGGCCTCGTTGGGATGGCCATCGCGGAAGGTACGTAATGCGCACCAGCGATACCACGCACTGCCGCGCGTGTCGAGGCCCTGACGTCCTTCTTCCCAGCAACGCGTTTGTGGCCACTCGCCGGTCGCCCTGCGGACACGCTCGGGCTTCGTGCAGCGGCAGAGGCTGCCGCCGCCGTCGCGTCCGTGCTTCCTGACCGTGTACGTCTTGTTCGAGTCATAACCCCTCCGCCCCGCGTCTGCATCAAGTATCTCTCTGACCTATTTGGCAGTGGATAGCCTATATGGGCGCCGGGGGCGGCCTCGGGGTCATGGGCATGGGCATGAGCAGCGCGCCTTCCTACACCTCGACCGGAGGTGGTTCGTGTGGATACCGTGGCCGACGGAACTCCTTCAGCGCGCCGCTAGGCTTGCCTATCGGAGGCTCCCCCTTCCTCGGGGGATCGTCCTACTCGGGCGGCGCGAGCGCGTACCCTTCCGGCATATCCCCTGCGCTCGGGGTGGCTGGCGGCATCGGTGGGCCGCCATTCGCCGGTGCGGGCGCAGCGGGACCCGGCAGCATTCGGCCTTCGATATCCCCCATCCCCAGCGAGGGTCTCGGAGCTGGAGCTGGCGCAGGGATGGGGATGGGGATGGGTGGCGTTCCTGGAGTCGGCGGCGCATACGGCGCAGGAATTGGTGTTGCAAGCGGGGGCGCAGGCGGCATGGGCGCGATGGGTGGTGCTTATGGCGACCTGAACGTGAACATGCAGAGGGTACCGCCTGGCTCGACCATCATCCTCCAGCATGGGAGTAAGCGGAGAAGACATTCCGACACAGGCAGGCGTCGGCGTTCGCCAAGCGTGGACGTCATCCAGACTCGGGGCCCGGCTTATGCCGGTGGGTACGGCGGCGGGTACGGTGGCGGGTATGGCGGAGGATACGGGGGAAGCTACGGTGGTTCCAGTGCTGGGATGGGCTATGGCCCCGGGGCGGGTGGGTACGGCGCGGCGATGGGTCTTGGTGGTTCATCATATGGTGGCGGAGGTTTGTATGGTCCGTCTCCCTACGGCGGCCGAGGGTTTTGAACACAGCGACATTCTTGAAGTCTTTACATCCGCTTGTACTTGTGCTGATTCCTCATGCTTGCACATATTCTACATCGCGACGTTGTTGTCGTCTAATGCCTCGTCTTGAATTAATACGTCGCGCTCCTGTAGTGCCTGCATGTCCAATAACTATAGAAGAAATAATGTAACACATCACCAAGCGAAGAAATGCTAGTCAAGACGGAAAGAGGATCAACGAGGCGCCTCACTCCTTCTCGTCCGCGTCCCAATCTCCAGAGTTCTCGTCCCAGTACGCGCTGCGCCCAACCCACAGTTTCAGCTCGATAGACGACAAAACCGAACAAAGCACAGAAATACACTCACGGCGGCAAGTCCAAAGGCGGTGGAAGATCTGCCGCCTCTTCCCGAGCGAACGGCCGGTCGATGCCCGACGTCACCTTCACCGGCACCTCCAGCTTCAGCGAGTTCCCGATGCCCGGGAACGGCACCCTCAACACCAGCTCGTACTGCCACGTTTTCGGTCAGTTATTCCTGCGCAAGCAACGGCGTGACGACGACGACGATACGCACGTCGCACTCGACGTTGTGCACTGCGAACGTCGGCGGGCAGTTCAGCCGGAACGTCGACCGGAACGTCGCCCGCTGCACCCACGAGCCCTTCGCGTCCGGGTCCACGTCCACGTCCGCGCCGCTCCCCTCCGACCCCAACCCCAAGCCTTTCTCAGACTTCTCGCTGCCATCGACGATGAGCGCAGCGTTCTCGACCGGCACCCACTCCTTCTCGGGCAACTCCTCTTCGATCGCCGGTGCGTCGGCAGTCTTCTTGCTACCGCCCCCGCCGCCGAGGAACGTCGCGACGTCGCCGCTCGTCGAGCCGCGGAACGCCTTGGCGCGCAGCTTCACTCTCCGGTGGAGCGCGAACTCGAGCCCGTCTGCGCTGCGCGGGACGGGCGGGAAGACGGGCTTGCCAGGGTCCGAGTGCTCTGTCGCCTTGGCTTTGCCATGAGGTTGAGGCGGGGTCGTCGTTGTGACGCTCACGGCGTACGGGATGTCCGCAAAGAGCGGGAGGACGGGGATGTCGGGGAGGGATAGCTGCCAGGACAAGGACGAAAGCGATCAGTGTCCCCGTCCCGCGGCATATATGCATATATACTTATCATCACGGCGCAGCGGAGACGCTTGGACGACAGCAGTGAAAACAAAAGAAGAAAAAGTGCCCACCTCGACGTGCACTTTCGCGTACTCGCCCCAGAGCCCCCGACGGATGTTGTCCTCCTTGGCGAACGTCCTCCACCCGCGGGTCGCGCTCGCGTCCGCCCTGAGCGACGCCCCCAGCTCGTCGCGCGGCAGGACCGCGAGCGGCACGCGGTGGCGCTTGTTCCAGCCCAGGATGCCCTTGCGCACGCCGACGGCGCTGAGCGCGTAGCGGACGTTCGCGGACTGGAAGACGGTCTGGTAGTGGAACGACGGCGGGAGGGACTCGGGCAGCGTGAACTTGAACGGGACGCGGAGCATGTCCGAGCCCGGCGACGGGTACGCGCTCCCGCGGGTCCAGAGCGACGCGTCGTCGTGCGCGAGGCGGATCGTCTCGTGAAGCGTCGTCTTGTCGCGGTGGATCACTCTGCGTGAGATGAAGAGATGTCAGCGTGATTCGCAATCGCAATCGAGGGGAGCTTGGGTAGGAGAGACGCGTACGTTCGAGAAGTGCCCCGGAGCCGCACCTGGACCTCTTCGATGTTCTCCTCCTGCAGCTGGCGGAAGTCGATCGCGACTTCGCCCTCGATCGAGTTCCCCGCGGCGTAGATCGCCGGGGGTATGTACACGGTCAGCGCAGACGTCGCCGTGATCCTGGACAGCATGTTGGCACTGATCAGCTATCGGCGAGCAAAGTCACTGTAAGATGCATTCCGCGGATGGGATGCGTGCTCGCCTGGCGGTATATATCTACGCTGCGCTCATCACCCGAGATGGTCCGATCCGACTACTGTCAAAGAAACCGCCACCGCGGCCCCCCATCGACACCTCTCGAGTCAGCTGTCAAAGACCGCGGCGCCGAACGTCGACAGAGCTGCCAAGTGAGTACCATTAAGCTGCGGTCCTGCGACACAAGCACTGGACACACGCACCATTCCCATTTATCGCTGCGCCTGCGCACGTTTAGAACCTTGAGTCCGAAGACGGTGTAAAGTGGAGCTTAAAGACCTGTTGAATGAAACCACGAGAAGCCTTGGCGTGCGCCGTCGCTCATGGTCATTAGCCCAAATCCATGTGCACCGCCACGTAAATACGAATGTATGGGATCGTCTTGATCAACGCCACACAAGCTGTGTGCATGCGTCGTGCGAGGTTCGACTGTGAAGGGCCTACTTTCTGGAGTGATCGACTCGAACCTACGCAGTCCTGTGAGTGTCGCATGCCAGCGGGGCCACGCCGGTCAACCAGTATGGCGTGGACGCTCAATGCACAACTCGTACTTAAGTAGTACTTACTTAGTACTGGTGGAGACGGATGTTGGAAAGGGCAGTTATTTCAGTTGGGGTCCAAACCGAGCCGTCTGATTTCGAGCTCTGGTGCGACGCGGCCAACATCTTCGTCCTCCCGAGGTCGGAGACATCCACGCGATCGGCGTCGTCAACCTCCCGCGGCTCACGCACGAGGACGTCATCCTTCCTGGCGCCCTGATGGCGTGCACGGGAGACGCTCGCTCTTGTGGGACGAAGGTCAATACGCGAGCAACGCCGCGGATCTGGCATCCGGACACCGCGCGGGCGCGGGCGGCCACTGGCATCAGGGCGGGCGCGCGGAGGCCACCTGCATCAGGGACGCAGGAGCCCATCCTCGTGTTCTATTATTTTCTCCTCCTACCACTGGCGAAGCTGTATGACTGAAATACTCCGCCATCCGATTACGTAATATGTTCGGGCGTTTTAGGGAAACACCACTGCCAGCGGTGCCTACTCAGCACTCTCTTGCTCTTTCTTCTGCAACTTCACCATGAAGAGCCAAGTAGAAACTGGTAAATCTGTCCTATTTATTACAGCAATGACTTTTGCTGAAACAGTAACATTAGGGCTTCAACATCACCCGAGCCAATCTGCGGCGCCCCGCCTCAACTGGGATGTGCTGCGCGATACCTGTGATGTCCTCACAGATTCTGCCGATATCCTCTCGCTCTCTTGCACTTGCACCGCATTGCGTACAAGGGCCATGCAGAACTTCCTCAGTATTCGTCCGATTGTCCTCAAAGACGTCAAGTCAACACGCAGCATCTACAATCTCATATTCGCCGATAAAACCTATCGCGCATCTCATGTACGAGCTCTCAAGATCACTATCTGCAGCATCGAAACGGAGGAGCAGGCTTTGGCCTCCACGGTCGTCGACCGGCTTCTCGCGATCCTCACTTGCGCGGATAATCTCGAAAGCCTTCACATCCCGCGGTTTTATGAAGTCGCCGACTTCTTCGACGAATTAGATCCTAGGCTTCGGCCTGCTCTGGGGCGTTTCGTCACATTGCGATCCCTCTCTGTTCGTGGGTGCGATGGAGATCAGGCGGCTGAGTTGATACAAAGCATACGCTCTCCACTCAGAGTTCTGTGTGCCGATCTCTGGAAGGAGGCCAATTGCTGTACGTTGACCCGCCTTGCCGCCCTGACGGCGCCCTTCGCACCTACGCTCGAGGTCATCGATCTGGACGACATCGACCTTGAGTCCGCCATAGACATTTCACAAATCGCTCAGTATCCTGCACTCCGATTGTTGACAGCTCGCACCCTCTCAGGTCTTCCGCGACTACGCGACCTGTTCTCCATCTTTCCCGCCCTCACCGATTCCTTTTCCTTCCTTGAGTTCCGACAGGATCCGGAATACGATATCCCCATGGAAGTCATCCAATTGGCCCGAGACGAGAATAGGAGGGCTCAGGATGGACGCTCGCGGACACGCCTTGACCACATTCAGTGCGACACGATCGGATACTATGCGCTTGCCCTCAAATGCCCAATCAGACGTCTCACGATCCACGAGGCGAACTCCAACCCGGAGGCCAATGATTTGGTCACGATCCCGTTGTGCAAGAACCCTCCGCGGCATCTCACCCTCTTCCTGTGCTCGCCCGAAGATCCGTCTTTCTTCGACGGGCTCTTCCCTGCAGAACTTGCCGGGACGTTGACCCACCTGTGTCTCGTGCTGCGCCACAGTGTCCATAGCATGCCCCCGCCTGGAGACTTGTACGAGTGGGACGCACTGCTGGTACGCGCTCTGTTACACAGCCATTGTTCATGCTCACAGCCAATGTTACCCAGGGCGCACTCATACCATCCATTGCGCACCTCCGCCCGAGGTACTTCCGTCTGATCGTCGAGGCCACAGTCTACGGCGGTGCCAGCGGCTGTCGAATGACGGTGGACGAGATGCACGCGTGTGCGCGCGCCGCGTTCGAGATGCCGTTTGGACGCATTGCGTCAGCGCTCGCTTCATCGAACCCGTCCTTGGAGTACGTGTTCTTGATGACGACCGGCTGTGGAGCTATCATCACGCAGGACGAGGACCAGGATGATAACACCGAGTACGAATGGCACAAAGGTAAAGCATTCCGGGTGTCTCGTCAGTCGGCGGACAATGAAGACGGCGATCCTGCGGTGGTGGAGCTGAGCCAAGGGGCCATGGACGATCTGCTTGTTCGGGAGGAGCTGTCTTGTTTCATCGATGAGCTCGGGGTAAGTTTCTTGTGCTTTCCTAATAATGTGCAATACGCTGACCAGTTGCTTTGTTTGCCTCTTTCCACGCGCAGCACCGGAATGCGGACATGTTGTCTTAAATATGCCCTCCGCTTATACATGGAGTTCTGCCCAATTTTGACCTCGTGGTTCGTTCGCAGTAGAAGAGGGCGCGTCATTAGGGCTCAAATGTATCCGCTGGTTAGCTTGTGCAGGAAGTTCGTCGAGGATACGTATTACATGTGGTCATAAATAGTAATCGTCTGAACATGTTACACAGCACAATTCTGGTGTACCTCCGACGCGAAGCCGGGGGCATTCAATGTCGAGCCGTGATCCGTGTGACACAGGGTCTCAGCCGCAGCATGCGACAACAATCTAGTAGCAAAGCTGTACCATTAAATGCAGCACCTCACATGCAATGGCTACTCACTTAAATCAAGCATGCACTGGTCTTCACATGAATGCATGAAGGGCGTAGTTAGCTGGAGGCCTTGCGCGACCTGGGCGCAACAAACGAACTGCGAACTTGAAACGCCGGGCTTCATCACCGTGACAGGCCCGGTTGCGTGGCATGTCACAAACATGTCACCGAAACAGTCACATTTTACCGCGGCTCCACCTTGCTCCTGGCACCCAGCTGGCACCCAAGCAGCTCTGAGCTGGCACCGACTACTGTAGGTGCTGCAGTATACGAAGCTGCGATACCGACAAGAACTCGTCTCGCAAAGGAACTCCCGCCTGCAAAAGCTGCCCGTCTCCCACGCTATGATCACCAACTTCAGTCGTGTCTTCGTCTTCCACTGGTACCGGGGTCGTCTCTCCTTGGTCTCTCAAGATCAAGCTTCAAGGCTGGTCAAATAAGGCGTAAAAACGATACTTAGTCTCTGTATTGGGGGCTTATGTAAATGCCAGATCAGCAGGCGATCACCTCTTCACAGGTGAGTACTGTGAATACTCCATCTCGATCGACTGCGCCATATCTCATGACATAAGCTACCGTAGATGTTGAAGTTCCTGCACATGGCCTCGTCCCCCACGATCAGCCAACTCACATCTCTACAGCCTTCTCTCTGCGGTCCCTCCGAGACCGTTATGCCTCGACACGGCTGGACCGCCTCGAGTCTGTTTCCTCACCGTCTCTCTCTTTTCGAGCTCGGTATCGCTTCAGACGACCTCCCATACAGCACCATCCTCCTCGTCTTGCTTGCCATTGCCACGGCCTTCCCTCAGGACATCTCTGGCGTGTTTGACCGCCCCATCCTCCGACACACGGCAGTCGGGGCCTCCCTATGGCAACTCCTCATCGGCCTCGTCTCTGCAATCCCGAAGCTGCGACTTGTGCATCTGGTGATCCCCGTCGACGTCTATCTCGTCGTTTGGTTCTGGTCTGCCTGCAACCTATCCTCTGACTGGTCCTCTGAGACGACTCCCGAATCCGCTATGACTCTTTCTTCATCGTCCGTCGCTCGAAACCTCCATAGCCTCGAGCGATCACCTCCCTGCAAGTCGTCCCCAAGTTGCGAACATCAATCTATCCCATCCTCCCCGTCAGCTGCGGGGCCGACTCGGATTCGGACAAACGCCGAGTGGCAAACCGGAAGACGCACCTCCGAGTCCCACGGAGTTCGACACCAGCTAGAAACCAAGGTCCTTCAGGAGAGCACCGGCGGCGGCGGCGGCTTTGGCCGCGAAGTTCAGCTTCCAGTCCATCAACTTCAGCTGGAAGAGCTCGACGTGGCGACCTTCGGAGCCGACATCGTCGAATGTTCCAGCCGACGCGATGTTCGTGAATGGGACACGGCCCAGGCATCGACGTCGATGGAAGACTTTACGGTTGTGGTGGAGTCGAAGTCGGACGGTATTTCGGACGGGCATGTTGCGATTTCGGTGCGTATTTCCCGCTATTCTGCGTGAGACACAACGTACAGGTCCCTATATGCGCGTCTCGCAGGACGGCGTTGTCAAGAAGCAAGAACCCGAACGCGCTCCCGAAGGTCATTCCGAGTTAGAAAGGGCCAAGGTCGAGATCAACCGTCTGCAGGCCGAGTGCCTGAGGCTGGAGGCCAAGGTTGCCATCAGGCAGGACGTGCTGGATAGCGTGCTCGGCGAGCATCAGTCGCTCAGGGTAAGCTGGGTGCCTTGTCGCGTGTCGTCTTTGGTTTCTCATCATCTTTGTATCCGCTGTCATTCAGGACGAGGCGGAGAGACTCCGCTCCGAACTCACCCGGCTGGCTTTGGAGAATACGGCCTTGAAGGCGCGCTGCTCGGACGTCCCCCAACGACGCTCGCCCGACATCGCCCTCGCGAACATGGCCGCACAACGCGACGCCGGCCTCCGTCGGCTGAAGGCTGCCCTTTTCAAGTCCAACGGGGACCTAGACGAAGCGAACAAGAAGGTGTCGGACCTCGAGACGTACACCGCCGCGCTCGAGCGCGTCGTCGAGTACCTCAAGCGCGATGCGCGTCCCCAGGCTTCTGGGAGCAGTTACTGGCCCACGGGGATGACCGCGCTCGGTTCGATGTCGAATATCGCGTCTTCCCTCGGCCTGTCAGCATCGGCGTCGGCGTCGGCTGGAGAGGGTCCGTCCCTGCTCCCTAGGTCTGCTGTGGACCTTGGCCGGGGGGAGGACACCCCGCCGGCGACTGCGAGCCTGTCGATGTCGATCCCTCTCAAGCTGCCGACCCGGGATGTGTCCGCGCCTTGGAGCGATCCATCGAGCGTCGTGTCGCCTTCTCGTCGCCTGTGGCTGTATCGGAGTCTGGCGGACACTGGGTCACGTTCTTGAGCTTCTCTCGCTGGAGTCTCGGCCTGGTCTGATGACGAAGTGAGCTATGTGTCTTGGACACGGACAGCATGCCCATCTTATCTGGTCACTGTACACATTCATTTGTACCTCCTTTTCGGAATGAAACATCCTATCCGATCTTCAGCTCGTCATGCGACTTCGGCCGGACGTTATCGGGAGCAATCGCAGCCTGGGCCGCGGAAGCGAAGAGGGGTAACGACAGGCATCACTTGCTTGCCTGTGGTGAAGCTGCGTTAGATAAAGTAAGCTTGTACATAGAGCCCAGCGATCCGCGCGGATCCGCAGCGCTCAATACATGTACAGCGCGACATGCCAATCTCCGTTCCATGTGCACTGCATGCAGATATAATGTCGGCGTATTCGTGTGGCTGTTTCATGTTGTTTGGATCAAAGTCGATGTCTCTCGCGGCGGCGACGTTCATTAATACCACTGGCACTAGTGCACGTCTTGGGATGAAGGTAGTTGATTGCGATCGTTGAGCAAGGGAGGATGACGCTAGCAGGGCAAGATACGAGATTGCTACCGAGATCGTGCACGTCGACAGTGGGCCCGGATCTTGGGTGCGACCTTGCGACGCGCTCGAGATCAATTCCGGGGTCTCGTGATCGCGTCGATGGGCGTCTCGCCATCACGCGCACGCTCATCTCGTCCGCCTCTGCAGTACACGGATAACGCTCGTACCATGCAAGAACTGTCGGAAAGAGGCGTGCGTATGGTGCGGAGCTGCTCGTGATCGATATCACCCGTGCGTTCGTCCGGCGGGCGGGTCGTTATCATTATTTTTATCACGTCGATAATCGGGCCCGAGTCCCTGACCTGCGCAGGATCGTCTAGAAGGCGGGACGATGAACGATGAACGATACTCGGCAGGGCGTCGTCGATCCATCACGCTCCGAGTCGGTCCGAAATGCCATCCAGTGGGGCGACGCGAGTACTTAATCTCGGAGGAACTCGTCTCAAAGTCTGTTGGGACAGACTTTGACTTGACAGACTCGAGCTCTCGTCCAGCGGGGTATTCTCGCAAGCTTATAGACATGCCAGCTCCGCCTTATGTGCCCCGCCGAGGCCAGGCCATTGAGTCCGTTTTCCGCCTCGAAGCCGACCGGTTAGGGACGTAGCGGGGGATACAAGCGCGCGGGTGATCACGGGTAGCTGTCCACAATATGCCTCTTTGCGAGACCTCTTGCACGGTAGGAGTCTACGAGAGCTGCTGTGGATGGCAGAGGTGGACGAGATGAGCGTTCTCGCCACTCAGCGCAGCCGAAAACGAGAAATACCAGGAGCGAATACAGGGCAAAGGAGAGCGCACATGATTCGGGTTCGAGAATAAAGTAATGTTCGCGGGAAGACGCGTGTACGACTCTTTTGGAACGAGGGCGCAGGGTACTTACGTCCAGTGATCGATGAGGCCTGTGGCAAGCTTCCGGCACGTTTTCCGGAATGCAGATGGGCCGCGATGGGATGGTGCGTCGTGCGCACCGCTGTCGAAGGTGGGCATCGTTGAACGGTGCCAGTGGCCATGGAGGGAGTGGCAAGCGCGATGAGGAACCAGCTGGCGGGAACGGAGTTCGGCGACCCAGATTGATTGACGTCACCGTGATCGAGGTCCCGATTCGGGCGGCTGCATGCTCATGGCGTTCCGCGACAGTGGCCCTCGCCGTGACACGCGCGGCAGCCGGTGGGGCGGCCTGGAGGCCGAGGGCGAGGACAATGGGACGAGAATCGATGATCAGTGGCACGGGGGACCAGCAAAAGAAGGGGCAGGCGCACGAGCCGTTCACGAGTGGCCCTCGAGGTGGAGGAGCGTCGGTAAGCGCGCGGAGGGGATGCTAGATCGGCCCGATAAGATTGAGATCGAAGCCCCCGATTGGCGCTTCGCGTACCCCAGACAAAGGGGTCTTGTGCGATCGCGTCCAGCACCCGCGCACGAGCGTCGCGAGTGAGAGAGCAGACAACGCGGACAGAGGGCTGAAAGGATGCTCGATGCGGGCGAATGCGGGCGCGACACGCGCGAGGACGGTAGGTGGGGCGGGAGGGGAACGGGGGACACGCACGCGAGAGGAAGCAGAGAAGGGAACCGAAAAAGGCAGGGGGACGAGGGCAGGCGGTCTTTGTGTCAGCGCATGCTCGCTTTGCCCGCCGGAGGTATATCTACCCTCGACCCCGCCCGGCCTCTTCTCCACCTGCTCCTCCTTCCCGTCCGCCGCCCTCTCCCGCCCGACGCCCGTCGTCCCAATCCCGCCCGCCGCTCTCGCCCGCCCGCCGCACGTCCGACACGACGGATCGCCCATCGTCCACGCCCGTGCCACATCCCTAGATTCCGGTGCTGGGCCCGATTGCCGCCACCGAGCCCTCATCCATCCTATCCCACCTATCCTCACCTCACATCCTAACACACGCCCCCGCGAGACCGACACTCGCCATGCCGCTTCTGTGGACCCTCGCGCCGCGCTTCACGTTCACCGTCGGTGACGATGGCAGGTACGCTCTCACACAGTCACATCCCGAGTACCCCGAGTCCTCTGCCCGCGACGAGTCCTTCGTCCGCGGCCCACCCTCGCCCGCCGTCCAGTCCATCGCGCCACGCGCGTACGACAGCTACTCCCTCCCCGATTTGCGCCAGGTTTGTCCGGGCGTGCTCTCCTCGGGCCAACTCACCGACGACCACCCGCTCGTCAACACCTACATCGACGCCCTTGCACGCATCGTCCCTCGCCACGCCAACAAGCCGTCGTCGTCCTCGGCATCCACCCCAGCCTCTCCTGCAGCATCCCTCCCTTCTTCCGACCTCGCCACCTTGCCGCAGCAGCCCCAGTACGAGCTCACCCACTGGGTCGCACAACACGCCGGCATCGCCGCAACCCTCACCGTGTCCAACGTCATCAGCCAGCAGTTCCAGCTTTTCCCCTCCGCCACCGCATGCCTTTACGCGAGGGAGATCCCCAAGCTTTCCGAGGCCCAGAAGGAGGCCATCTTTGTCCTCGCCGCACTCAAGGTCATGAACCACCCCACACATCCCGCCCATTTCGCCTTCTGGGCCAAGAACGTCCTCGACCGCACTGCCCAGGTCATCGATTCCGTCCTTCGTACGTCCTTTTTGCTTCGTAGATACTGCTGCGCACCATCTCCATACACTTATATCGGGTGCGTTATTGGTTCCTGAAGGATATGAGCTCATATATGCGCTTTGCAGGTCTCCGGCCGTGTCCGATCTCATCTAGCGTCGGCTGGATGGGTGTCCCGGAGAACACATGGGCCCTCAAGGGCCTCCAGTCGCTGCATGTCCCTGCCCCCGTCGTGAGCCAGAAGAAGGCGGGCGGCATGACGCTCCGCAAGCGCAAGGCTGCTGGTAATACCAGTGCACAGAACGAGCCGGCGGAGGACGAGCTCGACAAGCCCCGCAAGCGCGTCCGCAACACCCGCGCGTCGCAGAAGGCCAAGGCTGCGCTGGTCGCCCTCGCTCAAGAGGAGCAGCCATCCTCGCTGCTCTTGCCCGGCGTTGAGGCGCTCGCCGCTGTCTCCGGCCTCGACGGAACTATCACACGAGACGTGAAGCAGGAATTCATCGCCACGACGCCCGTCCTGCAGGCCATCGGGCTCATGCTCGAGCTCCCATCCGCGTCCTCCGGCGAACTACCCCCTCCAGCCCTCTCTGGATCTTCCTCTCCCCCGGACCATGAGCCCACCGCATCCCCCAACGCGACCCGCCGCTCGACTCGACCCCGCCGGAAGCCCGCGCCGCCCGGCCCGTGCTCGCTCGTCTCCACTCCCGTTTCGACGGTCGACACCCCGCTCCATCCCGCGACGGACATCGCGCAGGTGACGCAGGATAGCGCGAAGCGTAACCGCTCGGGCTCGCGCGGGAGCAGTACTGCCGTTAGCGATGGCGGGTACCCGAGCGAGGAGGGCACAGTCGTCGACGCTGAGATGGACTCGCCAGCGAAGGGGAAGCGCAAGCCAAGCGAGATGGTCGAGGTCAGCTTGGAGGGCGGAGAGGCAGAGAGCACGGAGCCTGTTAAAGCTCCAAAGAGCAAGGCGAAGAAGCCGCGACCAACGAAGCGGGCAAAGGTCGAGGAGCGCGCGGACTCGGAGGACGTGACGGAGAAGGTGCAAGACGTCACTCCTGCTCCGGGAGCGAAGAAGCGAAAGGCCGCGGCTGGCGGCAGTGGGAAGCGCAAAGTGGCGCGGAAGGCGTGAATCTTGCTTCCCTGGCCTGCTCTTGGTCCTTGGTTACCCGCTCCCTGGTTGTTGGGGCTTCTGGCTTCTCCGCCTCCGTCTTCATATCCAAGGCTTGGTCGTCTCGGACGCCCCTCGGTTGGTCGTCTTTTGCCGTTTTCAGCTCCTGCGACGACTTGCTTGCATGTTCCCTGATGGCGTTGGCGTGGCGAGGTTCCGAGTCGCGGTGTACGTACACACGCGCCATATTTATCCCGTATTCATCTATTCCCAAATTGCTTATTCCTCATTCGTATCCGGATGGTGGTACCTCTGTGCGCCCGCGGTTCTGCCCGCGTCTTGATATCCGTTCTATGCGCGCTTTCCTGTCGTCTTCGTTGCGTTTTGCTCTTTTGCTGTTGCTTACACCACCACGCTGGTCTGCCCGTCTCTTTTGCTTTCGCTCCACTGTCGGTCGCTCATCATATCGTCTCGTTCCTATATCTGTCTCCCACTAGCATGACATCGACATCATCACTGTCTCCCCGGACGCACTGCCAGATCCCGTACCTGTATCCGAGTATCACACGCGCTCATCTCACCTCTATCTCCTTTGCCCGTCTCCATTTCATCATCTTCATCCCTCCTCCATCTCGTCCTGCCGCCATCGTCCGGTTCCGTCTCACATCGTCTCGTATTTTTACCGTTGTTCTATCACTCCATCCACGACCGGATTGTACCATATATACCCATCTCTGCACTGCATGTTCCGCGCGCACACGCTACAGTAGTTCGCTCATAGGACATTGTCACGCACCTGATCCTGGCGCGGTCCACATACTGCTCTTCCCTGTGTATAGGTCTCCTCCATCTCACCCGCGCATCTACTGTACCGGGATTGTTTTACGACATCCGCTTCGTCTCTGTGTTCGCCCCGTCTCGGATCTGTTCTTCTCAGCCTCTCAGTGTACTCTAGCCTGCTAGCATAGATCTCAGCCCTATATCCTCTGGAATGCTCTAGATGGAATGGATTGTGTTTCTCCGAGTTTCGTTGGAAGTGCTGTCACGCTGCATCAAGTTGGCCGTCGAACGGATACACTGGCAGTGCGGTCGCTGAAATCGCTAGGGACGCTCGAATATATGGCTAGATCTCGCGGGTGATTGCTCCCGTGTGAATTCGAATGGCGATGCTGGAGGGATCGTCTCGTACGTCCGTCCGAGTCCGTCTCTCTCATGTTTGGCTTACACCAGTGCGCCACCCACACGGGTATGCCCCCTGAAGCTACAGTCCTAATTGCTGAAATGGATGCTTACCAGGATTGCTTCGCGGCTGCTCCAGGCTTAATTCATTGATCGCGAGTGAAAATTTGATTCCGAGCCCGACATTGCTCCGTCGTTCGTCTTCCCGTCCGGATCCGCTTCCTCACCACATCGTTTGTTTGGGTAGAGTCTACACACTCACTTGCAAGTGGGCGGTATATTATACCGAGCGCACTTGCAAGTGCGCAGAGACGCCCAGCCCCTCCGCCGCGTGACCCCTTCCTCAGCCGCCCGCGTTCCTTTCCTGTCGCCCCCGTCCTATTACCTCCCGCCCAGCCTCCATAGATAAGTTTTTGGACATGAAGTAATCACATAGGATGCTTGTATGTATTTTGAAATACTATGGAGAAATTTTCAAAAAAATATTCATGAGTCATGCTCGAACCAACGAACACAAGTTCTCCATAAATACAACAGTAAGTGCCATAGTGACCACTGCTTTCGACTATGTTTTGGACCACCATGCGCTCATTATCTCAGAACTGGGGCGGGCCACGCACCGTACCGATTCTGCTGGAAACTCGGCAATCTCGCTATATGAGTTTCACGCGGCGCTCAAGCCTAGACGACGCGGCGAACCCATATCCGTTTCCAAACACTGCGCACGGTGGCGGGCACTGGCTTGGTCTATGTACCGCAGGGCATGACCCTCGTGGCCACACACAGATATTCAGCTGGACGCTCGTGATCGACGCTACTCTGGAGAGTAAGGAGCGGCTAGTCACGCCTCCCTCAGATGCAGCCCTCAAGTTAATCATCGCCTACTTCATCAGCGAGGCCTGGATCGCGAACGTCTCCTTCACCGCCTCGCGCGCCATCAACTTCTGGTGCCACCTGCCATCGACCCATCCTCGTCAGCCACTCCTGCCCGGAAATCAATCGAACGAATTGAAAGGACACTCACGCGTAGAAAACAGGACACTCCTTCGCGACGTCCGCGTCGTCCTTGACCGTGAGGGTGATGGCAACTCGGTTCCACGTGACAAACAACAGGTCGGCGATGGTGGGCTTCCCGCCGACGAGCCAGCCGTTGTTCTTGGGCTTAGACAGGACCGCATCGAGCACAGAGAGGACGCGGAGAGCCTCCTTCTGGTAGCGCTCAACCGCGGAGGGGATCCTCTCGGGATGGTATATCATAAACCAAACCGCCTGGCCGAAGTACGGGCTGCAAACGCGGCGTGGCTTTCAGCTGGATCCCATGTGCGCGTGAATTCTGGTGTGGAAAGCGGATACGCACCCCTGGCCGGAGCTCTGGAAGAACAGCCACTGGATGAGGCTGTACTTCTCCTTGTCATCCGTGAGTATCAGCCGCTTCTCGGTGTCGTACTTGTCGACGAGGTAGAGAAGGATGGCGTCCGACTCCCAGATCGTGTAGTCGCCGTTGTGGTGGTCGATGAGCGTCGGGACGCGGCCGTTCGGGTTGAGATCGGTGTAGGGCGCCTTCTTGTGCTCGCCCGCTTCGAAGTCGAGGTAGACGGACTCGAAGGAGAGCCCCAGCTCTTCGAGCACGAAAGCGACTTTCCTGTGGCGAAAACGGGATATGGACCCGGAGGTCAGCGCATGTCGATGAAACCAATGTGAGGTAGGAGGGATAGGACGTACCAGCCGTTGGGGCCGGTGGTGTGGGTGTAGAGGGTGAACTGTTTTCCGTGAGACATGTTTCTCGAAGTTGATCCGGAGTGGAAGGCTAACGCGTGCGCTGGCCGTGGACGAGTGAGTGAACTGGTTGTGGGGGTAGGTGGGATGAACAGGCCTGGCCATTTAAGCACACCGAGGAACGAGTCTGCGCCAGCGAAAGTGCGCCCCCCTCTGCTCGACGCAGCGACAATGAGAAGAGGTGTTGGTCATATGGTCGGCACCCCCGAAAGAAGCTTACCAAGTGTTAGACTGCCGGACGATAGCAAGCCGCCAGAGAATAGGGGATTGGTGAGGACCACCCCCTGGGATATCCACAGGCACGACAAGGCATTGGACCGGTTGTTGCGTAGTTGACCCAGGTGAGAGTCTATGGACGGGCGGATCCTCAAAGACGAATAGACGAAGAGCGCGATTCCTCATGACGGTGGGCCGCGGCAGGTTTGGAATATGACTTTATGACTGCAGTGAGTAAGCAGTTCCGATGGACATAATGACTGCGATATACCGGGATATCGGGCGATGTGGGGAGATCCCGGTGATTCGGAATTGGGACGAAGAGAGGGTGATCATGACCAATGTTTCGTCAGCGGTTTTCAGCCAGTCGTCGCCAGCAACACATGGTCGAACGATGAGATGGACGAGGCGAGCGTGGACGCGATGGACCGCATTGCAGTTCCGAGGTAGTGTACATGTTCATGTCACAGTGTGCAGGAAGTTGACCCGTACGACGGACGAACTTACCTGCCAACATGTGATGGAGGATACGACAGCGGTCTGAACTCGACTGTGAGCGACACAGAGCCGGCAAAAATATAGAATGCAGAGCTTAACAGCTGTTCTTCGCATTGCAGTTCATACAGTATTGACCGCGATTCACGTATCACTCTATGGACAATTGTGGTTCGGGAGGAATTTAATTGGGACATGCATCACGGAAAATAGCGAACCTCCTGCAATTAGGCAGAACTGCAGGTGTAAGCAGAAAGCGCCTTCAATAAAAGGTCATCGCCTCCCGGTCCTGCGCATGGAAGGAAGCAGAGAGCTGCTAGTCAGCGTATGACCCAATTCCTAAAAGCACAAGAAATTACCTCGGGTTCGTCGATGAGACACAGCAGCTCCTCCCGAACAAGCAGCGCATCCGAGGCCTCTTCGCTCAGCTCTACCATCTCAGCATCATCGGGCGAGTTGCGAGAGACCTGGAATGCTTTGTCCGTGTGCCAATCGTATGAATTTTCGTCGTCCGGGTCCCCGTCCTCCGTGAAGAGCATCCAGTAGCCGGTCGTCATCAAAAACACATATTCCAACGACGGCATCGACGACACGAGCCTCGACGCTACTGGTCCGAACGGCATCTCGGAGACGGAACGCACCCCCGCGCCCAGGTCGTCCTCGGACATCTCGTCGCGACTGCCGGCATGGACGTGGCTCTCGACGATCAGACGGAAGTACCTGATGCGGAGGTGCGCGATGGAAGGTATGAGGGCGTCCTGGGGAACGTCGACTGTCAGCGTGCGCGACTTCGGTACGATCTTGGCAAACGACAGGAAGTGGGGTGGCAGAGCACGTACCATCAGTGCGTCCCACTGGCACAAATCGCCCGGTGCGGGGTTGCCATGGACGGAATAGCAAAGTACGAGACACAGGTGGGTCAACGTCCCAGCAAGTTCGGGGGGGAATAGTCCGTTAAAGAAAGACGGGCCTCCCCGCAAGGATATGAAGAGAGTGAGCTGCGCCGGAGGGTTCTCGCGCAACGGGATCGTCACGAAATCCTTCCTCTCCTGGAAATAGCCCGACTCGTGGATGGTGAGGCGCCTGATTGGGCACCTGAGGGCGAGCGCAAAGTAGACGATCTTGTCGCACAGGAGGTGGTCAAGGCGCAGCCAGGAGTGCGCTCCCTGAGCCCTCATATTCTCGTCCCGGAAGGATTGGATAACGTCCACGGACATCTCGTATTCCGGATCCCGTCGGCACTCAAGGAAGGAAAAGGTATCGCTGAGGACGGGAAAGATGGAGAACAGGTCGCGTAGTTGCGGAAGACCTGAGAGGGTGCGAGCTGTCAACGATCGGAGTGCAGGATGCTGAGGGATTTGCGAAACATTTTCGCTAGAGCAGAGATACAGATGATCCAGATCGATCACCTCGAGCGTGGGTGCGAAAGGCGCGGTCATAGCTGCGAGACGGATCAATTTATAGCGGTTATGCTCAATCCCGAGGTGGGCACGGAGAACCTTGAGCGGCGAATGGATGCTCCTAATCAACTCAGTCGCCCGACGATCTTCGCGACCTTGAATAGAGAGGGTTCGCAATGTGGTGAAACGCCCCAGAGCAGGGCGAAGCCTAGGATCTAGTTCGTCGAAGAAGGCGGTGACTTCATCAAGCTGCGGGATGTGAAGGCTTTCGAGATTATCCGCGCAAGTGATGATGGCGAGCAGCCAGCCTGCAACCATGGAGGCCAAGTCGTGCTCTTCCGTCTCGATGCTGCAGATAGTGATCTCGAGAGCTCGTACGTGAGGTGCGCGATGGGTTTTGTCGGCGAATATGAGATTGTAGATGCTGCGTGTCGACTCGACGTCTTCGAGGACAATCGGACGAATGCTGAGGAAGTTCTGCATGGCCCTTGTACGCAATGCGGTGCAAGTGCAAGAGAGCGAGAGGATATCGGCAGGATCTGTGAGGACATCACAGGTCTCGCGCAGCACATCCCAGTTAAGCCGGGGTGCCGCAACTTGGATCGGGTGATGTTGAAGCCCTGATGTCAGTGTTTCAGTAAAGTCATTGCTAATAGGACGTAATCACCGGTTTCCATTTCGTGGTCAATTGCAGGATGAGTACAATGTCGCTCCGAGAGAGATCAATCGCTGGCAGTGGCGGTGTCGTTCGTTCCCTCAATGGAGAAGCGCCTGGCTTACCTATTTGACACTTAATTATACACTGGCGGTGACATTACCTCGGCGAAGGTGGCACTGTAGTTCTCAACTGTGCGGCTTCAATACATGGAATGCCTCATTTATTAGTGCGTCTATATATCAAAGCACACACGTTCGGTTCATTGACACGTGCACCAACCATTCTCACTGTCACGGTGATACCCAGTTGCACGGAGCGAGACCGATTCCGAGATACACATCCATACCTGTAACCTAATTCCACATTTAGGATAAAGCCTGAGGGTGGTCCTGAAAATCATGCGTAGTGTGCTCGGACCCCGAGGTGAATGTAATCTGCTCCGCTAGGCTTCTTTGTCCAGGCGCGTTTCGAACCGCCTTGTACCAATTCAACGTAATGATTTCGCTTCGAAAATCTGGACTCGCTCATTTCGAGCTAACCCACTATAGTATATGTACGGACGGGACGTCAGTCGAGAACGACCAAAGAGGGCGAGACAAGGGAGCACGCGACGCTGCAGCTGCCGCAGCTTCCCTGCTCACGGTCGGTTGGTGGCCTGTAACTCTCGGTTGCAGTTGACTCCTCCCGCTGTTGATGAGACAACTCAACATGATCCCTCCCACAGACGATAACGCACGAAGACTGGAGATCATCGTCCAACACTATAAACAAGACTACGAATCCCAGGCGGTTCAGACCGGAAAGCTCCAGGCGGAGAACGTCCACCTTCGAGCGGAAAACGTGCACCTCAAAGAACTCCTCGCGAAGCAACGAGCAGTCCGGAATAATGTAGGTTCATCATCGTCGACTTCGGCAGAAGTACGTTTCGGCGTTCTGCTGAGCTTCGGTGACGCGCTGACCTGGGATCGTGGGGATCAGCAACGTGATGTGTCCGGCGGAGCGCTGGCGTTGAACACGCCCCCACGCTCGAATCCCGGGAGCATCCCCCAGTCCGTCTCCCTGGAGCACCAAGTCCGTAGCCTAGACATCGGAGGTCCTCCGTCGACACCACCCCCTCGCGGTGGTATCGTGGTAAGTAAGCGCTTTGTGTTGTGGCCACGGCTCCGGCTGCATCGGACTGACTTGGGACTACAGGCAGACTCGACAAAACGCAAGATCGCAGCTGATCCGGAACCATCGCCAGATCCCCACCCCTGGTCCAGGATCCATGTCACCCCTTCCAACCCTCGCAAGCGGCAGAAGTCTGTCGCTTACGTCCTTGTCCCCAAGTTGAGTGCGGAGAAGAGACGCGCGTTCTCCAAGGCCCCTCCGCACTCGTCTACGCAACGCGAGCCCAGCCGGGCGGGTCCATCAGGTGTCACGGAGACGAAATGGGAGAGATACGAGTCTGCACAACCTCTGCCCGCAGACCCAGCGGCGCAGGATCTCCGCTCGCATTCACGGGACGTGTCGTACTTTGACATACCGATCCGCTCGTGGTCGCGGCGAAGGCTCGTAGGGTTCGACACGACGTCGCCATCTCCAACCACAGTCTCCGATGCGCCAGGTTTGCAGAACAGCTCGAGCCTCGAACAACGCCCCGGGATGCTCAGTGAAGATGAGCCCGCCGGCGACGGCGACTCTAAGCGTAGGGGCGTGAGTCTGTGCGGGCTTAACATAGTACGGGACGCTGACTCGCGAATTTCAGCATGTGAATGTGTCTGCGAGCCGGCAGCCCTCAGGTCCTCCACCCGCCTCCGGACCAACTGGCCCGGATACCTCGGCGGGTCCAGATGAAAGCTCTGACTCGGAAACCAAAGCTAGCGCAGACGCCGTCGACCGCGTGTGCGAGATCCCCGTCTTCGACGTCAAATTCTCCGACACCTCCATCCTCAACAAACGCGCGAGCCGCAAGCAGCTATGCGAGATCTTTGGCGGCTCTCCGAACTTCACTTGCGTGTCGACGGCCGACGGCCACGACCTCTTCTATCCCGCGCGCACGAACCAGCCGTGGTGTCCGTGCGGTCCGGGCAAGCCAGGGCTGTACATCCACGCGAACCAGAGGCCGCAGTGGAAGGGAGGCGTCCAGACGGTCTTCTCTGCGCTCTACTGCGCTCGGTACCGGTACGTGGGCGAATATATACTAGCGGAAGCCCAGCCGTTGTCGACAGATGAGTACAAGGCTTTGACGCCACGGGTGAGTGTCTCTTTCCGTCTGCCTTGGCGGCCGTTCCAGGGCGTACACTCCAACTCGTGCATCTGTTGACTTGCGCGCCGGGGCGTCGGTGGGGCCGTGTAGGTCAGAAAAAAGTGGGCAAACGACATCCTGGACCAGGCGCAGTACAAGGAGATCCGTTTCCGCATCATGACCCGCCGCGACAAGATGCGTGAACCGACGGCTGAAGAGACCACGGCGGCGCTCAGCGATACCAGGAATGGTTCAAGTTTCAAGGGCACGTTGGCGGCCGAAGACGTCATCAAGGCATACGATAATGGGCACGAGGTGAGTCTCCACGTCTGTCTCTTTGCTTCAAGTCCATCTGTGTTGCTGACTGACTGCTGCGTCTGCTCCCCGATACTAGCGCATGCACGTGTGGCGAATGGTGTGCATAGGGTTTAATGAAGGTTTCTTACGCCATTTGGCGGAAAGGTTATGATAGGGGGAACGCATCTGCCAGTTGACTCCGCGTGTCGCTGAATACCGTTGTGTTGTAGCCCGAGTAGTGCCTTGAACATGAAATTTGGGGGGGTGCGTGTCCAGACTTGTCCTTACCCTGCTCTTTTTTTTTTTCTTTTTCTTAATTAGTTAAGAAAGAGAGGAAAAAAGGACGAGGCAAGATGAAGTGGCCTCCGCTCCACCGTATGATGCCGCGCGCATTACATGTCTCAAGTTCAGCCTGTACTACAATCCGATTTGTCGTACGGGATTAGTAGGCCTCTGAGATGTGCAAACTGCTCGTTGAGTAAATCCTTTTTTTTCCTAATCTGGTTACAGTGAGTAGTGGCCATCTGATTGCTCGCGAACCGAAACACAAAAGGGAGAGAACGCTGTACGATATATGACGTAAACTGCGGCTACGCCGTTCAGCGAGGCGCGAGACTGACCCTGAGGGTCATCTCGGGCTTCGAGGACTCGTGGCTGGTGGTCGGGTACGCGATGCCAGCGAAGTTCCACACGATCGGCTTCTCCTCGGAGAGCTCGAACTTGAAGTTGGACGCCAAGATGGAGAGCACGACCTCTGCAGATCGCGCGAAGGTCAGTAAGAGGTGCACCGGCAGGTCTGACGGGAAGCGGAGAAGCCTTACTCATTTCGAGCTGAGAGAATTTGAAACCGCTATGTAGATGCCGCGACCGACACGTTAGTTGAGACCCCACCGACGAAGACATTAGGAGGGAACGCACATGCACGCGTGTCCGCCGCTGATGAACGTCATCCTGTCGAACGGATCACGTCAGGAAGGACAGCAGCACAGCGAGCGCGGCTGAACTTACTGATTCGCGTAGATGCCAGGGATGCGAGCCTCCTCGACAGCCTTCGGAAGCGGTTGGAGCCAACGCTCCGGCTTCCACTCCAGCGCGTCCTCGCCCCACAGAGCCTTGTAGGTGTTGCACCCACGGAGGTTGAGGAACAAGATCGTCCCCTTCGGGACAGGAAGCTCGGTCAAAACCGTCCCGTCTGTGCAGCGCAAGGGCTCTGAGAGCGGGAGGACGGTGTCGATCTTGGCTCTACAAGCGGAAAATACATCAGTTCACTTCGGGTCATCGGGGGGCGAACAATGAAACGCGTACTCTCTGCTGGATAGGTTGACCGGTGCGTGTCTATGTACGTTGTAAATTAGCTAAACAACGCAGAGCAGGAGGGCAGCTGCAGAAAGAGACTCACAGCCTGAGCGTCTCGCGACAGACCGCGTCGAGGTACGGCAACGCGCAGAGCTCGTCGTACGGGATGTCCCTGCCATACTGCTCCTGTGCCGCATGGAGCTCGGCGCGGAGTGTGGTTTGGACGTCCTGGTTCTGGGAAAGCAGGTGCAGCGTGCGCGAGAGTGCGTTCGACGTTGTATCGACGCCAGCAATGATGAACGTTCTGCGCTCGCAGAGGGGCATGGATCAGTTGAGAACGGCATGCATCGAATACAGCTTGAAGAACGTACCCCATCTGCGCGAGGACCTCTTCATCGGGAAGTCTGTCCTCCGCGGATGCCTTCATGTTTTCTCTCACTATCACGATCATGGTCAAAATGGATGTGACGAACAGAAATGGTTGGATGTCGGACTCACGAAGGATACTCATCACATCCTTGCCCTCTCCAACGGCGTGCAACAAATCGGTATCACCCCGCTCGATCGCAGACTTCTTCGCGAGGTATATCTCCTTCGTTCGCCTGCTCACGGTATCTACAACGTTCTTCGCGCGCTGGATTGTCTTGATAGGAACGAGGTCGAGGAGGAAGCGGCGGAACCAGGCTGGCCCAAAGTATGAGAGGTATGGCACGAACACTCGAACCCAAGGCAAATCGTTCAAGGTGGGGCTAAAAAGGACGCGCGCTCATAATCAGCCCACACTCAGAGGACGGGCTAGTGACGGATGACTGACACGAATGTCTTGACCGCTTCCGTGAACTCATCGTACGAGTCTGCTGTGAGAGGATCGAAGTGATACCCCAGACCCCCTTGACCGACGAGCTCGAGCGCGGTGCGCCCCATCCATCCAAGGATGTCCAGATCCTTGGGCCCATCCTTGACGCGCGTTTCGATGGCGATCCGAAGCTACAACGGTCGGACGATCACGGAAGACTGCGGGTAGAAGTTGGAGCAGCGCCTCACCTTGCTGGCGACGTCGTAGAACAACGGCGTCAGGTTGCGCATGTGCGCTCCCGAGAACACAGGGTTGAGCATCTTGCGCTGCTTCTTGTGACGCGGGCCGAACGTTCCAAGCAGACCCGGTCCGATGATCAAGCGTGACAAGCTGTCCAAACAATTGAAAGCTGCCGATGTGCACCAATAGAGACGGGACCTACCTAATCGCTCGCCTTCCCCTGATAAAATTATCTTGGTCCTTGATGTAGATGCTGTGCAAAGCCTTCGGGTCGTAAACGTGCAACCATCGTGCCTGGTAAAGAAGCGTCGAACGCCATCCAAGATTTTAGGCAAAGTGAGAACCTACACCGAGGAAACTGTGGAACTTGGAAACCGGCCCATAAGCGTGGATGAGGTTATCGATGAAGCTCCAGCTGTTATGTGCGATCATCTGGAGCATGTTCCCTGCCACCATATCGCTTGTCAGCTCCCGTGTGTCCGTAAGTACACGAAAATCGCCACGCACCTGCCAAGATTGAGCCAGAAGGAGGGCCCGGTATCTTGTCCAAGGGAGATCGCACAAAGTAGTTTCGCATGAGACGCCATACTAGATGCAAGAAAATGCCAGACGCGACTAGCAGCGCAAGTTGAGCCATCAGTGAGACAGAATCGTGAATGCGACAGGAGACTCCGAGGGCGTCGTAAAGCCAAGTACCCCCTTATATTAGGTTCCGACGAGCATAGAGAGACGGACCGCTGAGGTAATCCCTTTACGTGGCGGGTACGTCCCGAAATCCGTCGCCAAGCGGTCAATGCAGTACTGCGATCCCGCGATGCCTCCGCGACAGTCGGAAAAGACATACGAAGAGGGATCACAAGGCAGGGTCTCTCACGAAACGTCCATCGTGAGTGCGTACAAACCCTAGGAACGATGAGCATAACTGTTCCAGTCTGAAATACTACGAGGGCCGTCGGGACCGTTGGCCGAGTAGATCCGGGAAACACGGGCATTGTTATTTTTACCCAATCTGGATTTTGTTTTCTCTGACTGCGAACGCGCTGCCGGTGCACCGCGTAAGCCCCACTCCGGTCAGTAACTGAACTTTAAAGTCAACAAGCGAGGAAATACTTACACATGTAGGGTCCTGCGAGGTGGGCCTGAAAACCATGTATAAGGGGTCCGAGTCGGACGCTCAGTTGGGCCTCTTTGTCCGGGCGCGTTTCGAACGGCCTTGTACCAATTCAATGAAATGATTTCGCTTCGAGAACCTAGAAGTGAAACAACGTATACGACCGAGAAGGTCCCAACGAGGCCCACGCCTCAGGGCGCATCGACAGGGTTCCAGGTGACGGCACCTTCCTTGCCCTTGTCCAAAGCATCCAGAGCAGCCACGTCCTCCTCGCTCAGCTCGAAATCGTACACCTGCGAGTTCGAGAGAACACGCTCAGGGTTAGCAGACTTCGGAAGTGGCACGAATCTACGATGCGTGTCGCGGTAAGCCTCGGTCGTCCGGATGCGCCAACAGAAAGTCTCGTACCCGTGCTGAAGGGACCACCGGATGGCGACTTGGGCCGCATCTTTGTTATACTGTGTGTTTTGACTAGTGAGCACATGGAAACAGGGTGGACCAGCCTGATGCCGAGTAGTACCTGTTTCGCTAGCCGCTGGAGGACGCGGTCGTCGAGTCGGCCTCGGACCAACGGAGAGTATGCTTGCACGACGATTCCTTGCTCTTCGCAGTATTTTATGATGGGCCGCTGCTGACAGAATGGGTGGAGCTGAGAGACAATGGTGGAAAATGAGCTATGAGTCCACCAAGGACGTCAGGCGAGTTACATGCCTCAATCTGGTTCACGGCCGGGAGCTCCATTCCAGCAGCTCGTATCTCGTCGATGTGTCTCCCCGAGCTGCAACGAACGAACGAAAGGCATCATAAGTACCCTCAAGACCGCGAAACGCGAGGGAGCGTAAGGCACTGACTAGTTCGACACGCCAATCGACTTGATCTTCCCCGCGTTCTTTGCATCGACGAGTGCACGCCAGCTCTCAAGTCGTCTCTCTTTCCCGGAAAGGGGGCTATGGATCAGGTACAGGTCGAAGTAATCTAGCACGTCCATCAATGCACAAGTTAGCTCCTGGTCCACGCCAGCACCTTAGATCGCCTCACCGTATCCGAACTTCTTCAGGGAATCGTCCACCGCACGAAGCGTGCTCTCGTAACCGCACTCGTTATCGTAAACCTTGCTGGCTGCACCAGTGTCAGCACGGCTCCCGTCCGGCACGGCAGGTGGGAACTCACTGACGAAGACCTCTTCTCTGGGAACACCACTCTGCCGGACGGCTTGCCCGACTTGATCCTCGTTCCGATAGTATCGCGCGGTGTCTATGTGCCTTCATGACTCACTATTAGCCATGGGCATTTCGACGAGTGCACTCGCTAACCTGTATCCGTGCCTCAGAGAGGCCAGGCACGCGGGGACGCAGTCGTAGTTCTCGAAAACTCCCAGGCCCAATATGGGCATCTCATACCCTGCGAATGTGCATGAGCTGAGGCATGTCGTCCATACCATAGGAGGCCCACGTACCGCTAGAGAGACGGACAGTATTTGAGATGGACAACGCGGATCGCAAAGTCATTCCCGTAGAAGCCCGTTCAAACTGGTGTAAGGTAACAGGGGTGACTCGGAGTCATCCTGCGGGGACCTGAGGTCTCTTATGTGTACCATGAGCGAGCGTGCGTATGTCTCTTCTCCGTGGGAGGGCGACGCATTCGATTACCAACCAGACGCTATCTGCCGCTGACTCACCATTCCACAATACGATGTATACGTTGTAGATGAAGGAGCGAGTGTCATCGGATCACAGGTGGGTTCATAGCTGACGTCGCCGTATCCAACAGAGTCTATTATATCTTTCAGAAGACATGACGTGTACCAGGCAGGCCATGATTATGCCGCGTCCTGGAGCAAGTTTGACTCTCGTCAGTTATGAGGCGATCGCGAAGGAATGGACACTCACCAGGAGAAACGTTCGCGGGCAAACGCATGGCCAGACTCCACAAGAGGAGGGAAGAAAGATCGTTTGTCAGCCACCCACAACGAACGCTACTGTCACGAAGCTGTTCCGATCGGGAACGCGGTCGGCGAATCGTACTGCGAAGCACGCGCAAACAGTCGGAAGTAGCACATAAAAGCACACTTGCGCATTAGTGGGGACGGCAGCTACCAACCATAGTCACAGTGCACGTGTAGCCACGTCTACCTTCGGCCATCGACACCTCAAAGGGCATCGATCGGGTTCCAAGTCACGGCGCCATCCTTACCACGATCGAGCGCATCTAGGGTCTTCATGTCTTCGGGGCTGATCTCGAAATCGAACACGTCTGCGTTCGACACGACGCGGTTTGGGTTAGCCGATTTCGGGAGAGGCACGTAGCTGGGCGTGTTACCGTTCAATTACACCTATTCTGCGACGAAGCCGACGGCCGGTGCTTACCCACGCTGTAGGGACCAACGTATGAGGATCTGCGCGGGATCCTTGCTGTACTATACATGGGATGAGCAGACGAACGACGTTTATGCAAGTCCTGACCGCACTTTCTTGCCGGTGTCCACGATGGCCTCGTTCCAGTTGCCACGGATGAGCGGGGAGTATGCTTCGACGACAATGCCATGTTCGCGACAGTAGTCCACGATGTCCTTCTGCTGGCAGAACGGGTGGAGCTAGGAGCGTGAACTATGAGCTGTCTTCGCCACGAACGACAGCGCGAAACTCTGAACATACTTCAATCTGGTTCACCGCCGGGAGCTCCAGGCCTGCTTCCCTGATCTCCTCAAGATGCTTCACGCCGCTGCGATCCCAAACATCGTCAAGAAGGTAGGAGCACCACGTGAATGGCCATGATACTCACTAGTTAGAAACACCAATGTTGTGCAGTTTCCCCATATTCATCGCAGCGATGAGAGCCTTATACGCCTGCAACCGATTCTCCTTCCCGGACAGCGGGCTGTGGATGAGCATCAAGTCGATATAACCTGCACGCACAACCAAACAGTCAGACATCCTGCGCGATCCAGCCGAAACACGTACCAAGACCCAAGTGCTCGAGCGAATCATCGATCGCTTTCGGGGTGATATCGGTACCGTGCTCGTTCCTATCAACCTTGGTGCCTGCATGCGCGCGTTCGGTTCAAAGCGAATGGTGTATCATCATTATCACAAACGCTTACTGATGAAGACCTGCTCACGAGGCAAGCCGCTCTCTCGCACGGCCTCGCCAACTTGCTTCTCATTTCCGTACATCCGCGCAGTATCGATATACCTGGCAGTCGCGTTCGTGAGGTTGAAGATCACGACGTCACCAATCGATGCGCACGCACCTATATCCCTTCTCCAACGCTGCACGAATGGCAGGCTTCGCGTCGGCATTCTGGAAGACACCGAGTCCGAGACGCGGCAAAGAGCATCCTAGAGCGTTACCTGAGTTCGGGCGAGGCGCATAGGCGCGGGATGGAAGTTGAAAAACAGAGTCGAGCGTCAGGGTGGCAGTCGCCATCGCGTTCTTGTGGCGAGTGTTTGGTCAACGCGCAGCTATATACCAGAGCCTAAGGAATGACATGCGCGATGACGCCATCGACAACATCAGGGGTTCGCCGGGGTCGCTAGTGCGCAAAGCGATGTGCCAAAGCCTGCGATGAAATGGTCGAAGACAACAGATTATACTGCACAACGAAGGTCACTATTTAAGACGGACTTCGCCAGACCTTTACAGACCCATCCGCGCTCGCCGTAATGAGCTCTCCAGCTTCAATTGGATGGTACTCAACCCAGGTAACGACCTTTTCATGTACCTTTGGTGGAGGGTTGGGCTGCAGCGGGGCCGCCTACATGTTGTATGTAAGCCCAAAGGGTGCGTGCAGTATGAGGAGTGAACAGAGAAACGCACGTCCACAAGATCCCACGCCCACACCTTCCCCTCCTCGTCTCCACACACAACACTAGCCTCTCCATGCCCGAAACACGCGCGAATGCGGTAAGACGAGCTTGCATGACCCTTGAAGTCGTTCAGCATCTTCCCCGTCGACATGTCCATGAGGCGAACGTGCCCGTCCAGTGCCGTCGCGAGGTAGGTCTGGTTGTCTTGGGATGGAATAACAGCGGTGACAGGGTCTAGCGAGGCATGTCGGTCGGTGTTCTGCTGGAGGATACAAAAAGTAAAAGGACGTACTTCCGATGAAGTCGCTGCGTAATTCACCCATTCGAAGGTCGTACGTTCGGACATGGCCATCCACGGATCCAGTGCAGATGTATGAGGTGCCGACATGGAGGGCTTGGACAGCGTCGCGTGCCTCCTCCAGAGTTTGGATCGGTTGGCGGTTCTGTGATCTACACGTTTCCGATGAGACTAGCTATACATTAAGCTTCACGCTTCAGAACGACGCACCTCAGATCCCACAACCTAACGGTCGAGTCGTACGATCCTCCAACGGTCTAAGCATCTCAGGCTCTCCCTTCGCGTCCCACTAAGAGAGAGACTCACCACTGGCAAGCACAGTCGCATCCTCGTTGAACTCTACAGCAAAGATCTTTCCCATGTGTCCCGATATCCTCCGTATGGTCTGTCCTGTCATCACGTCCCACAGAAAGACCTGCCGGTCCCCTCCCGAGGACGCAAACCGACTGTTGTCGTGTGCCCTGCCGAAGGCGGGTCAGGCCGGCGTACACGCACTCGAACACAGCACAGGAGGTACTCACACAGTGACAGACAAAACCTCATACCCATGCGCTGCGTAGGACTTGATCTCCGTGCCGAGGTCGGGATTCCAGAGTCGCACTGTGCGGTCTTGCCCGCCGGAAATAACATACTTGGCAGTTCCTTTCGCGTATCGCGCAACATGCACTGGTCCTTTATGATTCGAGAGAGTTTTATGTAGAGTGCGAGGAGTTTGTGCAGGACCGCGGGAGGGTGCCATGATGGAGGTTTGCTGAAGAGTTCCACGCTCCTGAGCGCTCAGCTGCTCTGCTCGACAACCACGACCGTAATTCCCGGATTCACCAGGTCCTACTTACTGGAAAAATTTCCATTGCACACACTACATGCTAAAGGATCTTCTGGGACTTCAACACCTGAGTTTTGATTTGGAATTCAAAGGAGAGGAGCCTCCAACGAGGCCACGTCGCCGTGCCGAGACGCCGGTTTGCCAGTACCCTTCTTGGAGGTGACCGTCTCGACGTCCTCGAAAGCTGTCAGGGCCAGGTTCATGCACATCTTGGCAGGACATCGCTGCTATCAGTGCATACTAGGACTAACCATATTAGTTGGTCTTTTCAGTAACCAAAAGATCAGCTTCGGGCTTGATGATCGGAGTCACTCCGTCATACCATTTCTGTCGTTGCGATGTCGTTGCAGATCCGGCGAGAAACCTTCATATGGACACAACCCGGCGAGGTGTGTCACCTTCCATCCAGTGATGCACCAAACTAATCAATTGCTCAGCGGCGGCAGCACACGAGCAATGGAATACACTCTGCCCCCTATTAAATCACCTGCCGTGCGGAACGATGCCACAGCCCATTAAGTATTACACTAGTGTAAGTACAGATACATACGGTGAACCCTGATCCAAGTCCATAGCAAAAGAAAACGTCAAGAAACCCTTCGTAACAGACAGCAACCCAGCGTTGACCATCACTGCTCCTGCGTCTGGTCCCTGGCAGCGCGAATTCTAGCTGAAGTGCGCACCGGGCCTGAGGGGACAGCCTTTGGCTTCACGACCTTCAGCTTCACGGCCTTTGGCACCTCCACTTTAACCTCAACGTCGGGCTGGGGAGTCCCAACCCGCGTGGGCCCTCCGGAGAACGGCGTGCCGACGACGGTGCTCTCTGGAGACCCGGCGGCTGCGGTCATCCCGCCCAAGCACGGGAGCACAGGAATTGCATCCGCGACCTCGCGTGTTGCCGGGGTAGGAGACGACGGTGCGGAGCGAGGCGGAATGCGGATGATGCCCGGGGAGGCAGAAGGTGGCAGGGATTGTTCGGGCACGGGTCCAGAGGGCGCGGATGGTCGACAGGTGCGTTTGCCTTTCCTCATCGTCAACAGCTTCCTGGCCCGGGCACGCTTCGGGCGGGACTTGTTCGCGATCTGAGGGGCGGCTGGATGCACCTCCAATCCCTCGCCCATGTCCTCGGCCTTGTCCACCATTTCGACATCGATCACCATACCCTCGGGCTCGTCCACGACTGGCTCTACGATCACCGCCGGAGCGGTCGATGGCCCGCTCTCCGTTGCAGTGGATGACACCTCTACGACCTGACATTTTCTCGGCGACCGACGCGCTGGGGTGGTCGTGGTCGGCGCAACCCGTCTCCTCTTCGTCGATGGTGCGGACGCGCCGTCTTCCGCTACACGTTTCCTGCTTGTCCTGGGGCTTATCCGAGGCTGGCGCTCGCCCTCCACGGATGGGTGGGGTATCTTGCCCTTCGCGGTCGTGAACCAGCCCGCATGCCACACGTTGAGGACACGCCGGGCCATCTCCACATCGATCCAGGCCACCTGGTCCGGGACATAGATCTCCTTCGGGTCCGCATCTGCAACCACCAACCAACGTCGGACGCCGCGCTCACACTCCGATGACGACAAAAGGATTACTCACGGACAACCCGGTCGACGAGCGCGGCAGTTGTCGCGAACGCGTTCTTGGACCAAAACGCCCAGTGCGCATCATGAGTCCAGCGCGAGAACACGGCAAGGGCGGCGAGGGCGAAGATAGCGTCGGCGAGCCTCGGGGTCACCCCGTCCCCGAGCGCGGCATGGACGTCGTCGACGCGCGCGATGCCTCCTTTCTCGAATCGCCACCAGGTCACTGCCCTGTGCTTGTGTGCCGTGTGCCAGGCTGGCTTCGAGTACTCGCCGACCTCAGCGGCGAGGGCTTCGGCCTGGAGGAACTTGCGGGCAATGTAGACGAGGAACCGTTGGACGCACGGGTGGTTTGCAGAGATGGACCCGTCGGACATGATCCCCGGGGAGAGCTCGTGTGGAATGTGGACGGGATAAGCGTCGTAGGTCCTTCCGGTGGACGCGATGGCGGCATTGGAGAAGGTGGTGGTTCGTGCTGAGATCGACATTGGTCGTGGTGGAGTGGTATGTGCGTGGATATGGATAAGGATGTGGTGGGTATGCGATGAGGGGGTATCGTCGTGGCTCGGGGGTGCAATGCAGGGTATGTGGTGGTCGTCTGAGCTGGTGGATGAAGAGAACAAGAGGTATGTGGGCCACACTCACTTAAAGCACCAGGCGCTTCGGACTGCTAAAGTGGGACGCGTTTAGAGGCTCGTGACCGCGGCGCACGCGTCTTGCTTTGTTCCCGGGCCACTCTGCTGCGGTGGCCCCTTGGACGGAGGTTTCCGAGCGGGGATTATTAGGGATTATAAGGATGGATGTCGGAGCCGGGACCTGCGGCTATGCGACAGTCGTTAAGAGTCGTTAAGGAGGACGAAGAAGGAGTGGATGGGCGGAAGCCGGGGATTCGTGCTTGGAGGACGGCCATGTTTTATAGCTCGGCGACCGGACCACAGACAATTGGATGACGACCAGGAGCAGACACACAGCATTCGAGGATGGATCGCCGAACAGACTGACGGCGGCGTTGGGAGAGACAAGACGATGCATCGCGAGATCGAGAGACTCGGGATGGCCACTGCTCACGAGTGGCACACGCGCCAATCGCGTTGCTTTTGTTCTGGAATGGTGTGCGTGGAACTGCATGAAACGAGGCGATTATCTTTACTGACCAACGTGATGTATTACCTAGGCCTAATTTCGCGGAAAATCGAACGTTCAACGTTCAAGGTTGAAGCTTCAAGGTTTGGCACAGTGCAGATCCCCCAGCCGATACAAAGCGAGCGAGCTCGGATTCGAGGAATCCTAACAGGGTACCAAGTAACGATTTCCAAACACCCCTGGCACCTATCCTGTCCTTCTTACTACCAGGTACCCGGCACCGCCCCGCGCCTTCGACATTCAGGTTACAATGCCTCGGTTGAACGCTATCTCTATGAAAGTCAAAAATTTTGATTATCAACGCAGAACGGCCGAAGAATGCGTACGTCGTGACTGTTGGGATTCAAACACGAGCGCATGGACCTGTCCGCACTAACATGATGGCGCAGCTTCCGTCCGAGATCTGGACGGCCATCTTCGACTTCTTCGCCGACCTTTCCGACCCTGAGGAAACACGCACTTTGGTCGCCGTGACGCGTGTCTGCCGACTTTCCAACGCGGAAGGGGAATCCGCCCTCTACCGCACGTGTCCATAGGCCCCAGTCTGCCGCAAATCTGGAGGTTTTTAGAAACCGTTCGGAACGACGGGCGATGCGCGGCGGCGACACGGTCGCACCGCCTCAACATCCTGGATAACACATACCTTCAGTGCGAGGAAGCATTCGACACCTCGCAGCTGAAGGAAACGCGGGAATGATACTTTTGGAGCGATCTCGGAGGACTTGCGAATGCTCGTCAGCAACATGCTCGGCGACGCTACCAATCTCGTCGAACTCGAGTTCTTCGTAATCCGACACCGAGCCGTACGATCACCGGGCGGCAAGCGCTGCCCACCGCGACCTAGAACGTCGCCGGCCTGCACGCGCTCGCTAAGGCGGCCGGCAAGCTCTACTTCGGCACGGCGACGGACAACCCGGAGCTGATGGACACGCCGTACGTCGCGATCCTCGACGCAGATGTTCGGCCAGATTACGGCCGCGAACAGCATTAGGGCTCTGCAACTCACGTTTAACGGGACGCCCGTTTTTTTGACGGTGCGAAAACGGGAACACCCGTCAAGATAAACGGGCGTTTTTTCCGCATTCGGAAGACGGAACGCCCCGTTCCGTTTAGCAGACGAAAAACGGGGCGTTCGAACGCGTTTTCTGATCTGTTTGGGAAATACCGACGAAATGGCTGGGAGGAGGGCGCGCTGAGGACGCGCTTGATTCGCACAGCCAATACAAATTAATTATCTACTGTTCCAACGCATCAAGCCGCTCACGAAGGTCGCGGCGCACAAGCAAGAGCTGTTGCTTCAACAGCATGAGGGCACGGATGGTATCCGGCTTCAGGCTTGCACGCCGGAGTGCAATTGTGTCGCGCGCGCCAGAGAAAATGCACTCGACGGCAACCGAACACCCTAGAAAGAGTAGTATAGTCAGAGATGTACGCGCGGGGAAAGAATTGAAAGGAAAGAAAGAGGACTTACTGCCAGAAGCTTCAGGCGTTGAAGATTGAACGTAGGTGACACTTGCTGGCACATGTGGCGAGTTCGAGTTCCACTGAGAGTACATGAAGCAGACTGGGACACGATCTGGTTGTCTGACGGGGAAGAGACCGGGGATGGGGTGAAGTTGGGGTCGGATGGATAAAGAAGGTTGTCTGTGTGGATGGCGGACGGTTGCTGGTGCGACAGGACACGTCTAGGAGGGATTCTGTTCCATCTCGCCACCGCCGCGACTCCTCTTAACGATTTCCTCAGTACCCTCGTCTCAAGGGAACCGAATGCACTTGAAACGTGTATGCAGATGCATCACCTCTCCACAGTCTCGCTTGAGCTCTCACTGGGCTCCAGCTGTAGGTTCTGGGACATACCTCGTTACCCTCGACTAGCAGCCTCTCCTCTGACCCAACTAAAAGCCTTCCCGCCTCCAAGCATACCAACGAGTGACCCTTTGAACTGTTTCAGACTCACGAAAAGTGGGGAGGGGCGGGCCCCGCCCTCTCCGCTAGCTACCCGCGATGGACCTAGGACGTTGGGCTGGATGTTCCGCAGCAAGCAGAGGTTGCTGATAGCAACCTGAGGCATGTCTTCAGCGACGGCACCCGAGAGAAGTCGAGAGTGGGGAGGCATAAACAAGATGCATAATCATACAGACAGAGTACAAATATGGACAGAAAAACGGGCGTTGAGAACGGGTAGACGGGCGTTATTGGGTGCAAACGGGGCGTTCAAAGACGGCTGCCTGATCTGGGGAAACGTCCTTGGAGACGGGGTCGTGGGACCCGTTTGAACGGGCCGCCCGTCTTTTTAGACGGACGCCTAAACGCCCGTTTTAAACGGAACGATGCCGAGCCCTAAACAGCATGAAGTGGGACGCGACCGAGCCCGAGCAGGGCGTCTTCACGTTCACGCAGGGCGACCAGATTGCCGCGCTCGCCACGAACTTTGGACGGCTACTGAGAGGTGCGTCGATGGGTTGGCTCGGCGCTGCGGAGAAGGCTGATGTTGATGGTGGTATCGGTGTCCAGGGCACAATTGCGTGTGGCACCAGCAGCTTCCGAGCTGGGTCACGGCTGGGAACTTTAATGCGGCCGAGTTGACGTCGATCGTCCAGAACCACTGCAGCACCGTCGTGGGACACTACAAAGGGAAAGTGTAAGTTGCGTCGCATTTTTAAACGACCGGATATTCGCTAACCGAGCTCTAGTTGTACGTCGTCCTCGAGTCCTTGCCTTGCAGGATGCTGACCATCCGACCACGGACAGCTAGGATGTCGTGAATGGTGAGGATCGATGCGAGACTAGCCGTATTCGCGAAGAGTTGCTTACGGCTTCGGCGCAGAGCCTCTCAACGACGACGGTATCTTCCGCCAGGACGTCTTCTTCGACACTCTCGGAGAGAGCTACATCGCGACCGCTCTCCGCGCAGCGAAGGCCGCGGATCCTAACGCCAAGGTCTACATCAACGACTTCAACATCGAAGGCACAGGTACGGCGGTGCTGACCTCCCAGTAGCCTCGGCTAATGCATCGCAGGCGCGAAGGCGACCGCCTTGAAGAACCTGATCACATCTCTGAAGTCGCAGGGAGTGCCCATCGACGGCGTCGGCCTCCAGTCGCACTTCATCGTCGGAGAGGTCCCCACGACGCTCGTACAGAACATGCAGGAGTTCGTCGCCCTCGGAGTCGAGGTCGCGATCACCGAGCTCGACATACGGATGACGCTCCCTGAGACCGCCGCGCTCCTCGAGCAGCAGAAGGCCGACTACCAGACGGTCATCTCCGCGTGCCAGGCGGTATCGAAGTGTGTCGGGATCACCATCTGGGACTTCACGGATAAGGTTTGTTTGCCTGCGCTCGCGACGTGGTGGTGAATGATCCTGAGGCTGACGGGGGCGTTCAGTTTTCGTTTGTTCTCAGCACCTTCCCAGGTCAGGGCGCGGCATGTCCTTGGGATCAGGTCAGTGAGCTTCCAATGCTGCCGAGCGGCGCTGTACTGACCTCACGTATAGAGCTAGGAGGCCGGCGTGCGATGGGATCGTGGCAGGTTTCTGAGTTCAGTACCAGTGGCCATACCAGGAACGACGAGCACCAAAGCGTCGGGTACACCTATGAGATACGCTGGTCGGCATCCCTACGAATACAGCTATCTTCGAAAAACGAAAGAACTACTTACCATGCATGTACGTGCATTCGCGACGTGAGCACTGAACAGTAATCGAGTCGATGAAGGCTGTCCAACAGTATCAAGCTAGAGATTGGCCGAGATGCTCCCATGCGCGCAGACAACTATGAACCACGCAACCACAAGCTCGCAAACGTTGGAGTAGACCAGGATGGGTTAGCGTGTGAATTGACGTCCAGATACGAGATACAGTGAACAAGAACGGTAGTACATTGAAACCAAACGACAGCGATGGCGGGATATTCATAAAGTAAAGACACATGGCGCGACGACGAGGCTCCTAGTACTGGTGATCATCGTCAGTAAATGATGGGAAAGCGCTATCAAATTGTCCACGCACCTTCTGACGATCATCGAGATACCACTCGAACTCATAGCACGGTGGGTACTCCATGTCTTCGAAAATGTCGCAGGCTCGTTCCCACATTTCGACGGTGATGTGACGAAGGTCGTGGTTCGAGAACAGGGTGAGAAGTGACGAGCATCCCCACACCTGCACGAGATCCAACTGCAGACCCGTCTGGTTCTTGAACCAGATGTCGAAGTTTGCATACGTCGGGAGCGATTTCACCTCTCCAGCTTTTCGGCCCAAGCATCCGCCGTCACTGGCATAGTGGATGGCAATCCCGATGCGCTCGCAATATTTGAAGATGTATTCGGGCTCGAAAGGGAGGCCGTACCAGCACAGAGGGAGTTTGCGGGGGTCATCGACATCAACGATAGTGGGATTGAGGAAGGTGGGAAGAGAGGGTCGTGGGAGCACCTTCCGTACGACGTCCTCCTGCGCCGTGTTATCAATTTTGGACCACAATAAATACAGATATAATCGAGAACTCACACCCCACACAAACTTGCGCAGCGGCTCCTTGCAGGGTTCTTCCGCCTCATCGTCCGATTCCAGCTCGTCATCACTCGAATCGTCGCCTAAACACGGGTCTGCGTCGAAGGCGGGGGTTGACAGAGGGGAGAGAACGGGAGTCAATGGTGCAGGAGCAGTGGCAGCCATCGTGGTCGTGGTTGTGATCGAACGTTGGAGGGAGACGCTGGGGCGCGCAAGACGCCTAAGAAGGCTCCACGTTCGCACCATCACATGATAGAAAGAGATAAGCGCTCAGAACAAAGGAACCACCACCAATCGATCCTGGCTCGACCTTATGCACACAGCCGTCCAGGCGTGCCCTGAGGGACAATAGGATCAGCGGAAACGGCGTGGGAAGCTCTCTGAAATTATAAGGGCATCTCACCGGGTCAATCTCGAATTTGCTCTTGAACTTCATCAACCACACCTCATCCCTCCACGTCCTCAGCTACTCTCCTCATCCAACCTACGCGTTCATTGGTGAGTTCTCTATGTATATGTATTTACATGAACTAACGCGGTATATGGAAAGTCTTGGCCCAGTCGCCGGCTCGAACCCGAGTCATGTCGTCGAACCCGCCATCTGATCAGAGGCTACAGGAGCTCCTGGTGCGTTATCTCTCGATCTAAGTATCTTTAACATGAACACAGTATAACCAAGTCGTGCAGGACGATGAAAACGTCGTGGTTCTCAAGAAGTCTACATTTTTCCGCACTCTCAACCTCTTGTTTGAGTACGGCCAGAAACCCGGCAATCGCACTAGGGAGTCTCGCACCTATTCAGCATGGGAGTACATCTTACATACTTATTGCAACACCTTCGACATAGACGACTCCGCTTTCAGCTGCGGTGCACAGCATGCTTTTGTCGATTGTCAAGTCTCGAACGGGAAGAAGCGAATCGAATTCTGTCTCCCCGACTACGTCTTGCTCTTCCATACCCCGACAGCCGCACACGGGAAGCAACGCCACGTGTTTGTGGTTGGCGAGATAAAACCATTGGGCAATATAGAACCGGAGACAGAGAAGGGGCGGGACGCGGCAGGACATATCTTTTGGAAGACTGGGAAGCAATGCGCTAACCAGGCACAGCTTGCTTTCCGAGAACACCCGGAATTGGAGATAGTCAATGTTCTACTCATGTGCAGTACCTGGTTCACCGACGACACTTACGAACGCTGTGACATGGTACAGGAGCCATCTTCTCATGACGCCAGTTCTTCTACTGCGGGTCCGTCGGCCAGCCACACAAATCTTCATCAAGGGGCTGGGGACGTATCATCCATTTTCCAGGAACTGGATGACTCTCGTCCAAACAAGCGGCGGCGTACGAGATCAACAGGTAGGACATCCGTTTTATAACACTGTCGAAGCTTATCAAGACTGTTTTGTTGACTCCCACAGTTACGTTCACTGACAAGGCTGCCAAGAAGCCCGGAAAAGGCAGGAAGAAGGCGCCAATTGCAATACGTCAGAATACTGAGGCTGGCCATCAGCGCAATCGAGAGCCAAAAGGAGCAAAGAAAATCGTCGTTCACAACATCTTCCAGCTCCCCCGAAAACAAGCGCTTAACCCTCACTTCCTTTCCTTCCTCGAACGAACAAAGCAGGCATTGAAACTCCCGCATGCCAGCCAACTCACGACACAGAAGTCATGGTTCGACTTGCCGGCCGGCTTTACACTGGAAGGCGACGGACACGACGAAGGTTTTGTCTTGCCGTCAACGGCAAACAAAGTAAGCCAGTTTGCCACACGCATATTATTGAGAAGCACGCATCAGATTCTGACCAGATCTTTGCGGCTCAATTGTAGGGTTCTACCATCGTAGGGAATGCCCTCGATGAAGATGATGGTGCAGAAGTTGTGGAAGATATCGTGCGCCTCGACGAAGACCCTTTCATTGAAGACCTCCCTGTGACCCCAGCAAACGGGGATACGAAACTCAACGATGTGAGTAACGCCATATCAGTTGGCCTCGGGCGGCTACGCAAGCTAATGTCATACAACCTAGTTTCAAGTGAACGCGGTCTTGACAGGGCATGGCATATTCCGCCGCGGTAATGTCACCCCCGCTCGTCCCGCTCGTCCCGCTCGTCCCGTCAAAGTCTTCGACAACGCTGCGACCCGACTCCCTGCGATGCAAGGTACACATGAAGACGACCAGGTGGCTTCACGCACCCCACGCAGTAGCCTTCGACCTGAACCCGAATCATCGCCGGCTGGAAGTTCGGCCGTCCCGGATTCCAGTCCAATCGCTGCTCGTACACAGCGCGTGGGCAGGCCGCAAACATTCCATCTTCCCCCCATTCTGAACCAACCCAACAACTCTTTGAATCTTCGACTTTCTGGGAATCCACGGAAACGTGCTCACACCCCGGAGGTGAATACGCAACGAGCGCCTTCGGACCACCTACCATGCATCACGTCTCCCGGGGGTAGCGATAACCCACTTTACAGCCCCATTGCTACTCAGGCCCGTGGTGCCAGTGGCTCCAGCACCACTTTCGACCTCACCACTCCATCCGTGGGCCTGTCCGGTGCCCATCCACAGCAAGAGGGTGGCGGTCGCGGCACTCAGGCCTCGGGCAGCCGGGTCACGCAAGGTCCGGTAATCGGGTCATCTCCCGACGACGTGAGAAGGATGCCTGGAGCTCCTTCCCACCATGAATCGCTTCCTCTGCCATCCGCCGAGTCCTCGACGACTGCTGCTGGTAACACGTCCCTCGAGACTGTGGCTACGTATCCCCGTGATGATGGTTCCGACGTCGCTTTCGGCTCGAAGTCCACCACGCACTCCGCGAGCTTGGCTGGCTCATATCCATCCCGAGACCTTTGCAGTCCCGCAACTCAGACAGATGACAGCCAGACGATCCAAGATCCGGGACGCGGCTTATCTACCGACGACACAAGACACACGCTTGGCGGGTCTTCGCTAATCCCATTCCCTGTTTCAACCTCCTCAGACTCTGGCGTCGCCTCGAACACAACTGTTGACACTGTAGCTGCACGCCCCCGCTATCGTAGTCTCAGCTACGGTAGTCCCCGCCCAGACGACGACCGTCCACCTCAAGACCACGGAATCCGCAGCTCTGAAGCTTCTGACAGCGGGGCGACGAAGGAGACGGACGGCCAATCTCTCGATGCTGCCGAGGGCAGCACGACCGTAGGCCGACTGGTGGGGCTAACCGAGAACCTTCGCATCACTGCGAACATGCCCAGGACGGTACCAGAGTCCGTTAATGGTGGTCCAAGCATCACCTTCGACTCCACTGCTGCCTCCGCAAGCACTGCTGGCTCAAATCCACAACGAGACGGTGGCGATCCAGGTCCTCAAACCTCGGGCAGCCACGGGACGCAAGATCCGCAAAGCGGGTCGTCAAACGACAGCTCTGCAGGTCCGCCCGACATTTCTTCCTATCATCCCCCTCTTCTCTTGCCCTCCACAGAACCCTCAGCCGCCCATGACACCAACGCCAACACCGAGGTCATGGAGCAGGCTCGTGCTAGTGATACCGGCTTCGCGTTCGACACCACCGTTACCTCACCAGGCCTTGCTGGCTCACGTTCACGCCGACGCTATGGCGATCGCGGCGCTGCTCAGTCCTATAGCAGCCTGGCGTTTCGTCCGCGACTCGATGCTCAGGCGAGCACCGCGACAGTCGACGGGCTGGCGCGGCAGATCAAGAAGCTTCGCATGGCTGCGAACATCCCCAGGGACACGAACCGTCCAGCCGTCCGGGAGAAGAACATTTACTCGGATGAACATCTGATCTTGATAGCCAATGGTCTGGCCCCCAAGACACCCTACGGCAAGAAGTTGCTGATGGACCGGCTCCGTTCCGATGGCTTGAACCAGACGGAGATCGGTATCAACTACAAGCGATTCTGTGACTTCCTCGACGAAGTCAGGTCTGCCATCGTAAACCACTGGTTCCCAACCGGGACTGCCTTGGGGAGGGGCACGGGCAGCGGCGGCGGTGGCGGATGGCCGTCCGGCAGCACGCCATTCCACGATACTGATTTTCTCCTCAGGGCTCATAAACAATTCGAGGTAGACAAGCGCGGTGCCGTAGGTCAGGGCCCCGGTCAGGCCTCGAGTTCGGCAGCACGTCCACTTGCGCCGGGACGTACGAGGGTGAACAGCTGGAGCAACGGTGTGCCACCGATGGACAATCCGAGCTATGCAGCTTTCTGGGCAGAACATCCTGTGAGTGTGTCCTTGACACGTCGTCTGCAGTTTCGGAGTGTTCACTTACGTTCTGTGCTTCTCTTCGCAGGATCCTCGAGTCCGGGAGAGAGCAACCGAGGCTCTGGCCCGATCGCGCACGAATGCCAGTGGAAAGGGGAAGGGGAAGTCGTAGTTGACGGTGTGGTCGGGTTCTGAAGAGTTTCGAGTCCAAGTTGACGGGAGGTCGTGGAATAGTAGTACCGAAACGAGCGTCGTGTTAATCATTTGTACTGCTTGTGATACGTAACTGCTGTAGCAAGTATTTGTGCCGTCAAGAGTGTAGCCAGATCTGCGTTGTATGTACGGTAAACATGTGTATAGACGAACGTCACTGTCGATCCTTGCCGTCGTTGCCGATCAACCGCTGATCGAGACACAGACGCATCCCTGCGCCCACAAGAGTCAAACCGCTCAGAACGAGGAGCGTCGTAACCTTTTTGGTTCGACCGGCGCTAGAATGATGACATTCAGACAAATCAAGGGGCATCCAGAAGATTCAGTGAACGCGATAGGTTCTATAATGAGAACGGCCAACAATAGCAGTGGTAAGCTGCTTCTAGTACTGATGCCGATTGTGAGGAGATAAGTTGGGGCACGCCAGGAAGATGCTACACACCTTCGTACTCCGATCAAGATACCGCTGCAACTCATACTCCTCTGGGTAGTCCATGTCGTCGAACACGCCACAAGCGCGATCCCACATCTCGTCGGAGATGCGAAGCATCTACATGCCTTGCGACGGCCCAGTGTTGAAGTTGAACGGCATCTCCATGCCGGTCACACTTGCCAGATAAGCTCCCCAATCAGCCCACCTACGCGCATCGATCTCAGCTCAGCATCTACATAGAACAAGGCAAACAAACAAGGAACGCATTGGAGAGAGGTAGACGCTGAAGACCACACCATATTGTCCTCGAACATCATCAACGCGTCGGCGTCCGCGCTCGATCCCGGAGCGACCATTGCCTGCTCCACTACCTGAGGAATTGGTATCTGATGTCCATTCACGTCCGACGACGACGGGTCAGACGCGGACATGGCGACCAGCAGTTGGCTATACTCGATGATGGACATGTTGAAGAACCCGTTGCCGCTCCCGTCGCTCGGTTAGGGCAGGGGGATGGTTGCGGAAGAAAGGTCTTCGTTTCGATGGGGGTCCGGATAGTACGTCTGCTGGTGGTGCAATTGCGGCGGGAAATGCAGCTGTTCTTGCGCAGGACCAGATGAGAACGGCGAACTGAAGCCATGATGGAATGGGACCCGTCCCAGGTCTTCCGTGTGGATTGGTAGCTGAAAGGACAGGTCCATGGGGAAGTCGCCGTTCATGGCCTCACACCCGTCCGCAGAACGCGAGAAGTGCGACTCGGAGGAAGTCAGAGGAGGGGCATCCGGGCGGCAAGCGGATCCTCAGGGATGATAATAAGGGATAACGTTCGCGATCTAAAGCAAATGGCAGCATGGGGGACGCGATGGTGGTATAAAACACAGTCGTATGCATGATAGAGTACACAGCAGCTCGAGCGCACCTGCAGGAAAGCTTCACACACTTCTCAACTCCGATGGAACTGCGGATGTGGATCCTGAGCGTTATCGCGGCCTGTTCTGTCCCGCAGTTTCTGTGGAAGCTACAATCAGTCCGGACCGTCACTAGAGGGAAGGTGACATAAGTACCTCGCCGGGTAGCGTCCTCCAACAGCTGGGCATCAACGTGCTCTGCGGGGAGCTGGACATATCGGACTACCGAACCACGTATGAAACAATTCTTGACCGCCATCTGCGCCAGTGGGCAGGATGAGGGGGTGCAAGACAAAATCGAAGGGTACGCATCGCACCATATGGGGGTGTCTCGCCTCGTCCAAAACCGTGATGTTATCCAACCGGATGTTGAGGAACCTTCGTCCAATATGAGTGACGCCAGGTTCGATATCGTAGCTGCAAACGCAACGCACTGGTCGACGGACTTCAAGGTGCCGGTAATGGAGAGGTCGTTCTTGAGCTCGACGATGACTTTTTGGTCGGTGAGTGTTTTGAATACTGAGAAGATCAACTGATGTGGTCAGCCTTGCACGCGAGAGCAGAGAGAGCAACGAGTTATGTATACCATGATTGACGCGGAGGACAGAGCTGAAACCGATACGTTCCCCTCGGATGCTGGTGCCAACAGGCGCTTGGACTTGTGATCCACGTGGCACGATTGGAGGTCAGCGATGCTGCAGCGACTCTTTTCCTGGTGACTGGTTCCACCTCCAATGCTGCCTGGTGCCATAACCGCCGTTCGACCCGAAAGAAGCGCTTTGCGAATACTTCAGCACCCCCTACGCCAGCCGTCGGGCACAACTGTTGCGCAGAAGGTTAGCAGAAGAAACGGCTTTGGACTGTCGAGAGGGATCGACCATGCCTCGGCCTCGGAAAACGCACATCGGTGGATATCCACCTAATGCGAAGCCAGCGCGGCGAGCGCAGTGGGTTATTCTTGTTTGTAGGTATGCCTCGTATCCTTCCAAGGGGCAATGATCATTGTGCGGCCCCGTTACGTATACGTTGCCAACGTCAGTCGTATAAATTTCATCCAGTAATGCACCAAACTGATCAAAGCCTCAGCGGCGGCAGCACACGAGCAATGTAATACACTCTGCCCCCTATTAAATCACTTGTTGTGCGGAACGTTGTCACAGCCCATTAAGTATTACACTAGTGTAAGTACAGATACGTACGGTGAACCTTGATCCAAGTCCATAGCAAAAGAAAACGTCAAGAAACCCTTCGTAACAGACAGCAACCCTGCGTTGACCATCACTGCTCCTGCGTCTGGTCCCTGGCAGCGCAAATTCTAGCTGAAGTGCGCACCGGGCCTGAGGGGACAGCCTTTGGCTTCACGACCTTCAGCTTCACTGCCTTTCGCACCTCCACTTTAACCTCAACGTCCGGCTGGGGAGTCCCAACCCGCGTGGGCCCTCCGGAGAACGGCGTGCCGACGACGGTGCTCTCTGGAGACCCGGCGGCTGCGGTCATCTCGCCCAAGCACGGGAGCACAGGAATTGCATCCGCGACCTCGCGTGTTGCCGGGGTAGGAGACGACGGTGCGGAGCGAGGCGGAATGCGGATGATGCCCGGGGAGGCAGAAGGTGGCAGGGATTGTTCGGGCACGGGTCCAGAGGGCGCGGATGGTCGACAGGTGCGTTTGCCTTTCCTCATCGTCAACAGCTTCCTGGCCCGGGCACGCTTCGGGCGGGACTTGTTCGCAATCTGAGGGGTGGCTGGATGCACCTCCAATCCCGCGCCCATGTCCTCAGCCTTGTCCACTATTTCGACATCGATCACCATACCCTCGGGCTCGTCCACGACTGGCTCTACGATCACCGCCGGAGCGGTCGATGGCCCGCTCTCCGTTGGAGTGGATGACACCTCTACGACCTGACGTTTTCTCGGCGACCGACGCGCTGTGGTAGTCGTGGTCGGCGCAACCCGTCTCCTCTTCGTCGATGGTGCGGACGCGCCGTCTTCCGCTACACGTTTCCTGCTTGTCCTGGGGCTTATCCGAGGCTGCCGCTCGCCCTCCACGGATGGGTGGGGTATCTTGCCCTTCGCGGTCGTGAACCAGCCTGCATGCCACACGTTGAGGACACGCCGGGCCATCTCCACATCGATCCAGGCCACTTGGTCCGGGACATAGATCTCCTTCGGGTCCGCATCTGCAACCACCAACCAACGTCGGACGCCGCACTCACACTCCGATGACGACAAAAGGATTACTCACGGACAACCCGGTCTACGAGCGCGGCACTTGTCGCGAACGCGTTCTTGGACCAGAACGCCCAGTGCGCATCATGAGTCCAGCGCGAGAACACGACAAGGGCAGCCAGGGCGAAGATAGCGTCGGCGAGCCTCGGGGTCACCCCGTCCCCGAGCGCGGCGTGGACGTCGTCGACACGCGCGATGCCTCCTTTCTCGAATCGCCACCAGGTGACTGCCTTGTGCTTGTGGGTCGTGTGCCAGGCCGGCTTGGAGTACTCGCCGACCTCAGCGGCGAGGGCTTCGGCCTGGAGGAACTTGCGGGCAATGTAGAGGAGGAACCGTTGGACGCACGGGTGGTTTGCAGAGATGGTCCCGTCGGACATGATCCCTGGGGAGAGCTCGTGTGGAATGTGGACGGGATAAGCGTCGTAGGTCCTTCCGGAGGACGCGAGGGCGGCATTGGAGAAGGTGGTGGTTCGTGCTGAGGTCGACATTGGTCGTGGTGGAGTGGTATGTGCGCAGGATATGGATATGGATAAGGATCTGGTGGGTATGCGATGCGGGGGTATCGTCGTGGCTCGGGTGTGCAATGCAGGGTATGTGGTGGTCGTCCGACGTCCGAGCTGGTAGATGAAGAGAACAAGAGGTATGTGGGCCACACTCACTGAAAGGACCAGGCGCTTCGTACTGCTAAAGCGGGACGCGTTTAGAGGCTCGTGACCGCGCCGCACGCGTCTTGCTTTGTTCCCGGGCCACTCTGCTGCGGTGGCCCTTTCGACGGAGGTTTCCGAGCGGGGATTATTAGGGATTATAAGGATGGATGTCGGAGCCGGGACCTGCGGCTATGCGACAGTCGTTAAGAGTCGTTAAGGAGGACGAAGAAGGAGTGGATGGGCGGAAGCCGGGGATTCGTGCTTGGAGGACGGCCATGTTTTATAGCTCGGCGACCGGACCACAGACAATTGGATGACGACCAGGAGCAGACACACAGCATTCGAGGATGGATCGCCGAACAGACTGACGGCGGCGTTGGGAGAGACAAGACGATGCATCGCGAGATCGAGAGACTCGGGATGGCCACTGCTCACGAGTGGCACACGCGCCAATCGCGTTGCTTTTGTTCTGGAATGGTGTGCGTGGAACTGCATGAAACGAGGCGATTATCTTGACTGACCGACGTGATGTATTACCTAGGCCTAATTTCGCGGAAAATCGAATGTTCAACGTTCAAGGTTGAAGCTTCAAGGTTTGGCACGGTGCAGATTCCCCCGGGCGGTACAAAGCTCGCGAGCTCGGATTCGAGGAATCCTAACAGGGTACGAAGTAACGATTTCCAAACACCCCTGGCACCTATCCTGCCCTTCTTACTACCAGGTACCCGGCACCGCCCTGCGCCTTCGACATTCAGGTTACAATGCCTCGGTTGAACGCTATCTCGATGAAAGTCAAAAACATTTCATTTTCAACGCAGAACGGCCGAAGAATGCGTACGTCGTTACTGTTGGGACTCAAACACGAACGCATGGGCCTGTCTGCACTAACATGATGGCGCAGCTTCCGTCCGAGATCTGGACGGCCATCTTCGACTTCTTCGCCGACCTTTCCGACCCTGAGGAAACACGCGCATTGGTCGCCGTGACGCGTGTCTGCCGACATTCCAACGCGGAAGGGGAATCCGCCCTCTACCGCACGTGTCTATCGTCCCCAGTCTGCCGCAAATCTGGAGGTTTTTAGAAACCGTTGGCAACGACGGGCGATGCGCGGCGGCGACACGGTCGCACCGCCTCAACATCCTGGATAACACATACCATCAGTGCGAGGAAGCATTCGGCACCTCGCAGCTGAGGAAACGCGGGAATGATACCTTTGGAGCGATCTCGGAGGACTTGCGAATGCTCGTCAGCAACATGCTCGGCGACACTATCAAGCTCGTCGAACTCGAGTTCTTCGTCATCCGACACTGGTTCGAGTCCTCAGTCAGGGCAGCTACAAGCCAGTCTTGGTGTGGGAGCACTGGAGGGGTCTCCACATCTTCCGCCGATCCCGCCTGGCCCACATCGGCTGTCGTCGACTTGCGGCGGAGCATCCTCCCGATACGCCGATATCCCGAGCACTGAAGCTGAACTTGAATTCGAGCAGGGACACAGCCAAGAGCCTGCACACGAACGTCTTCCAGTTCAACTTCATGCACGTGTCGCTCGAGAACGTCAAGGACGGTCTAAGCTCCCAGATTGCGTGTCTCCGCCCCATGATCAGCACCTCCGCCTCGTTCAAGGTGGTGTCCTCGGAGCATCGGCCGTACCGCGAGTTTGTCGAAAGCCTTTGGCCCCGCAGATAATAGGGAGTACCAAGCTCCCATGTTTTGAGACACCTGGAGCTCTGGGAAATATTGGATGATTTTTGGGTAAGCCTGTAGTTTCGGCTGCACAGAAGACGACAAAACTGACCTCACCTAGATAGACTTCTGATCCAAGGTGGTGGCAGCCCGTGACCTCCTTTGACCAAACCCAATTGACTGCCACACTGGGCGGCCAGATCGGCCCGCCGTCTTCGTCTCCGATATTCTCGGAGTTACTTGGCGCTCAGGCGGTCGCCCTGCGTCGCCTCGAACGTTCGACCACAACCACAACCGTCACAACCACAATCATGGCTGCCCCTGCTTCTGCCCCATCGACTGCCGTTCTCTCGCCCATGTTAACCCCCGCAGTGGACGCAGACCCGTCTTTAAACGACGACTCGAGTGATGACGAGTTGCTGGGATCGGACCATGAGGCGGAAGAACCCTGCAAGGAGCCGCCGCGCAAGTTTGTGTGGGGAGTGAGTTCTCGATTATATCTGTGAACCCAAACTGATGAGATGGTGCAGGAGGACGTCGTACGGAAGGTTCTCCCACGACCCTCTCTTCCTACCTTCCTCAATCCCACTATCGTCGATGTCGACGATCCCCGCAAACTCCCTCTGTGCTGGTACGGCCTCCCCTTCCACCCCCAATATATCTTCAAATATTGCGAGCGCATCGGGATTGCCATCCACTGCGAACGTGACGGCGATTGCTTGGGCTGCAAAGCTGGGGAGGTGAACCCGCTCTCGACCTATGGAAACTTCGACGTCTGGTTCAAGAACCAGACTGGTCTCCAGCTGGATCTCGTGCGGGTGTGGGAATGCTCGTCACTTCTCACCTTGTTCTCGAGCCACCAACTTCGTCACATCACCGTCGAGATGTGGGAGCGAGCCTGCGACATTTTCGAAGACATGGAGTACCCACCGTGCTATGAGTTCGAGTGGTATCTCGATAATCGTCAGATGGTGCGTGGGTAGTTTGATAGTGCTTTCCGATCATATACTGACAATGATCACTAGTACTAGGAGCCCGGTCGTCGCGCCATCTCTCTTTACTTCATGCATATCCTGTCATCGCTGTCGTCTGTTTTCATTGTACTACCGTACTTGATCACTGTATCTCATATCTGGACTTCAATCCACACACGCTAACCCATCCAGGGCTACTCCAACGTTTGCGAGCTTGTGGTTGCGTGGCCCATAGTTGTTCTCCGCGCATGGGAGCATCTCGGCTAATGTCCAGCGTGATGCTCTTGAACAGCCTTCAATGAACCGTATCCCGATGCTTGTTGAACAATCGTGCAGATACCGCTTGTACTTGTACGCGTACTATTCTACTAATTCAGATGGGTCAAGACGTATGTCTAGGACGAAGCCGTCGATTTGCTCGAAACAGTCGTGCTGCAGACATTCTCTGTCGTATCCGTGTTCGTTCGTAGCTGCAACCCGAACCCCACGTTTCTGGGGGCTAACCGGGAAAAACGCTCGCTCATGTCCAGCCATCAAAACATTTTTGTGGCATCCGTCTTTGTACTTCAACTACTGCGCCGGGCATTGGCCAGGGCTTACAAGGCAATTTCGCAACCACATTCGGCACTACACCACGGGGCTATTCGTCACTTGGCAAACCCTAGAGCGCTTTGAGCGACCCAAGCTTGAGGTGCAATTCGATATGTGGGATAGAAACCTTGCGTGGGTTGCGTTTTTGCATGGGGACGGAAACACAATTGTCGAGGAGGTAGTCCAACGCGATCAGGATCTGTGAAGAAAGGCTTGAGCATCATCTGGAGCCTGTAACGAATGCTACATATCAAACTTCTCTTCTCCTCTCTATCCAGGGGAAGGTTGACTGGTGAAAAATGACCGCCGCATGTACGGAAACTTCATGGGATGTTGACCAAGAAGCGCACCATGGTCGCGATGCGAGAACTGCGCATAGATTCGGAATCCGCCGGGGGCATGGCGACACGCATTTTGGGAAGCAGCCGCGCCTGGTCTCGTGCCCGCCTCGGGTTCGCTAACCGCGTCCAGTAAGTTCCAGACAACAAGACATGGAGCCATCGATAAGCTTAAGACGTTCAGTTAGTTCTGGACTAAATGGTGCTGCAGAGACGCCCAACGACCGTCTTGCTTTATATCCAACTTGTTACTCAGAGTCTAGCGCGAATCCTTTGACCTTCGTTCACCTTCCCCACCTCAGCGACAGTGATGTCATACCTCGAGGGCGAGTGCTTCGAGTGCAAACAATTGAAGAAGATGAGGGAGCTCAAGCGCTGCACCGGGTGTCTCAGCGCTGTCTACTGCGTGCGTCTCTTTTCTCTTCTCCGCCACTTACGGTGACTTACCACGACGCTGAACTCGGTTTCTCAGGGCCCCGAATGCCAGAAGGCTCATTGGTCTCACCACAAGCCGCTTTGCACGAAGCCTGGAGGAAACTGGTTCGACAAACATCGCAGTACGTGGGTTCGTTCCCCCTATCGCAATCACTTCCACCGTGTCCCCTCGTAGGTTGTCGTGATGGCAGCGCCCACCAAGGTTCGCATTCCTCCTCCCTCATCCCATGCCAGTACCCGCGTCTCATCTCTCGTGCCTCATACAGGGAAGCTCGAGCTCGTGACGTGGCGGGGCACGGACCAAGTCCTCGGCGAGGAGCTCGGCTGGGGCGCCGTCGTACTCGACGAGGAGGAGGACCTCAAGCGCAAGTTCGCGGACGAGTACGGCTCGAACAAGGCCAGGTTCTTCAAGTACCGTCCGGACGCCTTCCGCTGGACCTGCTGCGGCATCTCCGGGGGTATGAACTGGGGCTGCGACCACCACTCCGCCGCCTACCCCCAGCCCTGCACCTGCGACTTCTGCAGGATGGGCAAGCCGGTCCCGGCCAGCACCCAACAGCCGACACAGTACAACAAGGGTCTCAAGCTGTCCCGCGGTCCAGATCCGCGGTACGTGCCCGTCGCTCCTCGCCAATGTACAATTGCTCACTTCCATCTAGCTCATATAACGCTGCACTGGCCGCCGTCAACGCCACGGCTCGTACGATGATGGGTTTAGAAATGTGATGGAGAGCGCGACGAGCGGCTTCCACCTTGGGGGCTAGGGATCATATTGCTCAATGGAACGAATTCGGTGCAAATACGTTGTTGAATCATTCGTATAAGAGTTACAATGCGGAGTCTATGTATCTCTCCTTGATCCGCAACAACGTTCTCGCGATAACGGAAAGATTGAAAGGCCTCGAAGGATATGTAGCGGAGGGTGTGCGCGCGAACTTCTTCCAGGGCTTTCATCATAATGCATAAACTATGGGAGGCATCGTGTCCGGCCATTGAACGAATTCGTGTGGTGGCTCTCGAGGGACCATCTCTAGAGGGAAAGAATCAGGGAGCCTTGATATCAAGTTGCCACCGTCGCTGTACCGGTCCAGGCTGTGACTTGGGACCATCCGTATCACCATGCAGCTGCTTGGGTGCTCGCGGTGGAAGGTAGTTCTGCTCGACGCGCATTTCGCTGGGTACATACACGGATCTGTATCTGACCAAACAATGCGTGAGTAAAGGCAAAGACGTCTTGAAAGTCCTTACCGACGCTCAGATTTCCCCAGAACCATGTCGCAATGACTGGTCCCCTATATCGACTTCAATAGGAGGACTATTCTCAGACTCCGGCGGCGACTGGGGCGGTCTAGGGAGAAGCCCTTGCGGAGCGGGCTTCTGAAGGGGTAATCGACCTGTACCAACATTGATCAGGGATTCGCGTGTCCACACGGCACATCTGGACTTACTAGCTGCTCGCAAGGCAAGAATATGCCGTCCCGTCGCTGTAAATTTACCAGAGCTCCCACTGGACCCCCTCCGTGTTTCAGGTGCGGGCCCACTATTCCGCCATTGCAGCATCTCCGGGTCTGGCAGGGGGATATCGGCTATGTCGCCTTCGGTTTGGTCGACGGGCAACGGAGCTTCGTCCATGAACACGAACTCTGCAGATGATGTTAGAAATGTCACGATGAAACCGACGAATACACGGACCTGAGTCAACCATGCTCAGTAGAGATTCTAGCGGTGTCATTATCTCCGACGGATCTTCATCCCAGGAAGAATCGACGCTTGGCGATGTGATCACGATGCTAGGTATAGATATCCGGGGATTTGAAGCGCCTGGTGAAACACCTGCGTTTGTTTTGTTCTCGGCTACATGCTCGGGCCCAACAAGGGTCATTTGAGGCTCGGATAGCGACGCTAGGAGCAATGTTACCATTCGGTATATTTCCATCCAAAGTTATCAGCTCACCGTCTCCGTCTGATACCGGACCTTGACTGGGCGTTTGAGACGGCCTCTCAGCATCCCCAAGAGTACTCTGGATTAGCGATAGCGCGAACGTCTTCGCGCCTTGCGTCACCACCTGCTCGACACCACTACTGCTGCCAGAGGCGAGATATCCCCTCTCCAGAACGAGCATCGCCTCTCTCAGCGCACGGAGCGATCCATCTCCCACACCGTCCCCAATCTGCTTGTCGCGCTTCATCTGCTTGATCAACGCCGGGAGCTGAGAGTACCGCAACGCCCACAGGACGACGCCTTGGCGCGACCGCTGCGTCTTCCACGCCGGGGAACACAGGAACACACGGAAGCTGGCCAGCAACAATCCGATCCGTTCTGGGACCGGCGAGCCGTCCTGCTGCAGTTTGGCGCGGTGCAGGAGGAGGTACTTGATGATGTACTCGATTCCCGTGAGATAGTAGCTGACAGACTCGAACTTGTCGAGGTTGACCAGCTCTTCCAGCTCTTCCTGCTGTACGGGAAAGACGGCCTCGACTACACAGCAGGGTCATACATGAGCGCGTGCATGCGTGTATAGTGCAAGGGCGTGGCACTCACCGTCCTCGAGTATGGCCGTCGCGGGCTGCGAGCTGCGCTCGGTGTCGATGCGTGCATCCTGCAAATAAACGAGCATGTTCTGAAACGCCTCTCGTGCAGCGATCCGGCGCGAGACCAACTGGGACATCGCGAGGAGGTAGAGCATCCCCAGCTTCGTCCTCGCCGAGGACTGTGCGCCGCTCCGGGGCATCGCCAGCAGCACCTTCCTCACCAGTCCTTTACTCGGCTCCTGCGTGATCAACGAAAGGACGACGAGGATGAACGGCATCAGAGGTTTCCACAGTCGCCACTCGCGACTCGGCAGTCGTGCGGTGACCGCGCGTAGGAGGTTGCCGTAGCGGATCGACATGCGTGCCGAGAGCGCGTCCATGCCCGACAGGCACGGGATCACGGTGGTGTTGATCATCGAGTTGTCGAGCGTGATGTAATACGCGGTGAGCGCGAGCGACTGCTCGAGCTCCGCACGCCGCGCCTCCGCATCCGGCTTCTCGCGCGCGTGCCAGCTGTGTATCGAGCCGCCCCAGGCAGCAAGGTGCTTCAGGGCTGCGCGTGCAGCGTCGCGGGTCCGCGCGAGGATGACATAGCGGTGTGAGGTCCAGGAGGAGACTTCCTGTGCGGCTTCCTGTGCGCGGTGCTCAATCGCGTGGAGCACCTTCGCCGCGGACTGCACCAGCGCTTGGGAGACGAGGAAGAGGGTGAGCGCCTGCGGGGACTGGTAGCAGCAGTCGGTGTAGAATATGGGGAGCACAGTCGTCGCCAAGACAAACACAACCAGGAGGCCGCTGAGGATGGTGGCCGAGATGGCCACTGACGGATGCAGCTCCCAGAGAAGGACAATCAGCCCCGCGAGGAACAGCGCGAGCGCGACCTGCAGGAGGATCGGCAGCGCGGCGATGATCTCCGGGACCCTCCACTTCTGCAGGCTGTCGTAACTGTCTGAGGCGCGCAATGTCCGGAGACGTCCCGGACAAGCTTTGGCTATACTGGTGCAGCCATTGCTTCACCAGCACCGCGATGGAGGATGCGGAGAGCGTACAGATCAAGGACGAGAACCAGAGGCCATTAACCCAGATCGCGTATCGGGGAGCAGTGAATGGTGCATCTTTACGGGAGAACACCGCACGTTGCGTAGAGTTGACAAATCCTGGAGAGACGGAGAAGCCATTCAATTGGCTCGATATCTGGGCAAGTGCGCTGACCAGGGTATCCGTGTTGTCCGGCTGCAAGAGAGGGTACGACTGCACGATGAAAGCCGTGAGCGCGGTCGAAAACAGACCGGCCTGTAGTAAATGATGTCAGTGGCTTCGACCGGTTTAAAATACAGCAACACGTACGAAGACAAGCAGCATATCGAGCTCGGCATTCCATCGCTTGAGCCGCTCTTCGTAATGGCGCTCGACAGCACTCGCGCAGAAGTTCCACGCGTCCTCGCGTTGCTCCGCTGTTGAGATCCAGCCAGCCACGACGGGATTCCACGGAGGCTGTGCAGTACATGAGCGACACAAACAAATCGAGATTCACACGGAGGGACGTACTCTTACTTGTGAACGATGCGGCATAATACAATCTGCGCAAGGGGCGACGCGTGGGTGCGGAAACTGGGGCAGCCCTCCTGATAAGGGTCAAGCTTGCGAGGCCTTATCCCCTCTCCAGTGCTGTGGGAACATCAATCGACATGCCTGCAGTCTGTCCGACTGCACTGGTCTGCAATAACAGGCCCGGCGATATGACGCGCGGTGGCGAGAACAGAAGGCCGACCTCACCCATGCTTGTCAGTACCATTCATAGAATTTTCTATAGCGTCTAGTAAGGCATGTGGAACACAGCAAGGCGTGCGTGTAAGTACTCCCTGCGTGGATGTGAGTGGTTCATTTTCAGACGAGGCACTCAAAATGGCAGGCGCACCGTTATGTGCGAACACGGAAGCTGTGCGGCCGCAGTGCCGCTCGTTGGCGATGATCCTGCGATCAGAAGTGTTAGAGTTGGTACAGGTACGTATGTTATGCGCTGTGCAGTCTGGGCGCGAAAGCGCTCGAAGATCCTGAGCAAGTCCATCCGTCTATGATATACAAAGATACAATCGAGGAGATTATAATGATAGCATGCAAACTATCCTTAAATATCAAACCTCCGAACCTCCACCCCGCTCCCGCCCGCGCTCACGATCCGTCTGTCGTCAAAGACGATCGCGCCCCTCACCCCGCTCGCAAAACGCAGCTTCACGCCCTCCCAAGCGTCGCCCGAGCTGATGCCTGAGCTGACCAAGGTCCCGGTGCCACCCTCGAGGTCCCATACCCAGATGCTCCCGTTCACGCCGAGACTGACACAGCGTCCGTCCGAGAGCGCGAGCGTCGACACGGGCCCGATCTGGCCGTGAAGCGTGCGCACAAATGTCAGCTTCGGTGACGACGAGGGAGGGAAGTGCAGCCGGTAGAGCTGGAGCCCCGACGCCGTGTGCATGCTTGAGGACATGTACGTTGTCCCGACAGTGGACGGGGATGGTGAAGTGGATGGAGACGAACTCGAGCTGGACGACGCAGAGGAGTGCGGACTCAAGGACGCGCCGCTGTCGCACAGGGGAGGCAGATTCTGGCCTGGGGCGAGGACAACCCACTTGCCATCCGTCTGCGTGTCCGCGACGCGCGCAACCTTGCGGCCCCACTGTTCGCGCACGGCCCGCATCTTGCTCTCGTCGACCCAGCCGGGAGGTATGTCGATCGCGCGCGTAGTGCGCGTGCGTGTCACTACCATGCGCTCGGTTTCCTCGTTCGAGATGAGGAGCTCCGTGGCGCCCACCGTCCAGTGCGCGGGATAGACTGGGATCGCGTAGGCGAGAATGAGCTTGTAAGTCGTGGGCGAGGGGTTGGAGAGGACGAGGGAGCTGGGAGGGTAGGACGTGAACGACGATAGCGTTTGCGTGTGCGCGACAGAGTCTGATCCGATGTCGTATAGTGAGAGGTAGAAGGACTGGGAAAGCGTGACGAGGAGCGGGTGGTGGTACACCGCTTGGACTATGGGCGTTGTTCGGGAGGACCTGCCGGATGGAAGGTATGTGAATAGCCGCGATGAAGCTGACGGGGTTTGGTGATCTATCGAGTAGAGAGCGAACTCGCCCGTCGACAGGAAGCATGCGAGTCGCCCTTCATGTCCAGAGGTGGGTGGTGACTGGTCCAATGCCAGAGCAGTGATGCGCGCGGTGCTCGAACGGCTTGATTGCCATATTAGCGTGTGTGGAGAATGAGCAGGGGATGACAGCAAGAGGGAGGGTGGTCTTGATGAAGCAGCGATGGTGACAGTACCGGCGAGGAGTAGATGGGTCTCCTCGACGTCTCCAGCTGTGGGCCCGACGTTAAACTGCTCGACGGAGCAACGACCTGCAAGAGAAATAAGCTTCCAATCTGGCCAACAACGAATGCCGTGCGCACCTGTTCGCCAGTTTGAGCTAATGCGAAACATCCATTTCCAATCTCTCAGGTCCTCCGCCTTTGCTCTGCCCGGCAAAGGCTTCACCTCCCTCCCGTCTCCTCTACAGATAAAGCCCCGGGCCCCGCGCAGACGCATCCTGCCATATTCACTGATGTACAGCGACTTCCACAGCTACGTCGCAGGGTGAAATGTTCAACGACTGCCTTCGGAGGATCATATGACTGTACCTGGTTGTCGAGCGACAGACGTGACCAATTGCGGTTTGTGGGTTGAACTGCGCATAGATCCGCGTAGGAAAGGTAGGAGAAGATGACAAGAATGAGCTCGTCGAAGAGGGAGTCAAATGTGGCCCGAGGTTGGAGGTCCTGAGTCGTACGTTCTTCGGTGAGGGTATGGGGGCGCTTTGATGCCGGTAGAGGTGCTGGCGACAGTGAGTGCTTCGACATCACTCAAGCCTTTGTCGCCGACGTAGGCAGCGATGAACAAGTAGATATCAGCATCGTCCAGCGTTGTCCACCGTCGTCGTGCCACACAGCAGAGATGCCCGAAATGGTCATGGGTCGGAGGGGTGACCGGGGGCCGGTCAGCGGGTACCTGACCGCCTTGCCCATCTTCTCTAGATCTTGTAAATCTCCGAGTTGACAACGGTACACAAAAATCGAATAACGGCCTTAATTATATAGGATCGATGACTGATTATACATGTACTTCATACGACGCCTAAAATTTGCTGCAGTTCTCACATGCACATCGCCACCTCGCAATGGCTGGTAGTTTCCGGACCTTCGGCGGTCATTAATTCATTTTTCACCGGTCAACGTCACTGGTGCAACCTTCGCAAGGATAGAGAGAGAAAGAGGGGTTCGATAGGTAAGATTGCTGATACTAAGCCTTTCTCCAGAGATCCTCATCGTGCTGGACTACCTCTTCGACAATGGTGTTTCCATCCCCCCGCAAAAACGCAACCCACGCAACGTTACTGTCCCACACATCGAAGTGCACCTCGAGCTTGGGTCGCTCAAAGCGCTCTAGCGTTTTCCAGGTGACGAGTAGCCCCGTGGTGTAGTCCCGAGTGTGTCCTCGAAATTGTTTTGTAAGCCTTCGCGCGTGCCCGGCGCAGTAGTTGAAGTACAAAAACGGACGCCACGCCAATGTTTTGACGGCTGGACACGATGCGCGCAATTGGGTTTCGTCAAACGACGTCACGGGCTGCCACCTTGGATAGGAAGTCTATCTAGGTGAGGTCAGTTTTGTCGTCTTCCGTGCAGCGGAAACCACAGGCTTACCCAAAATCACCCAAAATTTCCCAGAGCTCCAGGTGTCTCAAACATGGGAGCTTGGCACTCCCTATTATCTGCGTGGGCCAAAGGCTTTCGACAGACTCGCGGTACGGCCGACCTTCTCTGGACACCACCTTGGCCGAGACGAGGTGCTTACTGATCATGGGGAGGATACGCGCCATCTGGGAGCTTAGACCGTCCTCGACGTTCTCGAGCGACACGTGCATGAAGTTCAACTGGAAGACGTTCGCGTGCAGGGTCTTGGCTGTGTCCCTGCTCGAATTCAAGTTCAGCTTCAGTGCTCGGGATATCGGCGTATCGGGAGGATGCTCCGCCGCAAGTCGACGACAGCCGATGTGGGCCAGGCGAGATCAGCGAAAGATATGAAGACCCCTCCAATGCTCCCACACCAAGACTGGCTTGTAGCTGCCCTGACTGAGGACTCGAACCAGTGTCGGATTACGAAGAACTCGAGTTCGACGAGCTTGATAGTGTCGCCGAGCATGTTGCTGACGAGCATTCGCAAGTCCTCCGAGATCGCTCCAAAGGCATCATTCCCGCGTTTCCTCAGCTGCGAGGTGTCGAATGCTGCCCCGCACTAATGGTATGTGTTATCCAGGATGTTGAGGTGGTGCGATCGTATCTCCACCGGGCATCGCCCGTCGTTGCGAAAGGTTTCTAAAAACCTCTACATTTGCGGCAGACTGGGGCCTATGGACATGTGCGGTAGAGGATGGATTCCCCTTCCGCGTTGGAAAGTCGGCAGACACGCGTCACGGCGACCAATGCGCGTGTTTCCTCAGGGTCGGAAAGGTCGGCGAAGAAGTCGAAGATGGCCGTCTGGCAGATCTCGGGCGGAAGCTGCGCCATCATGTTAGTGCAGACGGGTCCATGCGTTCGTGTTTGAATCCCAACAGTAACGACGCACGCATCCTTCGTCCGTTCTGTGTTGATAACGAAATGTTTTTGACCTTCATCGAGATAGCGTTCAACCGAGGCATTGTAACCTGGATGTCGAAGGCGCCGGGCGGTGCCGGGTACCTGGTAGTAAGAAGGACAGGATAAGTACCAGGGGTGTTTGGAAATCGTTACTTGGTACCCTGTTAGGATTCCTCGAATCCGAGCTCGCTCGCTGTGTATCGGCCGGGGGATCTGCACCGTGCCAAACCTTGAAGCTTCAACCTTGAACCTTGAACGTTCGATTTTCCGCGAAATAGTAATAGATCAACTTGGTCAGTAAAGATAATCGCCTCGTTTCATGCAGTTCCACGCACACCATTCCAGAACAAAAGTAACGCGATTGACGCGTGTGCCACTCGTGAGCAGTGGCCATCCCGAGTCTCTCGATCTCGCGATGCATCGTCTTATCTCTCCCAACGCCGTCGTCAGTCTGCTCGGCGATCCATCCTCGAATGCTGTGTGTCTGCTCCTGGTCGTCGTCCAATTGTCTGTGGTCCGGTTGTCCGAGCTATAAAACATGGTCGTCCTCCAAGCACGAATCCCCGGCTGCTGCCCGTCCTCTCATTCTTCGCCCTCCTTAACGACTCTTAACGACTGTCCCATAGCCGCAGGTCCCGGCTCCGACATCCATCCTTATAATCCCTAATAATCCCCGCTCGGAAACCTCCGTCCAAGGGGCCACCGCAGCAGAGTGGCCCGGGAACAAAGCAAGACGCGTGCGCCGCGGTCACGAGCCTCTAAACGCGTCCCACTTTAGCAGTACGAAGCGCCTGGTGCTTTAAGTGAGTGTGGCCCACATACCTCTTGTTCTCTTCATCTACCAGCTCGGACGTCGGACGACCACCACATACCCTGCATTGCACACCCGAGCCACGACGATACCCCCTCATCGCATACCCACCACATCCTTATCCATATCCATATCCTGCGCACATACCACTCCACCACGACCAATGTCGATCTCAGCACGAACCACCACCTTCTCCAATGCCGCCGTCACGTCCACCGGAAGGACCTACGACGCATATCCCGTGCACATTCCACACGAGCTCTCCCCAGGGATCATGTCCGACGGGTCCATCTCTGCAAACCACCCGTGCGTCCAACGGTTCCTCGCCCACATTGCCCACAAGTTCCTCCAGGCCGAAGCCCTCGCCGCTGAGGTCGGCGAGTACTCCAACCCGGCCTGGCACACGGCACACAAGCACAAGGCAGTCACCTGGTGGCGATTCGAGAAAGGAGGCATCGCGCGCGTCGACGACGTCCATGCCGCGCTCGGGGACGGGGTGACCCCGAGGCTCGCCGACGCTATCTTCGCCCTCGCCGCCCTCGCGGTGTTCTCGCGCTGGACTCGTGATGCGCACTGGGCGTTCTGGTCCAAGAACGCGTTCGCGACAAGTGCCGCGCTCGTCGACCGGGTTGTCCGTGAGTAATCCTTTTGTCGTCATCGGAGTGTGAGTGCCGCGTCCGACGTTGGTTGGTGGTTGCAGATGCGGACCCGAAGGAGATCTATGTTCCGGACCAGGTGGCCTGGATCGATGTGGAGATGGCGCGGCGTGTCCTCAACGTGTGGCATGCGGGCTGGTTCACGACCGCGAAGGGCAAGATACCCCACCCATCCGTGGAGGGCGAGCGCCAGCCGCGGATAAGCCCCAGGACAAGCAGGAAACGTGTAGCGGAAGATGGCCCGTCCGCACCATCGACGAATAGGAGACGGGTTGCGCCGACCACGACCACCCCAGCGCGTCGGTCGCCGAGAAAATGTCAGGTCGTAGAGGTGACATCCACTGCAACGGAGAGCGGGCCATCGACCGCTCCGGCGGTGATCGCAGAGCCAGTCGTGGACGAGCCCGAGGGGGTGGTGATCGATGTCGAAATGGTGGACAAGGCCGAGGACATGGGCTCGGGATTGGAGGTGCATCCAGCCGCCCCTCAGATCGCGAACAAGTCCCGCCCGAAGCGTGCCCGGGCCAGGAAGCTGTTGACGACGAGGAAAGGCAAACGCACCTGTCGACCATCCGCGCCCTCTGGACCCGTGCCCGAACCATCCCTGCCACCTTCTGCCTCCCCGGGCATCATCCGCATTCCGCCTCGCTCCGCACCGTCGTCTCCTACCCCGGCAACACGCGAGGTCGCGGATGCAATTCCTGTGCTCCCGTGCTTGGGCGAGATGACCGCAGCCGCCGGGTCTCCAGAGAGCACCGTCGTCGGCACGCCGTTCTCCGGAGGGCCCACGCGGGTTGGGACTCCCCAGCCCGACGTTGAGGTTAAAGTGGAGGTTCCAAAGGCAGTGAAGTTGAAGGTCGTGAAGCCAAAGGCTGTCCCCTCAGGCCCGGTGCGCACTTCAGCTAGAATTCGCGCCGTCAAGGACAAGACGCAGGAGCAGTGATGGTCAACGCAGAGTTGCTGTCTGTTACGAACGGTTTCTTGACGTTTTCTTTTGCTATGGACTTGGATCGTACGTATCTGTACTTACACTAGTGTAATACTTAATGGGCTGTGACAACGTTCCGCACAACAAGTGATTTAATAGGGGGCAGAGTGTATTACATTGCTCGTGTGCTGCCGCCGCTGAGGCTTTGATCAGTTTGGTGCATCACTGGATGAAATTTATACGACTGACGTTGGTAACGTATGCGTAACGGGGCCGCACAATGATCATTGCCCCTTGGAAGGATACGAGGCATACCTACAAACAAGAATAACCCACTGCGCTCGCCTGGCTTCGCATAAGGTGTATATCCACCGATGTGCGTTTTCCAAGGCCGAGGCATGGTCGATCCCTCTCGACAGTCCAAAGCCGTTTCTTCTGCTAACCTTCTCCGCAACAGTTGTGCCCGACGGCTGGCGTAGGGGGTGCTGAAGTATTCGCAAAGCGCTTCTTTGGGGTCGAACGGCGATTATGGCACCAGGCAGCATTGAAGGTGGAACCAGTCACCAGGAAAAGAGTCGCTGCAAGCATCGCTGACCTCCAATCGTGCCACGTGGATCACAAGTCCAAGCGCCTGTTGGCACCAGATCCGAGGGGAACGTATCGGTTTCAGCTCTGTCCAGGCTCTGTCCTCCGCGTCCGAGTCAATCATGGTATACATAACTCGTTGCTCTCTCTGCTCTCGCGTGCAAGGCTGACCATATCAGTTGATCTTCTCATGGTATTCAAAACACTCACCGATCAAAAAGTCACCGTCGAGCTCAAGAACGACCTCTCCATTACCGGCACCTTGAAGTCCGTCGACCAGTGCGTTGCGTTTGCAGCTACGATATCGAACCTGGCGTCACTCATATTGGACAAAGGTTCCTCAACATCCGGTTGGATAACATCACGGTTTTGGACGAGGCGAGACACCCCCATATGGTGCGATGCGTACCCTTCGATTTTGTCTTGCACCCCCTCATCCTGCCCACTGGCGCAGATGGCGGTCAAGAACTGTTTCATACGTGGTTCGGTAGTCCGATACGTCCAGCTCCCCGCAGAGCACGTTGATGCCCAGCTGTTGGAGGACGCTACCCGGCGAGGTATTTATGTCACCTTCCCTCTAGTGACGGTCCGGACTGATTGTAGCTTCCACAGAAACTGCGGGACAGAACAGGCCGCGATAACGCTCAGGATCCACATCCGCAGTTCCATCGGAGTTGAGAAGTGTGTGAAGCTTTCCTGCAGGTGCGCTCGAGCTGCTGTGTACTCTATCATGCATACGACTGTGTTTTATACCACCATCGCGTCCCCCATGCTGCCATTTGCTTTAGATCGCGAACGTTATCCCTTATTATCATCCCCGAGGATCCGCTTGCCGCCCGGATGCCCCTCCTCTGACTTCCTCCGAGTCGCACTTCTCGCGTTCTGCGGACGGGTTTGAGGCCATGAACGGCGACTTCTCCATGGACCTGTCCTTTCAACTACCAATCCACACGGAAGACCTGGGACGGGTCCCATTCCATCATGGCTTCAGTTCGCCGTTCTCATCTGGTCCTGCGCAAGAACAGCTGCATTTCCCGCCGCAATTGCACCACCAGCAGACGTACATCCGGACCCCCATCGAAACGAAGACCTTTCTTCCGCAACCATCCCCCTGCCCTAACCGAGCGACGGGAGCGGCAACGGGTTCTTCAACATGTCCATCATGGAGTATAGCTAACTGCTGGCCGCCATGTCCGCGTCTGATCCGTCGTCGTCGGACGTGAATGGACAGCATCAGATACCAATTCCTCAGGTAGTGGAGCAGGCAATGGTCGCTCCGGGATCGAGCGCGGACGCCGACGCGTCGATGATGTTCGAGGACAATATGGTGTGGTCTTCAGCGTCTACCTCTCTCCAATGCGTTCCTTGTTTGTTTGCCTTGTTCTATGTAGATGCTGAGCTGAGATCGATGCGCGTAGGTGGGCTGATTGGGGAGCTTATCTGGCAAGTGTGACCGGCATGGAGATGCCGTTCAACTTCAACACTGGGCCGTCGCAAGGCATGTAGATGCTTCGCATCTCCGACGAGATGTGGGATCGCGCTTGTGGCGTGTTCGACGACATGGACTACCCAGAGGAGTATGAGTTGCAGCGGTATCTTGATCGGAGTACGAAGGTGTGTAGCATCTTCCTGGCGTGCCCCAAATTATCTCCTGACAATCGGCATCAGTACTAGAAGCATCTTGCCACTGCTATTGTTGGTCGTTTTCATTGTAGTACCTATCGCGTTCACTGCATCTTCTGGATACCCCTTGATTCATCCCGAATGTCATCATTCTAGCGCCGGTCGAACCAAAAAGGTTACGACGCTCCTCGTTCTGAGCGGTTTGACTCTTGTGGGCGCAGGGATGCGTCTGTGTCTCGATCAGCGGTTGATCGGCAACGACGGCCAGGATCCACAGTGACGTTCGTCTATACACATGTTTACCGTACATACAACGCAGATCGGGCTACACTCTCGACGGCACAAGTACTTACTACAGCAGTTACGTATCACAAGCAGTACAAATGAGTAACAACACGCTCGTTTCGGTACTACTATCCCTCGGCCTCTCGTCAACCCGGCCTCGAAACTCTTCAGAACCCGACCACACCGTTAACTACGACTTCCCCTTCCCCTTTCCACTGGCATTCGTGCGCGATCGGGCCAGAGCCTCGGTTGCTCTCTCCCGGACTCGAGGATCCTGCGAAGAGAAGCACAGAACGTAAGTGAACACTCCGAAACCGCAGACGACGTGTCAAGGACACACTCACAGGATGTTCTGCCCAGAAAGCTGCATAGCTCGGATCATCCATCGGTGGCACACCGTTGCTCCAGCTGTTCACCCTCGTACGTCCCGGCGCAAGTGGACGTGCTGCCGAACTCGAAGCCTGACCGGGGCCCTGACCTACGGCACCGCGCTTGTCTACCTCGAATTGCTTATGAGCCAGGAGCAGAAAATTAGTATCGTGGAATGGCGTGCTGCCGGGCGGCCATCCGCCACCGCCGCCGCTGCCCGTGCCCCTCCCCAATGCAGTCCCGATTGGGAACCAGTGGTTTACGATGGCAGACCTGACCTCATCGAGGAAGTCACAGAATCGCTTGTAGTTGATACCGATCTCCGTCTGGTTCAAGCCATCGGAACGGAGCCGGTCCATCATCAACTTCTTGCCGTAGGGTGTCTTGGGGGCCAGACCATTGGCTATCAAGATCAGATGTTCATCCGAGTAAATGTTCTTCTCCCGGACGGCTGGACGGTTCGTGTCCCTGGGGATGTTCGCAGCCATGCGAAGCTTCTTGATCTGCCGCGCCAGCCCGTTGACTATCGCGGTGCTCGCCTGAGCATCGAGTCGCGGACGAAACGCCAGACTGCTATAGGACTGAGCAGCGCCGCGATCGCCATGGCGTCGGCGTGAACGTGAGCCAGCAAGGCTTGCTGAGGTAACGGTGGTGTCGAACGCGAAGCTAGTATCACTAGCACGAGCCTGCTCCATGACCTCGGTGTTGGCGTTGGTGTCATGGGCGGCTGAGGGTTCTGTGGAGGGCAAGAGAAGAGGGGGGTGATAGGAAGAAATGTCGGGGGGACCTGCAAAGCTGTCGTTTGACGACCCGCTTTGCGGATCTTGCGTCCCGTGGCTGCCCGAGGCCTGAGGACCTGGATCGCAACCGTCTCGTTGTGGATTTGAGCCAGCAGTGCTTGCGGAGGCAGCAGTGGAGTCGAAGGTGATGCTCGGACCACCATCAACGGACTCCGGTACCTTCCTGGGCACATTCGCAGTGATGCGAAGGTTTTCGGTCAGCCCCACCAGTCGGCCTACGGTCGTGCTGCCCTCGGCAGCATCGAGAGGGTGGCTCTCCGTGTCTTTCATCGCCCCGCTGCCAGAAGCTTCAGATCTACGAATTCCGTGGTCTTGACGTGGACGGTCCTCGTCTGGGCGGGGACTACCGTAGCTGAGACTACGATAGCGGGGGCGTGCAGCTACAGTGTCAACAGTTGTGTTCGAGGCGACGCCAGAGTCTGAGGAGGTTGAAACAGGGAATGGGATTAGCGAAGACCCGCCAAGCGTGTGTCTTGGGTCATCGATAGATAAGCCGCGTTCCAGATCTCGGATTGTCTGGCTGTCATCTGTCTGAGTTGCGGGACTGCAAAGGTCTCGGGATGGATATGAACCAGCCAAGCTCGCGGAGTGTGTGGTGGACTTCGAGCCGAAAGCGACGTCGGAACCATCATCACGGGGATACGTAGCCACGGTCTCGAGGGACGTGTTACCAGCAGCAGTTGTCGAGGACTCGGCAGATGGCAGAGGAAGAGATTCATGGCGGGAAGGAACTCCAGGCATCCCTCTCAAGTTGTCGGTAGATGACCCGATTACCGGACCTTGCGTGACCCGGCTGCCCGAAGCCTGAGTGCCGCGACCGCCGCCCTCTTGCTGTGGATGGGCACCGGACGGCCTCACGGATGGAGTGGTGAGGTCGAAAGTGGTGCTGGAGCCACTGGCACCACGGGCCTGCGTAGCAATGGGGTTGTAAAATGGGTTATCGCTACGCCCGGGAGACGTGATACATGGTAGGGGAAGGGGTGGAACGAGGCGGCCCGAAGGCGCTCGCGGCGTGTCCACCTGGTCTTCCGAAACCTGGGTGTGAGCACGTTTCCGTGCATTCACACGAGGTCGGAAATTCGAAGGGTCGTTGGGTTCGTTCCGAATGGGGATAAGATCGAATCTTTGCGGCCTGCCCATGCGCTGTGCATGAGCAGCGATTGGACTGGAATCCGGGACGGCCGAACTTCCAGCCGGCGATGATTCGGGTTCAGGTCGAGGGCTACTGCATGCGGTGCGTGAAGCCGCCTGGTCATCTTCATGTGTACCTTGCATAGCAGGGAGTCGGGTCGCAGCATTGTCGAAGACTTTGGTGGGACGAGCGGGACGAGCGGGGGTGACAGCACCACGGGGGAATATACCATACCGTCCGGCACCTGTCATGACTGCGTTCACCTGAAACTAGGTTGTATGGCATTAGCTTGCGTCATCGCCCGAGGCCAACTGATATGGCGTTACTTACATTGTTGAGTTTCGAATCCCCGTTTCCTGGGGTCACAGGGAGGTCTTCGATAAAAGGGTCTTCGTCGAGGCGTATGACATCGTCCACAGCATCGTCATCGTCATCGAGGACATGGAGGGCATTCCCCGGGATGGTAGAACCCTAAAATGGAGCCGCAAAGAACCGGTCAGAATCTGATGCGTACTTCTCAATAATATGCGTGCGGCAAACTGGCTTACTTCATTTGCCGTTGACGGCAGGACAAAGCCTTCGTCGTGCCCGTCGCCTTCCAGTGTAACGCCGGCGGGCAAGTCAAACCACGACTTCTGGGTCATGAGTCGGCTGGCATGTGGGAGCTTCAATGCCTGCTTTGTTCGGTCGAGGAAGGAAAGAAAGTGAGGGTTAAACGCTTGTTTTCGGGGGAGCTGGAAGACGTTGTGAACGAGGACTGTCTTTGCTTCTTCTGGCTCTTGATTGGGCTCATGACCAGCCTCAGTATTCTCAAGTATTGCAATTGGTGCCTTCTTCGTGCCTTTTCCGGGCTTCATGGCAGCCTTGTCAGCGAACGGAACTGTGGGAGTCAACAAAACAGTCTTGATAAGCTTCTACAGTGTTATAAGCCGGATGTCCTACCTGTTGATCTCGTACGCCGCCGCTTGTTTGGACGAGAGTCGTCTTGTGTCTGGGAAGTTGATGATACGTCCCCCGCCGCTCGACGGGGATTTCTGCGGCTTCCCGATGGGCCCGCTGTAGAAGAACTGACGTCATGAGAAGACGGCTCCTGTACTATGTAATGGCGTTTGTACGTGTCGACGGTGTACCAGGTACTGCACATGAGTAGAACGTCGATTGTCTCCAGTTCCGGGTGTTCTCGGAAAGCAAGCTGCGCCTGGTCAGTGCATTGCTTCCGAGTCTTCCAAAGGATACGTCCCGCCACGGCCCGCCCCTTCTCTGTCTCCGGTTCGATATTTCCCAGTGGTTTCATCTCTCCAATAAGTAACACCTGACGTTGGCTTCCATGGACGGCTGTCGGGGTATGGAAGAGCAAGACGTAGTCGGGGAGACAGAATTCGATTCGCTTCTTACCGTTCGAGACTTGACAATCGACAAAAGCATGCTGTGCACCGCAGCTGAAAGCGGAGCCGTCGATTTCGAAGGTGTTGCAATAAGTATGGAGGATGTACTCCCACGCTGGATAGGTGCGAGACTCCCTAGTGCGATTGCCGGGTTCCCGGCCGTACTCAAACAAGAGGTTGAGAGTGCGGAAGAACGTGGACTTCTTCAGAACCACGACGTTGTCATCGTCCTGCGCGACTTTTTTATCATGCTGTGTTCACGTTCAAGATACTTAGATCGAGAGATAACGCACCAGCAGCTCCTGTAGCCTCCCATCGGGTGGCGGGTTCGACGACATGACTCGGATTCGAGTTGGTGACTGAGCGAACACTTGCCATGTGCCGTGTGAGTTCATGTAGGTACATATCCATATATAGAGAACTCACCACTGAACGCGTAGGTTATCGGATGGGGAGAGTAGCTGAGGACGCGGCGGGGCACTGGGGGATGAGGTGTGGTTGATGAAGTTCAAGGGCAAATTCGAGATTGACCCGATGAGATGTCCTTATCATTTCAGAGAGCTTCCCACGCCGTTTCCGCTGATCCTATTGTCCCTCAGGGACGGCTGGACGGCCGTGTGGATGAGGTCGAGCCAAGATCGATTGCCCGTGGTGGTTCCTTTGTTCTGAGCGCTTATCTGTCTATCATGTGATGGTGCGAATGTGAAGGCTTCTTAACCGTCTTGCGCGCCCCAGCGTCTCCCTCCAACATTCGATCACAACCACGACCACGATGGCTGCCACTGCTCCTGCACCATTGACTCCCGTTCTCTCTCCCCTGTCGACCCCCACCGTCGATGCCAATCCGTCTTTAGGCGACGATTCGAGTGATGACGAGCGGGAATCGGACGATGAGACGGAAGAACCCTGCAAGGAGCCGCTGCGCAAGTTTGTGTGGGGAGTGCGTTCTCGATTATATCTATGGTTACAGTGAACCCAAACTGATGACATGGTGCAGGAGGACGTCGTACGGAAGGTGCTTCCACGACGCTCTCTTCCTACCTTCCTCAACCCCTCTATCGTCGATGTCGACGACCCCCGCAAACTTCCTCTCTGCTGGTACGGCCTCCCTTTCCACCCCCAATATATCTTCAGATATTGCGAGCGCATCGGGATTGCCCTCCACTCTAGAAGTGACGGCGATTGCTTTGGCTGCAAAGCTGGGGAGGTGAACCCGGGCCCGACGTATGCAAACTTCGACATCTGGTTCAAGAACCAGACGGGTTTCCAGTTGGATCTCGTGGGGGTGTGGGGATGCTCGTCACTTCTCACCCTGTTCTCGAGCCACGACCTTCGTCATATCACCGTCGAAATGTGGGAACGAGCCTGCGACATTTTCGAAGACATGGAGTACCCACCGAGATATCAGTTTCAGTGGTATCTTGATGATCGTCAGATGGTGCGTGGATAGATTGGTAGCGCTTTCCGATCCTATACTGACGATGATCACCAGTACTAGGAGCCTCGTCGTCGCGCCATGTGTCTTTACTTTATGCATATTCCGCCATCGCTGTCGTTTGTTTTCATTGTACTACCGTTCTTGTTCACTGTATCTCGTATCTGGACGTCAATCCACACGCTAGTCTACTCCAACGGTCCGCAATTGTTCTGCGCACATGCGAGCGTCTCAGCCAATCTCCAGCGTGATGCTCTTGGACAGCCTTCATCGACTTGATTACTGTTCAGTGCTCACGTCGCGAACGCACGTACATGCACGTTTAGTAGTTCTTTTGTCCTTCTGGGACAGCTATATTCGTAGTCATGCCGACTGGCGTATCTTATAGGTGCCCGTCGTCCCTGGTATGGCGGCTATGGCCACTGGTACTGAACTCAGAAACCTGCCACGATCCCATCGAACGCCGGCTTCCTAACGAGATTCTGTACGTGAGGTCAGTACAGCGCCGCTCGGCAGCATTGGAAGCTCACTGACCTGATCCCAAGGACATGCCACGCCCTGACCTGGGAAGGTGCTGAGAACAAACGAAAACTGAACGCCCCCGTCAGCCTCAGGATCATTCACCACCACGTCGCGAGCGCAGGCAAACAAACCTTATCCGTGAAGTCCCAGATGGTGATCCCGACACACTTCGATACCGCCTGGCACGCGGAGATGACCGTCTGGTAGTCGGCCTTCTGCTGCTCGAGGAGCGCGGCGGTCTCAGGGAGCGTCATCCGTATGTCGAGCTCGGTGATCGCGACCTCGATTCCGAGGGCGACGAACTCCTGCATGTTCTGTACGAGCGTCGTGGGGACCTCTCCGACGATGAAGTGCGACTGGAGGCCGACGCCGTCGATGGGCACTCCCTGCGACTTCAGAGATGTGATCAGGTTCTTCAAGGCGGTCGCCTTAGCGCCTGCGATGTATTAGCCAAGGCTACTAGGAGGTAAGCACCGCCGTACCTGTGCCTTCGATGTTGAAGTCGTTGATGTAGACCTTGGCGTTAGGATCTGCGACCTTCGCTGCGCGGAGGGCGGTCGCGATGTAGCTCTCTCCGAGAGTGTCGAAGAAGACGTCCTGGCGGAAGGTACCGTCGTCGTTGAGCGGCTCTGCGCCGAAGCCGAAGCCGTAAGCAACTCTTCGCGAATACGGCTAGTCTCGCATCGATCCCCACCATTCACGACATCCCAGCTGTCTGTGGTCGGATGGTCAGTATCCTGCAAGGCAAGGACTCGAGGACGACGTACAACTAGAGCTCGGTTAGCGAATATCCGATCGTTTAAAAATGCGACGCAACTTACACTTTCCCTTTGTAGTGTCCCACGACGGTGCTGCAGTGGTTCTGGACGATCGACGTCAACTCGGCCGCATTAAAGTTCCCAGCCGTGACCCGGCTCGGAAGCTGCTGGTGCCACACGCAATTGTGCCCTGGACACCGATACCACCATCAACATCAACCTTCTCCGCGGCGCCGAACCAACCCATCGACGCACCTCTCAGCAGCCGTCCAAAGTTCGTGGCGAGCGCGGCGATCAATGCATCTGGTAGCTCAATAGGCTGAGCGCGGGTCTCAGATCAGTGCTGGATGCTTCTCTTCGGCGGCGACATCAGGCACTCACGCTACCCAAAACACTAAGCCTCGAAAGCCAATGTATGAGCACAGAATTCGATCGAGAGAGATATAAGAGGACAGACTTCATGAGCTCGCATAGCTGTGCCTGGACATGGGATGTTGGAGATCGTGCGAGCGCGGGTATGGACCAAGAATGGAGTCGCAAGCATCATCTAAGTCCGGGCGTGGTCGTGAAAGTCGTCAAGGTGGATGAGAAGAGCGAGCAAGGAGCAGTCTGGACGGCTGGCTGTGGACCAGGATTTGAAGAAGCGCCGAGGTCGCGGCTGGTGGCACTTGGCAGTCTTCCTCCATTAACTCACCTGGTCATCCTTGCCCTCCCCTATTCAACCTACAGCCATCATCTGTATCAAGTCCACAGCTGCACATACCCCCCGCTCTACATAACCCGGGCTCACCAAATCGAGCGCGCTGGGCAATTGGATTGATCTTCGTATCGGCGTCGGTCCGGCTGATCTAAGCGCTGATCGAAAGCCGTCGGCAGTTGATAGCGCGAAGCAAAAGCGCTCGAAATCGCAGGAAAGCCATGTCAAGAGCCTGCAAGGACCAACATAATGCGAAAGCGACGAAAGCAGGACCAGCACACGGCCGCACAACAGGGGAGTGTGGCGTGAAAAAGGGATGAAGTACCGTGACGCAAGACGAGCCGACGGCCACACGAACAGCGTGGTGTGGCGTGGGAAGGGGATGGAGTCCCGCCCCACTAACAGGGCAGCGTGGCGTGGAAAAGGGATTGAAGTCCCGTGATGTACTTGTTATAAAGTCGAGATCCGAGTAGATACGTCCCAAAGACCCTCTACCTGACGGTATCGGGAATAAGGAGCCTCGTTTGCCTCGCACAAGAAAGCTGTGGCGCTGTGGACAGCTGTGTGTCCAGGAACATCCCCTGTCGGGGCGTGTTCTCGTCGATCGCCATATATGATCTCCTCCGCTGCAGGCACCATGTGGACCAATACTCTCGCCTGGTTTGGTACACGGTTCGCGGCGCGCGGGATGACTTCGCCCGTATATCTGGATGATTGAAGGTGAATGTTCACCGGAGGAGTGGTACCTTCTGGTTTTCTCACGGACTATGCTTATATCACCCCCCCCCCCGACGGCTGCAATAGCCTTGTGTGCGAGTCCGGATATACTACCAGATGCAGCGCTGTGCTGGCAGGACTCTCGCACTCGTCCGTCTGTGCATACAGAGACTCTTGTTTTGGTCGATAACAAGCTTTGTTGAGTAGGCTAGACGAAGACAGAGTAGAATGCTGAGAAAGTGGGAAACGCAGAAATCATTCTGGAGGAAGAAGCGGCAGCGGCGCTAATTATCGTGACGGTGGCGGTATTTGTGGATTACATGCTTAGGCTGGGACTGGGATTGGGGGAGGAGGTGGAAGTGATAGCTGTCGTCTTTCTCCTGCGGATAGCGGGGGCCATAGTGCGTCAATATGCGCAACGCCATGCCCGTTTGTCTTGAAATCGAAACCTACACAACCGCCACTTTCGTCAGTGAATAGACTACAAGTGCGAACCGGCGTCCTTACACGTTCGAACGACCGCCTCCGCGGACATGAACCGCGCCGGGCCGTACAACTCCTCCGTCACTCGCTCGTAGCGGATCCCGATCGCCTCGCACACCCCTTCGATCTGAGCGTCCCACCAGGAAAGATACCATCCAAAGGAGTTCGGCGGCGTGAAGAACCGGATGGTCCGCACCTCGCTCCTATACTTGCCCGCCTCCAGCCCGTACAGGAATTCAAGGATTGGCTGGAGTGAAGACTGGTGCTCTTCATCGCAATAGACCTCCAGTACCTTCAGTCGCGGCGGCAGATGACGGAAGAAGGCGCTCGTGAAGGTGGCCCCCATGCAGCGGACGTGCTCGAGCGCACCCGCCTTGCCGGCGAACCCGTCCAGGAAGGGCACGCCGCGCGGGTTCCACGAGGCTGCGCCGCTCAGGATAAGGCGTTTCAGCCGGGTGCCTTGGGCCGTGATCGCGGCCTCCCACTCGCGATGGGGGAGGAGGATGTGGAAGAGCGCGTGCAGGTGAAACGACACGAGCTGGCGGGAAAACGCGATGAACAGCGACAGGGCAACAGGGCACGCGAAAACGTAGATGCGGAGCGTGAGGTGACGGAGATTGGGAGCCAGCGCTGCGTCGACCTCCCAGTCCGACGTCTCGTCGCATTCGTCAAGAGATATTTCGAGCGTCTCGAGGCGAGGGAGCGAAAGGCACGCCTTGAGGATTGCGGCGTTCTGCGGACCGTGCGCGATCAAGTGCGTGATGGAGTAGACGGCGGGCTCGGCGAGGACGGCACGGTCGAAAGTGGCCTCTGTCTCCCACAGGTACCGGAACCTGCTCAGTCCGAATTCTGGTAATCGGCGCAGCCAGTCGAGCGCAGCCTCTGTGTTGTCGTCGCTACCGATCTGGACAGAGAGATACCTAACGAGATGGCGGAGATGGGGACACGACCGCATGGTGCGCACAAAGCGTTTGTCGGAACGGTGGGGATCCGGGTCGAGGATTTTATTTGTGCTCCATCCGGTGAAACAGACATACCGGAAGAGAAATGTCTGGGCGGAGATGGTCCAGGCGCGGCAGACGAGAGCGGCGCGACGAAGGTCCTTGTTGGTATTCAAGTGTTGGAAAATGATGAGCAACACATCGCTGTTCAGAGTGGGTGCAGAGGTGTTTCCCTGGGTGGAAGGAGAGACCTCTGTTGACTCTGTGTGATGCAATCCGTTGTCAATAATATCAGTGGAAGACAATTGCAATAACACGGGACTTGCCTTCAATCATGAAGTTCTGAATGGTTTCCACCAAACGATGACCCGGAAATCGCGGGAGAGCAGTGGGATACGTAGACAGACGCGGTTCCTGGACACTTTGGACTTTGAGCTGCGAGTGTGACGTGGCGGCGGTAGGCTGTGCAACTGCGGCAAAGCTTTGACAGTACAGGACACAGCGTGATACATGCGCCGCTTCGGCATCAATTGGGGTGCCAGATGCGAAGATCGTGCATCGAAGCGGGTCCGATAGGGCTGAATATGGCTAAGTAAAGGAAGCCGCACTCCGGGTCTCAGAATTGACTGTGTATGGGACTGCGAGTGCCCGTTGGCAAGTGTACGATATTCAGCGCATAATCCAGATGTACAGGCAGGTGAGTGGCTACCTCGGCTGTGTTGTTGTAGGCGCTTTGGTAAAGTGTACCAGGTTATGTTGCTTAACTTACAAGGATCCACGCCCAGGGTCCGTGTGACGACCACATGATCCGGGAAACCCTCATCCGGGAAAGGGGAGATAGTAAATTAAATTGCCAACGACCGTTGCGCTGTGGCTGTGCTCCTAAAAATCCACTGCGTCTCCTTGGGCGCTTTACGGTGAAGCCTGCCTGATGACGACCCCGTTGCCGCTCCCGTCGCCCGGTTGGGGCGCGGGATGGTTGCGGAAGAAAGGTCTTCGTTTCGATGGGGGTCCAGATAGTACGTCTGGGCGGGAAATGTAACTGTTCTTGCCCCGGACCAGATGGGAACGGCGAACTGAAGCCATGATGGAATGGGACCCGTCCCAGGTCTTCCGTGTGGATTGGTAGCTGAAAGGACAGGTCCATGGGGAAGTCGCCGTTCATGGCCTCACACCCGTCCGCAGAACGCGAGAAGTGCGACTCGGAGGAAGTCGGAGGAGGGGCATCTGTATGTTGGTTCGCGTAGAAGCGCGACGGGTGTGCCACCGGTTCCTGGGCGTAAGCGCCCCGCCCGTCCCATATCGGGAATCCCATTCAATGTCCGACTTATTCGGCTGCAGACGGCGGGGAGACTTGAAACAATCGATATGGGACGGGCGGGGCGCTTATGCACCGCCCCCGTCGGGTGGATTACGCCCACTGAGGAAGTGCGAGCGCGTTATGGGACATGATCCAGCTGGACTAGTGTCTCGAGCAAATGGGGGTGCCAGTATCGGGTCTTGCGCATCGCTAACATGCGATTGTCTGGGAGGAGGGAACTCTCCTATCGAGATGAGCCGAGTGAGTATGTCCCTGGCACATGGGAGATTGCAATCGGCAATACAATACGTACCACACCTTCCGTGCGGAAAATGTACTGTTCAATCTCATTACCCTTGAGCTTGACGACGGGCGATATACATGGGAGAACGTACTGTTTCTCCAAATGTCCCAACCTTTGCATGCACTTGTGCACGTCTCCCATGGGCTTCGTTGGACAGGCCAGAGCGTTTTCCGCCCTATAGAGTAAAGAGCAGAACCAGGCCTGCGGCGAAGAGAGTTAGCTGTAACACGGTCATGAGCGATTCTCCGCCTCGTTAGGAGTGGAGCTTACTGTATTGAATCTGAGTGCCTTCCAAGACCTGGCTTGCCTCTTTTTATTGTCAGGGGTTGTTCGCGATGCAAGGAAATGGAGGCAATGAAGTTATTAAGAAAGCTTAAACCCACGCTACGATTCCAGACATTTCTCGAGAAGTAGCCCCAAGGGAGAGTACGTGTTGGCTTCGGGCAGACGGAAAGGAGCTGCAGGAGAGCTTTTTTTTTTCTTTTTTTTTTTTAAGACAGGTTCTGATAGCGAAGGTACATACGTAGATACAATGGTGCACAGTAACTACTTGCCCGAGACACAGGACGTAAAATGCAGCTAAGCTAAAACCGGTATCCAACATTCAGTTGTACCCGCGCCCCGCACGCAGCAGCAATCGCGGGGCTGGTCCGCATCCGAAGACAGCGAGCGGATCCGCCCACAGTGCTCACCGCCCGCCCGCCGGCATCAGCCCCCCTCCGTGGCTATGTAGCCGCACAAGTCAAAACCCAAACGAAAACCGAGTCATGTCCATCGTCGAGCATATCAGGCAAAAACGAAACAGGTCCCCTCACCGAGGTCCCAGACGGCGCGATCTGTGGCCGCCTGATCCTGCGACGCCCCACCGCCCCGCCGACTTCCGCTTCTTCGCGGGTGTGTTACCTGGGTGCTCGCCACCTAGTTTGTGGTTCGGCGATCTTGAAACCCGGAAGGGGGAACCTATAAGGATAGTCGGATCGTGACGCCGCCCTTCTTTCTGGCGGCCGCCGCGTAGGACAGGGGGAGGGAGGGCTTGGGGGCCGCCGGGGCCAGCCGCGCGAATGCGGATCTCGCCGACGCGCGCGCCGGCTGCAGGAGAGCAACTTGGCGTCTTTGAAGTCGTCGTCTCTCTGCGTCACCAAACGCGCCTGACCGCCTTCGGGTGGGAAATTCTACTAGATACGCCTTAGGGATTAAAGTAGATACAGGCAATACAGCGTTTCAACCTGAAGTCGTCGTCTCTTCCAGAAGCGCTTGAATATTTTTGGCGGGTCCTGAGCGGCGGGCGAGCGGGGCCCGAAATCGGAGTTCGGCAGATCCCGCCGCCGGCCGGATGCGTTGTCGGGACTGACTTGAACTGGACATCGCGGACTTACACCCACAGCCAGGCTGAGGTTTACTCGACGACCAGCTCCAAATCCTCGGTATCACCAAATGTCTGCCGATGAACTCGAATATCTCACTCATCACAAGAGGCAGAAACATTCCAGGGCTTGCGAGTTTTGCCGGAGGAGGAAAGGTGCGCTGATTCACAGCCATTGACTCAGTATCCCGAAGATTACTCAAACCCGCATACAGTTGGTTGTGAGTTCGACTTACCGCGTTTTCAGCCTGTTGTAATGTCAGCCCACTTCCTGCCGGTGTCCAGGTGACGCGGCCGATAGGTCCGATAGGCGATGCTCGAGGTGCATTGCCAACGGCATTGACTGCCAGTACGACACCCCAAAGGTACGTCCGCCGCAGATCTTATGTGCTACCTATGCCTCTCTGACCCGCACCAGATGAACCGATCTACAAAGAAGTAAGCATTACCTCCTAAATGCAACCGAACGTCCAGGGGTGCATACCTCGACGGGTAATCTCGTCACCAGCCCTTAATGGAGGTCTCATGTGCGTGGTGTATGGAGATAGAACGGCGTAGACCCTCCCTTACAGTCTGGTGACTCTGAGTTTCGTATAGCCACGGGGAGCGTTCCCTTTGCGTGTCCTCAGGGCCCCCGAGGCCTGAACAGTGCCAGCGGTGACATGCGGCCGCGAGACACATTCTACGCGAGTTTCCTGCCTTGGCACAGGTCAGCAAGTAAGACCTCTGTGTCGCGTTGAACCCGTAGAGCGTGCCAGCTTGGATGAACGAGGATAACCGGAGTTGGTCCTGGACGCGCGGCGCGACTAAAGAGTTGTCCTTGACGCGAGTCGTGAAGACGGGGCGCGGACTTTCTGTCTTCGCACGGTCCGTCAGGGATCGCGCTCTGTCTTTCAACTAGGCACCAACGCGCGTTGAGGACCGCGATCCGCCAATTCACGCTGGCATGTTGAGCGCGACACGTAGATATTGGGTACTTGTCACTGACAAGTAGTCATGAATGCAAGTATGCGTGCGCGCATAGCCCTACTTATTCTCTGCCATTGCGCGTCACACGTACGCCGATTTCAGGACCAGCTGCCAGTGGGTGAAGGCGTGTTCATGAGCTTTGATCGCGCGGAACAGGATCCTTCAGTGCGACACATTTCGTGGCACTCGGACCGGGATGACGGGAAGTGCCCCACCCTTCCATGCGAAACACACTAGACGTTAAGAGAGTCTCCTCGTGGTTCTGTCTCCTTCTCCTTCTCGCTTTGGAGCACGTACTTGAGGTCCTCCCTTAATTATTCGGGTGTATTGGCCTTCAGTTTTGCTGCCCTCTTTCCCTTGCGAGGTGAAGTCTCAATGCAACTTGTGACGAGACTCCTCGAAGGATGGACGCACTATACTCGGGCATGACATCATTCCTTTCGAAGGCGAAGATAATTGACTTGGACGACCACGACAGATATGTCCAGGCGCTCGAAGACCGCCTCTCCAAAGTTGAGAGCCTGCTGGAGAAGGTACCCAAAGCTTGCTATTCATTTCCGCCAGATTCTTAGACTAAACGCACATACAGCTGCGGACTGACGCGTTCCTCGTCGGAGACGATCCCGATGAAGTGGAAGATTCGCCCAACCCGCAATCGCACCCAAACATCTCGAAGATTCCGCATCCTTCGTGGTCTTCCAGGGCGCTCTTTCCCCGAGGTTTCCACCCGTCGACCGACTCTTCCGAAGAGATGGACCCCAGCGACGATGAGGGCGGGCAAGCGGTTACCGATACCCATCCCATGGGCTACCACGGTAAATCCAGCAATTCAGACCTCCTCCGCACTGTCATCGGGCTCAAGAGCAAGTACACGGGTATGCCGCCTGTCGAACTCAACAAACCGCTCCACGACATTACCAAGCCATTCACCCCCGTAAGTTTCCATGTGAGCATTCATCTATGATCAGAGGCTGACGACCGTCAAACGAAGGATGTGATCGCAATGGCCTCGAACATCATCCCGCCGTACAGGGAAAAGGACTTCCCTCCGCTTAACGTCCTGGCGAACCTCATCGACGCATACTTTGTCCACGTCAACACCTACCTCCCTCTCCTCCATCGCCCAACGTTCGAACGGGACGTCAAAAGCTGCTTACACCTCCGCGACAAAGGATTTGGGACCGTTGTGCTCCTCGTCTGCGCCACCGGCAGCGCGTGGTCGTCTAGCGCGCTTCATTGCTACCCCAACAAGACTCCAGGATGGGAGTGGTTTGACAAGGTCAGCTCGGCAGCGTTTTCGCCCCTTGCTAGACCAAGATTGTACGACCTTCAGGCGTGCGCGGTGCGTTGTTCCGCTCTGCTCTAAATATTAATGCGCTTAGGCTGAACCGGATATGAATAGCTTGTTGCGGCGTATGTGAACGCGACGAGCTCGCCTCAAGGCAGCTCGACTATCTTGAGCTTAGGCATTCGGATGGCACAGGACGTGGGGGCGCACCGGAAGAAGATGTACAGCGCAACGCCTACACCCGAACAAGAACTTTGGAAACGTGCTTTCTGGTCCGTCAGCATTCTCCGCGGCGAACCTACGCAACTCACTCAAATTCTTGCAGGGTGCTCGTCGCCATGGACAGACTAGCAAGCTTCGGGATGGGACGGCCGTGTACCATCCACGATGAAGAGTAAGTTGTATGCATCCGCGTTGTAGTTCTATTTTGTTAATACCTCTAGTTAGTTTCGACCTCGGTCCGATGGCCGAGTGCGACGATGAGTACTGGTCGGATGCAGATCCCTCGCAAGCATTTAAGCAACCTCCCGGGAAGCCCTCGAAGGTCACGTTCTTCAACACGTTCATCCGATTGCTCAAGATCCAGGCGTTCGCTTTACGCACGATCGTCGGTGTTCACTAAGATGCAAATCTGCTCAGTCGCTGATCATAGGTTAACAGTACACGATCAACAAGTCGAAGCTCTTATTTGGTTATGTCGGTCCAGCGTGGAAGCAAAACATCGTCGCTGAGCTGGACTCCTCGATGAACAAATGGCTGGACATCATGCCTCCCCACCGTGAGCATTCCTCCGAATCTCCTGCAACTGCTGACTCACGCCCGCTTCGCGCAGTGCGCTGGGACCCCAAGATGGACGACAGCGTCTTCCTCAGGCAATCTGCGATACTGTATGCCAACTACTACCAGCTCCAGATCTGCATTCACCGCCAATTCATTCCGTCCCCGCGTCGGGGCCTCGCCAACGCGAATCTCTCGCTGCCGTCCATGACCATCTGTTCTACCGCGGCCCGTGCGTGCGTGCGGGTGCTAGACGTGCTGCATCGTCGCGCTCTGCCCGCGTTGGGCATCGTAGACTGGGCGCTAACGCCGTTACACTTGCCGCTTTGCACAGCTGCGGTCATGCTTGTGTTGAGCCTGTGGTGCGGCGCGAAGGACACGAAGGATGTACTCGAGGACGTGGATATCTGTTTGGACATGTTGAAGGATTTGGAGAGGTACGTGCCTTTTCCTAATCGCCCTCTACCGTCCTGATGACGCTGTCCTAGTGGCAATTTCGGAGCGCGGAAGATTCGGTGCGTGCTGATAACGATGCTCCGCGTAGCGCTTCCGTTTTCATGATGATCCTGATCCTGCAGGCGTGTCCTACGAATCATGGTCCCACTCATCCAGCAGCCCCCCAGTGAGCGATCCTATCCGGCATCGAGCTCAAATCTCGCCAAGGAAGGGGCGCAGACCATCGAGGAGCTCCTCGTGGCCACGTTGGGGGAGCTCCACATATCGGGCTGGAGCCCGTCACCGAGTTCCGACGGCTCCAACATGCCCAATACCCCAACTGATGGCGAGTCTATACCTCCGTCACACACGGCGTTAGGATCTACTCCCACCGGTACACGACGCGCTGGCGGACTGCCAGTATTCCCATGCCCCTTCTCCGATTCTGCCTTCCGCCCGATAGGCGTGACGCCAGAAGAGGCGGCGCAACTCAACCAGGTCGCATTCAACATCTTCTCTGGCTGCGACGGCTGGGCGCTAGATCTCAACACGGTCCGCATGCCCTTCGGTCGCGACACGGTGCCGTCACCCATCGTCCCAGCGGGGGCGGAGGGGGATAAGATACGGCCGACGTCGTCGCACTTGCAGTTGCCCGGAGGGCATGGACTGGCGTTCCATCAAACTCCAGCCCCGAGCGCTGTCCCGTCGGACATTGCGTATCCGTCGAACGGAAACGGGTTGATGGCGGAGGACTTTGACTTCATCAGCTCGCTCTGCGGTATGCTTGGCGACGCTCAGGATCCGCCTCCGCTTGTCTCGGAGCACGGGCCAGCGCGGTCCGCCGCCCCAGCTGCCACGAGTGTGGAGCCCGTGAAGACGTGTGCCCCGAGCGAGATGCACAGGCTTCCGGAGACGCAGGATGCCACGTCTTTGGAGGTAATGAACGACGGGACGCAAGACCCGGGGTTGTGGCAGTGGTTAACTGCTCCCGATGGCCAGTTGTGAGTGCCGCTCGAATCACGTACAAGTCGTGTGCCGTGGTTTGGCGACTGACCTCTTCCGCTCTTCCCTCGCAGGTGGGACCAGTGGGACGCGTTCGTGCAGGAACACGGAGTCGCTGCAGCGAACCCCGGTCAGCCAGCAAGTTCCTTTTAGATGCGGACAACTGCGGAATATTGGATAACCTATGTAACTTTATAATGGCGGTTTCTTGTTGGATGACTACTCTATCCGCCTACTCGTCTATTCGGTGCTTTCGAATATCAGGTTGCGAAAGGACATTCGTTCTAGCTTATCTCTGCTGACTTGCATGTCCGGTATCTTTTCACCCCTTTCTGCGGCACAGACCTTGCCTCCATTCAACGTATGTGTGCCCTCTCATTGCTGTTATGACAGAGGTGGAGGTCGATGTTATCAGAATTCCAGGAATGTGGCTTGACGGGCCCGCGAATTGCCCGTTCCGCGTCTAGCCACGATCGTTATGGCTGGCATCGCTTCTGCCATACACATTCGACCTCCGTTCTCCAGCCTATGTCAACCCCCGGAAACTCGTCGTCATCATCCCATTCCAGTGACTCGTCATCACGCGAATCGCCTGATACTCAAGAATTCTCCAAGTTACCGCTGCGCAAGTTTGCGTGGGGGGTCAGTTCTGTATCTCGCCGTGCCGGTTCCATTGCGATTTTAATCTAGAAAGTGTTGCAGGACGATGACATACAAACGGCTCTTCCACGGCCTGCCTCAATCCTAATTTCTGTGTACCCCAATGGCCTCCGGAAACTCCCTCTGTGCTGGTACGGCCTGCCAAGATGTGTAGTAGTAATACATGGAGGAAAGTTCGTTACGGAAGCAAATGTCCATCCGAGTTCGTAAGTGCAAGTCCCGTCATATCCGACCTAAATATTCATCAAAGTTCGGTCCCAAAGTTCATTTCGACGCGTTATTCAAGGAGCTCGTCAGATGTACGATTCGTGTTCGATTGTGAAGCCCTGTCAAAACGCGACACCGCTGCCGGTGATGGTGAACTGCGGGCTGAAGTTGCCGGAGTCGCCCACAACTATCAGCGGGAAGAGGATAGAATATGTCAATATCAGGTGGGCGGGCGAGAGCGCGATCTGGAGGGTTGAAGGTGGTACGCACGGACGATGCTGTAATCGCTCCCGTCCGCAACCCACGGGACGGTGATCTCAATGCGGCCGAGAAGGATCTTGAAGCCGTTCTGGAGGATCACTATCGACGAGGATTGCATGATTAGTTAGTGCAGACGTTTATCGGCCGATGCCGGTCCATTCCAAGCACAAGTACTCGTTGACAGGATGCGCCTCTCGAGGCTCGCGGCGTAGCTATACCAACGAGACTCCGCGCAAGGCTCAAGCAGATAGGGCCGGATACACGTACGGGGTGAGGTGAATTCGCCCTTCCTGAGGAAGATCAAGCCCTTGCCGTTGGTGATGTTCTGCGGCGGGTCCGAGACGTCCCTGCACACGACGAATGGAAGGCATCAGTCGCAGGTCAGGCTTACACATACCTCTGATTGAACGGCGGGCCACTTACCAAGTGACGTTGTGCCGCTGCCCGACGGTCCACACCGTTCCGTTGTGGGGGTAGAGCACGGGGGGCACGTAGACGTCCCGCTTCTCCTCAGCAGCCCGCGGCGCGATCGCTGCCCCGAGGACGCGCTGGAGGTAGAACGCGAAGAACGCGATTGCGAAGACGATCGACGACGGCATGAGCTTTGCGAACATGGCCGCTGCGGTTGTCGTCAGAGGTCGTCGCGTTCGTGGGGAGGCTAATCGTGTGGTCGACTGCCTCAGATTGGAGGGTCGGGCACGGTCTTCTGAGGAGAGCCCGCAGGCGTATTTGTACCACGAACAATCTGCAAGCCGTGATCGTGTGCATCGGATTGGAATCCAAGGTCCGCTTATCTGCGTGTGTCTGAAGCCTGACAGAGCCTTGTCAGGCTGCTGTGGCCCAATCGCGGTGTGAGCACCCTTTGTGCGAATACTCGGAAGAGTACAGCGGAACGGAAGCACGGCGCCAGGGTCTGGCCTTCGGCAACGATTGTATGATGAGAGCTGAACAGCGTCCGGACGAGGAAGGTGCCATTCTTAGAAGGGATGATGGTAGCGCGGGGTCAGCTGTATGAAGCCAAAGGCGGATCATCGACTGATAGAAGACGTACCTCGTGGTCGCTGCTCAGGGGAGCCGCCTGTAGCGCATTGGCTCACGACGCCCATAAGACCAAACTGTTACCCCACGAGGTTATTTTGGGTGAAAGTCGAGTGTTGGACTGATTGAGGAGGTCCTGCGATGGGTGTACAACCTCGCAAGGACCACACAACGCTACCACTTAGATGCGTACAGGACGCTCAGCAACGTTCAAGCTACTACTACGTCATCACAAACTACTACAATCCTTACGGGCTCCCAACCTCAGATAAAAAGTCTGGAATATGACGACATCAGCAGGGACGCCGCCGGACATGTTGACCAGCGTGGGACGTGGAACATACGGTGGGGTACGTGTCGGTGAGGCTTGACCGAATATTCATGATGCGTACATGGTATCGGGGTAAGTAGGACTAGAGTCCTACGGTGACGTGTGCAATGATTTCAGTGAGAAGGAAAAGATTATACGTCGGCGACACAGTATCCTATCGTCATTATATCCTGGAAGTCTATGAACATGATTATCGTGCAACCGTGAACGAGGAATGTCCAACCATAAAGGATCGAATAATATAGTAGTGACGAACATCATCGGCACGAAACCGAACCCGAATGGCTGCTTCATGGATACGTGCGTGATGCCTTATATATGCTGACGAAACGGTGAGTGCTGAAACTGCAACAAACTGCGTCAGGAGGAAGTACTGTGGCACGATCGCTAGGTTCTCAAAACGTGGTTGGTCGAAATTGAACCAACCTTCTTTCTGGCTTCTTTCCTTCGAAGGCCAGTGCGACGCCGCGATCTTGCGCTCCGGAGCGAAGGCTCTCGCCGCGATCTTGCGCTCCCAAGCGAAGGTTCTCGCCGCGATTTCGCGCTCCAGCGAAGGCTCTAGCCGCGATTTCGCGCTCCGGAGCGAAGACTCTCGCCGCGATTTTGCGCTCCCCAGCGAAGGTTGTGGCATGCACCCTGATCGTCCCCGCGTGATTCACATGTTCAGAGAACACGGTCCCCTTGCCGGACCATGAATATCTTCCTGGCTTCTTTCCTTCGAAGGGCAGTGCGACGCCGCGATTTTGCGCTCCCAAGCGAAGGTTCTAGCACGCACCCTGATCGTCCCCGCGTGGTTCACATGTGCAGAGAACACGGTCCCCATGCCAGGCCACGAATTAATCGTACTGAAACAACGACAAAAAACGTTGGGAGGACGTACCTCACACGAAAGCTAAGCTTTTGCGCATCATCTGGACCCGTCGCCTCCACAGAAGTAGAGGGGGCTTTGCGGAGAAGGAAGTCGCTGCTACAACGTCTTTCGGCATAAGTTATGGAAGATGTGGAGCACGAAGGCTGATAGTACTTACTTTTCCGTCTCATTCACTACTTGCAAGCGCCGGTAAACGACATCACCCTAACAGTCCGGGATAAAAGTGCAATGGAAACCAAGGGAGCACAGACTTGGCGATGATATTAGTGTAGGGATGGGCAGAGCCCGAGGGGCCGGCGACCCAGTCGACCGACTCCACTTGTAGCCAGTCAACCGGCACCACATTGCAAACAATCGCTCGCCCGGAGTCGCAGCATAGCGGCCCGCCAGTAGTTGCTGAGCGTGAACGAGCGTCCTTTCGCGGCCTAATATTCGAAAGGACTGAATAGACGAGTAGAGAGCTGATAGAGAAGTCATATACCAAGAACCGCAATTATAAATTACGTAGGTTACCGAATATCCCATCCGATGATACACATGATAGTCGTCGACGTCTAAAGGGAAGCTGGCTGATTGTGGTCCACTGATACGCCTCCTTGGTCTTCAACGAACGCCTCCCACTGGTCCCACCTACGAGGAAGACCGGAATACCAGGTCAGTCGCCATAGTACGGCACACGGCTTCGACGCAATGAGACTGGCACTCACAACTGGCCGTCGGGAGCAGTCAACCACTGCCACAGCCCCGGCGGATCCTGAGTCCCGTCGTCCATGGCCTCCCAAGACGTGGGATCCTTCGCCGTCGGAAGCCTGTGCAGCTCACTCGGCGCACACGTCGTTACGGGCTCCACCCTTGTCGTAGCTGGGGCCGCAGATGGCGAAGGTCCGTGCTGCGCGGCAAGCGGCGGAGCCTCCTGAATGTTGCCGAGCAGATTGGAGAGCGAGTCGAGGAAGTCGAAGTCCGCGGCCATGAACGCGTTCCCGTCCAACCCCGACCCAATGTCAGACGGCACAGCAATCGTTGGGTCGCTCTGAGCTGAAGTCGTAGGCAGGGCCAGTACATCTCCTACAAGGGAATGCATGATGGGCGCGGTCCTCAGTATTTCAGCTTGCTCCGTACCGGCCGTGTCCCTGGGTGACAGTGCAGTGCGGCGAGCGAAGGGCATGCGGATCGTGTTCAAGTCGAGAGCCCAGCCGTCGCAGCCCGAGAACATGTTGAAAGCGACCTGGTTGAGGTACGCGGCCTCTTGCGGCGTCACGCCTATCGGGCGGAAGTCCGAATCAGAGAAGGGGGATGGGAAGGCTGGGAGTCGTCCCGCGTGTCGCGTTGGAGCCGAGCCTGACAATGCGTGTATTGGCTGAATGGAATCGCCGTTGGCTGGGGTGTTGGGCACGTCGGAGCCGTTAGAATTCGGCGGCGGGCTCCAGCCAGAAATGTGGAGCTGCTCCAATGCCGCAGTAAACAGCTCCTCGACGGTCTGCGCCCCTTCCTTCGCCAAGTTTGAGCTGGATGCAGAATAGGATCGCTCACTGGGTGGCTGCTGAGTTACCGGGACCATCGCTCGTAGGACAGCCCTGCAGGATTATGATAAAAAAGGAAGCGTTGCGTGAAGCGTCATTATCAGCACGCACCGAATCTTCCGCGCTCCGAAATTGCCACTACCAATAATCACAACGTCGTCAGGACGGTAGAGGATGATTAGGGAGAAGGCACGCACGACTCCTCCAAATCCTTCAACATGTCCAAACAAATATCCACGTCTTCGAGTACTCCCTGCGTGTCCCTCGCACCGCACCACAGACTCAACACAAGCATGATCGCGGCCGTGAAAAGCGGCAACTGCAACGGAGTCAACGCCCACTCTATGGTGCCCGACGGGGGGAGAGCACGGTGGTGTAGGACGCCTAGCAGTCGCACGCACGCACGAGCCGCGTTCGCGCAGATGGTCATGGACGGCAACGAGAGGTTCGCGTTCGCAACGCGCCGACGTGGGGACGGGATGAACTGGCGATGGATGAAGATCTGTAGCTGGTAGTAGTTGGCATACAGTATCGCGGATTGGCTGAGGAAGACGCTGTCTTCCATCTTCGGGTCCCAGCGCACTGCGCGACGCGGGGTGAGTCGACGTTTGCAGGAGAACTGGAGGAATTGATGCTTACAGTGAGGAGGTATGGTGTCCAACCATTTGTTCATCGAGGAGTCGAGCTCAGCGACTATGTTCTGCTTCCACTCTGGACCTACGTAGCCGAATAAGAGCTTGGACTTGTTGATAGTGTACTGTTAACGGATCAGCAACTAGGCGGATTTGGCCTTAGTGAACACCGACTATCGTGCGCGAAGCGAACGCCTGGATCTTAAGCAGTCGGATGAATGTGTTGCAGAACGTGATCTTTGATGGCTTTCTGGGAGGCTGTTTGAAAGCTTGAAATGGATCTCGGTGCGACCAGTACTCATCGTCGCACTCAGTCATCGGATCGAGGTCGAAACTACGGAGAGGTGTTAGCGAGACCAAACATCTGAATATAATCCGCATGCCACAAACTCTTCGTCAAGAATGGTACACGGCCGTCCCATTCCAAAGCTTGCTAATCTGTCCATGGTGACTAGCACCCTGTGAACTTCAGTAAATCACATAGATCCGCGGGTGAAAATGTCAACCGACCAAAAGGCCCGTTTCCAAAGCTCTTGTTCTGGCGTCGGTAATGCGCTGTACATCTTCTTCCGGTGCGCCCCCACGTCATGTGCCATCCGAATGCCTAGGCTCAAGACCGTCGAGCTGCATTGAGGCGAGCTCGTTGCATTCACATACGCCGCAATAAGCTATTCATATTCCGTTCAGCCCAAGTGGATTAATACGTAGAGAACGACGAATGAACGCACCGCGCACGCCTGGAGGTCGTACAGTCTCGGCCTCGCGAGAGGCGAAAACGCTGCCGAGCTGACCTTGTCAAACCACTCCCATCCTGGAGTCTTGTTCGGATACAAATGCAGCGCGCTAGACGACCAGGCGCTGCCGGTGGCGCAGACAAGGAGCACAACGGTCCCAAATCCTTTGTCGCGGAGGTGTAAGCAGCTCTTGACGTCGCGTTCGAACGTGGGGCGGTGGAGGAGGGCGAGGTAGGTGTTGACGTGGACGAAGTAGGCGTCGATGAGCGTCGCCATGATGTCAGGGGGTGGGAAGTCCTTTTCCCTGTACGGCGGGATGATGTTCGAAGCCATTGCGATCACATCCTTCGTTTGACGGTCGTCAGCCTCTGATCATAGATGAATGCTCACATAGAAACTTACGGGGAGGAACGGTTTGGTAACGTCGTGGAGCGGTTTATTGAATTCGATAGGTGGCATGCCCGTGTACTTGCTCTTAAGGCCAATGACGGTGCGGACAAGGCCCGAATTGCTAGATTTACCCTGGTAGCCCATGGGATGGGTATCGGTAACCGCTTGCCCGTCTTCGTTGTCGCTGGGGTCGATCTCTTCGGAAGAGTCAGTCGACGGGTGGAAACCTCGCGGGAAGAGCGTCGTAGAGGACCAAGTAGGATGCGGAATATTTGAGACGCTTGGGGGCGATTGCTGGCTGGGCGGGTCTTCCGCTTCATCAGGATCAACTTCAAGGAGCGGGGCGTCAGCCCGCAGCTGTGCGTGCATTCAGTCTAACAATCTGGTGTGAATGACGAACAGGACTTGGGTACCTTCTCCAGCAGACTCTCGACTTTGGAGAGGCGGTCTTCAAGCGCCTGGACATATCTGTTGGATTGATCTGAGCAATTATCTTCAAGTTCGAAGGGAATGGTGTCATGCCAGAGTATAGGGCATCCGTCCTTTGAGGAGTCTCGTCACAAGTCGTTTTGAAACCTCACCTCAGCAAGGAAAGAGAACTGAAGGCAGGATCAGGCCAATACACCCGGTGAAGTAGTCTCGTCCCTAGGCATTAAGGGAGTGCCTCACGGCACGGAAAGGAGAACGAGACGGAACCACGCAGAGACCCTCCTTTAACGTCCGGCCAGTGTAGTATAGACAGCCGGGGGGGGGGGGGGGGGGGGGGGGGTTCCCTTCATCCCGGTCCGAGTGCCACCAAGTGTGTCGCAAGGATCCCCGTCCGCACAATCTACATGTCACGCTCAACATGCCAGCGTAGATTGGCGGAGCGCGGTCCTCAATGCGCGTCGCCGAGACAGAGCGCGGCACTTGGTTCCTAGTTCAAAGAAAGAGCGCGATCTTTAATGGGCTGTGCGAAGACAGAGTCCGCGCTCTGTTTTCGCACTCGCGTCAGGGACAACTCTTTATTCGCACCACGCATCCAGGACCAACTCCAGTTCTCTGTGTAGATCCAAGCTGGCATGCTCTTACGGGTCGAATGTGACACACAAGCCTTATTCCCTGGCCGTGCCAAGGCAGGAAACTCGCGTAGAACGTGTCCCGCGGTCGCATGTCACCGCAGGCACTGTTCAGGCCTCAGTGCACGGATTGGAAGCCCGGGGACACGCAACGGGAACGCCCCCTCTGCCTAGACGAAACTCCGAGTCACCAGAGGGTAAGGGAGGATCTACGCCGTTCTGTCTCCCCATCCACGACGCACAAGGCCTCCCTTGACATCTGGTGACGAGACTACCCTTCCAGGTATGCACCCCCTGGGATTCGGTTGCATCTAGTAATCATGCTTACTTCTTTGTAGGGCGCTTCATCTGGTGCGGGTCAGAGAGGTACAGGTAACACATGAGATCTGCGGGGAACATACCTTTGCGGCGGGGTCGTACTGGCAGTCGATGCCGTTGGTAATGCACCTCGAGCATTGGTTCTCGGCCCTGTCAGCTGCGTCACCTAGATACCGACAGAAAGTGGGCTCAGGGTCCAACAAACTGAAAACCTGAACTCACAACCAACTGCATGCGGGTTTCAGTAATCTTCGGGCCATCATTGAGTCAGTGGCTGTGAATCAGCGCACCTTTCCTCCTCCGGCAAAATTCGCATGCCCTTGAGTGTTTCTGCCTCTTATACTGGGCACGATATTCGAGTTCATCGGCAGACATTTGGTGATACCGAGGATTTGTAGCTGGTCGTCGACCATAGCCAAGCAGTTTGAACCGGCGCAGTCCCAGTCCAGCAAGTCCAACGGATAACGCGTCCGGCCGGCACCGGGATCTGCCGAGATCATTTTCGGATCATTTCGGCGCTCGGGCTGCTGCCGAAGGGGCCGGACGTCTCAAAATATTCTACTCGAGTCCCCACCTACTATTCGCCTCGCTTGGACAATATCATGAACTATCAGAATCATCCTCGTGCATGGAGCATGCTATATATATTCACTCTCGGAAATGGAACTTTCCACATCTTGTACGCTGTCGAACACGATGTTACTCGCATCTCGCAAAGCGGAGAGAAAGTACAGAGTACTGATCCCAGTCATCCATTCAGCACCATCATTGACTCCTCTGAGCGACAGCGTCAGCCACTCGGGGTATCTTCCTTTCCTGTGGGGTGAAGGCAGAACGCCTTGACGTCCCGCGAAAGGGTGTCGGCGGTGCTCGACAATGTACTTTCAGACGCTCAACGGAAACAGAGTCGACTGTAGAGAGCTCTCAGCTCTCGTCAATCCCACACCGCTTCACGAGCTATCCAGCCAGACGGTCAGCGCGCGATCGCGAGCGTATCGGACAGCGATGCTCGTACCTGGTGCCTCTTCAGTGCGTCCTTCCTCATGAACGTCTTCCCACATCCGCCATTGCAAAAGAACGGCTTCTCGCCCGTGTGCGTGTCGCGATGGCGGTTGAGGTCGTGCTGTCGATTGAACGACAGCGCGCACATGTCGCACGCGAACGGGCGCGGGGCAGAAGCGGGATACGAGCCGACCTGCTGGGCGTACGCAGCACGGGCCGCGGACTGTGCGGTTGCCGTGTTGGACATCGGCGTGAGCATTGGCGAACTGCTGCCGTGGCCGGGGATTACATGTGGACCCTCCGTGAATAAAGTTCTGCATGTAACGCGCTCAACGAAAGTTACCGACACAAGGTGCCCTGACACTCACGACGCGTTTATGTGACTTGTCTGGGCGTAGCTTGAGTAAGGCGATGATGACATTGAGAAAAGCATGAGAGGAGCGGCAGGTGCAGGAGCAGGCGGAGGTAGCCAGCCGCTGAAGCGGGAGGGGATATCACGAGGGTTGTACATGGATGATGTCTCTAGTGAGACCTCAGAGCCCTCTGTGGTCAACGGGGTGACGATAGCCCGGTTAAAAGACATCTGGATGGGCGCCGGGGCTCGAATCCGTCGAGGCAAAGCCATCCCTCGTAATGGGGGTATTGGATTCCGGCACAACAAGGATGCCTGTTCAAATAGGTTCTCGCCAGCAAGGGAGGAAGGTTCTGAGCCTATAGCGACGTCAACCTCGTCATCTTGTACACGCAGGTTAATAACGCCGACTACAGGATGAACGGACGCGGTCAGTCGGAATTAAGTGATAACAATCGGAAACTCACCTCTGGCACCACATTCATCCACCGTAATCTGGACAGGTAGTGTGTTCAATCCGTTACTAAGGTTGCCTGGAAACTCATTGTTCTATACATCCGTTATATCAAGCACCGAAGTCTAAACGATGTGATGCAGGAAGCTCACCTCAGATATCCTGAACACATTGTACAGGTCCCTGTCGGAGGCGCACGCGACCTCGGCATGTTTTGCATGCTGCAAAGTTGTAATGATCAGACATTGATCAACCTGAGACATTGAATGGTAACGACCTGGAGAATGTAATCCAGTAGACAGCCCACAGGATCGTAGCCCTTTTCCACGTCTGTGAGTAAGGTGGAGTGAGACCCTGTGACACAGAAGACCACATACCTTCGAAAGCTCTTCTTCCTCACTGATCTCGTCAGCGTCGCTGAGTAAACGAATAGGTGATTCGTCGTCCGGATGGCGCGACAGGCGATGAGGACCAGCTGCTGCTTTCAATTTCCTGCCGAGGAACCTGCGGCTCTGCGACTTGTAGTAATTGATGAAGATAGTTTGGTCGTATGGCTCGGAAGTGTCAACATCGGCCTCTGCCTTCCATATATGCAGGCGACTCGCAGGACCACACCGCGTGAATGGTGGGCCGTCCGCAGAACGCGACAGAGAGATATGAAGCTCTCCGCAAGCCGAAGGCGCCCCTCCGGCGATGAGCAGTTCCCCACCAGAGGAGCGGCTACTGAACGCGGCTTCGGCCCAAACAAGTGTTTTCGTGTGCCCGGATACGAAAGTGATGTCCTTCTCTTCCACCCCAATTTCCAGCCGCTCGTTCGCAAAATCGCACCAGCTTTGCAGATTCTCGCACATGTATTTCCGGATGCGTAGGTCGCAGTTGAGGTACGTCTTATGTGCCGATTTCTTGAGCATTAGCAGCGCGCCCGAATCCGCCATGCACTGGTAACTCAAACTCGCGGCAATAGCGGAAGCCGTGGTGTTTCTGAGGAAGAAACGTCGATTTGGATTACACAGAAATATCGGTGAGAACGCACCCGACTGAGGCTGTGCCAGTCACCGAGGTATTCTGGAGACTGCGACTGTGAAGCAGCAGCTGCGAAATTTCGTCAGGGCAATGGACGATCATGTGATCGTCGACATCGAGCACCCGGAAACCGTCGGGAACGCCTTTTGCGGTGTTCGAGGGATGGTCTGCGCTCTGTGTGGCATTGAACAAGAAACAGAAGCGACCCTCCCTGACATATCCAACGTCGCCTAGGCTCACTTCTCCGAATGTGGGACAAGGCTCTGGACGCCACAATGGATGGCCGTACCCCAAGGGCATGAGCTGCTTTTCGTAGATGACCCAAGGTGGAGGCATGTCAAGCGGTGGGAGTGGATACGCAGAGTGGTCAGTGGTGGGGGAGGGTGGAGAAGGAGAGGGAACAGCTTCACCTCTGGATTATATGCACAAGGCGAGGCATAACCTTATCTCGGTCGAGCGCGCAGGTCCTAGGTTTGTGGGCGTGCGGGCGGGAATGGAGTGCCTCAAGGCAGTCCTATGCCCTTGGACCCATGCAGTGCCTCGCATTCTTACCACCACTGTTGAATAAGCAGTTGAGGTCACCAGGTGCAAACATAACACATACCTTCGCCAGGTGGAGTCTGAATCTCCCACCCAAAGCCGCATCGCGGCTAGTGCAACGGAAAGATAATTTTCCGAATACTACGCTGTACGAAAGCTACAATACGGTAGCTGGTAGCTAGCGCGCTGTAGTAGCTGTAGCGCCAGGGCTGAACGGAGGGCTTGCAAAAGTTGAAGAGTGTCGTGAATGGATAAGTAAAAATGGATGCAAATGCGCTGCACAGCAACCATGCGTACCGGTAATAAGGACTTTGCCCCGGAAAAGAAAAGGAGAATATGTCACGACTGATGCTGGAAGCCCAGAACGCAAATACAGCTTGAACAAGAGACCGGGGAACGGGAGCCTCCATACGCCCCCGCGCATACATCAGCCGACCTTCTGCGCGGCAGACGAAAGGGCGTCTGCAGGCCGATAGATGTCGCTCAAGACATAGAACCAGCCGCTTTTCTCGAAAGCCTCCGCGCTTTCACGGTCGCGACATCCGAACCATGAACTGGATGTCGTCCAGCACGTCGCCCTCCCTCCTCAGCGGCCTAGACGGCTCGACCCCGTGCGTCGTCCACATCGGCGGCGCAGGCGAGCTCCCCAACATCCGCGAGATCTCGTCCACCACGTCCACCCCCGCCCCGGTCAGGAGCTGCAACGGGCGCAGCGGCCGTATCGGCGGAATGGGGAGCCGGGGCTCGTGTCCGGGAGTGATCAGGGGCATGGGTGCGACCTGCCCTACGCACTGTGCGTTTGACAGACTCTGAGGAGCACGGTTCGACGTGCGCTGGCGTCTGTCGCGGTGGTCGCGATGACGTCGGCGAGGGGCATGGGGAGGAGAAAGGGAAAGCCGGTGTTGCCGACGCTCCGGTCGTTCCCGTTGTTCGTGTGTCTGCGCAGGCGATATGACTATGGCTGGCGGCGGGGGCAAGTCTAACGCGCTCGACTGGGCCTGCGTTAGGGGGCAAGGTGGATGTATGCTGCGGTAACACGATGGGGTCGGACCTGGAAGGGATGCGGACCCCCACTCTCGACGTCCGCGTCGTTGCCAGAACCTCCTTCGCCGAGAACAACGGTAGGGTTCTGGAAGCTGTCCGCGCTGTCATCGTCGTATCCGTCGGAGCAGGACTCTGGAGATGATGGGATATCCCGAGGAGGACCAGCCAGCGTCGCCCTCACCCATGCACGAATGCTGGCGCGAGTCGGCGCACTGAGCTCTTCAGACTCACTGGAATGTGACGGACCTGAGGTGGCGATACGAGAAGGCATCGGTTGAGATCCTGGATCCTGGAAAGCCGACCGTGCGGCCGACCGGACTGCGTGCCTCCGAACTTTGGAGAGCGGGTGTGCTTTCAAGAGGGGTATCGGGAGCGCGTCTTGGAGTTCTGAACGAAGGAGGCGTGTCTTCCGCCGAGGAGACGCGTCGGGTGGAAACTGGGAGGAAGAGTCGAAATCGAAATCGATTCGGGAAAGGACAAAGCTGATATTCACCTTGCTCGACGACGAACCGGACTCCAAACCAATAATGGGTGAAACGACATGTTAGCTTATAGGCTTGGCTCAAAATATAGCAACGTCTGTGAAGACGTCAGACGCGCTTGAGTCCGAGTCAGTCACGAAGAAACAGCATTCAACTCTAGGTCTGGATGCAGCCATGCCGTGTGCGCTGAAACCAAATGGATAGGACCAAAAACGGACCCACTTTGGGAATTGCAGGATGGTGGAGCGGCGATATCGAGAAGCGCTAGCCTGATACCAGACCTAGTGGGTGTCCGGAGAGGAGCCCGAGAAGTACAGATGTGGAAGAAGAGAAGGGCACTGCTGCAGCCTGCCTGACATCGACCGGAAATAATATTCTTCAGACGCAAAGCGGCCTTATTCCGTTCAACATCCGAATTTGAGACAGCTCCATTGAGACAGCCACCATGGGACACCTCCATGGTTGCTTCTAGCGAGCTGGATTCCGAGAACTGGGTGAGGGGGAGAGTTGAAACGCCACGACGTCATGTCGCAGTCACGAGATTCTGTACAGTTCAGGGCAGGCGCGGTCCGGGTACTCTGGCGCTTAGCCAGAGGGCAAGTTATCGTACACACCCCGCCCGGCGAGCTCAACATTCGACACATCCTCAAGACGTGAGTACCATCCGTTTTGGCGTCATATTGCTCTGCGTATCTGCTAAATGGAATCGGGGTCATTTTGGCCAACTTTGGTGTTGTCTGAACACCCGGATTGCGATGGATGGAACCTCCGACATCTGGATGAAGCGCGTCTTTTCATCTACCCTCTTCTTGCGGCCCGCTTTCTTTCGATCTCATTTCTAACTGCGTCTCGATTCTCCAGTAATCTCCCTGCAAGAACACAATGGCCGACTCTGGACGCGGACGTGGTGGTTTCGGACGCGGGCGCGGTGATCGCGGACGGGGCCGTCGGGGTCCCCGTCGCGGCGGCCGCAAGGACGAGGAGAAGGAATGGTGAGTTCTCATCCAAATCAAATCCCACCCCATCCCAATCCGCGCACGCCCACCAGGGTTCCCGTCACCAAGCTCGGCCGTCTCGTCAAGGACGGCAAGATTCGGTCCATGGAGGAGATCTACCTCTTCTCGCTCCCCGTCAAGGAGTACCAGATCATCGATTTCTTCCTCCCCAAGCTCAAGGATGAGGTCATGAAGATCATGCCCGTCCAGAAGCAGACCCGCGCCGGTCAGCGCACCCGCTTCAAGGCCTTCGTCGCCATCGGCGACTCCGACGGCCACGTCGGCCTCGGTGTCAAGTGCGCCAAGGAAGTCGCGACCGCCATTCGTGGTGCGATCATCCTCGCCAAGCTCTCCGTCGTTCCCGTCCGGAGGGGTTACTGGGGTGCCAACCTCGGTGAACCCCACACCGTGCCCTCGAAGGTCTCCGGCAAGGTCGGCTCCGTTATGTGCCGTCTCATCCCTGCGCCCCGCGGCACCGGTCTCGTCGCTGCCCCGGCCTCGAAGCGTATGCTCCAGCTTGCGGGTATCGAGGACTGCTACACGCAATCCAAGGGTTCGACTGCGACGATGGGTAACTTCTTGAAGGCTACCTTCGCTGCTGTACGTACCCTATCTCGGTGCGCTGTCGGCATTGTCGCTAATGCGGTGTTCGCGTGCAGATCACAAAAACGTACTCGTTCCTCACTCCCGACCTCTGGCGCGAGATTCCTCTCTCTAAGTACCCGTACGACGAGCACAGCGCGCACCTCCAGCTTTCGCAGGGCAAGAAGGCGTACTAGACGCATTCTCCGTCCGACGGGGGGTCGGGAGGGTAGACGATTGATCCATCATATTTGTATTGCTGCTGTGTTTCTAGCATCCGCTTTCCTCCACCAAAACGCTTCAGGATGAACTATCATGACATGACTCCATGCACGATTATATTCCTGAGTTCAGCGTGACATTCAAACCCTCTGTGAATGTCCTGTACGTGGGCTTTGCGGTGTTTCTCGACAGTCTTAGGATGCACACGTCACTGCGAATCGGGGCCCTCCCAGAAGCACGAGGTTTTATTATAATCAACGCAAAGATTGTTCAATTACTGCGGAGACAGCTTAAGGGTATGTACGATCACAATTTTATATTGACCGTGCGACTAAATTATGGTGGCCACCAGGACATGCGCCGCGCCGCGGAAGTATGAAGGGGCGGTCCCAGGGCTCAGCCGCCGTGTACAGGGCGTTGTGGATCGCCCAGAGGGTGTCCTGGGATGTCCGTGACCCGGAGCGGAGGGCTGCGACCAGAGACAACCCGAATAGGCTTGTCAACGGGCAGGTTCTGGCGGACCTCGATGACGCTCCTTCTACATATCCGCGTTGGCTTTATGCTTATTTGGATAGGGTGAAAGGAGACGAGGAGCCTGAGGGTGGACGCGAGGCCGACTCCACCTCGTCCAAGGTTGAGTGCGTGCGGGCCGATGAAGTCCTCGGGGAGGACGCTCGTCGTGATGTCGTGCTGAAACGTCGAGGACTCCGGCAGGGGGCTGAAGGATGACATGTCAAATGACCAACCCTGGAACGGTTGCGGTGGCGCCTGGCCGTGCGCGGAAGACCATATATCCAAGCTAGGCAACGCATGGCGTGTCGAGGTGACCGTCCCGGAAACCATCTGGTGCTAAGGTGCGAGGTAGTTCAAGTCGGTGTCGATGAGGTTCCGCGTCATCATCGGCGCACTTGGGTCGGCCGAAGGCGAGTTCCACTGAGCGACTCGAGGAGGGGACAGCGGGATTGAGTCGCGCCGGGGCCCGCGTTCGCGTTTTGGCGTAGTATGAGATAGGGAAGTGTGCTCGTGGAGGAAGAAGTTGTGTGAGTGTTTTGCAGAGAAAAGGCCGAGGAAGGGCCCAGGCGCAACGTTCACGGCGGAAGCGTAGGCTGACGGTAGAGCGGAGTAAGAGACGAGGATATGAAAGAGGGATGCGGCGCATGAGGGACGGTCGATGATGGCCGCAGTGCGGTTTGCTGGGGTGTCATGTTGTTAATTAGGTTGACGGACGTGAACTGCCAGATTTTATAAGTGAGGAAAGGTGGCGATGGACCGAGCATGAGAGCACGACGCGTACCATGTGTTGCAACTTCTGGCTGGCTTGCTACCGTATGGACGCCACGAATGCATGCGCGGGGAGCACGGCAGGGTGATGCGGCTCGTCGATGGCGCATACCCTGCATTGCACACGCGAGTCACGACGATACCCCCTCATCGCATACCCACCGCATCCTTATCCATATCCATATCCACCGCACATACCACTCCACCGCCACCAATGTCGACCTCAACCGGAACCACCACCTTCTCCCATGCCGCCGCCACGTCCACCGGAAGGACGTACGACGCATATCCCGTGCACATTCTACACGAGCTCTCCCCAGGGATGATGTCCGACGGGACCATCTCCGCAAATCACCCGTGCGTCGAACGGTTCTTCGCCCACATTGCCCGCAAGTTCCTCCAGGCCAAAGCCCTCGCCGCTGAGGTCGGCGAGTGCTCCAAGCCGGCCTGGCACATGGCCCACAAGCACCAGGCAGTGACCTAGTGGCGATTCGAGAAGGGAGGCATCGCGCGCTCCGACTACGGGGTTAGAGGTTAGGAGGAGAGTCTGCAGTTGCGCGCCGTGGGGGGTACGAAAGCCAGGAGCTCCTTTGGAAAATGATGCATCCTCATCGCAGACCGGATCATCTTTAAACGAAACTCCGTGAAGCTCAGGTATGCGGACCCAATCAGGTAGCGCTGCAGGAGCGCGTTGGTTGTGAGTCGGTGAAGGTGGTGGTAGACTGGGAAGCTGTGGGTGCTGCAGGCGGTAGAGTCGGTGGAGTGGTGGAGAGGGAAGCTGTGCGGGTGCTGCATGGGAGGTTCGTGAAGTCGTCACCTTTGCGTCGCCGTCCGCGATCGCTGCAGGTGCGGGGAGATGGTTGTACGGTCTGCGAATGCTTTTTCCATCTTGAAGAGGAAGTGTGGGAGGTTTAAGGGCCACAGCCGCGCCCTCGGGTCGACAGAAGGCGCGGTAGTCCCAGGAACGGTTTGGTGCCGAGGTAGTTCGAGTTGTCGTGGATGAGGTTCCGCATCATCATCGGCGCACTCGGGCCTCTTTGTGGCCAGGTGGTCATCGATCGTGGTCTTGACCACGGCGGCGACCTCGTCGGTGACGCGCTTCAGCGCCCGCTCGGCCGCCGAGGCGAAGCGCAGGTTGTCGACTAGGGGGGTCTTGCGGTAGTTGGGTATCATCTTGTCGTCCCATGATTCGATGACCCCGCCAATGAATTGTAGAAGCTCGGTGGCTGTAAGGTCGGTGGGAGCATTCAGGAACGGATTGGTCTTCTTCTCGGAAGTTGAAGACGTGGGGGAGCCGGCCCGAAGAAGAGATGCGGTTGGACTCCAACGTGATCTAGCCGCCGACACTTGCGCAGCCGGCGGGTAGGGAGGAGGAGGAGCCCACGATGACTCCAGTGAGACATGGCTGGCGTGGTCGTCGCTCGAGCCGGTCAGCTTCAAGCAGTCGAGGCACTTGAAGGCGGAGAGGGAGGCAACGGGGCGGAAGCGACTCTGCGCGGGGGAGGGGCATGGTGGTGGAGGACGTCATGGTAGGAAGGGAGTGATGAGACAGAGTTGGAGGAACGAGGGCGCGGCGCGCTCGAGGGGCGCAGCAAGACCTGCGCGCGACGAGGTGGAAGCCGACGATCAGGAAGTTGAAGAGCACTGATGGCGATTAGCGGAAGAAGCGATCGGGAACGGGAAGGGGCTTCATATAAGCCCACGAGCGCAGGGACGGAGAGAGCTGGACGTACGGAAACACCCAGCCACCGTGAGTCCCAACTTCGGCGAGATGGGGTTTGGAGTAGCGGTCGGCGACGACAATGAAGGCCGGTGAGAGTCCGTCTTCTGGCGTTGCTTGCATCTCGCCAACATAGTTCATCGAGCCGGCAACTTGAGCGCCGCTGTGGTAATCGTGTTCCACGACGGTTGCGGAGCCCTGCGTTGTATTGGATGGTCAGAAGGCGCAGTGGCGTTGCGAGCGACCGATAATTGGCTTACTACAACACCGCCGTATGATGAGAAGTTTGTCTGTGAAAGGTGAGGTACTCTAGAGGAAGGCGGTCGGGGTGGCGCACTGGCACCACCCCGAGGGATGGGATGGAGAGCTTGGAAGACCTGTGAGGGAGAGCGCGAGTCCTTATATACAGCGAGGGCCAGTCTGGCGTTTGTCAGCAATGGAGTCTAGGTCAAGCGGCTATGGCGTCGCCAACCAGTTGCACCATTGTGTTAGACAAAGAGAAGGGGGGCTTTCCGCCTTCGAATCCGCCGGGTGGCCGTGTGCGTAGTAAACAATGCGTCGTAACCGGTCTCGGCGGCAAGCCGGAGAAGCTGGCCCCTGATCTTCAAAATGGCACGAATATCCCTGACATTGATGCTTTTTGATAGAAATAATGCATTCTACGGTTGGTGCAGTGAAAGAACCGTCGCTCATACGGCCGCTCTCCGACGAGCCTGGCGGCTATGTGTTGAGGCGGAGATCTGCGTATGCTAACTTCTTTGGTTATCCGGCGTCGCAATGTAAAAAGATTTGCCACATACTATCGTTGCAGTGCAAAGAAGCACGGTGAAGTCGTCGCCTCAGAGTCATCGCGAAGTCCGCGGTCGTCGTCACCGTCGTCACTGTCAGCCAGGCTTCACGGTAAAGCGCCCAAGAAGATGCAGTGAAATTTTCGGAGCACAGCCACAGCGCAACGGTCGTTGGCAGTTGGCAATTTAATTTACTATCTTCCCTTTCCTTTCTGCCCCGGCTTAGGCTTCCCCGGATCATATAGTTGCAACAGACGTTACACCGACCCTGGGCCTGGATCCTTGTAACTTAAGCAACATAGCCTGAAATACTTTACCAAAGCGCCTACAACAACACAGCCAAGGTAGCCACTCCCCTGCCTGTACATCTGGATTATGTGCTGAATGTCGTACACTTGCGAATGGGCACTCGCCGTCCCGTACACAGACTATTCTGAGGCCCTGAGTGCGGCTTCCTTTACTTAGCCATATTCAGCCCTATCGGACCCGCTTCGATGCACGATCTTCACATCTGGCACCCCAATTGATGCCGAAGCGGCACATGTATCACGCTGTGTCCTGTACTGTCAAAGCTTTGCCGCAGTTGCACAGCCTACCGCCGCCACGTCACACTGGCAGCTCAAAGTCCAAAGTGTCGAGGAACCGCGTCTGTCTACGTATCCCACTGCTCTCCCGCGATTTCCGGGTCATCGTTTGGTGGAAACCATTCAGAACTTCATGATTGAAGGCAAGTCCCGTGTTATTGCAATTGTCTTCCACTGATATTATTGACAACGGATTGCATCACACAGAGTCAACAGAGGTCTCTCCTTCCACCCAGGGAAACACCTCTGCACCCACTCTGAACAGCGATGTGTTGCTCATCATTTTCCAACACTTGAATACCAACAAGGACCTTCGTCGTGCTGCTCTCGTCTGCCGCGCCTGGACCATCTCCGCCCAGACATTTCTCTTCCGGTATGTCTGTTTCACCGGATGGAGCACAAACAAAATCTTCGACCCGGATCCCCACCGTTCCGACAAACGCTTTGTGCGCACCATGCGGTCGTGTCCCCATCTCCGCCATCTCGTTAGGTATCTCTCTGTCCAGATCGGTAGCGACGACAACACAGAGGCTGCGCTCGACTGGCTGCGCCGATTACCAGAATTCGGACTGAGCAGGTTCCGGTACCTGTGGGAGACAGAGGCCACCTTCGACCGTGCCGTCCTCGCCGAGCCCGCCGTCTACTCCATCACGCACTTCATCGCGCACGGTCCGCAGAACGCCGCAATCCTCAAGGCGTGCCTTTCGCTCCCGCGCCTCGAGACGCTCGAAATATCTCTTGACGAATGCGACGAGACGTCGGACTGGGAGGTCGACGCAGCGCTGGCTCCCAATCTCCGTCACCTCACGCTCCGCATCTACGTTTTCGCGTGCCCTGTTTCCCTGTCGCTGTTCACCGCGTTTTCCCGCCAGCTCGTCTCATTCCATCTGCACGCGCTCTTCCACATCCTCCTCCCCCATCGCGAGTGGGAGGCCGCGACCACGGCCCACGGCACCCGGCTGAAACGCCTTATCCTGAGCGGCGCAGCCTCGTGGAACCCGCGCGGCGTGCCCTTCCTGGACGGGTTTGCCGGCAAGGCGGGTGCGCTCGAGCACGTCCGCTGCATGGGGGCCACCTTCACGAGCGCCTTCTTCCGCCATCTGCCGCCGCGACTGAAAGTACTGGAGGTCTATTGCGATGAAGAGCACCAGTCTTCACTCCTGCCAATCCTTGAATTCCTGTACGTGCTGGAGGCGGGCGAGTGTAGCAGCGAGGTGCGGACCATCCGGTTCTTCACGCCGCCGAACTCCTTCGGATGGTATCTTTCCTGGTGGGACGCTCAGATCGAAGGGGCCTGCGAGGCGATCGGGATCCGCTACGAGCGAGTGACGGAGGAGTTGTACGGCCCAGCGCGGTTCTTGTCCGAGAAGGCGGTCGTTCGAACGTGTAAGCATTCCGGTTTGCGCATGTAGTCTATTCACTGACGAAAGTGGCGGCTGTGCAGGTTTTGATTTCAAGACGAAGTCGCATGGCGCTGAGCGTATTGACGCACTATGGCCCCCACTTCCCCCACGAGAGAGACGACGGTTGTCATCTCTACAGTTCCGCACGGCTTGAATAGTACGGTCAGCTCACGCTCCGTGGCGTCCGGAGGTACATTCACGAGGAAGAGCGTGCAGCCGTCAGGCAGCTCCTCCTTCTGCTTGCCCTTCGCATTTTTCTGTTTTAGCACCCAATGGGCACGTGCGTAGATGATATCAGTCGCAGATGACGAGTATGCGATAGGCAAGACGGTGAAGCCAGTGTGTTTGACGGCGCCTAACCCGGGGACTTGCAGTGGGGGACGCCTAATAGGCGTCGAACTTGCAAGTATCGTTGTATACGGCTCGATGGTGTGGCTGACGCCCTGCGCAAGGATTGCCTGGAAGTTGGGGCCGTACGTCGCGTTCGAGTAGCCCGACGGCAGGTACGACTCGGACACATTCGAGGCGGGCGTGCTCGAGTACCCGAACTGCTTGATCTCCTCGAAGAAGTTTTGCGGGTAGAGCGTCGTGTCGCTGCCACCCGCGACGTCGTCAGCTCGTCGGTCCAGCAAGACGCGTCAGGGAAGAGGAGAGAGAGAGGAAAGGTACGCACGCGGTGCCGTGCCAGACCTGCATCTTCGGGCGCGCCCCAGTGTAGCCGGGGTACGCGTCGTATACGCGGTCCGCCCATTGCTCGCCGGTCAAGACCAGCTCGCCCTTGGAGCACTGCGAGTTCCAGCTGTCATCCGGCTGCCCGGGGAGCGAGAAGCAGCCGTGCGCGACGCCCGAGTCGACAATCCCGGCTTTGAAGACGTCGGGCTATGCGCCCGCGAGCACGCTCGTCATCATCGCCCCGGAGGACGTTCCGACGGCGAAGACGCGGTTCGCGTCGACGCCCCAGTTGGAGGTGGCGTATCTCGCTGCCGATGCAATGCCGAGCGAGTCGCTGTCGCCCTTGTGCGTCAGGGTCTCGTTGGAGGACACGTCCCAGCAGGTACCGGAGTGCGGCTGCAGACAAAAGATGAGCACGTTTGCCTTGCCGCGTTACGCGAGACGGGGATAGCTCACAGAGTTGGGGTAGAGGACGACGTAGCTGTACGTCTCAGCGAGCTGCGCGAACTTTGACCCGGTGTAGTACGCCTGCGCGGTGCCCGAGCAGTCTTTCGAGACCGAAGACGTCAGTGAGTGGAACTCACTCCCTGCATGTTACTTAGCTGACGTACAGTGGCTGGCGACGATCAGCGGCGGATTGGCCGCAACCTTCTTTGGCTTGTACACGAACATTCCGATATTGTTCGTCTTCGAGCCGAAGTTGGAGATCTGGTAGAGCGTCGACGCAGGGATGGAGGACAAGCCGGCGGGTGCGGTACCCGTCGGCGTGCTCGTCGTCCCGGGCGGCGCAGAGGTCGCGGGCATGGGCGCGGGCGTGGCCTGCCCACGCAAGCATTGGGAGTAGTACTGGTTGATCTGCGTGCACACAGTGCCGGAGACTGCAGGAGACAAACGCACAGACCGGTGAGTGCCACAATATTCCGAACGGAAGCGAACACGCAAGGGAAAACTCATACGTACCACAGGTCGTCGCGCCCGTCCAGCCGAGGCCTCCGCACTGGCCCCACTCTTGCGGCTGGCCAGCAGCGAGGTGTTGAAGTTCGCGGGGAGCCACTGAGAACGAACACAGTATATTGCGTTTGGCTGAGCTCTGCAAACGCATAAAGAACAAAGTACATGCGAAACGAGGCATATAAACCATGTGATGAATTAGCATGTCCATATCATCGGGTTTGTACCTACAAGACTCCGCAATCCCAGATTCCACTGACACGAGGTGGATGAATGGCAGGAATGCAGCGACGCTCAGCCCGGCCTTGAGCGAGGACATGTCTTTCTGGAGTATGACGACGTTTCGACGCCGCCCGTCCGCGGTCGCCTTTATACCGCGTCGACCTAGCTACGATAAAGCACGGCGACGCGTGCGCTCGGACCACGTTGAGCCTCGATAGAAGCCCAAGCGTTCTCGAGGCCGGGGTTCGGCCGCGGAAGCCCCGTAAACGGTATTGCGCGCAGGCTTCTCCTGCCCTCGGCATTCGCGCTCCATGAGCAAGTAACGTTGGAGCGTCACCGGCCACCGAGCACGTCCGTTTTGTTTGGGCCGCCTCCCCTCCTGCGTCGAGTTTGAACCCAGTTGGACAGTGACGAGGCCTGGAGCAACGCGTGCCTCGGTCCACGTGCACCCCAGGCGGCCGCCGAACGGTTGCCGGGGAATCGTCGCGACGATGGACAGTGATTCCGAGGGTGGGTGACGGTTTGCCTTTCCTCCGATGCTGATCCGTCTCGGATATTGCGCTTAATGATAGGATCCGCGTATACTGTGGTGTCTCTGTACGCTTCGTGCAACCGGGTTACCACGCTTCTCGAACGCAGATCTGCTCGAGCTCCGTCCTCGAAGGGGTACATGCCATGCGGGGTACGGGGGTGAACATCTCGGAACAAGTAGCTAGGGGTCTCGTGCGGCAGGAAAGCTCGCCGAGGGATCCAGCAGATTCCGGAAAACTATTGTTAAGGAAATATTCTTACAGCATTTTGTACGATCTGTACCTTAGAAAGCTGGCCGCAGAGAACAGCCACAGCAACGCGACCGCAGCGTTCGCGCGCGACTGCAGTCCGTGTATAACTTTTATTGCGGGACTACAAAAGCGGTACATGCAGGGAGAGCTTCGGAGACGACGCAAGAACTACGACGACGGAAAACAGACGGAAGCTAGTCTATATCAAGAGGCACAGCAACAACATAGGGAGAGCATTATATATGCGAGAGCGAAGACACAAACGAGGGCAGCAGGACGGGAATGTTACAGCGTGTTTGTGAGGTCCGAGCAGTGCAGGTTGCTTTGCTGGAACCTTACCTTGTCTCCGCGAGAGGAACCAGACAAGGACGTGACGTCACTGACCAAGACGAGACAAACGGCGGGTCTCTATGCGTGTATGGAGCGAGCCCGCCGTAAGCGACCATGATGATGAACCAGCAATCCGCTCCTTCACGGCCTGCTACGGCTCCCAGAGGCCTGACTGCTGCTCCCGCTCCCCGAGTAGTGGGAGAACGACCCCACCCAGTCACCAGAGTGCGGCCGCCGCCCCTCCCCGCCGGACGTGGCCCGGGCCCCGCCCAGGGCCACGCTGAAGTAGTCGCCAGCCGAGCCGCCCGCGGCGTCGTTCTGGGGGGTGCCTGCGCCTCCGGGCCCGGAATCGGCGCCGCTGTAGTGGTCGGTCTTAGCCCTCTTCTTCTTGCGGCCGGCGCTGCGGATGTTGACGTTGGTGCCATAGAAGGAGAGATGCTGTTGGATGGGATGGGACACGGTTTCAGTTCCAGCCTGATGCATGAACCGCGCGAGAGACGAGACGTGAAGAGGCAGACAGAGGGAGAGGGAGAGAGGGAGAGAGGGAGAGGGAGAGAGGAAAGGACGCGCCCTAGTGAGTGCCGTGGACGGCGCAAGGCCGGGGAACGACTTGGAAGACCATATCTTGAACACGCCCCCGAAGCAGCTCGCGAGGATGGGCGTCGAGTACGTGCCCGAGGCCGGGTCGGCCGTCTTGGCGAAGATGCTGAAGACCCGGTAGCGGAGCGTGTACGAGCCCTCTTGCTGGACGGCGAGATCCTGTCAGATGTATGGGGGAGAGAGAAATGAGCGTCTTTACTGCAGAGCCCGGGAGAGGACGGCATGACGAACGTTGAAGACAGAGGCCAACGTTGGTCGCCCGCTGTATTCCATCGTCATCGCGTTCGCCACACGCGCTCCAGCGAGGACGTGGGTGCAGTTGGAGGACTCGGTTATCGCGTAATTGCTATAGTAAGCAATGACGTCGTTGGGGGTCTGCGAAGGTGGGCCCGGAGGCGTTTGTACGGGCGGATGTAAAGGTACCATGAGAGTGGAAGCGCCCAATGCTGAGAGGCCAGCCTGCGGCTGACAGGCGGGATACTGAACACGAGCCGGATGGTGGATGGACAGCTGTCAATGGCGTGAAAGGAATGTTCAAAATGAAGTTCGTACATACCTCGTTGTCGAATTCCTGCCCTGAACCCGTTGGCGCAGCACTTTGCCCCTGGCTGGCGAACGAGGACATAATGAGCACGTATATTGGATCCTGCATGACGTGGGCCCGACGTACATTTCAGGGGCCATCAGCGGAAACGGCTGTTTGGCGAGTGCGCCTGGCAAGGAGCTGCCGTACGGGACGGTGTGGCTCGAGATCGGGTTCATGATGACACCAGTCATCGGGTTGTTCGCGTCCCAGCCGGCGATGCCCTCTGGCGTTACCTCGTCAGGAATCGGAAACAGGTCGACCTGGCAAAGTAGACCGAGCACCAGGGCCTCACTGGAAATTATACAGTCAGGACACTGACCATGGCAGCTCCTGAACGAAAATCTCGAAAGACTCACTCGTACGCCAGGAGCTCCCTCTCCCGCTGAGCAGGCGACCCAGGGTCGCGCACCTCGAAGAAGCGGACCTGCACGACTGGCGGCGGGTCGAGGGGACGCTTGTCCTTCCGCGCGTACCTGCAATGTCACACCAGCCGCCGCAAGACAAATCAGCACCTCCACTCTGGCAAGCCACGATCGTGCAGCCGGCGGCAGGTTGAACAAGAAACGGGCAAACGGCGCACCTTCGCCCCGCGTCGGCCTTCTGTAGCTCGGTGACGGAGGTGCGGATGGTTTTGCCAGTGAACGGCCCCTGGGTAAACGGGATGGGCAGCCCGGCAGGCATCGCGCCCACCGCGAGCGGTACCTAAGGATCACGGGCGCGTCATGTCACGGTTATGGTATTGCGTCGACAGGGATGGGCTACGTACTGGGTACGGTCTGTGATCAGTCATGGCACAGAAAAAACGCAAGGCGTCAGGACGCAGAGTCTGCGGGTTAAAAGCTTGGGTCTGCCTGGGGAGCGGAGGGAGTGGGGGGGAGGAGAATTCGCTGGAATGCGCTCGAGGTCGCTGGGGTTTGAACGACCCAGAACGATCCTTTCGTAATGGCGGCCAAGCAAGCTCGAACGAGAAGCTGGTGCATGACATCTCCGTCTATGGAGCCGGGAACCTTGAAGTGATTCTCCGTGGTTCAACTTAACTTCCAGCGGGCTCGGGACGAAGAAGCCCGTACGCGTGACGCCATGGGTCCACGACAAACAAACTCCGCCACGGTAGGTTGAGCGGACTTGAGCCCGAGAAGCCAGCATGTTGGTCCTAAAAGGGCCACAGGGTCTGAGCGAGGTCAAAGGCAGCAAGGTAACTACTCAGTTTCAGGTAGGCCATCGGCGCCTGAGCGGCCAGAACAAACCCCAGAGCCAAGAGTGGGAAGGGCAGGGAATGAAATCCGACCTATGTGATAGGCCTCAAGGTGAGCAGCGCGATGATGTACAGGATGACAAGGACACACTGTGGCAGGAAGAGAACAACCGTCTAACCTATTGTGGATATCCAACTACTCTAAGAATACACAAGATTTCCGATCATACCACGCCGTCAGGCTAGCATTCAAAAGTCAGCTATGTGCCTTGCCCGGTGGTCCACCTTCCCAAGCGCCAAATGCCTCATCGTCCATGTACGCCGCGGCTTCCGGACGAGGGAGCGTCGTGTCCGAATTCGAAGACGACGACGACCGTCTCCGAGCCAAGACCGCCTCCTCCCCTTGCCCCTCGTCCTCGGCATCTTCGGCCAGCATGCCCGCTGCTTCCTCGCCCTCTCGTCGCGAACAGCCCCGACTCCGCGACAGGCTTATCTGACTCGCGCTAGCGGCCAACTTGAGGGACAAGCCAGACGCTTTGCGCTGCACCCTCGAAGAACCGAGCTGCAACCGCGGAGATCGCGGAGATCGCGGAGATCGCGGAGAACCTGCGCCACCGGCGGTCTGGTCCTCGTCGTCGCTCGCTTCACCGAGTTGCCACATGGCGCCCTCGTCGTGTTCGACTCCCTCGCCTTCGTGCAGCGCCTCCTCCTCGTCTCGTCCGCTGCTGACGAAAGTGCCCTTAGTCGCGCTGCGGTGTCCCCGTCCCGCAAACGGAGTGCCGGATTGCGGGGTCGAATGTTTAGGCTCCGGCTTCTTGTACGTGAGGAGCACGACACCGGAGACGAGGACGGCCATCGAGCAGAAGATGAGGAAAAGCGTCCACGACTGATAAGCATCGATCTCGTCGTTGAAAATCTAGGTTTATGTGAGCGATACCGATGGCCGGGGATATGGCCCATTTTTCTTACCAACGAATTAAAGAACCTGCGTGGAGGAACGTTTGGGCACCATTGCAAGTGCGCAGGGACTTAGAACGTACCCGAGACCGGTATACACGCCGTAGAACACGGGGACGACGAGCGTCGAATCGTAGACAGCAAGACCTCTATTCAAGCAGATGATCTGACGTACTGCAGTCACCGCAAGGAAGATGAACGGATGCGTGCCCGAACTGGTTCCATGTGTTCTCATGTGACACGGCTCCCGAGATGAGTTTAACGCTATTGGGTGTTATATTAGTTAATGAATTCATACGCCAACTGGTATGACGTGGTTGACGTACGCAGCCTTCGCGAATACCTAGTCTCGGTTCCAGACGTTCTGAGGCTGTCTTACTGTCGCCCGGCACGCGCTGACACGCGGCGTTGAGTAGCAATCACTGGAGCACAGAAAATATCTCACGGGTACTGGCCGGGCGCCAGCGAGAGAGGCCTCAGAACGTCTGGTACAATTCGTGCTCGGCAAAGGGTTCCGTGACTTCGGGTCACCCGGGTCACATTTCCGACGTGCTGCGCCGTGACTCAGTGTGACCAGACGGATGCGCGTCGCACAGGTCTCACGTGCACACATTTTCTGAGTGTTGTCCTTCCCGGCTTCATTCAATTCCTAATCACAAAGGTGATTCCACCAAATGAGGGGGAGAAAGTCTCACTGCCCAATGTGTGTGAATGGACTTACTGTGACATTGCCAGTCTACTAAAGGCTGAGCAAAAGGAGTGGTTTACCACTTGCCGTGAAGAACTAGAGGCCCTTCGCAGGCACAAATCTGATTTGTGCCTGCATAGGGAATGGCATGGATATGGGTAACCCACATGGGTTATGTACCCATACCCATGTGGGTATGGGTGTGGGTATCCCCCATGGATACCCATGCCAAACCCATACCCATAAATACCGACCTGCACAAACCCGAACCCTGTTGAGCCCCAGCTTACTTTGCATGTGGTTGACCAGCATGAGCAATGAGTTATTGGAAATATATGATTATGTCAGCAAGCTTGCTCCATGCTCACAGCCCCTGACATCTTGTATGCTCACACTGTCTCGGATATCTTGTAGTCTTATCTGTACATGTATTTAGTCCTGCTTGCGACATGTCGTGTTGAATGCGCATAGCCGAGCATAGCGTTGCACAGCATAGCTGCGTATTTTGATATCGGCACAGCCCGATATCACATCCATTGCACAGGCGCTATATAGCCGCCACACATGATCATCTCATGTGATGCCATACCTTGTATCCCGGTATGGCATGTCTTGTACTGTATAGCCTTAGTAATGCAGTATGCTCTGTAGTATATATATGGCCCCTATTGGCCCTAATATCAACAGTTCTTCTACTCTTCTCCTCACTCGCCTCTACAGCCTCTCTACCTCTCTAGCCAGGTGAGTATGTGTGACTGCTGCGTCTAGTTGCATCCCACAGTGGGCAGCCCCCACTGTGCTCGACAGGTTATGAGCCCTGGTCAATGTTGTGGATACTGCGCCGCTTGTTGCTGGCTGCGTTCCGCTCCTCACCAGCTCACCTGGTGTTTTTACACATTTATCATCTATTCCTTGTCGCCGTTATGGCAGACTATCCATGTGTTGGATCAGGCACGATCATACGCTGCTGGCCACACATGATGGTGGCTTGGATGTGGCGCAATCTTTGTTATCGCTGCCTGCCAATGCCACAAGAGGGGGAACCTATGCCGGTATATGCTTCTGGCATTCCTCTCTTCTCTTTGATCGTTGTTCAGAATGATGACTAACTAGTCTCTTCTGTCCAGACTTCAAATCAGCTTATCGATCGCCATGTTGAAGGACCTCGTCAACGCCGTTCCTCTCTTCACCGGCCCCAACTACCTTGTGTGGGCGCCGAAAATGCAGGCTTTCCTCCAGTCCAAGAGTTGTTGGGTCAAACTGATGACTAGGACCAAGCCTGCTACCACCGCTGATCAGGACGAGATCAACAAGTGGGATGAGGATGACTCCTCTGCTCGAGGCAACATCCGTCTCTATGTCGACGATGCCATCGGTACCATGATCGAGTCCAAGACCACTGCCAAGGAGGTCTGGGACCACCTCAAGGACACCTATGGCAAGCCCGGCATCCCAGTTGTCTACCAGGACTTCTGTGCTGCCATGGGCATCACCATCCCTGCTGACAGCAACCCCATCCCCACGATGGACAAGCTCCACGCTCACTTCCAAACCCTCGAGACCAATGAGTTCACCATCACTGAGCACATCAAGGGGATGATCCTCCTCTCGAAGCTCCCACCGGCGATGGACCCCATCATCCAGGTCTACATCTCGGGGATCACTGGCACAGTGGCGAACCCTGCCATGCGCCAGGTGACCTTCGATGAAGTATGCAACCACGTAATCATGCACTGGGAGCAGCACCAGGGGCACCACCAGCAGAAGCCGTGCGACAGCGCGAACAAGATCTCAGCGGTCAAGCACAAGCCACAAGACCCTACCTTCCGCCAGCAGCAGCGCCCGCAAGGGCAGCAGCAGCAGCAGCGCCCGCATGGGCAGCAGCACCAACAGCAGCACCCTCAGGGGTAGCAGCAGCAAGGCCAAGGCCATCATGGTCAGCGTGGAGGACGCGGCCGTTTCCAGCAGCACCAAGGTGCACACCAGCATGCCCACATTGCGCACATCGCTGAACTCCCCACCATCACCAAGGGCACGCTGCCGCACTTGGAGGACCCACGCGCACTCCTGCGCAAACCCATCCACGCAGAGACCAGCCCCAACCACCAGTACCCTGCGCTCATGCGTGCATTCACCCTTGCGACGCAGTTAGGCATGGAGCCAACCGTCGAGTGCATCAAGATGCTCGAGGTGCTCGTCATGGCCAGCAGCCAATACAGCCGCGTCAACGAGGACACCCTCAAGGACCCCATCCTGATGCCAGTAACAGAGCTGCACTCAATGCGCTCATCACCGGAATCCTCCGCGACGTTCAGTGCAGACTCCCACCGCACCAGCCTGGACGTGTCGTACAGCCCAACGCCCTTCGCGGGCCCCAGCAGCGCGTGGATCGTCGAGGTGGACAGCGACGAGGACATGGACCATGAGGACCGCGAGGACCGCAAGCCCAAGCGCCGCCAGTGCACCCTCAGGGAGCGCATCAGGCCGCACCTCAGGGAGCGCATAGGCGCAGTTGCCGAGGACGTGGACATGGAGGACACCGTGTCCCTCGGGCTCAGCAGTGAAGATGAGCAGGACGACGACGTTGAGGAGTTCTTCGATCGTCAATGGTCAGTCCCTTCCCCACTACACCATGAGTTGTATGCTGACTGCATGCCTAAATTGGCAGTGACTAGTATCGCAAGACCCTCTCATCGTGTAGTATCATCGCGCGTACCTGTAGCTACACCTGTATTACAAGTAGCTACAGAAGATAATACATGTATTCACCGCTCTACATATGCAGCGTGCACGAAGTGTAAGGGGAAAGCGAAATCAGTTGTTAACAATGACCTTTGGATGCTCGACTCAGGAGCGTCCATGCACTTCACTTATTCTATGAGTGATTTTGCCGATTTCCACTACTACAAGACCAAACTACCACTCAATACTGCTGATGGTGTAACTTATATGACTGGCGAAGACACTGTTTTCCTATTACTGGAAACAGGTGGAACATTAAGGCTGAAAAATGTCACCTTTGTTCCTAATCTCACCAACAAACTCATTTCTATGGGTGCTCTACTGCGAGATGGGATGTCAGCGCGTGCTACTACTGCCAAGATCTCGCTCTACCGCAACAATGAGCATGTCATTTCTTTTGAACCGTGCAATGTTGGTGATACAATTTATGTTATTTATGCACAGCCTGTACAGGCGCGAAACATGGTTGCGCTGAAAGGCATAGATCATGAAACTCTCCACCGTCGCTTAGGTCATCCTTCAGACGATGTGTTGAGACATCTTCGGAAACACACTGATAAGTGTCCGATTGTCAAGACTCCCAAAAAGGACTTGATTTGCCGTGGATGTGCTGAAGGTAAAATGCCATTGCAATCTCACCCAATTGACAATCAGCGTGCATCCTGACCTTTTGAGCTGATCCATGTTGATCTGAAATCTTTCCCTGTGCTGTCGTACCACAAGTACCAGCATGCAATCCTACTTTATGATGATTATTCATTGTATGTGTGGGCGATTTGCCTTCGCACCAAAGATAATGCACTGCAGGCTACACGACAATGGTTCTCATATGTCGAAACGCAGTTCAATGCGAAAGTAATCAAGTGGAAATCAGATTCTGGAGGCGAACTCAAATCACACGCCTTCAACAACATGCTTAAAGACAGAGGCATCGAGATCATACCTAGCGTGCCTCATATTCATCAACAGAATGGCCACGCTGAGCGGATCATTCGTACACTCATGGACAAGAGCGAGGCAATGCGGCATGATGCCTGCATCCCTCAATCTTGGTGGGAATTCTCCTTTGAACACGCAGCACACCTGTACAACAGGACACCTATTCATCACCTTGAATGGCGGACACCTTATGAACTTTTGAATGGTACCAAGCCAGACATCAGTCACCTACGCGTATTTAGTTGTGGTGCATATGTCTTTTTGCCCCCCGAAGTCCGCAGAAATAAATTATCACCCAAATCTGAGCTGATGATTTATCTTGGTGTCGGTGCCAGTAACCACAATTATAAGTTTATGCGCTCACCAAACAATGTCATCTTCACAGCTGCTCAAGCACTATTTGACGAAAGTTTGTTTCCGAAATGCACATATGAAAAGAAGCGACATGGGCAGCAGAGTGCGCCCGAACCAGTTGAACCTGCGGACCAGGCAACTACTCCTTCTTTACTCCCTGATGACGATGAAGAGCAACGTCATCCTCTCAGAAAACCTTCCACAAAGGGCAAGGGAAATGCGCAAGGCCAAGCACATGCACCAGCTCCGGCTATACCCCCTGTACCTCCTCAACCTCGCGCACAGTGCAGAGGAGATGTACCAGTAGTGCAACACCCTTTGCTGCCACAACCTCCTCCGGTTGAACAGCCAGTCGCACCATGACGGTCTGTGAGGGAGCAGAATGTACCAGTTCACGAAGGTAATGTCTATGGTGAATCACGTCACCCTACGGACATTTTTAAGGATGTCGAGAAATGGGGATCGTGGAAAAGATTGGTTGGCAAGATACTGAGTCACTCTCAGACTGCACCACCTTCAAGGGATGAGCAGGTTCCCGGACCTAGCCATGCCCGATCACTTCCACAATCACGTGATAGATCCGCTGTACGCGGACCACCCATTCCACTTCCACCTTCGATGCGCATGCACAGGGAATCAACCCCTGTAATCTCGTCTAGTGGTAGCGACGATGATGATGAGGAAGAGGAGGACTTGGGCTCAGACCCAATACCTATACCTGCAGAACCCCTGCCTCAACCTCAGTCAGCTGCTCCTAGTCCAGATCGCTCAGACCCCGACAATGACGATGATGATGATGACGACGAGGATGAAGACGAAGATGAATATGAATCAGAAGAAGAGTCGTCATGTCACTCATCAGAAGAAGTCGAAGGTGTCTTGCGTGCCTCTAGAATTGATGTGGTAAAACTATGCCGGGAAGGGGGAGCTAGTCTCATCCAATATCTTATTGTAAAGGCGATTCCACCAGATGAGGGGGAGAAAGTCTCACCGCCCAATGTGTGTGAGTGGACTTATCGTGATATTACCAGTCTACCAAAAGCTGAGCAAAAGGAGTGGTTTACCGCTTGCCGCAAAGAATTAGAGGCCCTTCGCAGGCACGATGTTTATGACTTGGTCGACCGTCCGAAAGGACGTAAGGTTGTGAAAAACCGCTGGGTATTCAACGTCAAAACTGACGGTCGCAAGAAAGCCAGACTTGTAGCGAAAGGCTTCTCCCAGGTTGAAGGTGAAGACTTCGACAAGATATTCTCCCCAGTTGTCTGCTTCGAGACAGTTCATCTCATCATGGCTCTTGCAGCACTCGAGGACTGGCACATCTCAGGACTCGATGTTCGCAGTGCTTACTTGTATGGCAAGCTGGACGAGGAGATCTACCTGGAGCAGCCAGAAGGATTTCGCATCCCTGGCTCTGAGCACAAAGTCTTTAGACTGAAGCGTGCTCTTTATGGGCTTAAGCAGGCAGGTTTAGTGTGGTGGCGCACCTTGTCTGAGTCCATGAAGTTGATGGGCTATCACCGGCTCACCAATGATGCAGGTTTATACATCTACAAGCGTCACTCTGATGGTGCTATAGTAGTTGTAATCGTCTACATTGATGATGCGCTTTTCTGTGGGTGCGACAAGAAGCTTGTAGCTAGACTTAAAGCTCGCTTCATGAACAAGTGGGAATGCCATGACTTAGGCGATGCAAAGGAGTTTTTGTGCATGCGTATCACCCGTATTGGCTGAAAGATCTTTTTAGATCAATGCGCTGATGCGCACCCGACGCTTCCGTTCGCAGAAGTCGGCGTGACTACCCCTTTTAGACAGCGACCACGACTTCGCGCCACGTGACGTCGTGGGAGTTCCCGAGTCGCCGACGGCATCGGCGGTCGCGCGATGCACCGACCCTTTGGCACGAGGCAAAGGCCTAGAACGTCGGCGATCTCTGTCGCTGGTGCGAAGCTCCCGATCGGCCTGAACTGGCGACCACAGCGACCCGGCCTGCCCATCTGCGCCTCGCACATGGCAGCGTAGCGGCGGGCCACAAGTTAAGTCGTTCAGCATCTTTACAGTCGTGTCGCGCGACGGTCTGCGAGTCATCTCTCACTAGTTGGTCTTGGTGACAGGTATCAGTCACAACCCCCGACTGTGATCACTGACGACCAGTGACATCGCGCGACCATGCGACGACAAGGCGAGCCGACCCCAAGTCGCATGACCAGTCACGGCCTTGTGATGGTCGCTGATGTTCCGATGGGTTTCCAACATGGGTTGTTGTGGGCGCTCATTGCTGCGAGGCAGGCTAGACTATAGTTGTTGCGCGTAGTTACAGGCTCGATGTACTTAACCCAGTCGACGGCTGTTTGGGCACACAATCTTGGATCCCCCCACCTTTCACCTCTCATTTCTCTGGTGAGCGACCGCGACTCGACATCGTCCTCCTCTGGGTATAGCTAGTAACTGTGATTGCGACTTGCGACAGCGACAGCAACCCCCGACTGCAACCTTGCGACAGCGACTCGTCGTGCGACTTATACCGTGACTTTCGTCCTCCAGCTTCGTTCGACTTTTCTCCCCTCTCCCCGGCACTTGTTGCGATCGCGACCAAAGGGAACTCGAGACCGTACTCGCCCTCCACACTGGCGACATCGCTCCGACCTCGCCTCCCTCAGCCCTCGGTCGTCCCGACTGTTCACAGGCCCTGGGATAGTGTATCAGCGCATACTTGGAGAAAGTACTGGACCGCTGCGGCATGACAAACGCGCAACCGTCTTCAACTCCACTCCCTGCAGGTTACATACCTGCCCCCAACACAGGACAAGCTACACCGGAGCTTCGCTCCAGGTACCAGAAAGTTATTGGCTCTCTACTCTACCTCATGCTAGGTACAAGGCCGGACATAGCTTTCACTGTGACCAAATTGGCACAGTACGCCACAAACCCGACCAAGGATCACCTAAGCAAGGCACTCCACATTTGCCGCTACCTCGTCGGTACCAAGAACTATGCCTTGGTTTACAATGGCGATTCTCAACTCGGCTTAATTGCCGCAACCGACAGTGATTGGGCTTCAGACCCACACTTTCGATGATCGCAAACTGGCTTTATGCTAAAGTTAGCGAACTGCGCATTCTCGTGGGTTTCACGTGCGCAAAAGACCATTGCTCTTTCCTCTACTGAGGCTGAGTATATGGCAATGAGCGACTGTAGTCGCCAAATAGTCTGGGTTCACAACTTGCTTGCTGAACTTGGCTATAACCTCGGTTGCGTACCATTATCTGGAGATAATCAAGGCTCCATACACATCGGACAAAATGCTGTCACGGAAGCAAGGTTGAAACACATCGACATCCATTACCATTATGTTCACGAAGTGTACGATCGAGGTATCACCGACATATTCTATGTTGAAGGGACTGATAATCCCGCTGATATTTTCACCAAGAATTTGGGCACTGTGAAGTTCCACCACTTCCATCCTCATCTTGGCTTGCATTTCCCTAAGGCAGCTTAAAGCGCCATATCTGCTTGCGTACTTGCGAATGCGTACTTAGCGAGGGGGAGTGTTGAACGCGCATAGCCGAGCATAGCACTGCATGGCATAGCTGCGTATTTTGATATCGGCACAGCCCGATATCACATCCATTGCACAGGCGCTATATAGCCGCCACACATGATCATCTCATGTGATGCCATACCTTGTATCCCGGTATGGCATGTCTTGTACTGTATAGCCTTAGTAATGCAGTATGCTCTGTAGTATATATATGGCCCCTATTGGCCCTAATATCAACAGTTCTTCTACTCTTCTCCTCACTCGCCTCTACAGCCTCTCTACCTCTCTAGCCAGGTGAGTATGTGTGACTGCTGTGTCTAGTTGCATCCCACAGTGGGCAGCCCCCACTGTGCTCGACATGTCGTCCCTTACGCATTTTCATCAGTGCTCAAACACGACTGTCTTTTCCCCTGTTTGCTTCCCTCTCACATGTGCCCTCTTTCTCCCACACAAACACGTCACCTCACCCGAAGGTTAATTTGCAGCACTGCCTAGTGGGGCCAAAGCCACTCGACGACCGTGACCGTACCACGATGACAACGACGACCCGGTAGCGCTTCAGGCTGCCCTGCGATATGACGACAGGTGGTGCATGAGGCCATCCCGTGATGAACCTGAATCGGTGGCATACGAGGCTGCCGCATGATGAACCCCGACCCAGTGGTGCACAAGGCCACTATGATGACCTGGATGATCTGGCCCATGTAACCAACGACCCCTGTACCCCACATTTCCCGATGATCCGTATCCACAATGTCACCCAATATGATTACGAAGCTCACTGACGACAACTACACCGAATGGGTCATCGGTGCCGAAGCCATCCTTGTCCGCAAGGGGCTCTGGGAGGTCACATGCTCCCCTGCCTCCAACACCCGTCCCGCCAGCTCCGACAACATGAAAGCTGTCTGCTCTTGGCATGTGAAGATCGCCAAAGCACGCGCTGAGCTCATTATCAATATCGAGCCATCCCAGTACGTCCATGCCCAGTCCCATGATGCACACAAGGTCTGGTCTGAGCTCTGCCGTGTCCACCTCACTCGCGGCTTTGATACCTGTGTTGCCCACTGTCACACCTTCTGGCACATGTCTAAGCGCTCCGACCAATTGATGAGCACCTGGATTGCCGATGTCCATTGTGCTGCCTTCCATCTCGAGGAGATAGGCACCTCTGTGTCTGAAGAAGATTAGATCCTCATCGTGACCAATGGTTTACCCAATTCATACTCCCAGCTCATTGTTACCCTCAATTCTACCCTGCCCGATGACCTCACACTCGAAAACATCATCACCCGGCTACTCAACGAAGAGGCTCACCAGACTGTGTCCAAGCCTGCCGCTCCCCAGGCCGCCCCATCTGCTGTTCCTGACATCACATTCACGGCCGCCGCGAAGGCCCACACGCCCATTGACCGCATCACGTGCTTCCGATGCTCCAAGAAGGGGCACTACCAGCGTGACTGTCCCGGCTCCAAGGACGAGAGCGCCAACTTCGCTTATCACGTCAACATACTCGATTCCCCCACTCTCAACCCCACTCACCGCTCAGATGAAGAAGACAAAATAGTTGCTTGGTAGATTGTATGATTCAGGGGGTGCACAAAGCACACCCATGGCCAATTTCTTTCGTATGTTCCCAATTCTTTCATTGTCTCTGTCCTCGTCCCCGTCCCTTCCGCCTTACTGCTTGCACTCTGCTTTGCTCGAGGGGGTGTATTGAAAATATGTGCTTATGTCAGCGAGCTTGCTCTGTGCTCGCAGCCCCTGACATTTTGTATGCTCACACTGTCTCGGATATCTTGTAGTCTTATCTGTACATGTATTTAGTCCTGCTTGCGATGCGTCATCTCTTACATGTTTGCATCAGTGCTCAAACACGACCATCTTTTCCCCTGTTCGCTTCCCTCTTGCACGTGCCCTTTTTCTCTCACATGAGTGTTGACTTTCGAGCACTTCAGTGAACATTTCCGCTCAGACCCACTTCATTTACATTCAGTTCCACTCATATATACATTTACAGTAGTCTCCGTATTTACTTATATTCTGTACTGCTGTATCTCTGCACGTCACGCGTTTGCAATGAGACCCCCGTCTTTGTCGCTCTCTCTCATCCATGTCTTGGGCCAAACACGACCCTTGCATTGTCCGCCTTGTTGAGTCGCCCATCCTTTTCACACAAATGCATCTCCTCTGCTCAAAGGATAATTTATGCTGTGACCTAGTCCTGCCCAAGCGACCACTTCTGTTCAATTTCGCTCCCACAACCCATGTACATCCCTGATTCCCATTCCCATCATATCTGATCCCCATCCCCTTCATCTGTCGCTCCCCATGGCTCCCACAATTCTGAAGCTCAATGAAGTGAACTACATCAAATGGTGCATATTCATGCAAACCATTCTCGTTCACCAAAACACCTGGGACATTGCATCAGGCACCATCACCCAACCTGTTGGCTTCATCAATGCCAGACCCATCACTGCCTGGATGAAGAAAGACTGGCAGGCATTCTCTGAGATCATTCTCAACCTCTTCCTGCAGCAGCTCAGACACACCCACAATGTGGACGCCTCCCACAGTCTTTGGATTGTATTTGAGACTGTCCACATGTCCCATGGCTTTAGTACTCGCCTCTCCCTCCATCGCAACTTCTTTTCCATGGTCAAGCATGAGGACCAGTCCATGACCTCGTGGATTGCTGATGTCCGTCAAGCCATCTTTCAGCTCAATGAGATTGGCGCCACAATTGACAATGAGGACGTCATCATCATCCTGATGAAGGGCCTCCCTGGCGCCTATGACCAGTTCATCGTCACCCTCGATGCCACCCCTCCTGCTGACCTCACTGTGAAGAATGTTGTCAAGCACCTCGTCAATGAGGAGTCTTATCAGTCCCATTCCTCGCCTTCCTTTTCCTCTCCCATTGCCGCCTCTGCTCGCATCACCTCCCACAGTAAGACTCCACTCTCTGCGATCACCTGCTTCAATTGCAGTGTCAAGGGTCACTACCAGCAAGACTGCCTAAAGCCATGCAAGCCTTTCTGTGAGCACGCTGTGATCACCGCTGCTGCCACCTACACCCCCGTGCCGGAAGCCAAGTTATGTCAAGTCCTCTATGCCTAGTTGCCTCGTATGTCCCCTGCATTCCTATCCCTCAACTCTCATCACAACCCACCTTTATGACCCTTGCCATTTACGATCCTTGCTGTTTACGACCTCGCCATGACCCCGTAGTTCTGAAATCCATAGTCCGACGACCAGTGGTGCACTCTGTAGTATGCTGAAAACCCCCGTATGCCTGACGTCTTTCCCCATGACCTGAACCCCTGACCTCTCCTTCATTTGCAATGCCAGTGCACGATGTGCACGTGTGCAGCAGTCTTATTGTAGGAAGTTGGGTAACTTTGGGTTTGTTTCAGTATGTTGTTATTTTTTGTGATGTTTGATGTAGCTCTCATTTTGTGTCCCCTCCCCGCCATTTTGTTACTTCTTGCTCATCCTTGCTACACTGTTCAAAGGGGTGTGTTGACTTTTGGGTGCTTCAGTGAACATTTCCACTCAGACCCACTTCGTTTACGTTCAGTTCCGCTTGTATATACATTTACAGTAGTCTCCATATTTACTTATATTCTGTACCGCTGTATCTCTGCACCTCATACGTTTGCAACGAGACTCCCGTCTTTGTCGCTCTCTCTTGTCCATGTCTCAGGCCAAATGTGACCCTTGCATTGTCCACCTCGTTGAGCCACCTGTCCTTTTCACACTGAGTTCAGATTCTGGGACACTACACTAAGCAAACTCTATGCAGTGGCTATTGCTTTCTGAATTGCAGCAGGAACACACAACAGACAACTTGTGCTGCAAGACCCTCGAGAAAGCCACAGAAATCATCTGGAGCCATGCTGAAGTGGACTACCTCATTGTCAGGTCCATCAGGTTCCCTGTTGGCACAGCACTAGCCAAACTGACAATCATCCTTCCTAGTCACGCAGTCCTGGGATAGACATGTATTCTGAGGGCCCAATCTGCAATTTCCTGCTCATGTAGGCTGGAAGAGCTGTGTTCGTGCTTGGGTGTCGAACAATAATGCCCAAAGAAGTCCTCCAGTGGCATCAGACATTGTGTTTTAAACATACAAAATTTCCCCACCAGTTGAGTCCTGGCTCCATCCCATCCTGCTTCCCAACCTCTACCTCCATACCCATCTCATCCTGCTTCATGCCTGCTGAGTCCAGTTCTTCAAGCAAAGGGAAGGCCCCAGCCAGAGGCTCAAATAGTCGAAGAAAGGCTGTGGAAAAAGTAGCTGGTCAGTGCCATTGCCATCAGCCCCACAAGAATGCCGTAGCCAAGAGAAAGCATGGTAAAACTTCTGACAACAACTCAGATGATGAGTCATCTGTGTCATTGTTGGAAAAGGCACCACTGAAGAAGAAGAGACAGGCAGCAGCCTCTGCCACCCCGAGTGCAAGCGAGGATGTGCTCGAGCGCGATGGACTGGCTATCATGGACAGCAAGAAGGAGGATGGCGATATGCAGGCAGTGGAGGATCAGATTGAGGAAGTTTTAGATTCGGAGGACAAACTAGGTGCGTGCTATGAGAATAAATTTATAGATGATGCTCAAATATTAGTCTTCAGAATGCAAACAAGGAGCCTGGCACTCACCAATCTACAGTTTCTATCGGAAACATGTCGATATCAAGTATAAAAATAATCAATGCCAGCATGTCTTCACTTGCACAAAGAAGATGTGCAAGGCATGTATCAGATGTTACCAGGACATGAAGGACAAGGCCTTGAGCAGCAACCTTTTCAAGCATGCTCAGATTTGCTGGACCACTGCAGTCATGGATAAGGCTCTTGAGTTGCAGGACTGCAACACTGCATGAGAAGGTCATGAAAAAGCAATCTGGTCCATCAGCGACTTTTTGGCCCAGAAGAATCAGAACAAACTAACCTTTTCACACCAGCCATTAACTGTGAATGAGACTAGCGGCGAGCGCGAGCGAGCAGCTCAGTCAGGAGAAAGAAGACTGGTATATTCGGACGTGTAAGTACCTAGCGGCGAGCACGAGCGAGCAGCTATGGTACAACATAAGTAACTCGTAAGTACGTAAGGATCGTGGGGAGACGCACCTCAGTCAGGAGAAAGAAGACTGAGGTGCTCGGGACGCGAGGGAGCAAGTATATGTGTAACGACAGGGCGCGGAGCGGCGGGAAGTACGGAAAAGGGAATGGCGTGTCAGGCGGTATTGTATGTATACTAAAGAAGTATAGTAAAGGTCCGGAAACACAGAACCTGTCAGTAAACGTCGGGCGCACGTCAGCGCTTGATATCTAACACTCCCCCTCAAGGCTGACGGAGCCCCAGCAGGTGCGACAGAGCCTGGACCTTCGCGCGCGGCAGCACTTTGGTGAGGAGGTCTGCGGCCATATCATTAGTGGGGCACCAGCGGGGTTCGAGAATCTTCCGGTTGACAAGTTCGCGAATATGATGGAAGCGAATGTCGATGTGTTTCGTGCGAGCATGGAAGACATCAGCGTTCTTGATAACGTCGAGGGCGCTCCGATTGTCACAGAGGAGCGGCATGGGAGTTGATGGGGGCGCGGTGAGTTCCGTGAGGAGGCTGCGAAGCCAGACAGCCTCGCGCGCGGCCTCGGAAGCGGCAATATACTCGGCTTCGGGGGTGGATAGCGCGAGGATAGGCTGTTTCGAGGAGCGCCAGCTGATTGCGCCGCCATGGAAGAGGAAGGCGTAGCCGGTAATCGAATGCCGGTGTGCCTGGGAGGCAAAGTCGGCGTCCGAGTAACCCAGTAAGCCGTCGGACGTCGAGCCAAAAGAGAGGACGTGATCGCGGGTCCCCTTGAGGTAGCGCAGTACGCACTTCGCGGCTTCCCAGTGGAGCGGAGCAGGGTCGGCCATGAAGCAGGCGAGAGTTGATACGACGAAGGCAACGTCAGGGCGAGTGCCAGTCGCTGCGTACATGAGGGAGCCCACGAGTTGGGCGTAAGGGATAGGTCGCATTTCTTCTCGAATTGCGTCATCGAGGGTAAAGTCGAAGAGGTTGCTATGAGGGTCAAGTGGAAGAGAGAGTGCGTGCACGTCAGACATGTTGAAGCGCACGAGCATGGTGTCAATGTATGCTGCCTGAGAGAGGGAGATGGTCCGCGCGGCACGGTCGCGACGGATCTCGAAGCTGAGGAGCCAGTGGGCTTCTCCAAGGTCGACAATCTCGTAGCGAGCGTGGAGCTGGTCCTTGAGCGCGCGCAGGAGTCGGGTGCCATTGATGACGAGGATACAGTCGTCGACGTGAATGACGATGATGATCACGGCGCCATCCTGTAGGTAGTAAAAGACTCCCGGATCATGTGCGCTGCGCGACAGGCCCAACTCGTCCATGAGAGCGCAAACCTTGCGGTACCACTGGAGGCCAGCCTGCTTGAGGCCGTAGAGTGCCTTCTTGAGGCGCCAGACGAGGCGCGTCGGGCCCGAGACCTCAAAACCAAGTGGTTGACGCATGTATATGGTCTCCTCGAGGTCGCCGTTGAGGTATGCATTCTTGAAATCGATCTGATGGATCTCCCAGTCGTTGGTGGTGGCGAGGGTGAGGACGAGACAGAATGATGATGGTCGAGCGGTCGGAGAGGCAGTTTTGTCGAAATCGAGCCCGGGGATCTGAGCAAAGCCCTGCGCACAAAGGTGCGCCTTGAGCTTGGTGACCACGTTATGCTCGTCCCTCTTCTTTCGAAGTGCCCAAACGGAGCCGATAATGTTTGCTCCCGGTGGAGCCTCGACCAAATCGTAGGTGTCCATCTTCGCGATGCGGTCGAGTTCTTCCGTCATCGCCACTCTCCACTTCTCGCATTCAGGTCCCGCCATTGCGTCACGGTAAGAAGGTTCATCGTCCGAGCTCATAGCGGCGAGTGCGTAGACGGTCGTGCTCGGGCAGGCGCCGGCGTCAACGGTTGACACATCTTCGTAGCCACCAGGATACTCGGTTTCCTCCTCTCCATCACCATACTCCCCCTGTTCCTCCCCCTCGGGCTCTCTCTGGCTCTCGGAGGGCACTGCAACGCGTGCCGAGCTGCCTAGGATCGACTTCGGAACACGCTGCGCGCCCCTCCCACCCGTGGTGCCTACTCCGGCCTGCAAGTCACGGATCCAGCCAGCTGGCTTGCGGACTCGCTTTGGACGGCCGGTCTGCTCTGCGGTCTCCGGCAATGGCTCTAGGATGATGCTAGGCAACTTCAGCAGCTCGTCTAACGGCTCGGGTGGCGAGGAAGGGTCGGGAGGAGATGTAGGAGGCGAGGTGGAAGGCGGGTTTGGGTGGTTTTGGGAGGAGGGGGCCGCCTGGGGCAGGTTATGGTGTGGTGTGGCCACATCATGACTTGCTTGTGGTGTGGCATGGCTGGGGGTGGGGGCAGATGCCGATGAGCTCGGAGGAGGAGGAGACGCGCTTGGGGCGCCATCAGGTGTGTTCTCCCCCTCAAACTGAGCGCGGACTGAGACGATTGCTCCATCGTCCGGTTCGAAATCGACGTTCCGTTCGATGGAGACGATTTGCTGCCCAGGGGTTCGCTCCGGCCAGTAGATCTTGTGGCCTTTGCTGTCCGGAGCGAATCCCACCCACCGGCCGCACTTGGACTTGGGGTCAAGCTTACCGGTGTTCTCCTGCAGGACCCAGGCGTATGCGCCGAAGCGCGGTAAGCTGGACAAATCCGGCTTCTCCCCTGTGGCTAACTCGCGCGGCGTTGAACCGGGGGTGTTCTTCGATGTCGTGCGGTTGCGGAGCCAGGTGGAGTGCAGGACGGCCTCGCCCCAGAGGAACTTCGGGAGGCGGGCGTCGAAGAGGAGGGCGTGGGCGTGTTCAACCGTGGTGCGGTTGAGCCGCTCCCCCTTGCCGTTTTGCTGCGGCGAATCGTGGACGGTGAGGCGGCGGGTCGTCCCCTCGGACTCCAGGTGAGCCGTGAACTCGTGGCCGGTGTACTCACCACCACGGTCGCTCTGTAGGGTCTCGATTGAGGTGGCACCGCGGTGCACCTTTGCCCACGCCTCGTACGACCGGTACCGGTCGAGCGCGTCGCTCTTGTTTCGCATGAGGGCGACGACGGCTTCATCGGAGTAGTCGTCGAGGAAGGTGATGAAGTAGTCTTTCTGGTCCCAGGTACGAACTTGTGCTTTTCCCCAAACGTCTGTGTGTACACGTTGACCATAACGTGTTGACGGCGGGCTCGTGCGCTCCTTCGGGAATGGTGCGTGGGCCTGCTTTGCTTGTTTGCAGACATCACAAAACCGAACCTCGGCGGTCGCGTCGAGTTCGATGCCCGTCACGACACCCTCCGTGACCATTTTGCGCAAGGTCGGGGGGTAGACGTGCCCCATCTGGCGGTGGAACTCCAGGTCCGACAGTGTCGCGGCGGCGGTTTCAGCTGCCTGCGAGTTCATGACGGGTTCAACGCCTAGGAGGGGATAGAGGCCTTTGCGAGCGGGGATCGGGCGGAGGGAATTTCTGGCGGGGGTGGTGATGAGGCAGCCGTTTTGGGAAAATTGAACCTGGTAGCCTGCGTTGACGAGGCAGCTGACGGAGATGAGAGCAACGGGCATGGAGGGGGCGTAGAGAACACGACGTAGAGTAAACTCATCGGTTCGATTTGTATTACTGGTGGTTAAGGCAATACGAACGTCCCCCTCACCAACTGCGTGGAATGTGTGCCCGTCTGCGGACTGGATGGGGATGGGGGCGATTTCCCGGAAGGTCACGAAGTTGTCGCGGCAGGGATCGAAATAACGAGACGCGCCGGAATCCGTGAGGCGGGTGAAGCGATCGAGGGGCAGGCGATGTGCGGAAACGTTTGAGAAGTCGGTTGCAATGATGTAGGCGGACTCCCCCCAGAACGAATAGGAGTGAAGGGTATCATTGCCATTGGACGCACCCGCTACATTGCCTTGTGCTACGTTCGCGTTCTCCCCTAGTTCTCTGTTGGACACGCCTCCGCCTGTGCCCTTCCCCTTCCCTTTCTTCCGACGTCTTGGCCCCTGGCCCTCGCTTCCACCGCCTTTGCTCCATCACTGTGCCTTGGTGTGTCCCTCCTTGTTGCAATTGAAGCACTTGATGCCGCCGCGCGCCGCCATAGCGGTGGCGTTCGAGGATTCGGCGTCCATCGCGTGTTCGTCTCGGGCGATCTCCGTGATACTCTGAAGGAGGTCGTTGGGAGAGAGGACGTTGCCGGCAGCGCATGCGGTGACTTGGAGGGCTCGGACGGCAGGGCGGTAGTTGGCTGGGAGGAGTGAGAGGATGTAGACCTTGTATTGATCATCCGAGAGCGCGCCACCGGCCGTCGCGTACTCAGCGCGAAGGCGCGCGAGTTCCGTGAGAAGCGGGTGGGGGTCAACTCCTTCCTCGCAGCGGAGCTGTTGCATGCGGGAGAGGATGCTGACCTGGACGAAGTCACCTTGGTTGTCATACTTCGAGGTGACGACTTGCCAAGCCTCGTCGGCGCGTGTCTTGGTTACAATGTCGAGCTTAAGGGATTCGGGGACCGTCTGAAGAAGGAGGGTCTTGATGGTCGCATGATTGCCAAGCCACTTGTCGAGCGTGGTTTCATACCGCTCGTCAGCATCTGAATCGACGCCGAGTGCCGTGGGCACGACAGGTTGACGCTCCCGGCCCTCGAGGTACCGCCGGAGGCTCTTCGATTGGACGACGGTGAGGAACTGGGCCTTATAAAGGACCCAGTTCGAGCCGTCCTCCTTAAGGGCAGGGATCTTCACGGTTGAGGTGGATTCCGGCTGGGAAGAGGGGTCGGGGGTGATCCTGTGGACGTCGGCCATGGCTCGGAGCAGCAGGGCTCATAACCTGTGAACGAGACTAGCGGCCAGCGCGAGCGAGCAGCTCAGTCAGGAGAAAGAAGACTGGTATATTCGGACGTGTAAGTACCTAGCGGCGAGCACGAGCGAGCAGCTATGGTACAACATAAGTAACTCGTAAGTATGTAAGGATCGTGGGGAGACGCACCTCAGTCAGGAGAAAGAAGACTGAGGTGCTCGGGACGCGAGGGAGCAAGTATATGTGTAACGACAGGGCACGGAGCGGTGGGAAGTACGGAAAAGGGAATGGCGCGTCAGGCGGTATTGTATGTATACTAAAGAAGTATAGTAAAGGTCCGGAAACACAGAACCTGTCAGTAAACGTCGGGCGCACGTCAGCGCTTGATATCTAACATTAACAAAGGCACAGACAAGGTACATTGTATAGTGTGTCATCGACATTGCTGGATCTCATACTTGATGAGCCACGCAGAACCTGGGCCGTCCACTGGTGCACATGAGATATGCACAAACTACCTAATAGAAAGCACTACTAGATAATATGTGCCTGAAGTAATCGGACCAGACTTTAGGTCAGATATTCCTCCAGGTGTTCATGATAGTGATCAGAGGTATGGGGAATGATAGGTAAGGGTAAGGTATGGGTAATGATAGGTAAGGGTGAGGTATGGAAGGGGATAATAGAGAGCAAGCCTGTCAGAGGCTTTCTAACTCTCAGGGAGGGACTTGACTATTGTGCACAGTTGCACCAGGAGCACCTGCCAGAGGTGGGACACAGTTCTGAGGGAAACTGAGTTGTCATTCTTGAGGGACCCAGCTGAGGTCCTTATATACTAGTAGCTATCTAGAACCAAATACAAATAAACAGGCTATTGTGCTATTGTGCTAAGTCTGGACAATAGGCTATAGACACAATACTGTATCTAAAAATAGCACAATACTGTTAAAGTGCTTATTGTCCTTGGACAATGAGTATATACAGACTGTGAGAAATAATCCTATGGACAATAAAGGAATAAACAATAGTCCACCAATCAGCATGGGAATAACATATCCATACCATGAAATATGCACAATCATTGTGCTATATATCTGAGAATATTCTCAAGTACAATAGACCAGGATAAAAGTTATCCTCAAACAATTAAGTATGAGGAATAATAGGTTAAAGTCTGTAGTGTGGGAATGCTCAAAGGATAAAAAGATAGAGTATAATAGTCATTCCCAAATAACAATAAAGTCCTATCATACAAAGGAAAAACCTGTGCTGACTGAGCATGTGTACAGCAATGTGTATCAGTTATCATGCTTGAATCTTAGTCAGCCTTTTCAGGTCATGTGCCAAGAAGCCAATCATTTGTGCAGTATAGTAAATGAATAGGGAGTACATATAGAGTCCGCACTAGATCATGTTGTGCCTGGCATGCATCCTGTGCCTGGAGCTCTCACCTTCCTCCCCAGGTCCTTTCTGGACTGACTCCCTATCCTTCCTTCGCTCTGGCAGCTCTCTGAACCTAAAGATGGGCTCCTCAGAGCCAAGACACTTCTGGTGCTGAACTGGGGCTCCTGCCAGCCTGTACCTGTCCAACAGATCAGTCATACACTGCGCATGACACACAGAAGATTTGTGTCCATTTACGATATTCACTGATCAAGGCTTCTTGACTATTGCAAAGAGCAGCCGGCCTGGATACTATGTCCCATGGCCTACGACAGTCTCTCGGGATGTGAAGGCCATTTTTGTTGCTACAAGGAGACACATTGCCCAAATGTTGCAGGTACAAATGAATATCTGACGTATACAAGTAAACATGCACTCACCCTGCTCAAACACACTACTAGCAGTATCCTGGCAAACTCAGTTTTGCAACAGATGCATGGACATCTCTGAATCACCACTCCTTCATTGCAATCACAATCCACCTGGAAGTAAAGGGTAAGCCACTTCGGATGCTGCTAGACTTTGTTGAGCTGGCAAAAGTATATACCAGTTCTCATCCATGACATTTCTACCTCTCATAACACTCGCAGTCCCATTCCAGCATCAACCTTGCACTCTCCTTCAAGGACATCCTGCTCAAATTTAGTATCCAGGACAAGGTAAGTGACAGTTATCATTATGGTGAGGGTTAGGGGAATGGCATGCTTACCAGTTGAACCAGATTCTTTCCATCACACTCGACAACACATCCAACAATACAAAAATGATTCATCACCTTGGCAACATCCTCCCAGGCTTTAAGAGCAAGTACCACCATACCCACTGCTTCGTGCACTGTAACCAGCTTGTCGCCCGAAGTTTTGTGGGGCAGTTTGAGGTGAAGGTGTTGAGGCCAGAGGATATCAATGCAATTATGGACCTGGACGTCCGTGCACTTGCTGAGCTGGCTGAGCAAATTGATGATGATGAGCAGGAGACAAGGCATACTCGTGCGGCTGAGGAGGGGATGGAGGACTTTGAGGCAGAGGATGATGCAATGGTCAAAGATGGTGAAGACTGGGTGGATGAGGTGGTGACAATGTCAGATGAAGAGCGAGAGGAGTTCGAATGCAATGTGAGGTCTGTGAAGATGATGCTCATTAAGGTAAGTGGTATGTGGTTGGGGTTAGGGTGCTGCGCTCACAGCCCCACCTGGAAACTGCCTAGATCTGAAAGATCACATTCAAGATCATCAACTCATCGACAAAGCTTCTGCCAGCATGGCGTGTGATACTCACCCAACTCGACCTTCCCGACCACCTTCTCCCTTATGACATCCGCACCCGCTGGGATGCCACCTACGACATGCTTTTAGCTACTCTCTTGCTATGTTTGGCAGTCAACAAGATCACAGAGGAGGACCCAAAAGAGGACAATTATAGTCTTGCAGTGTACCATCTGTGGAAGCGGAAGTGGAAGCTTGTAGAACAACTGTGCAAAGTACTTAAGGTGAGCCCACCATCTACAATGTCTAGGTAGATGGTGTCAATGATCAGATGCTGCTCATGCTTCATCCCATGTTGCTGACATCTACCCTTATCCAGTGTTTCATGCCAGGTCTTCAAGCATGCCACCGAATTCTTTTCATGCAGTACTCCAAATCTCGCCCAGGTCATCTCAGCCATGGACTACATTGATACTACCCTCATGAACCTTGCACTCGACAATAAGCATGACCTGGCCATTACAGCTGCTGTCAGTGTCGCAAAGAAGATGCTCAACAAGTACTACAACCTTAGTGACCTTTCAGCCACCTACTGCATTGCTATGAGTATGTATCTTTCTCAAGCGGCACCAGTGTGATGACGAGTTGATATGCTAATGAACCTGTGTAGTCCTTCATCCACAGTACAAGCTTCAATACTTTTAGGATGCCAGGTGGCTGAGGCAGTGGATCCAAAATGCATGCAACATGCTACAGGACAAATATGACAGAGCATACAAAGGGAAGGTCGTGCAGCCCAAGCCTGAGGAGAAGAAGAAGCAGGTCATCCCTGAGGTGCACATGTCAAGCTGTCAACCTACCTCACCAACTATCAGATTGATGACATCGTCGACATCACTGACTGTGATCTCTCAGGGTGTGAACATCTTCAACCACCTGTTACAATGCTAACATAGGGGGTTATCATTTTTCTTCAACTACATCCACCTCGCACAGACTTATATCACTATCACTATCATCTTGGACCTCACATCCCTTATGCGCACACTACCACAACTCTATCGTAGGGATTATACCCATACCATCCACTCCTCTACCATCTGTCCATATCCATGGACATACACTCCCTTTACCACCCATCAATATATACTTGGACTACACCCTTTCCTCATATATATCAAGACCACTTTGGGCTTATAGTCAGTACAGGCACGCTCATGAGACCGTGTCTTGACTATTCCATACCAGCACAAGTAGACTGTGTCGTACACAGTCTACCCTCACATCCTCTTCAGAGACTGTGCTATCAACAGCCCATCTCCACCTCTACCATCATCAGTAACTGTGCTGTGCACAGTTCCCCTCCAGTCATTACTCCATCTATTATACATGGACTTGTGACCAGACTAGACACGCCCATGTGACTGTGTCCTGGCAAGGACATGTATCAAGTGCTCTAGACTGTGTCCTACACAGTCTATCCCTCACCTAATACTCAAGCTTACTGTGACTTCTCCTGCAGTCCACAGTCTATAGTCATATCTGAAATATTCCACCAATTACTGGAACATTCTAAGCATGACTCAGGATTCGTCAACAGGACTCATCCTAACTTGGCCCTCATCAGGGCTCAGCCCACAGTCATAACTCCTCCTACAGTCCAGAACCATGGACTCATTAGGATACATTGCACAGTCCACAGCAATGCACAGTCTGCAGCAATGCACAGCAACTACGTGGACACAACACTCATGTGTCCATGCAATCATAGCTTTTATATACCTGCGCTGACACAACACCCTTGTGTCCGCGCAGACACACTACCCTTGCATCCATGCAGACACAGCAGTTATGTGACTGCATGGACACAGTACCCTTGTGTCTGCGTGTTTGCTATGCTTACACCCCCTTCAGACATATCTAGGACTTCTTATGACCCTTTTTCACAGTCTGCAGTAATGACTTGTTATGACTCGTTCTGTAGTCCGTAGTCTACCAAGCTGCACAGAGTGCAGCATCTAGACATGTATATAAGGGGCGACACCTCAGTAGCAGCCCCCAGTTTTCAGTCTCCTGTCCTATCCACAGGAGCCTACTCTATTCCATGGAAACTGTCTAGTTTCCAGTTCATAAGTCACACCAATAGGGGACCACCCCCATGTCTTCTTACCCTAGCTAAGGGGGACTCCCTAAGTCATGTACAAAGTCTTTCAGAAGATACTTTAGTCACCTGCATTGCTCAGACATTATCAGGCCTTGGTAGTCAATGACTGTAGATCAAACATCTAAGTCATTGCCTATAGACTAGGGGACTCTCCTTTGGATAGCACATCTCTTGGGTTGTTTGGACAACAACTCATGGTTTTACTTCGATAAGTAAGGCTAGATTCAATACTCGACTACATATTGATACCTGCATAAGGTATTGAGACATAACAAAGGCAAAGTATGCCAATCACTTTCCGGCTGACATCCCTCACATTTCTCACCTCTCCACAGATGTTTACCACTACTTTGTACTGAAAAATGCCGACATGACCATTGCCTGTTGACAATATAACTGTCCAAAAAAATACCACAAAGTCTGGAAGGTCTTCCTCGATAAACACCTCGCTGCCAGCTGCATTCACCCTTCTGACAGCCCCTATGCATCCCCAGCCTTCCTCGTTCTGAAGTTGGACCCCACTGCACAACCCTGCTGGGTAAATGACTATCGTGTTCTCAACTTCAACACCATCTCCAACATGCACCTACTCTCCAAAATCAGCAACATCCTCGCCAACTGTGCCAAGGGCAAGATCTGGGGAAAACTTGTCATGATAAACTCCTTCTTTCAAATGCACATTCATCTGGATGACATCAAGTACACCACCATTTGGGCTCTACAAATGGATGGTGATGCCGCAAGGATGCTGGAATGCACCCTCAATGCATCAACAACAGATGAATGCAGTGCTCTGACCATATATAGGGAAGTTCTGCCACATTTACCTCGACAACATTGTAATCTGGTCTCAATCTCTCAAAGAACACCATTGCCATGTTGAATTGATCCTACAAGCACTTCAGGCAGCACACCTGTATGTCTCTGACAAGAAGACAGCATTGTTTCTCCTCGAGCTCAACTTTCTCGGCCACCACATCTCTGCACACGGCATCGAACTCAATGGGAAGAAAGTTGACGAGATACTCAACTGGCCTGCACTGTGATCTGCCACTGTGGTGCACACATTCTTGGGCCTTGTCCAATATGTTGCTGCTTTCCTTCCCAACCTTGCTAATCACATGCACATGCTGAATCCACTGACCACTAAGAATGCAGACCTTCATTGGCCTGGCTGGACACCAGACCACCAGGCCACATTTGACATGATCAAATGTCTAGTCTGTAGCTGCAAGTGCCTGATGTCCATCGACCACGACACCCTTGATACCAACCACATCTTTGTCTCCTGTGACACCAGTGACTTCCACATGGGGGTGATGCTTTCCTTCAGCCCATCACTTGACTCCATGCACCCAGTTGCCTTTGAATCGGCCCTGCTCACTGATGCAGAGCTGAACTATCCTGTCCACAAAAAGGAGTTACTAGCAATCATCCATGTGCTTGAAAAGTGGCATGTAGACTTACTGGGAGTCCCATTCATGGTCTTCACTGACCACCACATGCTGGAGGACTTTGACTGCCAGAAAACTCTGTCCCAGTGCCAGGTACAATGGCAAGGATTTCTTGGCCAATACGACTTCACCATCAAGTATATACCTGGTAAAACAAACATGGCTGCCAATGCACTGTCATGCACACTGACAGTGAACGACACAATCACCACCATGTGCGCAGCTGTTGCCCACCTGCACAATGCATCGTGCGTGCTGCATGAGCGGCCAGACCTGCCACTCTACATTGTGGTGACCACTGTGGGCTTCCTCCATGTTGCAACAGATCCTGCTTGGTTGGATGCCATCAGGACTGGCTACCAGAGCGATGCCTGGTGCTAAAAGCTATGGGTGAATGTGGGCTCCCTGGGCATCTCTGAACAGAACAGCCTGCTCTTTGTTGGTGAACATCTGGTGATTCCCCATGTCCAACATGTTTGCAAGGGGCTCTTCTGATGTGTGCATAACACAATGGGTCATTTTGGCCTGGACAAATTATATGCATACCTGTGTGATGCCTACTACTGGCCTCACATGCAAAAAGAGCTTGCTAACATGTACATCCCCACCTGTGAGGATTGCCAGAGGAACAAATCTTCGACAACGAAGTTGGCCAGCCTCCTCCACCCACTACCTGTCCCTGATGCGAGGGGGAACTCGATCGCAATTGACTTTATTGGTCAACTCCTGGATGATGACAGACATCAGCAAAAGTGCAAAATGTGTGGCCCTGCAGGGCCCCACTTGGGCCGATTTGGAATCGGATGCCCAAATGGAGCACCTTGTGCGTGAGCATGATTGGGTCCATCGTGTGCCATTCAAGCGTGGATTGAGCGCAATTGCAAGGGGCGATTGTATCAAATGAGAGTGGTTGCAATTTTCGGATGGGGATTGAGTTTGCGTGCATGCACTTAGATTTAGTTTCAAGCACTGTATGTAGATACTTAGCAATAGGATAATGTTCTCGCTGTCCCTTTGCAAAAAAATGAGTGTGTGGTTAATAAAAGTGTATGTAGTGACTACATAGGTGCATAGCCCACATGAGCATCCTCATAGTTGTCCCTGCTACTGTTCTCGGATTCCTCGTCTGACTCTGGTGTGGCATCCGACTCATCACCCTCGCCGGGTGGCGGGCCTTCCAGTTCGACTTCTTTGGGATCACGTGAGTCCGCTTGCAATGTGGAGGGCTGGCAGCTGCAAGCGGCCATCTGCTGACGCTATTTATGCAACTAGCCAGCTCGCCTTCTCATCTATTTCACCTGCCCATCGAAATCTGGCCACCATCTCTACTCGCTCAGTCAAACTCTATTTTGTGCTTCCCTCCATTCAATTCCTCCTTGCCTCTAGTCTATTTGGCACCAACTCCCTCTGCTTACCCCTCAACGACCCTCCCTCCCCTCAGTCCTCTGCATGGCACCTACCCCTCTTACCTTGTCTCTCACCTTGATCATCTCTCCCTCTCTTCATGCTCTCCTTCTGTGTTCCCCATCTTCTCTCTTCTCTGATCCCACAGCATCTCCTGCACCATTCTCACATGCGAACAGAAGGCTAGAACACCCACCCCGTCTTTGTGCCTGTGCTATCACATCCCAGTTTCCAGGAAAGCGTGAAGTGTTATCGAGATCGGCCACCTTCTCTCCTTGCACCCATCCTCTCATCCTTGTCTTGCGACTCCCTGTCACTCGCTCATCATCATCCAGCATGGCCATTGATATGAAACCTGCTGAACTGTCACCGGAGACCATCCCATTGGGCACCAGGCTGCCGACTCTGGAGGAGTTGCTCATACATTACCCGGCAAACTTCACCTGGCACCAGATGAAGGTCTTTGTCAACTCTGGGTACATGAACAGCTATCGGACATGACAGGATAAAGATGTCTTTACCCTTGCTGATCACCACAGGGATCTGGAATTGCTAAAGCAGAGCAAGAAGCTGCAGCTGCGGTACAACGAGTGGGCGGCAGGGATCAAGGAGTATGGGTCAATAGGTGCATGTCTCTGATACTGATATTGTATACCACACATTGTGCACCTGCAGAAGGTCGCTGAAGATGTGCCTGCTCACTTGCAGTCAACTATCCACTCACGTACAGACTGCAATGGGGCCAGCCTGACATGATCTCCCTGCTGTGATCATCTCTTGATCCTCCCCCTCCACCCGAATCTAGCAAGATGCATACAGTCAGGCAGGCCCCACCAGTCCCCCCAGACATGACTGCATATTTCCACATGGACATGCTGGAGGAGCTGTATTACATTGCGATGAACGACTGGCCGTACTCAGGTCCATCCCATCCCTCCTTCACAGTTGCCTTCTCTTCGCCCCACCACTCACCCGTACTACTGTGACACAGTCCCACCCGAGATCGAGCACGTGCTCATCTGGTCACACGTGCCCTTCATCCTGCCCAACATCCCCTCCCCACACTGCAGGCGTGGCAGGTGTGGTGTGTGGTGCAGTTATGGATGCCTTTTGCTATGGGTTGCCTGCAGAGGTGGACGAGTCATTGAGGACAATCTTTGAGCACATGCAGTATGAAGGTGAGTTGCTTGCTTGTGTTTTGCTGTTCCTGAAACATTGGTGCGTCTCCCTGGTTCATTGTGGCAGCCACGCCAGTCTGACGTACAGCGACTATATAAAAGCTGTCCAAACTGGTGACGATGTGACACTGGTCCTCTGGCTCTGGTGAGCAGCAGTCCTTCCCTCATTGTACTGATTGCTGACACACCAAAAACCTCTGCTTCCTCCAGGACGGCCTCCACTACACTCACAATGGTCTTGCTGTCTGGAATGTGGTGCTGTGGGCATGCTACCAGCTCCCTTGCATGCCCAGAAGCTCTGCGCTGTGGATCATCTCGTCGCAACCCTTCTCGTATATCTTTTACCCCATTTCTGTTCTCTCTCCTTCTGCGACTCACTGCCCTGACCAACGTTGACCTTCATCAGCGTCTATCACTTGATGGTGTTTAGCAACTCAATGACTTCCCTGCTCTCTATGGGGCCCAGCTTGCAGAACTCAGTGACCATGAAGGCATGTTTCTACATCTTCCACACTGTGCCCAAGTTCCTGTCCACCATGATCCTCATGTTGCTCAATGCGCAATGCATGTTCGGGACAGGCTTGTGAGGCAACCTCTGCATGAGCAACCCCAAGCCCAGCAGATGGACTCCGAGTTCAGGTCCCGGGTGGATGCGTACCAGCTCCTGGTAAGGTTTCTAAGTCCTTGAGGCTGAAGAATGAACATGGGAGATAGAAGGGATCAGGGGCTGATTCGTAGGATTTTGTTTTCTGCTCAGGTGCATCTGTAACTGTCTGGATCTAATTACATTCTATTTTATTTGCCATTCCATTATTTGTGTGCTGTCCAAAAATGGCAACATGACCCAAAATACAGCCTAGAATATGATTGTCTCCATTTGTGCCCAATCATATGCATATCAAAGGATCCCCCAGAATTTCTGCTATTGAACCTCTGTGATTTCTCTAACTCCCTTAGATTGCAGAGATTCCCTTATGAGACAATGCATACCATCTAATGCAACCAGCACAATCAAATACACTCTAATAATTACTTGGGCCACTCACACCCTAGCCCGCCACAGTGCAATTCAGCCACTCACCCACATCTGAGACATTCACTCCACATCGCTCGGCTCACCTGCCATTCATTGTTTGAATTGCAACTGGCCTGCATCTGCATGTCTGTGCATGCACTTCCCACCTCCAAAATCAGTCCTAGCTACAATTGGCAACAACTGAGTTCAAGTTTGGCCCAAATCGGCTCAAATGGACTGCTTGCATGCGAGCGCAAGTGCTCCCCTTGCAGTGCAGGGGGTATGCACTTTTGCTGATGGACACAACTGTATCACAACTATTACAGATTGTCTCGGCACTGACCTTCAGCTAATATCCACCTGCATAGATGTAACCGCTGAAGAATTTGCAATGCAATTCTTTGACCATTGGTATTGCGAGAACAGTCTACCTACAGACATCATCTTGGACCATGACAAACTCTTCATGTCAGCCTTCTGGAAAGCACTCCACAAGCTTACAGGTGTAAAGCTCAAGATGTTGATGTCTTACCATTCACAAACTGATGGCAGCTCTGAGTGCACAAATAAAACTGTCGTACAGGCACTCTGTTACCATGTCAACCATAATTAATGCAGCTGGGCCAAATCCCTTCCCTGTGTCTGATTCACTATCATGTCTGCGATCAATGCATCCACTGGCTTCTCCTGCTTCCAATTGCACATCAGTCATCAACCTCGCATCTTACTGCCCATTTTTGACACAAACCTCCCCTCTGAGCAAAGCCTGCCTCACAACAGAGTCTGAATGGCCAAAAACCTGATTGACTGCATCGACACAGACATCCTCAAAGCCCAAGACACCCTTGCCGCTGCGAAGCTTGCTCAGCCAACTGCAGCCAACTGCAGTCGCTTGGAAGACCCACAATTCAAAGTCAGTGACCGCATCCTCCTCTCCACCCTCCACTGTCATTGTGTGTACATGCAGAAGGGGTCAAACTGCATCGCAAAGTTCATGGTACAGTACGATGGCCCTTACACAGTATTATACACCTCCCCTCACTCTTCTGTCTATACCCTCAAGTTACCTCCCTCCATGAAAATGTTCCCCATGTTTCATGCATCCTTATTAAAACCCTATGACTCCCTATTCCCCTTGCATGCATCCCATCCCCCTCCTCCCATAGTCACTGAAGACAGCATTGAGGAACAGAAAGTCGAGTCCATCCTCGATCACCAGTGCTGCAGCCGCAGATTCCATTTCCTTATACATTGAAAAGGCTTCCCATCATCTCACAACTCCTGGCTATCGGGTTCTGAATGCCGTGACCTTGCCATGCTCGATACATACTTACTCCACAACCCTGACCTATGCACTCACTTTTCCTCAGACCTGTAGTCTTTCTTTTAAAACAGGGGAGAGTGTAAGGATACGGACCTCTCCTACCTTACTCGGACACCTTCTCAGATTACATACACATAGTATATAGACCTACACACCTGATATCATGGTCCCTAGCTCTCTCTCACATGATATCAGGTATGCACACACATGTATTTTAGAGCTCTCTCTCACACGATATCAGATCTTTTTCCAGTTCTAGTGTTGGAGACCAGAGTCTCCTTCCACTAATGTAACTGGCTCGGACACACCTGCCGAACCACTACACCAAAAGGCAGAATAACTGAAAAACTGCTTCTTCAGTCACCAGTGCCGGGTATATATGTGCCATACCGGGCTTGTCCATGCTAAGGGTGCCGTCACCCTTACATCATGTCGGTCGCAACATTGCCGTCACGAAGCCTGCCACCACAACGAAAGGATGTGACATTAGTCTGTATTTTTCTGAGGACATATTGCAGTCCTGGACCCGTACCTCATGGGAGTGGAAGGAGAACGGGAGGCTTGGAGCCACTGTGGCCCACTGGACAAGCTGGTTGCCATGTGATCACACTTGTACTGCCTCATGACTTTGATTTCGCGGGAGCATCAGTACTTCCGGAAATTGCTTAACGGTGCTTAATGGGGCCATTAAGCACCGTTAAGCACATTAAGCAGCCATTAAGCATGATAAGCCGATAAGCCGTAAGCAGGTCTCGCCGAAGCGCCCGTAAGTGCCACCACTAATGACCTCCCTTCCACCAGCACCGCTCCCCCGCACTCTGACTGGCACATGGCGAGGGACAAAGAGATGTCTCCTTGACAAGTTGGAGGTAGAAGTTTGCCCAGGATATCCACCAAAATCAGGGGGGGAGGACGGCCATTTTCCGTTAAGCCGTTAAGCCGTTAAGCCGTTAAGCAAAATCCGGCTTTACTGATGAGTCTGACGCTCGCCTGTAGGCAGCGGCTGCATTAACCTCTAGCTTCTCGCCCACTGGCAAGCGGCGAGCAGTCCGATCCACAACGAGGCTGGAGGGAGATGATGGTGCCACAGGGTGGCCCGGACAGTGATACGGCCAGTGGCAGACTAGCAATAAGCCTTAGACTGGGAGGGTGAATACCAACTCGAAGCTGAGGATCCCCGGCTTCAAAGTGGTGGTTTATATAGACTTTCAGCACCTGGCTGACTAACCTACATGTGATACATGAGTAATCCTAAGGAAGGTAGTAGAATGTCATGGAATGTCCGATCGGCATATGCTGAGTAAGGACTGACTAAAGATGAGTAATCGTAAGTAAGCGTGATTTCGTAACATTACCCCCCTCTTTAGCATCAAGTCCTCTGGATGCTGAAGTAGTAGATAAGGTTGTAGTCGTTACTACCTGAGATTTCCTAATGATTCTGGTCATCGGATAATTAAGGTGAACTAAAGGTCCTTCTGAAAAAGTAAACGAGTGGATCGAAGGGCGTAATACCATTACTGCTAAGGGTTCGTTTTGAGGAATGCCATTCCCCTAAGGTGGTATAATACGGGGATCTCCGCGCAGGATCTCCTCACGTCTGCGATGACTATTAAAGGGAATTGATATAGCAATAGATTAGTCCAGGACTTTCATTCGAATATATCGTAGTATATGACTATTCTGTTCGTCTGTGACATTAGGGTTCTTAGATTTCCAAGTATCGTAAAGTTCAGTCCAATAATTCCAAGAGTCTGTATCGTAAAGGTATCGTTTATCATCCTTGTCGGTAGCGGAGAGTATAAAACGAGTGTGTATGCGTGGAGCAAACTTGTTGGCGGTGTGAAAAGCGGTGATAAGCTTCTTGGCTTCATCGGTACGAAGTGTGTCTGCATTCGATGGAACCCATTCACGATCTGCACGTGTAAGTCCACACCATTTGACTAGGTAATGAACTTGTCGAGCGCGATCGGACCCTTGTACAATCTTTGATTCTAAGATTGCTTCGACTTCCCGTTCAGGTTCTAGAAGAGTAGGTACTTCTCGACTAGCCTTGGATTGGTTTGGGAATTCGGGGTCTCGTGCAGGGGTTAGAAGCACTTCGTTGAACACGGGATGTTTGAGTTTCCATTTGGGTGGTAACTCTAAGCGGTATGCACTAGCTCCGATCTTTTCAGCTATCCGGAAAGGGCCGTAGTGCTTATCCTCTAGCTTCTTGTTGGGACGATCGGTGGGGAAGTCTCGTGCATCTATGTATACTTTATCGCCTATCTTGTAATCTCGTGCTGGTCGACGATGCTTATCGTAGTGTCGTTTCATGGCGCCTTGCATTATCTCCAACGCTTGTTCAGCCTGCTTCCCAATGCGTTGCATTCGCTCAGCGAACTGTTTGGCGGACTCGTTGATACCATCCTGTAGCGTCTCGACTCCGGTGTTGGGATGATGACCGTGAGTCATGAAGAAAGGGGACATTCCTGTGGACGCTTGTACTCGACATCGATAGGCAAACTCAGCTAATGGTAACCATTCGACCCAATCGTCTTGCCTGTGATTGATGAAGATCCGTAGATACGTCTGGATCTCCTGATTCATGCGCTCGGTCTGACCATCTGTCTGAGGATGATAGGCTGTACTGGGATTGCCTTTTATCCCTAACTGACGGTAAACTTCCTTGGTGAAGGATGACACGAGTGTGGGACCTCGGTCTGACCATATGCGCTTAGGTAGACTATGGGGAACGACCACGTGTTTGATGAAGAGTCGAGCTTGTCCTTCCGAGTCTAATGTCTTGGAACAGGGAATAGCGATGTAGTCCTTTGACTTCATATCGACAAAGACTAGGATGGCGTCATGTCCATTGCAGTTAGGAAGTCCAGTCATGTAGTCCATGGTAACGAATTGCCAGTTCTGATCAGGAATAGGGTTGGGATTGAGTGGTGCGGCACGTGGTTGACGATCGATCTTGACACGTTGACATGTGTGGCATCCGGCGACATACTTGATTACGTCTTTCCGAATGGAGGGCCACCAATAAGATCTTGAGATTAGATCTTGTGTCTTGACTGCACCTGGATGTCCAGCTGCGATCAAATCATGATGTGATGCAATGACGCACCCGCGGAGTTCCGAGTGATTCGGAATGACCATCTTCCCTCTCTTGTAGATTAAGCCGTCCTCGGCTAATTCCCAATCGTTATCTTTTCCTATTTTCTCAATGACAGAACGGTCATAAAGTTTAACGTGTGTCAAACACATTTCCTTTATATTGTGTGCACCGTCTACCGTATGAGAAGCTGCAAACCAGTGTTCTTTGAGCATAGTGTAGTCGTTGACTATGGGACCTGTTTCATGGTCCACGCGTCTAGACAATGCATCTACTTTGCCCATAGTACGACCTGGTTTATGAACTAACTTGAAATGGTAACTCGAGAGAATAGTTGACCAACGCGCTTGACGAGCGTTTAGTCGTTGCGGTTTACGGAAATATTCAAGATTCTTGTGGTCATTATGAATCTCGAATTCACGCGCATTCTGAAGGAAATGACGCCACTCCTGAATTGCGGTGATAACCGACAACATCTCTCTATCCCAAATCTCGTAGTTGCGTTGTGCAGGTTGAGAGGAATGTGATAAAAAGGCAATAGGTTTCCAAAGTCCGTCCTGCTTCTGCGAGAGCTCAGCTCCAATCGCGAAGTTCGAAGCATCGCATTCTACCTTGAAGGGATCCGTGTCATTTGGTATGGCAAGCACGGGGGCGTGAGTAATTGCACGCTTGATTCCCTCGAAAGCGATCTGATGCTCGATAGTCCAGGACCATTCATTAAGACCCGTGAGACGATTCAACGGTCCAGCAATCTTCGAGAAGTCCTTGATAAACCGTCTATAGAAATTTGCAAATCCGAGGAAACCTTGTACATCACGTTTGCACGTGGGGACTGGCCAATCGGTAACGCCTTGGATCTTGCCCGGATCCATACGGATTAATCCGGGGGCGATGATATGACCTAAGTACTCGGTTTCTTGAGTTTCGAATTCACATTTCTGTGGTTTACACGTAAGGTGATTGTCTCGAAGGATCTGAAGAACTTGTCGAACGATGCGTCTATGCTCTACTAAATCGGCGGTGCAGATGATAATATCGTCCAAATACACAATGACTTTTCCACGAAGAATCAGATCTCGGAAGATCGTGTTCATCATCGTTTGGAAGGTAGCGGGGGAATTCGTTAAGCCGAAGAACATGACGAGAGGTTCATATAAGCCGCGATTTGTGATAAATGCTGCTTTTTCCTCATCGCCATCAACTAATCGAATGTTGTTGTATCCCCAACGGATGTCAAGCTTGGTATAATATTTGGCGCCTTTCAGCCAATCTAAGATTTCTTGCATCAGAGGAAGGGGGTATACGTTTTTCTTAGTCATGGTGTTCAGCTGTCGATAGTCCTGAACAGGACGTAGCTTCCCATCCTTTTTCTTGACAAAGAAGAACGGTGCTCCCCACGGGGATTTCGATGGACGTATTCGACCCGTGGTAAGGTTTTCCTCTAAGAAGACATCTAACGCATCTTGTTCGCTCTGGGTCATGGGGTATAGTTTACCACAATAAGGTTTAGCACCTTCGACTAGCTCAATCGCGTGATCATAAGGCCGTCGTTCGGGGAGAGTAGAGAACGTCGCTTCATCAAAGACGTCACGGAAATCTCGATACTGCTCTGGGACTATTTCCTCGAACGTGGGTTCTTTCTTAGCCTCATTCTGTTTGATCGCGATTTCCATAGCTACGGAGGTCTTGGCACGAACCTGGACTGATCGGGCTTCAAACCACGATCGTACGTTAAGAGAAAACACTCGTTCACCAGCGCTGACGATGTGTTGGCAAGTACTCGGACATCGGTTGAACTCAACTGTCTTGTTCTTCCAATGTATTGACGGATTGTGGTGCTCAATCCAGTCATGTCCAAGATAAATGTCCATCTTGCCTAAATCAGTAACCAAGAGCGGGATGCGCTCAGCATAGTTTCCAATTATGAGTTCTACGTCAACGTAATGCGTGATTCGGCCACCCGTGTTGGGAGATCCATCGGCGTTGAACACGTCAATGGGATGTGGGAATGGCTTAGGCGTCAAGCCTGCACGCTGAACGAAGTTTCTATTGATACAAGAACCGGTGCATCCAGTGTCCGTGAGAGCCTTGGTGTCGTAAACCTGAAGAGTTTCCAGGTTTTTGATCATGACGGGCATGTCTAGTTGTTTGGTGCCAGTGCCTCGTACTACCTTGAAGTACGTGGGACCGTAGTTCATTACCCGAATGGCGTTATTAGGTTTGGTTTTTGGCTCTATCGCACACATAGATTTTTCACATGTTTTTGTATTTTTTGAAGAGAAATTAAGCACGGATTCCCGTCCGCCACGCTGATCATTGCCTGTATGTTGGCTCCGACGATCAGTCGTCTCTTCGGTAAGTATAATGTTACGTAACTGGGTAGGGTGAGGAATGATGGTTGAGTCCGGTGAATAAGTAGGCATATCGAAGGTATCCGAGTCCAAAATAGAAAAACGATTATTGTACAGTGTTGAGCGAGGCGTGTGTGCGCTCACGTCTGCTCGTAGGGAAAAAGCGATTCATCAATTTCATCCGCAAACTGAGATCTAACGTCCGCATATCCATCTTCATATGGTGCCTGCTCCTGCTCCTGTTCTTGACGATATCCGGGTAACTCTTGCCCGGTCATCTGCGCGAGGAAGTCCTCGGGATCTTCGGCTGCGAAGTGCCGAATCTCCGCTAGGAACGCTTCTCGATTGTCGCGTTCTTCCCATCGTCGCTTCTGCGTGGCCGCTGCTCCCGAGCGATTAGGGATGTGCCACATGTCTCCACACGTGCCCTTCTCGTTCTGCTTCGCTCCGCATTTCCGGCATGGGCGCGCTCTAAGCCGATCAATGTCCATCGGCTGTCCTGCTCCTCCATAGGTGACTCCAGTACCTGTGCGTCTGTCTCCTGGCATCATAGGAGGTGGTGGACGAGGTGCGTAGTACTGAGGTGGGGGTTGTCGAGGAGCGGGGTATTGAGCATACCTTGGCTGGAACGGTGGGTATTGCGGAGGATATTGGGGTGGTGGGTATCGTGGCGCCGCGTGTTGCTGCGGTAACAGACGGGAAGGGACTCGTGGGACGAACTGCTGCTGCGGAGGACGACGTTGGGCTTCGAAGGTCCGATGAAAGATCCGTTGATCGTTATCTAGCTTGATCACAAGGGTTTTCCACCCATTATAATCAGCAGGGGGATTGGGCGATGAACTGATCCGTTCGTGTATGTGCCGGGGAAGAGCGTTCTGCAGCCGATACATGTTGATCGGGGAACTGCGATCTGCTACAGTTTCTCCGGCCCGATTCATCAGATCTTCCCAGTGATCGAAGAAGTCTTCGGCCCGTTGTCTGCCCATCGTAGTCTGACTAAGTTCGATGATCGCGTCGTTCTGGTAGTTCACAGGCTTGAACTTGTTCGTGAGAGTGGTCCAGAACGCTGCTATATCGGTATAGTCCCAAGAGTTATTGTTCGCGACAAACTTCTCCCTAACTAGGTTCCTTTTCCACCTGTCTACATTCGCTCCCTTGATCCGCGATAAGATCATAGATATCGCTGAATCCTTTCCCAGGCCGGCCATGTAGACCTGCATGGTAGACTTCCATTCTTCAAAGTCTGGGGCGACTCCGTCGAAGGAGTCAGGCTCGGCGATTTTTGGCGCAGAGGCGCGGACCTGGTGCACTGATCGGTTCGTGATGCTGTTTGCGAGCGCCGTGAACTGATTTTCGAAGAATTGGCGTGTTGCCTGGTCGAATGCCATTGCTTGCGCCATTGCTCTATGACGGCTGGATGGTTGGCTGATCGCGGGGGTCTGGGTGGTAAACTGGGTGGTGTCTTGGGGAGTGGGAACGGGTCGTGCGGTTTCTGCGGGAGTGGGATCGGTGACGCGGAGATTTGCGAGTTCGGCGGCGAGGGCGAGCGAGTCAGATCGATGACGACCTGAGGCTTCTGGCTCGTGGAAGGGTAGGGCCGCGGCTTCTTCGGCAAGTTCTCGCTGTTTTCCTCGGCTGCTTCCGGCGACCGGAGACGCTTGGGAACTCTCGTGGGAAGTGGTCCGAGAGAGTGGTCGTACTCGCGCTGAAGTTGTAGACGACGCTCCAGCTCCTTGGACGATGACAGGGATATGGGTTGCAACAGGGGAAGGGGTGCGGACACGCTCGGTCTGTTCGTACGGCTTGGGCTGTGGTGGGCGCTGTTGACGTGGTCGTTCACGAGACGGTCCAGGTACCGAAGCTTCTGATCCAGATGCTTCTGCTGCCGGTGCTTCTCGTGGGATGATGCGGTGACGAGGGTTGTTGGAGCTGAGATAATTGGTAGGACCGTGTCGATGGGGGCAGGGTTGTTCTGCGCAGTAGGCGACCTTGTCTTCTTCGTCGTTGACATGAAGGTGGGCGTCTTTCCACTGTTTGGTAGTGGTGAGGCACTCGAAGTGCTTGGCGCCTTGGCAAGCCGTAATGCCTGTTGTGCTCGCGCGATGGTCGCACGAGTGCTAGGCGGAGGTGACGGAGACGGAGATGGATATTTTTTGGGTGCGGCGTAGGTTGCGAGGAGTTGATCCCAGAGGTCCATGTGACTAAGAAAAGAAAGATGTACGTAAGCGCACAGTAACGCTACGTGAAAGTATCCGAGCTAAATAGCAGTTTTACCGCGGTATGGCTAACCGGGGTCTCCTGCGCGTGATTGTCACACTGGGTGACTGACTATCACGCTTGTACAAAGGACGTGTAAGCAGAAAAGAGTACTCTATATACGTAAAAGTCTGGATGGATCTCGAGTAGATACCCGTGACCGAGTTGGTGTGGGAATAGGAATGTAACGCGACCAGGGAGTGTGGGATGGATAAGGCGTGAGACGTACGCGTTGGTGTTAATGGCGCCTGTGATAAAGGGGTTTTTGACGTGACAGATCGTGACTTGCGATGCCGAGATCCTGGGTACAATGAGTGTTGCCTGGATGGGGACGTCGGAACCGGAGTCGGAGTACGTGGGTAACTCTTCGTCGGGGGTCGTGCTTGAACGCGCCTCTACGTCGGCGTCAGTGTTCGAGTCGTTAGGGGAGTGAGATCGGATCGAGTCGGCGTTTTCCTCGGCCGCTGCGCTAGAGTCGGGAGACGGGGAACGAGGAGGCGGGATCGGAAGGGGCGGTGTCGAGGTACCGGATGCGGTAGTCGACGAGTCTAAGAAGTGAAGGGTGCCGTCCGCAAGTCGCACGACGTAGTCGGGGTACCGATCTTCTAAGCCGTATGACGGGGGACGTGGAGGGGACGATGACGGGAGAGATGGTGACGGGGACCGGCGGTGTCGACTAAGTGTGCCGTCGGTGTGAAGGATGCTGTATTCATAGGCGGAGGTGGGGATGATCCGCGATACGGAGGATGACGAGGATGATGAGGACGCCACGGTTGGCAACGGATACGGTGCGCCGTAGGTCGAGGGGTAGAGGTAGCTTCGAGTTATGATACGGCCAGTGGCAGACTAGCAATAAGCCTTAGACTGGGAGGGTGAATACCAACTCGAAGCTGAGGATCCCCGGCTTCAAAGTGGTGGTTTATATAGACTTTCAGCACCTGGCTGACTAACCTACATGTGATACATGAGTAATCCTAAGGAAGGTAGTAGAATGTCATGGAATGTCCGATCGGCATATGCTGAGTAAGGACTGACTAAAGATGAGTAATCGTAAGTAAGCGTGATTTCGTAACAGACAGACACTGTTAATTTGGAGATTGACGTGTAATTACCAGCCCCACTCCAGCCCCACTTTGGCCACATACTTGACCAGTATGGCATACGTACTTCAAGATGTAGTCTGGGACAAGGGCCCTCAGAGACGATTGGGCAAAATCTGAGTCAGCGAATCCCCGCCGGCCACCTGCCGTGAAGCGATATTGACCCCAGGCTGCCCCTAGCAAGACGAGGCTTCGTGATCGTGATCGCAAAAAGAATACAAAAAAGGTTTGGGTTTCAGGTCGAGGCAATGGTGATGTGCAGCCCCCTTTAGTCCAGCCTGAGGGTTGCGGACACGACTCTTGGGTGAGGCAATGGACGATATGCCATGGTTGTCCGCGTACTGTTACCGCGAGAGAATGTATAGGGCCTCGATGTGACATGAGGACGACTCGAAGAAGCTGCGGAAAAGACGCTATGTAATCGTAGAAATTGCAGACAAGATCTTCGATTAGTTGATTTGGAAGCGAGGAGCCATGGAAAGCAAGTTGCCGCGAAGACCTTATGTATAGTACAGTATATCTCTCCTCTAAACCCGTCCTACGCCGGTTCACTATATCAGATCGTTCTCTAGTAAATATCCGATATCAGCGACGGACACGCAGAGCCAGCACGCACAAACCTTCATGGCAGCCCACTGTTGACAGACCTCCTGGATCCGCACTTCGAGCATCGTCTGGCACTGGGTGCACGTCAGCCCCGCGCCTGCCTTCTCGAACGCCAACTGTAGCGCATAAATCGACATGTCTATAGATCCTGCGTCAGAAAACACAAATTCTGGCCAATAAACCTCTCACTTGGCCGTATATCCCACACCAGCTCGGCCGTGGCCAAGGCCCACGAATGTCTCAGCGGTGCTTGCACCGCCTCGCTGCACGTCCCAGTCGACGTCAGCACAGGGTGGCCTGCCGGGGGCGCAAGGACGATGTTCTTGAGCGCCGTCGTCCGGTTGCGGTGGAGGCCGAAGAGGCGGTGGAGGTAGACCGCACCCATCTTAATCGCCTGCTCGTCAGTGAGCGTCGAGGAGTCGTACGCCAAGAGATGCGCCGAGACCGCGGTAGCGGCGTCCGCGAGGCCGTGCTTCCCGGCCAGGGCGTACGCGTCGATGGGATGGTGGGGAGCGTGCAGGAGGAACAAGGGGTGTAGCGATTGGGAGGAGGAGGCGAAGAGGAGAGGGGAGATACTGTATTTGACCATAGTGTTGAGGGCGGCCTCGATCGTCTCCAGCGATGGGTTGTAGTGGGCGTATGGCACGCCGTACACGATGCCCAACACAATGTTGAGCAGCGATGCGGTCTCCGAGACAGCGATCAAGATGGTGAGAGTAGTGACCAACCCGCCAAAGTTGTTTGTGGACAGCTGGGTAAAGTATTGGTGGTGGACGTAGAACAGGACCTGGTCGGACGACGTGATCATCAGGTCCGGATACATCCCGCCGGGTATGCGATCGGACCCAAAGGCGCTAGACACAGAGCCGTCTACACACCCTTTTGCAAGTGGGTGGTGTAATAAACCGACCCCACTTGCAAGTGGGCGGGCCCGGTGCGCCGGAGATCCGGAGGGGGATGGGAAGCAGTGATGGCGCGTGGGGAGACATGGGAGAAAGGGGCAACGGTGTAACCGTCACGATCCAAATCGGGATGGTTCTGGTCACACGAGAGTAAAATGCCTCTGATACGAGAACGCTGCAGATACAGGATACTCTGTCGATGCTATATACTACTCTGAACAAGACCACAAGATAACCGAAACAACGAGCGGGATACAAGGTGAAGAGAAGATTTTCTTTTTGACGCTTTCTTTTGTTATGTAGTTGGAGCAGGGTTCGGGTTCCTCGTATGTATCTGCCATACTTACACTAGTGTGATATTTAATTTGCTGTAGCATTGTTCAGTGCGACATATAGTTCAATAGACGGCAGAGTACATTCCATCTTTCGAGTGCTGCACCCTCTGTCGGCGCTGTAATCAGTCATGCGTAGAGAAAACTTATTCGATTACCGTTGGCATGCATACAATGTAATGAGGGCGGCGCCCCATGATGTTCCCCTTGGAACGACCGCGAGGCGTTCCGCAAACATGACTAACCTTTTCCTACCACAAAACTAGCTTCGCATTCCACGGATGTGGTATCATACTACCCCCTTCAGTAAGGTTCTGCCTAGGGTCGAGACAACGGATGTGCGTTCTCCAAGGCAATGGTACGGTCGACCCATCTCTTGTACAGACCTCTCCGCAACAGTCGTGGCCGACGGCTTGAGTAGCAGGCGTTGAGGGGTCGAACGGCGACCATGGCATCATGCAGCATCGGAGGTGGGACCAGAGGACGTGGCAAAAACATATTCCCGAAACATGCAATCCTCCAATCGTGTCACGTGAATTACAAGCGCCTGTTGTCACCAGCTTCCACTGACGGTAAAGGTTTCAGCTCTGTCCAGCCTCTCTGTCCTCCGCGTACATCATGGTATAACTCGTCTCAGCTCTCCCATGCATACCAAGGCTGATCATATCAGCTGATCTTCTCAGTATTTAAAACACTCACCGACCACCGTCGAGCTCAAGAACGATCTCTCCATTACCGGAACCTAGCAGTCCGTTGACCAGTACGTTGCATTGACAGTCGCAATATTGTGCCTGGCGTCACTTATATTGGAACAAGATTCCTCAACATCCGGTTAGACAAAGTCACGGTTCTAGACGAGGCGAGACACCCCCATATGGTGCGATACGTACCCTTCATTCTCGCCTCGCGCCCCCTCATCCTTCTCACCGGTGCAGATGGCGGCGGTCAAGAACTGTTTCATACGTGGTTCGGTGGTCCGATACGTCCAGCTCCCCGCCGAGCACGTTGATGCTCAGTTGTTGGAGGACGCTACCCGGTGAGGTATGTGATTGTAGCTTCCAGAAACTGCGGCACAGAACAGGCCGCGATAACGCTCGGGATCCACATCTGCAGTTCTATCGGAAGTGAGAAATGTGTGAAGCTTTCCTGCAGGTGCGCTCGAGCTGCTGTGTACTCTATCTTGCATACAACTGTATTTCATACCAACGAATCCCCCATTCGGTCATTTGCTTTGGATTGCGGACACTTTCGTTATCACCCGCGAGCATTCGCGTACCGCCCTGCGCGATGTTCTGGCGCAGGATCTAGAGTGCTGCCCGTGCATTCGCCTCCATGAGCTTCGCCGAGGATGCGGGCCGCTGTGGTCAGGTCTCGATTGGCATGCCATCACTGGTATAGACGTGTGGGCGGTTGGCTTCGCGGTGGGTGTATTCTTCATGGACGCTGGCAAGACAGCCTAGCATGATATTCCCTCTGGCGAACTGTTTTAACAGTCAGTCAGTCGTCTTCGCGATTTGTAACAAGTATATACTGGCCTTTCCCAAGCATGTCATTTTTGCCCGACCATGCATAGTACATACCATCATGGGGTGCGGGGCAATGTGGGGCGATGCGGGGCAGCCCAGGCACTCTGGGAACACCCGGCGTCGCGTGGCTCGGAGGCAATTGCCTCCATCCGGCTATTTGCTACTTGTGCTCCGGTACGTCCCACATTTCTAGGCACATATCTCCGTCTTCATTCCAACTTGGTCGCCGCGGCGGGCCACACATCATGGCCAAGCGACACAGATGTGGGGTTGCAGAGCAGCACGTCCCCGCGTTTGGTCGTTCTTTCGCGTGATGTGAACGACCTTCACACGTCCGAAACGGGGTCGTTCACAAGTGGCCTTGTCTTCGTGTGGGGGCCGACTACAACATAATTTTAATCCGGTGTCATACGATGCGCTGAAGCCATACCGTGCGACTGCCTATCGCCCGTAGGGAATCGTCAGCTCCACTCTGACGTTGAAGAAGTCTTGTAGGATCGCACCCAAGGCCGTTCCGAAGTGACCAAGCCACTCCTCGTGTAAGTCATCGAATAATCCGCTCGCCGCTCGATAGTCCCCTTGACGCTGCATATGGGGCCGGTCAGACAACAAGTCGTACTCCCATTCCGACTGCGCACCTCCACGTACCAAATTAACCTCCATGAGATGTTCACTCCGCCTTCCGTCACGAGGATACGTCTCGGGCCCGTTCATCCCTCCGCTCGTCCGTATTTTAGACTCTGATTCCCTCACAACGTCAAACGCCGCCTCACGAGGGCCGTTCACCGTCGCCACTGTGGTCGCCCCAACCCTAACTATAGCGAGGACATATCAGTCGGGGGCAGTAGATCATCAAGGCGGCCGCAATGTACGCACCGCTAGACCCACATAAAGACGGGAGCGCTGAGCGCCATGATCGTCCGCGTCAGCATCCGCCCCCCAAAACATCACCACCATGCAGATCTCCCCCTTCCTCACCCTTCTCGGTCTAGCCCTCTCCGCTGCGGCGAACCCCGTTCGCCCGAGCCCTACGATCGCGGCGCGGCAAGCCCTGCCCACCGCGACCTCGAACGTCGCCGGCCTGCACGCGCTCGCCAAGGCGGCCGGCAAGCTCTACTTCGGCACGGCGACAGACAACCCGGAGCTGACGGACGCGCCGTACGTCGCGATCCTCGACGAGACGCAGATGTTCGGCCAGATCACGGCCGCGAACAGCATGAAGTGGGACGCGACCGAGCCCGAGCAGGGCGTCTTCACGTTCACGCAGGGCGACCAGATCGCCGCGCTCGCCACGAACTTTGGACGGCTGCTAAGAGGTGCGTCGATGGGTTGGCTCAGCGCTGCGGAGAAGGTTGATGTTGATGGTGGTATCGGTATCCAGGGCACAATTGCGTGTGGCACCAGCAGCTTCCGAGCTGGGTCACGGCCGGGAACTTTAATGCGGCCGAGTTGACGTCGATCGTCCAGAACCACTGCAGCACGGTTGTGGGACACTACAAAGGGAAAGTGTAAGCTGCGTCGCATTTTCAAATGATCGGATATTCGCTAACCGAGCTCTAGTTGTACGTCGTCCTCGAGTCCTTGCCTTGCAGGATACTGACCATCCAACCACAGACAGCTGGGATGTCGTGAATGGTGAGGATCGATGCGAGACTAGCCGTATTCGCGAAGAGTTGCTTACGGCTTTGGCTTCGGCGCAGAGCCGCTCAACGACGATGGAACCTTCCGCCAGGACGTCTTCTTCGACACTCTCGGAGAGAGCTACATCGCGACCGCCCTCCTTGCAGCGAAGGCCGCAGACCCTAACGCCAAGGTCTACATCAACGACTTCAACATCGAAGGCACAGGTACGGCGGTGCTTACCTCCTAGTAGCCTTGGCTAATACATCGCAGGCGCGAAGGCGACCGCCTTGAAGAACCTGATCACATCTCTGAAGTCGCAGGGAGTGCCCATCGACGGCGTCGGCCTCCAGTCGCACTTCATCGTCGGAGAAGTCCCCACGACGCTCGTACAGAACATGCAGGAATTCGTCGCCCTCGGAGTCGAGGTCGCGATCACCGAGCTCGACATACGGATGACGCTCCCTGAGACCGCCGCGCTCCTCGAGCAGCAGAAGGCCGACTATCAGACAGTCATCTCCGCGTGCCAGGCGGTGTCGAAGTGTGTCGGGATCACCATCTGGGACTTCACGGATAAGGTTTGTTTGCCTGCGCTCGCGATGTGGTGGTGAATGATCCTGAGGCTGACGGGGGCGTTCAGTTTTCGTTTGTTCCCAGCACATTCCCAGGTCAGGGCGCGGCGTGTCCTTGGGATCAGGTCAGTGAACTTCCAATGCTGCCGAGCGGCGCTGTACTGACCTCACGTACAGAACCTCGTTAGGAAGCCGGCGTTCGATGGGATCGTGGCAGGTTTCTGACTTCAGTACCAGTGGCCATACCAGGAACGACGCGCATCAGGCGTCGGGTGCACCTATGTATCGCTGCCTTCTTTTCTTGATTAAGACACGTTAATGTAACTGGGAATGAAGCAATCCCGAAAAGCCAAAGTGTATAACTTACCAAGTGATGCTGGGCCTGATATACTGTACATGTAGCTGCATTCGCGACGTGCGAAGTAGATGAGGCTGTCCAAGAGCATCAGCGAGGGAAGAGCAAATCGTCTGAGGTTGGCGGATATGCTGCATGCGTGTAGAGGAGCCATGGGCCACGCGATAACAAGTTCGCAACGAACAGAATGAGGTAGGACGCGTATATTGAGGATCTAAGAATGCTCCTAGTACTGGTGGACATTGTCAGTAGATGATTGCAAAAATTAGCAAGCTTTCTACCCACTAACGTACTGTGATCGAGATACTACTGGAACTGGAGCTCCTCTGGGTAATCCATGTCGTCGAAAATGTCGCAGGCTCGACCCCACACTTCATCGGAGGTATGACGGAGGTCGTGGTTCGAAAAGAAGGTGAGGATTGCTTTCGAGCAACCCCACACCTGCTTGAAGTCTAGCGGAAGACCTGTCTTCTCCGTGAACCAGATGTCGAAGTTTGCGTATGCCCTGAACGGGTTCAGCTCCCCAGCCTTGATGCCAAGGCAGTCCCCGTCTTTGAGACAGTATACTGCAATCCCGATGCGCTGGGAATATTTGACGATGTATTCGAGGTCGAACTCCACGCCGTACCAGCAGAGAGGAAGGTCCTGGACATCATCAACGTCCACGGAAGTCGGATCGAGGTAGGCAGGAATCCCAGTATCTGGGAGTGCATTCCGCACAACGTCGCCCTGCGAGGACGTTAGTATAGGACTGCAGCCAACGCAGATTGAGGTTGTGAATGTACGCCCCACACAAATTTGCGCGTCGGCAACTTGGAGGTTGAGTCCGAGGAAGGGCCGCGACCCGTTTATGGAATGTCAACCTCAGATCAAAACACCACATGGAGATTCGAACTCAGCTTATGCAAATCTTTATGTCGGAGATTCAATATCGCCAAATTGCTACACGGTCCATCAGTATCACACCAAGTAGTAGCTCGTACGTATACCGCAGCTCCTGCGGAAGACCTTCCCCGCCGAACCGATGCAATATGGGTATAGCCTTGGAAACCCATTGGGACAGCAACTGAACAGGCGGATGTTGTGCCCCGGAATGCTGCTCGTGTCGGTCGAGTTCCGCGTTCTCTGATACTAGAGGCCTTCAAGTTCGGGACTCGTAGCCGGTCGAGGGCTCCATGGTCGACCGGGGACTGGATTCGCCCGCAAACACTTGGCTTGGGGATGCAGATACTTACAAGCGAACGCGGATACGGCAGAGAATGTCTGCGGCACGACTGTTTCGAGCAGATCGACGGCTTCGTCCTGGACATCTGCCTTGGTCCTTCTGATAGAAAAGTATGCGTACAGCACGTACAAGTACAAGCGGTATCTGAACGATTGCTCAACAGTCGACCTCCGCGCATCGACCAATCAGCTCGTGAAAAGAATGCGCATCAGGAGCTCAAACTCACTCGAGAGAGGTCGACGCAGAACACCACATCTCCACCATGTCGTCCTCGAACAGCATCGACAAGTCGGCGTCAACGCTCGAACCGGCAACGACCTTCAGCTGTTCGGTCGCCTAAGGATGCATCTTCTGCTGCCCATTCACGTCTGACGACGATGGACCAGACGTGGACATGGCGGCCAGCAGCTGGCTAAACTCTGCGATGGATATGTTGTGGTTGGAGACCCAGACCCGTGTCCGTTCACGTCGCCCGGCTGAGGCAGGGGGATAGTCGCGGAAGAAAGGTCCTCGTTTCGATGGGAGTCCGGATAGTGCATCTGCTGAGGGAGAGGGAGATGTGGTTGCTGCGGCGTCGGACCAGATGAGAACGAGCCGCGATGGAACGGGACCCGTGCCAGGCCTTCTGTGTGGAGGGGGAGACCGAAGGACGGGATAATCACCGTTCATGGCCTCATATGCGTCCGCAGAACGCGAGGATTGCGACGACGAAGTCGCAGGAGGGGCATTCGTATGTTGGCTCGCGTTGGAGTACGGCGAAAGCCTAGCCCTCCGCGAGTCTTCCAACAGTTCCTAGCCAAGATGTCTGAACACGTTGTAAGACATGATCCAGCTCGAGTAGTGTCTTGAGCAAATGCTTCGCCTGTCAAGTCGACATGACTACGAATGGAGCTATCTCAGGAAGCTAAAAAGAACTACTTACTATCTATGTAAGCGCATCCGCGACGTGCACATTAATCAACTCCAATAGCATCATGGTGGAGGTTGGCTTCGATGCTCACATGCGCGCGGAACAACTAGTCCACAAGCTCGCAGACGTTAAAGTAGACCAGGATGGGGTAGTGTGTGTGGATTGAAATCCAGATATGAGATACAGCGAACAAGAGCGGTAGTACAATGAAACAAACGACAGCAATGGCGGGATATATAAAGTAAAGACATAGCGCAACGGCGAGGCTCCTAGTACTAGTAATCATTATCAGCAATGATTGAAAACGGCTACTTAGCAAGGTATTACACACCTTCTGACGTCGATCGAGATACCATTGGAACACATACTTCGGTGGATACTCCATGTCCTCAAACACGTCGCAAGCTCGATCCCACATCTCATCGGAGATATGGCGAAGATCGTGGTTCGAAAACAGGGTGAGAAGCGACGTCGAGTGGCCCCATACCTGCACGAGATCCACCTGAAGACCGGTCTTCTTCTTGAACCAGACGTCGAAGTTTGCCCAGGTCCCTAGCGGATCCAACTCCCCCGCTTTGTGGCCAAAGCAATCGTCGTCTTTGAGACAGTAGGCCGCGATACCAATGCGCTTGGCATAGTTGTAGATGTATTTGCGAACGCAAGGTACGCCGTACCAGCAGAGAGGCAGGTTCCGCGGGTCGTCGACATCCACGGAGGAGGGATCGAGGTAGGTAGGAAGGCAAGTCTGTGGGAGTGTCTGTCGCAATACGTCTTTCTACAAAGTCATTCAGTTAAGGACCGCAACGAACACAGGTGAGTTTGAGAACTTACCCCCCACACGAACTGGCGCATCGGCAACTTGGAGGATTCTTGCGGATCAGGCGACGATTCGCGTGATGACGAGCTACTGGAATCGGACGATGAAGATGGGTATGGGTCGACAGTGGGGGTTAACATGGGTGAGAGAATGGGAGACGACGGTGCAGAAGCAGTGGCAGCCATGGTCATCGTCGTGGTTGTTAGACTTGGCTAGGCGCGCGTGCAAGACGCCAAAGTACGCTTCATACGTTCCCACAATCACATGACATTTAAGCGCTCAGAACACAAAGGAACCGAGCCGCTCAACCACCAATCGATCTTGACTCAACTTAAGTCATGCATACAGGCGTGGCCTTAGAGACAATAGCATCAGTGCACGTTAGTCGTGGGAAGCGATTAATACGGACACAGCGGCGCTTCTTGTTGAACTTCAAGCACTTGAACACCAACCACATCTTGTCCTTCGCACTCTCCCCGGGCCCAGATACGCTGATCACCTCGTGCCGCGTTCATTGGTGAGTACCGACGAGTTCTCTACGTGTATACGTGAATAGGATCTAACATGGCATACAATTTTAGACACGATCGCCACCCCCTCATGTCCGCCGCTTCGAACCCGCTATCGGATGGTCAGTTGCAGCAACTCCTGGTGAGTTACGTTTAACCCATGTTTGTGATTAAACCGTAACAGTCGCCGCAGGACAATGAAAACGTCGTAGTCTTGAGGAAGGATACGTTCTTTCGGACTGCCAACCTCTTGTTCGAATACGGCCAGAAACCCGGCCATCGCACATGGGAGTTCCGCATGTACCCAGGATGGGAGTACATCTTACATACCTTTTGCAACACCTTCGACATCAAAGACTCGGCTTTCAGCTGTGGTGCGCAGCATCCCTTCATCCATCGTCGCGCCTCTCCCAACGGAAAGACGGTCCTCGAGTATTGTATTCCCGATTACGTCCTGCTCTTCAATGATCCGAAAGCCACAGACGGGAATCAGCATCAGCTGGTTTTCATCGCGGAGATCAAGGCATTGGGGGATGTTGATCCGGATACAGAGGAGGGGAAAGACGCAGCGCAAGCTATCTTCATCAGGACTTGGAAGCAGAGATTCAATCAGGCTAGGCTTGCTTTCCAAGAACACCCGAATGTGCACGTCATCAAGATCCTCATGATGCGCAGTACATGGTTCACCGTCTACACTTATAACCGCTCCGCAGTTTTGCCGAAATCGATCTTTCATGAGGTTGATTCTTCTGCTACAGGTGCGGCTAGCAACACAGTCCACCCTCAGGGTCCGCAAGACGCATCTTCCAGTACCAGTACCCAAACGCAAGATGACCCTCGTCCAAGGAAACGGCATTGTGTGAGGCCACGAGGTAAGGCGTCCATTTTATGACATTGTCGCAGCTGACGGAGCAGTCTTTTCTCGACTCTCACAGATGCATTCCGTGCGCCTATTCCTGCTAAGCCTAAGCGGAACCGGAAGAAGAAGGCATCGAACGCGACCTCTGCGCCTAATCAGGATGGAAATGAGATCACGCACCAACCAAATGCCCCCGATTCTGTGCAAGACGCCAAAGACCAGGACGACATTCAAGTTTATAACGTCTTCCAACTTCCTCACAAGAACGCGCTCAACCCTCACTTTCTCTATTTCCTCGAACAAACCAAACAGGCATTGAATACCCCTCAAGGCAGTCCTCTCAGGAATCAGAAATCGTGGTTTGACAGCCCGGCTGGTGGTAGACCTGAAGGCGACGGTCATGCCAACGGCTTCATCTTGCCATCACTGGCAGCTGCAAATGTGGTACGCCAATCTTGCCGTGCTAATTTTACCGAGAATTCTGCATTCACTGCTGATTTATTCTTCGTGGTTAAATCTTAGGGGGATGCGAGTGGGGAGAATGGCGGAAATGACGATGTTGAAGTTGTGGAAGACATCGTGCGCCTCGATGAAGACCCTGTCCTTGATGACTTGCCTTGCACCCCAGGAAATGGGCCTCAGAGATTAAACGACGTGAGTAAACCGAATACCAACTGGTCTCGAGCGACGACGTAACTAATGCCACCTAATGTGTTAGATTACAAGCGCTGACGTGCGCCCGGACGTTTACTGACAGGTTCTGTGTTTCCGGACCTTTACTATACTTCTTTAGTATACATACGATACCGCCTGACGCGCCATTCCCTTTTCCGTACTTCCCGCCGCTCCGCGCCCTGTCGTTACACATATACTTGCTCCATCGCGTCCCGAGCACCTCAGTCTTCTTTCTCCTGACTGAGGTGCGTCTCCCCACGATCCTTACGTACTTACGAGTTACTTATGTTGTACCATAGCTGCTCGCTCGCGCTCGCCGCTAGGTACTTACACGTCCGAATATATGAGTCTTCTTTCTCCTGACTGAGCTGCTCGCTCGTGCTCGCCGCTAGTCTCGTTCACAGGTTATGAGCCCTGCTGCTCCGAGCCATGGCCGACGTCCACAGGATCACCCCCGACCCCTCTTCCCAGCCGGAATCCACCTCAACCGTGAAGATCCCTGCCCTTAAGGAGGACGGCTCGAACTGGGTCCTTTATAAGGCCCAGTTCCTCACCGTTGTCCAATCGAAGAGCCTCCGGCGGTACCTCGAGGGCCGGGAGCGTCAACCTGTCGCGCCCACGGCGCTCGGCGTCGATTCAGACGCTGACGAGCGGTACGAAACCGCGCTCGACAAGTGGCTTGGCAATCATGCGACCATCAAGACCCTCCTTCTTCAGACGGTCCCCGAATCCCTTAAGCTCGACATTGTAACCAAGACGCGTGCCGACGAGGCTTGGCAGGTCGTCACCTCAAAGTACGACAACCAAGGTGACTTCGTCCAGGTCAGCATCCTCTCCCGCATGCAACAGCTCCGCTGCGAGGAAGGAGTCGACCCCTGCCCGCTTCTCACGGAACTCGCGCGCCTTCGCGCTGAGTACGCGACGGCCGGCAGCGCGCTCTCGGATGATCAATACAAGGTCTACATCCTCTCACTCCTCCCAGCCAACTACCGCCCCGCCGTCCGAGCCCTCCAAGTCACCGCGCGTGCTGCCGGCAACGTCCTCTCTCCCAACGACCTCCTTCAGAGTATCACGGAGATCGCCCGAGACGAACACGTGATGGACGCCGAATCCTCGAACGCCACCGCTATGGCGGCGCGCGGCGGCATCAAGTGCTTCAATTGCAACAAGGAGGGACACACCAAGGCTCAGTGCTGGAGCAAAGGCGGTGGGAGCGAGGGCCAGGGGCCAAGACGTCGGAAGAAAGGGAAGGGGAAGGGCATGGGCGGAGGCGTGTCCAACAGACAACCAGGGGAGAACGCGAACGTAGCACAAGGCAATGTAGCAGGTGCGTCCAACGGCAATGATACCCTTCACTCCTATTCGTTCTGGGGGGAGTCCACCTACATCATTGCAACCGACTTCTCAAATGTTTCCGCACATCGCCTGCCCCTCGATCGCTTCACCCGCCTCACGGATTCCGGCGCATCTCGTCATTTCGATCCCTGCCGCGACAACTTCGTGACCTTCCGGGAAATCGCCCCCATCCCCATCCAGTCCGCAGACGGGCACACATTCCACGCAGTTGGTGAGGGGGACGTTCGTATTGCCTTAACCACCAGTAATACAAATCGAACCGATGAGTTTACTCTACGTCGTGTTCTCTACGCCCCCTCCATGCCCGTTGCTCTCATCTCCATCAGCTGCCTCGTCAACGCAGGCTACCAGGTTCAATTTTCCCAAAACGGCTGCCTCATCACCACCCCCGCCAGAAATTCCCTCCGCCCGATCCCCGCTCGCAAAGGCCTCTATCCCCTCCTAGGCGTTGAACCCGTCACGAACTCGCAGGCAGCTGAAACCGCCGCTGCGACACTGTCGGACCTGGAGTTCCACCGCCGGATGGGGCACGTCTACCCCCTGACCTTGCGCAAAATGGTCACGGAGGGTGTCGTGACGGGCATCGAACTCGACGCGACCACCGAGGTTCGGTTTTGTGATGTCTGCAAACAAGCAAAGCAGGCCCGCGCACCATTCCCGAAGGAGCGCACGAGCCCGCCGTCAACATGTTATGGTCAACGTGTACACACAGACGTTTGGGGAAAAGCACAAGTTCGTACCTGGGACCAGAAAGACTACTTCATCACCTTCCTCGACGACTACTCCGATGAAGCCGTCGTCGCCCTCATGCGAAACAAGAGCGACGCGCTCGACCGGTACCGGTCGTACGAGGCGTGGGCAAAGGTGCACCGCGGTGCCACCTCAATCGAGACCCTACAGAGCGACCGTGGTGGTGAGTACACCGGCCACGAGTTCACGGCTCACCTGGAGTCCGAGGGGACGACCCGCCGCCTCACCGTCCACGATTCGCCGCAGCAAAACGGCAAGGGGGAGCGGCTCAACCGCACCACGGTTGAACACGCCCGCGCCCTCCTCTTCGACGCCCGCCTCCCGAAGTTCCTCTGGGGCGAGGCCGTCCTGCACTCCACCTGGCTCCACAACCGCACGACGTCGAAGAACACCCCCGGTTCAACGCCGCGCGAGTTAGCCACAGGGGAGAAGCCGGATTTGTCCAGCTTACCGCGCTTCGGCGCATACGCCTGGGTCCTGCAGGAGAACACCGGTAAGCTTGACCCCAAGTCCAAGTGCGGCCGGTGGGTGGGATTCGCTCCGGACAGCAAAGGCCACAAGATCTACTGGCCGGAGCGAACCCCTGGGCAGCAAATCGTCTCCGTCGAATGGAATGTCGATTTCGAACCGGACGACGGAGCAATCGTCTCAGTCCGCGCTCAGTTCGAGGGGGAGAACACACCTGATGGTGCCCCGAGCGCGTCTTCTCCTCCTCCGAGCTCATCGGCATCTGCCCCCACCCCCAGCCACGCCACACCACAAGCAAGTCATGATGTGGCCACGCCACACCATAACCTGCCCCAGGCGGCCCCCTCATCCCAAAACCACCCAAACCCGCCTTCCACCTTGCCTCCTACATCTCCTCCCGACCCTTCCTCGCCACCCGAGCCGTTAGACGAGCCGCTGAAGTCGCCTAGCGTCGTCCTAGAGCCATTGCCGGAGACCGCAGAGCAGACCGGCCGTCCAAAGCGAGTCCGCAAGCCAGCTGGCTGGATCCGCGACTTGCAGGCCGGAGTAGGCACCACGGGTGGGAGGGGCGCGCAGCGTGTTCCGAAGTCGATCCTAGGCGGCTCGGCACGCGTTGCAGTGCCCTCCAAGAGCCAGAGAGAGCCCGAGGGGGAGGAACAGGGGGAGTATGGTGATGGAGAGGAGGAAACTGAGTATCCTGGCGGCTATGAAGATGTGTCAATCGTTGACGCCGGCGCCTGCCCGAGCGCGACCGTCTACGCACTCGCCGCTATGAGCTCGGACGATGAACCTTCTTACTGTGACGCAATGGCGGGACCTGAATGCGAGAAGTGGAGAGTGGCGATGACGGAAGAACTCAACCGCATCGCGAAGATGGACACCTACGATTTGGTCGAGGCTCCACCGGGAGCAAACATTATCGGCTCCGTTTGGGCACTTCGAAAGAAGAGGGACGAGCATAACGTGGTCACCAAGCTCAAGGCGCACCTTTGTGCGCAGGGCTTTGCTCAGATCCCCGGGCTCGATTTCGACAAAACTGCCTCTCCGACCGCTCGACCATCATCATTCCGTCTCGTTCTCACTCTCATGACCGCCAACGACTGGGAGATCCATCAAATTGACTTCAAGAACGCGTACCTTAACGGTGACCTCGACGAGACCATTTACATGCGGCAACCACTCGGATTCGAGGTCTCGGGTCCAACGCGCCTCGTCTGGCATCTCAAGAAGGCCCTTTACGGTCTCAAACAGGCCGGCCTCCAATGGTATCGCAAGGTTTGTGCGCTCATGGACGAGCTGGGCCTGTCGCGCAGTGCACATGATCCGGGAGTATTCTTCTACCTTCAGGATGGAGCTGTGATCATCATCGTTATCCACGTTGATGACTGCATCCTCGTCGTGAATGGCACCCCGCTTCTGCGCGCGCTGAAGGACCAGCTCCACGCACGTTACGAAATTGTTGATCTCGGGGAGGTCCGCTGGCTCCTCGGTTTCGAGATTCGTCGCAACCGCGCCGCACGAACCATCTCCCTCTTGCAAGCAGCGTACATCGACACGATTGTCGCCCGCTTCAATATGTCTGATGCACACACTATTTCTGTCCCAATCGACCCCCACGCTAACCTTTTCGATTTTACTCTCGACAACGCGATCCGCGAGGAGATGCGCAACATTCCTTACGCTCAACTCATTGGCTCCTTGATGTATGCGGCAACCGGCACACGCCCCGACGTTGCCTTCGTCGTATCAACGCTCGCTCGCTTCATGGCTGATCCCGCCCCGCTTCACTGGGAAGCCGCAAAGCGCGTGCTGCGCTACCTCAAGGGGACCCGCGATCACGTCCTCTCCTTCGGTTCGACGTCCGACGGCTTACTGGGCTATTCGGACGCCGATTTCGCCTCTCAGGCGCACCGGCACTCAATTACCAGCTACGCCTTCCTTTACAATGGCGGCGCGATCAGCTGGCGATCCTCAAAGCAGCCCATTCTCGCGCTGTCAACCTCTGAGGCCGAGTACATCGCGGCTTCCGAGGCCGCATGCGAGGCTGTTTGGCTCCGTAACCTCCTCGTGGAACTCACCTCACCCTCTTTATCTCCAGTACCCCTTTTTTGCGACAACCGGAGTGCTCTCGACGTCATCAAGAATGCCGACGTCTTCCACGCCCGCACCAAACACATCAACATCAGATTCCATCACATTCGAGAACTTGCCATCCGGAAGATGATCGAGCCCCGCTGGTGCCCTACTAACGACATGGCCGCCGACATTCTCACCAAGGCGCTGCCACGCGCGAAAGTCAAGGCTCTATCGTACCTACTCGGGCTCCGCCACGCTTGAGGGGGAGTGTTAGATTACAAGCGCTGACGTGCGCCCGGACGTTTACTGACAGGTTCTGTGTTTCCGGACCTTTACTATACTTCTTTAGTATACATACGATACCGCCTGACGCGCCATTCCCTTTTCCGTACTTCCCGCCGCTCCGCGCCCTGTCGTTACACATATACTTGCTCCCTCGCGTCCCGAGCACCTCAGTCTTCTTTCTCCTGACTGAGGTGCGTCTCCCCACGATCCTTACGTACTTACGAGTTACTTATGTTGTACCATAGCTGCTCGCTCGCGCTCGCCGCTAGGTACTTACACGTCCGAATATATGAGTCTTCTTTCTCCTGACTGAGCTGCTCGCTCGCGCTCGCCGCTAGTCTCGTTCACATAATGCAGTCGCAGCTGAACGCATTGATGGCAGGCGCCCGACGGTACGACATTTTCTCCCGTGGTTACGCCACCCCGGCTCGTCCCAGCAAAGTCTTCGACAACACGGTGGTACCACTCCCAAAGCTCATACCTACACCGGACGATGACGAGGCGGCTCCACTTACTGATCGTCAACCTGAACTTGGGTCATCCCCGGCTCGAAACGATGTTCCATGTACACATGAAGACGACCAGGCGGCTTCACGCACCCCACGTAGTAGCCCTCGACCTGTACCCGAATCCTCACCGGCTGGAAGTTCGGACTTCCCGGGTTCCAGTCCAATCGCTGCTCGTACAGAGCGCATGGGCAGGCCGCAAACACGCGAGGAAAACCAATATTTCTTGTCCCTAAGAATAGGATGAAAAATGTTAATGAAAATGTCACGTTTTTCCGAACGTTATCCCCCGTATAGAACTCGAAGTTTAAGATTTCTCTGAATGTTCGCCCAAAGTTGATGTTTCGGGCCGCGTTCCGAGGCCAACAAAATGTGACGGAGAATGTCACATTCTATTGGCTGCACAACATTGCGGAGAACTTCGAGTTTTAATGAACATTCAAACTCAGATAGTATTTAAAGTTCTCCGCTGAAATGGTCAATAAACTTGAAGTTTTTAGCAACATTTACCGAGTTTTATGAGAACTTCAAGTTTATTGACCATTTCAGCGGAGAACTTTAAATACTATCTGAGTTTGAATGTTCATTAAAACTCGAAGTTCTCCGCAATGTTGTGCAGCCAATAGAATGTGACATTCTCCGTCACATTTTGTTGGCCTCGGAACGCGGCCCGAAACATCAACTTTGGGCGAACATTCAGAGAAATCTTAAACTTCGAGTTCTATACGGGGGATAACGTTCGGAAAAACGTGACATTTTCATTAACATTTTTCATCCTATTCTTAGGGACAAGAAATATTGGTTTTCCTCGCGTGAAAGGTTCCATCTTTCCCCCATTCAGAACGAACGTAACGACTCTTTGAATCTCCGACTTCGTGTGAATGCACGGAAACGTGCTCACACCCAGGTTTCGGAAGACAAGGTCGACACGCCGCGAGCGCCTTCGGGCCGCCTCGTTCCACCCCTTCCCCTACCATGCATCACGTCTCCCGGGCGTAGCGATAACCCACTTTACAACCCAATTGCTACGCAGGCCCGTGGTGCCAGTGGCTCCAGCACCACTTTCGACCTCACCACTCCATCTGTGGGCCTGTCCGGTGCGCATCCACAGCAAGACGGTGACGGTCGCGGCACTCAGGCCTCGGGCAGTCAGGTCACGCAAGGTCCGGTAATCGGGTCATCTACCGACGACTTGAGAGGGATGCCTGGAGTTCCTTCCCACCATGAATCTCTTCCTCTGCCATCCGCCGAGTCCTCGACGAGTGCTGCTCGTAACACGTCCCTCGAGACCGTGGCTACGTATCCCCGTGATGATGGTTCCGACGTCGCTTTCGGCTCTAAGTCCACCACACACTCCGCGAGCTTGGCTGGCTCATATCCATCCCGAGACCTTTGCAGTCCTGCAACTCAGACAGATGACGGCCAGACGATCCAAGATCCGGGACGAGGCTTATCTACCGACGACACAAGACACACGCTTGGCGGGTCTGCGCATATCCCATTCCCTGTTTTAACCTCCTCAGGCTCCGGCGTCGCCTCGAACACCGCTGTTGATGCTGTAGCTGCACGCCCCCGTGGTCGTAGTCTCAGCTACGGTAGTCCCCGCCCAGACGACGACCGTCCACGTCAAGACGACGGAATTCGCAGCTCTGAAGCTTCTGGCAGCGGGGCGACGAAAGACACGGAGAGCCAGCCTCTCGATGCTGCGGCCGAGGGCAGCACGACCGTAGGCCGACTGGTGGGGCTGACAGAGAACCTTCGCATCGCTGCGAACGTCCCCAGGGTGACGGTACCGGAGCCCCTTGATGGTGGTCCGAGCATCATCTTCGACTCCACCGCTCCTAGCTCAAATCCACAACGAGACGGCGGCGATCCAGGTCCTCAGGCCTCAGGCGGCCACGGGACGCAAGGTCCGCAAAGCAACTCGTCGACCGACAGGGTTGCAGGTCCGCCCGTCATTTCTTCGTATCATCCCCCTCTTCTCTCGCCCTCCACAGAATCCTCCGCTTCCCATAACACCAACACCAACACCGAGGTCATGGAGCAGACTCGTGCTAGTGATACCGGCTTCGCGTTCGATACCACCTTCACCTCAGCAGGCCTTGCTGGCTCACGTTCACGCCGACACCATGGCGATCGCGGCGCTCCTCAGTCCTATAGCCGCCTGGCGTTTCGTCCGCGACTCGATACTCAGGCGAGCACCGCGACAGTCGACGGGCTGGCGCGGCAGATCAAGAAGCTCCGCATGACTGCGAACATCCCCAGGGACACGAACCGTCCAGCCGTCCGGGAGAAAAACATTTACTCGGATGAACATCTGATCTTGATAGCCAATGGTCTGGCCCCCAAGATACCCTACGGCAAGAAGTTGATGATGGACCGGCTCCGTTCCGATGGCTTGAACCAGACGGAGATCGGTATCAACTACAAGCGATTCTGTGACTTCCTCGACGAGGTCAGGTCTGCCATCGTAAACCACTGGTTCCCAACCGGGACTGCTTTGGGGAGGGGCACGGGCAGCGGCGGCGGCGGCGGATGGCCGTCCGGCAGCACGCCATTCCACGATACTGATTTTCTGCTCAGGGCTCATAAGCAATTTGAGGTAGACAAGCGCGGTACCGTATGTCAGGGCCCCGGTCAGGCTTCGAGTTCGGCAGCACGTCCACTTGCGCCGGGACGTACGAGGGTGAACGGCTGGAGCAACGGTGTGCCACCGATGGATGATCCGATCTACGCAGCTTTCTGGGCAGAGCATCCTGTGAGTGTGTCCTTGACACGACGTCTGCGGTTTCGGAGTGTTCACTTACGTTCTGTGCTTCTCTTCGCAGGATCCTCGAGTCCGGGAGAGAGCAACCGAGTTTCTGGCCCATCGCGCACGAATGCCAGTGGAAAGGGGAAGGGGAAGTCGTAATTGATAGTGTGGCTGGGTTCTGAAGAGTTTCGAGTCCGGGTTGACGAGAGGCCGAGGAATAGTAGTACCGAAACGAGCGTCGTGTTAATCATTTGTACTGCTTGTGATACGTAACTGCTGTAGTAAGCACTTGTGCCTTCGAGAGTGTAGCCAGATCTGCGTTGTATCTGCGATAAACATGTGTATAGACGAACGTCACTGTCGATCCTTGCCGTCGTTGCCGATCAACCGCTGATCGAGACACAGACGCATCCCTGCGCCCACAAGAGTCAAACTGCTCGGAACGAGAAGCGTCGTAACCCTTTTGGTTCGACCGGCGCTAGAATGATGACATTCGGGATGAATCAAGGGGTATCCAGAAGATGCAGTGAACGCGATAGGTACTACAATGAAAACGACCAACAATAGCAGTGGCAAGATGCTTCTAGTGCTGATGCCGATTGTCAGGAGATAATTGGGGACACGCCAGGAAGATGCTACACACCTTCGTACTCCAATCAAGATACCGCTGCAACTCATACCTTCTCTGGGTACTCCATGTCGTCAAACACGCCACAAGCGCGATCCCACATCTCGTCGGAGATGCGAAGAATCTACATGCCTTGCGACGGCCCAGTGTTGAAGTCGAACGGCATCTCCATGCCGGTCACACTCGCCAGATAAGCTCCCCAATCGGCCCATCTATGCATATCGATCTCAGCTCAGTATCTACGTAGAACAAGGCAAGCAAACAAGGAACGCACTCGAGAGAGGTAGGCGCTGAAGACCACATCTCGACCATGTTGTCCTCGAACATCATCGACGCATCGGCGTCCGCGCTCGCTCCCGAAGCGACTGTTGCCTGCTCCACCACCTGAGGAATTGGTATCTGCTGCTGTCCATTCACGTCCGACGACGATGGATCAGACGCGGACATGGCGGCCAGCAGTTGGCTATACTCGATGATGGACATGTTGAAGAACCCGTTGCCGCTCCCGTTGCCCGGTTGGGGCAGGGGGATGGTTGCGGAAAAAGGGTCTTCGTTTCGATGGGGGTCCGGATAGTACGTCTGTTGCTGCTGCAATTGCGGCGGGAAATACAGCTGTTCTTGCGCCGGACCAGATGAGAACAGCGAACTGAAGCCATGATAGAATGGAACCCGTCCCAGGTCTTCCGTGTGGAGTGGTAGCTCAAACGACAGGTCCATGGGGAAGTCGTCGTTCATGGCCTCACACGCGTCCGCAGAACGCGAGAAGTCCGACTCGGAGGAAGTCAGAGGAGGGGCATCCATAGATTGGTTCGCGCGGAAGTGCGACGGGTCTTCCACCAGTTGCTGGGCGAGAGAGTCCAAGCGCGTTTCGGGACATGATCCAGCTCGGGTAGTGTCTTGAACAAAAGCTTCGCCTAAGGGGCTGCCAATATTGGGTCTTGCAGCATCGGCAAGATGTGATTGTCCGGGAGGAGGGAACTCTCCTATCGAGATGAGCCGATTGAGTATGTCCCTGGCGCATGGGAGTGAGTATTGTGCCATTGCAATGGGCAACGCAATACGTACCACACCTTCCGTGCGGAAAATGTACTGTTAAATCTCATTACCGTTGAGCTTGGCGATACGCGATACATATATGGCAGAACATACTGTTTCTCCAACTGTCTCAACATTTGCATGCACCTGCGCACGTCCGCCATGGTCGCTTCGTTGGACAGACCAGAGCGTTTTCCGCCCCATAGAGTAAAGAGCAGAACCAGGCCTGCGGTGAAGAGAGGTAGCTATAACACGGTCATTAGCGATTCTCCGCCTCGTTAGGAGTAGAGCTTACTGTATTGAATCTTAGTGCCTCCCCGGTTTTCTGAAAGTGGGTGTCCATGACATGCGTCGCAGAACGTGCCGCGTTCGTGCATATCGTCAATGAAGGAAAGGGCAGACGGTTTGCCTTGCTGGGGTGAATGAACGGACGATGAATACATATCTGAAGCAGATAGTAGTGCGCATAGAGTATGCAGGATTGGTTCATGAAGACTTCGTCGGTACGGTTCGGATCCCATTTCACTGTTACACGGACGCAAAGGGTCAACGGAAGCAAGGTAATGCAGGAACGAAGTACGCACAGTGTGCGGGGACGGTGTCAATCCACTTGTTGAGCGCCGAGTCCAGCTCTGCGACTATGCGCCGCTCCCATTCCGGGCCGACATAGCCCAGCAGTTGTTTTGACTTGTTGATCGAATACTAGACCAGGCTCGTCAGCGCACGCGATTCACAGCAGGCGGGCGTGTACGTACGATGGTCCGCGAAGCATACGCAAGGATCTTCTGCAATCGAATGAAACAGTTCGCGAACGTGACTTTGGAAGGTTTCCCCTCGGGCTGCTTGAACGCCAGCTCCGGATCTGGATCCAGCCAGTATTCGTCGTCTACCTCGGTCATGGGGTCGAGATCGAAGCTGGAGGGACGAGGCATCAGCTGATCAGTACATTCTTGGCAAAGCAGTGAGCTCACTCTTCATCGTGAAGACCGCATGGACGACCCATTTCAAAACTTGACGTCCGGTCCATGGTGATCAGGACCCTACGGGACTCGAGCGTTAGTACCAGCCACGGACGCGGTTATCCCTAAACGTACCAGACTGCACGCCGCCACAGCTCGTCCTCCACGGTCATTGTTGCTCTGTACATCTTCTTCCGGTGCGCACCGACGTCTTGGGCCATACGAAGTCCCAAGCCCACAATAGTCCATTTTCCCTTCGGCCGGTTGGATGATCCAAGATATGCCGCGACAAGCTACGGTCAACAAGTACGTCAGTACAACAATAGGACAAAGAACTCTTGATGTCACGCACAACGCAGGCCTGAACATCTTCTAGTTTTGGCCTGGAAAGTATCGACCAGCGGACGGTGTCAACTTGGCTGAACCAACTCCAACCAGGCGTGGTCGCACCGTCAGGCTGTAGCCGAGGATCGTCGACCCACAAAGCACCGTTCGCGCACACAAGGAGGACGACAGCTCCGAATGCCTGATCCCGCAGATGTACGCGGTCCCTTATGCCGTTTTGGAAGGTCGGTTTGTGGAGCAGAGGGAGATATACGTTCAATTTCTCAAAGAAACCGTCCACCAACTTCTCCATGAGGTCTGGTGGCGGGAAATTGCTATATGGTGGCTGATCATCTCGTTCCTTCACGACAGCTTGCAAGGACTGCAGGAGGCACGTGTGAGCGGATCAATCGCCAGAACCTGGCAGACGGCATACCGGGAAGTCCGCAAGGGTCGCTTCGACGAACTCGCTGCTAGTCGCACTAGGCTCCGTGCTCTTCGAACGGACAAGGTACTTCTGCTGAATCACCGTTTGGAGGAACATCAGGCTACTCGACTTGCCATGATACCGCATAGTCCCCGGGCGTGTTGGCACAGTGATGCGCCTCAGATTCTCCATGATGTTCACCTTGGCTTCACGCTCGTCCTCACTGGAGTCTAGTTCACCCTCGTCGACGGGAGGGGGAGGGTCGACCGGTGGTGGCGAGACCCCCGCTACACTGACGGACGAAGTTGGTGACGGAGGAGGTGGCATCGTGCTTGCCTGAGCGGGCGGTGGAGCTACCTGCCAATGAATGGATTCCAGTGTGCCGTCAAAGTCATCTGGTATCTCGACATTCGGAAAGAGCTAAAAATCGCAGTGTCAGCAGCGTGATAATCGAAGGCACCCCATTGTTGTGTACCTGAGCGAACAACGTCTCCATGTTCTGTAAGCGTTCCTGGAGGATTTGAACAGCGCTGAACAACTATACTCGTCAGAAATCTTAAAGGACAAATCAACGATTTCAAGGCGACCGACATAAAATGACAGTTCCCAATGCATAAGCGCGTTGGACAAATCCTTCCCCAGAGGGGTCTTGGGTCGTAGTCAAGAGGACAATCCCACACTCGAGGGACTGTATGTCGACAGTTCTGCGTCAACGCCGCGAGCGAGATTGTCCTCTTACTTTGGACGCACATGACAATGGATGCGAAAGCATACGGGGAGAAGGATGAAGACAACACGGACAAGAGTGCGCGATCCGCGGGGAGTGGCGAGGAGAAATATCAAACAATCGACGTACACACGAGACTCGGAGGAAAGTCTCTGGGCACGGGGCCAAGGACCCACGATGAATGAGTTGTTTGTCTCACCTTTTGCTAAGAGGTCGGGTCTGAAGTTGATGCATGAACAACAGAACGATGCGAGGGGTATATTAGACGTACGTTTATGGGTTCATAGGTGCACTCTATTTCTAGCGAGATGCATTTCGAGCAGCGGCGGTCTGCCATCTGCGGGCCATCGCCTGGGAGTGCCTGCCTTCAGATTGCGGAGAGCATAACAGCGGATATGTGCCCACATCGTACTGCAGCAACCGCTCGCATTAATGCTCCTGTACGCTCAAAGGGAGAGACCAGCACACGCACTCTTCTTCCGTCTGCAGTAATCGCAGGCTCTCGGTTTCTTCTTCTGTTTCGCCTGCTCTGGCCCAGAGACGTGCGGCGGCGAACGCACGTCCTCCTGTGACGACATCGGTATGTGTTGGCGGAGTCAAAGGTCGTGACTCGGGAGGCGTCGAGACAAAGACCATAGAAGATGATTGCGCAAGTTCTGCGCCTCAGCCGTCGCCAGTGAGCGCTATAAGATGAGCTTCCGTGATACTTCAGCCCTAGGAGACAGTCGAGGTGGATATGAAGAAAGCAAAGAAGAGTTGGAGTCGATGGAGAGCATGGTGAACACTGATGGGTCGGCGGCAGCGCTACTGCGAACGGGCGCTTCTCGGGCCAAGGAGTTCCTCAGCAGGAGTCACTAGGCAGGACCCGACGACTGCCGCAAGCAAACTTGAGGACAGAGACCTAGAATACTTAGACTGCTTTAACCTGAACGACTCGAATACACGAACGCATGCCATATGTCTTCACTCTCCGATACAAAGTAATAGTCACAATGTATACTCCGCAAAAGGCTGAGATTGAATGTTTCCTGCTCGGAACGCCCATTCAGTGTCGGACTCTCAAAGGGATGGCATCGTTCAACCACTCGCACAGTCGACCTAGGTTCCCGGGATCAAGCCGCCTTCTCCAAACGAAATTTCGATACGCTTTTGTTCTAGAGCCTTGATCTACGTTACTTTGAGCGATGCGAACGTGACTACGAAAGCCCGCTAGCACCGCTTGGCAAATGATTTAATTTGCGATCTCCGAGGTAGTCTCACTCCAAATTACGTCAATGGCCGCTTCTCGACTAACAATCCGACAGCGGATGGTCCATCTACAGTGGAAAAGAGGTAAATCGGCGCACACGAATACTTAAAGCTTCGGTGCTCGTCGTTCGCAAAGGTAGGCCCATTCAACTCAGATCTGGAAACATGCCGGGAAGCCATTGAAGGCCAGTGTACTAACCAAGTTCTGTATACCAGGTGCCGTCTGGCAGCGTTGGAGCTTCACCCAAGGATTCCACACCACAAACTGACTCACGAAGGTTCCAGGCACTCGAACGATAGTCGTCAGGCTAGGCATCAATCGCCACGTCACCGAGCCACGGCTGCACGTCCCGTTACCAAACATGGAAGGAACGGGGAGAAACTACACTCGGTTGAGATCAGGAACTCTAGCCCGGTTATTGTCGGTGCGAAAATTTGAAGTGGTGAGTGTTTCCATATTCGTCCAACAATGGCTACGCTGCAGGATGACTCGGAATGGCCGCTTCTGGAACAGGGGCGGCTTTGCTACGCTTTGTTTATGTACAATGTATATATAGGACCAGCCTCCTTGAATCTTGGGCTGCAGACTACTCCCACCAACGCCGCTTTCCCTGACTATCCCTTCAGTAGTGCTATCTGCTCACCATGTCGATGCGCAAGGACGACAAGTTGGTTCAAGTTCGCCAGCAGCTCAAGCGTCTGAAGTCTAGCATCGTCACAAAACCACCTTATTGCCAAGGCACGCTTGGGTTACCGGACAGCGACTTCACGCTCTTCTACGGCAAGGAAGGCAATGCCCAGTGAGTGATATAGCTTCTAGAGTGTCGACTCGATCCTCAACCACCACTATTACGCTGTGCCAAGCCGTATCAATCTCTCTACCGCGCCCCCTGTACAACTCCAGCATCTAGCCGATGCATGCGCCCCAGCCACGTCTGGTGTCGCCGGAAAGGTTTTGTGCGATGGCGAGATGGGCAAGCTCGACAGGAACGACTTCACGATCGGTTTCGACGTCAACCACTCGAACCTGGTCGAGGTCATTAGGACAGAGCTACTCGTCGAGAACCCGAGGAAAGTGCGGTGCGAAGATCTCACCATTGAGCTGCACGAGCTCAACGTCTACGGTACGTGCACATATCCTAGCCGCCTCTCCGGTTAGTTGACCCCACCGGCGCCCAGGCAAAGGTGCGTCCTTCAAGGCGCACGTTGACACGCCACGCACCGATCGCATGTTCGGCTCGCTCGTCATCGTCTTTCCAACGCCGCACGAGGGCGGCGCTCTCAGGCTGCGTGGCCCGGAAACGACGGAGAGAGAGACCAAGGAGTGGACGTTCGACTCCGCAGCGCTTCTCAGACACTTACTGAAGCCTTCGATCGCGTACGTCGCCTACTTCGGCGATACCCAGTATGAGGTCTTGCCCGTTATGTCCGGGCATCGCGTCACGATCACGTACAACCTCTACTACGCCACCAAGAACTCCTCGTTCTTATCCTCGAAGCCCGTCCCCAATCAGATATTGACGAACGAGCTATCCTTCAGGGCAGCGTTGCGAGCCCTCCTCAATGACGCCTCGTTCCTGCCCCAAGGAGGAAACCTCATGTTTCGCCTCGTTCACTGGTACCCGCTCCGGAGGTCCTACTCATCAGACGACGCCGCCAGGCAGGCGCTCAAGGACCTGGAGCCGCGCCTCAAGGGGTCGGACGGTGTGACGCTCAAGATCCTCCGCAAGTGCGGCCTGGACGCGTCCCTCAAGATCTTGTACGAGGCGGTTGAGGACGAGTGGTCGGACGATATGGACTACATTTTGGCCGATGGCGTGGTCGACCTGCCGGACACCGGACCGGGCGAGTGTATCGAGGGCACCGTGCCCGAGTACCTGCAGAGGCGGGGCGGTCGACTCGTCGAGGACGCGCTGGCGACCATGGCGGGCAAGCCTCGAAATCCGTATTCGACGGTCAAGGGAATGCCAGTGTTCTGGGTTACGGACTCGCCGAGCGTCAGGTCCGGGAAGAAGTTCGAGACGTCAATCCGGACGCTCATCGGCCAGCCGTCGATGCAGGATGTGTTCTGGCGCATCTGGATCTTTGCTCGCATGGGTCCCGCGGGGGAGCGGCAGACTGCAGCCGGTCTTGCTTGAGTGATTCTGTCGTCCACCGGAAGCCTGAGGCCGTCATAGCTATTATGTCTGTTGCATGTATAATACCGTCTACTAGTAGGATTGTGGCAATGATCTACCGCCGATAGAAACTCATTTGTTGCTGTGATGGGTCGCGCCGCTTCGTGGATTGGACAATCCTTGGATCATGCCCTCACCGGTACCGAGAGCCGTGATGTATCCTCAATATTGCAATAACGGTACAACGTCCATCCTACAGCGTAAACGAAGCGAACAGCACTGCTCCCGCTCCAAGTTCAAATACATACACTAATATCTACGTGAAGTTCGTCGGCGAAACACCAGCCGGAAAAGGCCTCTCCTGCGAAGTGTGCTCGAGCTCGGAAGCTGCAAGCGACACCCTCCGGGTCCCGCCCGGATTGGAGATCGACTCTGCTTCGTTGGTCTGCGAAGCCGGAGGCGCCAGTACCGTGAGCATGGATAGAGGTGATTGAAACATGGGAGGTCGCGCTACCGGTTGGCGAGGCCTGCTTGATGTATTGGATGAGGCGACGGGGCAGACATATTGGAGCAACGAAGAGGTCGTGGCGGCGTTCACGTCGGGGATGGAGACGTTGACGCTAAATTTGGAAATGACGAGATCGGTGGTGCCAATGAAGGGCTCGGGGGCTGTCTAGATGGCTTGGAGGTACTGCGTCTTCGCGACTTGGTTCTCGATCAGGTATTCTGGATAACTTCACTAGCTCGTCAGAGTGCGCTTGTAAGTTAAAGTGCACGGGACGTATGGAAAACAGTCGTTTAGGTTCTCATTTTGAAAGTTGGTGATGTCCCCATCTGCGGTGATGATGAACGAGAACACATCCCAGTTCGAGTTCGTGCCCTGCTTCAAATTCGAAGTGTGCCCGCCGACCACGATGCCTTAATGAGCGACGACGTTTCCTATGCGCCCCCCCTCGGGACCTCAACCGATGGAGAGCGTGTCGTCGACGTCAACGTGCTCGGCGTAGCGGTTTGACCGCCCGGAATATGGACCGGAGTCGATGCTTGTCCAGATGAGGAGCGAAGGAGCTAGTGCATCAGATGGGTCAGAAACGCATGGTGAGGGATCGTGGCTTACCGAGAGGGGTTTCAGCGGCGTGCTCGCAGCGCTACTGTGTAAATCCGAAATCGTGTGCCGTTTGTCGCGGGGTTCATCTGGTTATTCACTTTGCAGCCGACTGTGCAATACACTCCACAATCTGGTCATTCACACAGATTGTAGGGAACTAAAAATAGCATTCATCGCCCTGGCTGAAGCTGCTGCGCGCATCGCCATAAACGCGGTGAGGTTCCGGCCCCTGGCAGCTTTGGCCCCTTCGCCCAAACCTTGCACAGACCGCGATTGGTCGCCTGGCATAGACATCTGCTGGGGCACCACATGCAAAGATTTCGTATCGAGCAATGCATCCGTAGGAGAGTCCTAACTTGAATATATAGTGCGAGTACTTATTGCTACATCGAGATTGGGGAAGGTTGCAAGGGTGGCGTGGTACTGAGAATTTCAGATTTCAAAAGAGCCGCGAGCTCTGTAAAAAGGAAATGTGCCGCAGCCAGGACCTGGTCGGGGTCGGTCCGAGTCGAGTCGCAGTTGAGTACATCGTGGGCGGCAGGCGCCTAGTAGTGCCCATTGTCCGGAAGAGGTGGAGCGCCCAAAATTGCGGTACTGCCGAGGCCGCAGTCCCACCAGTCCTCACCATGCTCTCCATCGAGTCCACACACCCGTCATCGTCTTCTCCTCCATACCGACTGCTAGGGCTTAGGTCTCACTGAATTCCATCTTTGTAACACTCACTTGTGACGACTGAGACGCACATAACTACGGCCCCAGCGACTGGACGCCTCCCGACGCTCAGTGGCACTTTGCATGCCTAATTTTGAAAGGCGTCCGTAGTCGAAATACCGCGCCAAGACCTATCTATGTCGTCACAGGAAGAGGAACCTTCGCCGCCACATGTTTCGGAGCCCGAGCAGGCGAAGCGGAAGAAGAAACAGAGGGCCTGCGATTACTGCAGACGGAAGAAGAGTGCGTGTACCCCTTTGTCCTTTTGAGTGTCCAGGAGCTCAATACTTGTGGCTGCTGCAGTACGCTGTGAGTGCACATCCGCTGCCGTGCTTGCCATGATCTCAAGATAGACACTCCTAGGTGATGGTGCGGAGATGCCGGACCATCGATGTTCAAGATGCATCACTCAAGGAATAGTGTGCACTTATGAACCCATTAACGTATGTCTAACATGTCCCTCTCCCTTTTCCGTTATTTATACTCTTACATCAATCTCAGACCCGCCCCCCTAGCAAAAGGTGAGATACTCGGTTCGCTTCTCGTGGTTCAATCCCCCCTCTCCGTGTCGGCCGTTGTGCCCGAGATATACCGTGGAGACTTTCCTCGAAGCGCAGCCTCGCGCATATCTCGACCGCCGACTCTTCTCCACCGCTACATATCCACGCAGGTCGCGCAATCTTAGCTGTGTTTCGTTCGTGACCCTTCCTCACACTCTCGCATGCTTTGGCATGCGCGCGGAACCGCGATTGCGCTCGTCCCTGCAACGCGGAAGTGTCGAGGAAGTGCTGCGGAAGTTGCGCATCTAGGGGGCGTTTGCACTAAGTGCGTCTCGCCCTACGCAGCACCATGACGTTGGGTCGATGGCGTGCCTGATAGAATCTGGTAGCCGTAGTGTGTTGAAGCCACCGTTTCGGTGGAGGATATCCTTCGGAAATGGTCTGTTTCGCATCTTTTCACGAGACAGGAACCGATTTGGGAAGGCTTTCCTCCTAGGGCCTCATCTGCCTATTGTCTGTTAGGAAAGGCACCTTTCCTCGCTCGGGAACTACGTGAGAAGTCGTCATCATTTCCGCAGACTTTCCTCGATGCAGTGCCGGAGGCTGTTACAGAGGATCTTCACAGGCACAGAGAAACAACGCCTTGATCCCTCGGCGCTATCGCAGCTCCCTCGTTCCAGATCACAACCTACTCACCTTCCCCGAGTCCTTCCTTCTCGAGTCTACCTTGTCTCCTTCGCGCCGTGGATCGTCCAGTGCGAGTGCGCCGTCAGTCGCGTCAGATGCACAGTTCGTGACGGGGATATTTGGGTAGGAAGGGGAACTGCCAGCCTTCAAATAGCAGCCGTGTCGTAAGGCGTGCCGAGGTTGTGGCTCAAACTCTGATGCGTGCTAGCTATCATGGAGTACGCACTCGCGCCTCGAGGCCCCCGGTGAAGGCAGTCAGGCTTCCCCGACACCCGACCAGTGAGAGTGACTCTCACTGGGTGGGAGTCGCACGGGCCTGATGTCCAGGTTCTACAATTGCTATCCCCGTAAAGCCGCCGCGCGGCGAGCATACCCGAGGGCTCGGTCATCTTCCTATCATATTCCGCGTGCCCTCGTGACATCGCGCAACGTGTGTGAAAGAACGTCGCGCGACCGGAGATGAATGAGGGGAGCCGACTTCGACCATCTGATTACTAGAAATCCCTGTTTGTCTGTGCCATAGCTGCAGGGTTTACACTTACTGTTTACCAGTCATTGCGCGCGCGAGACACTTCAAAGCATGAGGATCCAGTTCACAGATCAGCCGCGCACGACACGGGGGGCACGCAGGTCGCGCAGTCGCGCAAACCAGCGCACTATTCGTGGAAACACCCGGATCATCCATCTCAGTAGAAGTCCTGGTGGCGGAGTCGAAGTCCGAGTGGCGCAGTGAGAGTTCGGCGCTCTTCCCCGATCTCGGCCGCAAAGCCGCTGCATGCCCTCCGTGGGTGCAATGACCGATAGATCAAGTGGGCTCACCCTGTTGTCCCGCGACATTGCGTTTGCTTTGCTGAGTTTCATACCATGGAATTACGGATCTGACGAGAAATTCTCTACAGCTATGTTCATATCCTGGAGAACCGCTTGCAAAATATGGAGAAGCTGTTCGCTCAGGTACGTATAACAATTTATTGCCGCCAGCCATCGCGTCACTGATACAGATTTGCAGCTTCATCCCAACGTCGAGATACCAAGGGATTTTGACGGCACGCTGGACTCTACTCATTGGCGGGTAGCTCCACCACCGACTCAAGCGAGTACAATGCCAACTGCTCCGTCACCACGTTCGTCCGTCAGCGTAGCGGGGGTTTCGCCGCCACCGGTCGACCCTCCCTCTCCCGTCGACGAGGATGAATTAGACCCAAGCGAGGATGAACGTGAGGCCAAGGTGAACATCATTGAGAATCTGCGGCGCATTACTATCTCTGCGCATCCGGGCACTATGCGGTATCATGGCAAGTCGAGCAACCTGATGTTCCTCCAGACGGTGATGAAGCAGAAGTACCCCACCCGTTCGAAGAGCGCAGAGCCTGCCGTAACTGGCAGTGAGTTCGCCGAAGCGTCCATTGCGGATTTCCCGGTACGCCGCCTCCCAGATTCTGGCCATTGCTCCGCTCACCGGTTCTCTTCAGTTCTTGAAAGCTGCATCGCGAGAACGAGACAACCAGCCGCCATACAGTAATTTCCCGCCTCCCGATCTCATGGAGAAGTTAACCGACGGCTTCTTTGAGAATTTGAACATATATCTCCCCCTGCTCCACAAACCGACCTTCCAAAACGGCATAAGGGACGGCCTGCACCTGCGCGATCACGCGTTCGGAACCGTGGTCCTGCTCATGTGCGCCAACGGTGCTCTCTGGACCGACGATTCTCGGCTAAACACCGATGATGGGACCGCGCCCGGCTGGAGTTGGTTCATCCAGGTGGACACCGTCCGCTGGTCGCTCCTTTCCCGGCCAAAGTTAGAAGATCTTCAGGCCTGCGCAGTACGTGACATGCCAAGGGTTTTCCGTTCTGTTGTCATACTGATCCCTCCGTGGTTTCATAGCTCATCGCGTGTTATCTTGGATCATCCAACAAGCCGCAGGGTAGCTGGAATGTTATGGGCTTGGGGCTTCGGCTGGCTCAGGACGTCGGCGCGCACCGGAAGAAGACGTACGGTGCGACACCGAGTGTGGAGGACGAGCTGTTGCGACGTGCAGTCTGGTACGTATAGGCTTGATCGTTTCGTCGAAGATGCTGACGCTCAAGTTCCACAGGGTCCTGGTCACCATGGACCGCACGACAAGCTTCGGATTGGGTCGTCCGTGCGGCCTTCACGACGAAGAGTGAGTTCATGGTTTTGCCACGTATGTGCTGATTAGCTGATGCCTCATTCTTCCAGCTTCGATCTCGACCCTCTGACCGAGGTCGACGATGAGTACTGGCTGAATCCGGATCCGGAGCTGGCGTTCAAGCAGCCCGAGGGGAAACCTTCCAAAGTCACGTTCGCGAACTGTTTCATTCGATTGCAGAAGATCCTTGCGTATGCTTCGCGGACCATCGTGCGTACACCCTTGGTCACCCTAGTGGCGGAAGTTTACGATGCATCGTCTAGTATTCGATCAACAAATCCAAGCAACTACTGGGCCATGTCGGCCCGGAATGGGAACGTCAGATAGTTGCAGAGCTGGACTCGGCGCTCAACAAGTGGATCGATACCGTCCCCGAACACTGTGCGTCCGCTGTTCCCTCCCTCGCCTTCCTTTGCGTTTACCTTTTGTCGTCATCTGACAGTGAAGTGGGATCCGAACCGCGAGGACGACGTCTTCATGAACCAATCCTGCGCCTTATACGCGAACTATTATCTCCTTCAGATATGCATCCACCGCCCGTTCATTCAGCCCAGCAAGGCAAACCGCCTACCGTTTCCTTCGTTGACGATATGCACGAACGCGGCACGTTCTGCGACGCATGTCATGGAGACCCAGTTTCAGAAAAACAAGAAGGCGATAGTGCTCAATCGAGTGAGTTTCGTGCTTTAATTTCGCGGTCCTCCGCCTCCCTAACAACCCTGCCTAGCTTGCTCTATTCACGTCAGGCCTCGTGCTGCTGTTCAATTTGTGGGGCGGAAAACGCTCGGGCCTGTCCAACGAAACGACTATGGCAGATGTACACAAGTGCATGCAAATGTTGCTAGGTTTGGAGCCACAGTATGTCCTACTGCTCCCATAGCGTATCGTGAAACTAGACAATAATGAGTTGCAACAGTTCATTTTCAGCACGAAGGTTATTGTAAGTAAAATATTCATGTTGCGCATTGTAAGGACACAACACTCATTCTCCGACCCCAGAGACGTTCTGAATGGGCTCATCTCGAGAGGAGACTTCCTTCCTCCCGGACAGTCCCATCCTACGGCCTCTGGAAGACCCAACCTTGGCAACCTTATAGGCGAAGCAATGGCACGAGACGCGGCTCGAGCTGGGTCATTTTCCCTAATGCGTTCAGAAGCTCCCGTCGAAGAACCGGCGGAAGACCCACGTAAGAATGGGCTTTCGCCGTACTACTACGTGAACCAACCAACGGCTACACCGTCGCCTGAGACCTCCTCGTCGCACTCCTCGCGTTCTTCGGACATGTACGAGGCCGCAAACGGTAACTTCCCGATGGACATGTCCTTCGAGCTGCCGCTCCACACAGAAGATCTAGGCCGCGTCCCCTTTCATCATGGTTTCAGCTCGCCGTTCCCATCTGGTCCGGCACAAGAACAGCTACATTTCCCGCCGCAATTGCAGCAGCAGCAGACGTACTATCCGGACCCTCACCGGAACGAGGACGTCTCTTCCCTGACCATCCCGCTGCCCCAGTCGGGCAACGTAAACGGGAACGGGTTCGGGTCTTCCACCTTCAACATGACCGTCGCCGATTATAGCCAGCTGCTGGCCGCCATGTCCGCGTCTGGTCCATCGTCGTCAGACGTGAATGGGCAGCAGCAGATGCATCCTCAGGTGATGGAGCAGGCGATGGTGGCTCCGGGATCGAGCGCGGACGTCGACGTGTCGATGATGTTCGAGGACAACATGGTGGAGATGTGGTCTTCCGCCCCTACCTCTCTCGAGTGAGTTTCGTGTCCGCTTTCCGTGTTCTGGATGCCGAGCTGAGGTGGATGCGCGTAGGTGGGCGGATTGGGGAGCCTATCTGACGAACGTGACCGGCATGGAGATGCCGTTCAACACCCCGCCGCAAGGCGTGTAGACCCGGAGATCGGGTTTCGCGTGGCATGGACTGTACCCCGATGCTTGTTGGACAATCGATCTGATACCGCTTGTACTTGTACGTGCTGTACGTATACCCTTCCACTAATGCAGATGGACCATCGATTTTAGGCGGATGTGGAAGACGACGTGTTCGAGCTTACCTTCACGGTGGTGATGACAAAGGATTGTCCACGGTGATTGGCTAGGGACAAGGGCCCGGACGGCACCGAGCATTGCCACCGGTGCTCTCGTTCTATCCGAGTCAATGACTCCCTTGTGGACCTTCACCTCTTCCTTTCTAGCATGCAGACTTAGATCTTCACGAGTTACAACGATCTTCTCAAGAGCAATGGCAGCAGTCAAGAGGCCCACAGATCAAGACAGTTGCGGATTGATCCATCGTGCTATCACCGAACCGGGGTCATCAGGTGCGTCCATCGCAAAGACTCGCTCCCCTATGGTCCTTTAGTCCAAACATAAGCCTGACGGAGCGTACACAACGTGCACGGTGTCACGTCGTGTTTGAGACCCATAGCCGCGTTGTAAGGGGCGTCTTTAGGAGCGTCCTCTGTAATCGCTGCAAACTTGTCGCCGGGATGGTAAGGTCTCGTATGTATGGATAGGGTGAGATTGCAGTCTGAAATACGAGATGTGATTAGGTGCAAAGCATGCAGTCAGATTTTCACAGGATGAGCCAAGGAATTGCGATCATGCTGATCATACTGTATGGGTATCACCAACTCCTCGCTGTGACTATATGCGCTGACACGGCCTTCGCGACTGCAGGTACCTCACTACCTGCCTATACCGACACCACGTCCTCCCCATTCCCTCTCACTTTGCGCACGAACTCCTTCTGAGGGTAACGTCATCCTCTCAGTTGTCTTGTACAGTGCCCTGAAGCGGCTCAACGTTCCATGACACACGGTTTGCAAGGGTCTCCGAGTCTGCACACTCATGCCCTTCCACACGCGAACACAACCATGAGCATGCGGAGGGCACCAGCGCGTCAGGTGCGACGCAGATGATCATCACCTAGGATAACGAGCACAAGACCGAGGTCAACCCATGGTTGTACACGATCCTGCTAGTAATCGCAGTCGCGTTCATGAGTGTGACGGCCGAATTCGCCAGTGTTCCTCCATGTCTCCAACCTCTTTGTCAGTGAGGCGCACTCCACTGACCGTCATCCCATCTAGCTTATCACCAGCATCCAAGTCGTCCTCGAGACCAGCGACGTGCACGATGAGTATGTCAGCTACATCGTCCTCACACGCAGCACGCTAGCACCGTTCCGCAACGGTTGTAGATGGCTCGACCTTATCGTCCTCCCGATCATCTCCTTCTCCGCCGACGGCATCATCGTTGCCTGGAACTTTTCCCGCTCGATCATCCACCACTTCCACCACAGGATCTGCAAGCCCAAGCCTTCCAGGGCCTCACCGCACAGTCCGTGGAAGGTCACCCGCCGCCACCCCGTCCAGGGCGGATTTCGGCCGCTCAGCACTGGGTCAGGGACTAATGCACAGTGTGCCCAACTTCCGAACGCTGCCAGATCGCCCGAATGTTTTAGCGTGCGTCCTCTCATGTGTGAGTCGTCACGTTCCTGGGGTCCAGATCTCTCGGATTTGACGCGTATCACGGCTGGTTTGGTCAGCGACAGGTACTTATCCTGATGCGCTCGGCGCATCGAGAGGTGTACGTGATGTTACGAGCCCGCGTGATCCTTGCGATTGAGTTTCATACATCTTCCGCAACGTTTTGGACCTGAGCATGATGCAAGGCAGAGCGGCTCATCCGAGGATGGAGGAGCATGAAGAGTGCACCGAGTTAGTCACCGTATGAAGCGGGGGTCACTGATTAATCACGCCCAGCTTTCGACCGTCCTACGTAGGGCTGATTCGAACATACATCACTGAACCTCGACATCGCTCGCGACACGCTGTGACGCTCAACTGTGGCGGCTCATAGGGGAGTACAACTTATGTAGCCCTACAGACCTTGACAAGTTCTTCCCCCTTCCGTCGGACGCGCCGTCCAACAGATCTCCAGCTAGGTTGGCCGGTTTCACCCCCAAGTCAGGTGAGGCGCTCGCGAAGGTGTTAAAGGACCTCCATATCAAGTGGCCGAATCAATGGACCACGTACTTTTCCGTTGCGATGCCCCAGTCCAACAACAAGTCTGGAAGCTCCTCAAAGAGCTGTGGGAGAATACAAACCTGCCTTGGAAGGAAGCGGGATGGGGAATGCTCAGTGCTGGATACGCAGTCTTCAAGACGGAAGATCTGTGGGAGATCCTATGCACGGAGGCAGTGCACTTAGTGTGGAAACTACGATGCGAGCGGGTCATGCGAAATGATGGCACTGATTTCTCTGAACGACAGATCAAAAACGATTGGTTTGCGATGTTAGACCAATGATTGATGCTTGACAGAGGAGTGGCGGCCCTGGCGAAAGGGAAACGAGATCTGCGTCGCGGATCAGTCCAGCGCATCTGGTCTCCAGTCATTGAACACGACGGTGAACCCAGATGATTCGGACAATGCATTTCCTCGCAGGTTTTCGGTGACGAATTTTCGGACTCACTCTCATGGCACAGTTGGGGTTATTTTTTACCTGACTGCGTCACCAAGCACGCCTGACCGCCTTCGGGTGGAGAACTCTACTAGATACGCCTTTGGGATTAAAGTAGATACGGGCAATAAAAGCTCGTTTGAACCTGAAAATATTAATGATCCCGCGCCCAGATCAAGGGCTGTCCCTCGCTGTCCTAATTTGGAAGATTGGCGCTCGAGCGCCACCGCATGAGCAGCGACTTCAACTCCGGAGCACTGCTCTTCCAGCGGAGTCTCAGAGTGCGTCCGAGGATGGATTTTCCGGATCGAACACATAACCAACAACAGCGTCCAAACAATTTGAAGCGCCTGCTATCGGTGCTATTAAGAAACATTGAATCGCGAGGTAAGTAACCAGCTGCTACGTTTAAAGTAGTCCGGGACAAGTAGCGGACGTCCGAGGAAGGGAACCAGCCTCAGTAAGGTCCGCCACGATCGGCGGGGCTCTAGCGGTCATATTACGCGAAGTTAATTGGTCGAAATTGCGCCGATTTCGACACTCGCATTCAGCTTCTCGCCGGGCGCGGCCGAGTCTTCGCGATCCTCGGAGGGCTCGCACCAAGGACTCGACAAGGTTTGGGGATCGAGGCTCTCATGATGTGCGGTGTCAGTAGGCCAGCCTGAGGGTTCTGGCCACGACTCTTACAGGAGGCAACGAAGGATGGGCTGTGGTTCTCTCCGTACTACTACCGCGATACAATATTAATGTACGGAGCCTGGATGCAACATGAGGACGACTCCACGAAGCCACGGAAGAGATGCGTAAGGATGCGGTAGGAATTGGGGACATGAATAGACTCGGCGATTTAGCGTATGCAAGGGGACATTGTATGCTATTTCCTCGCCTCAGCTCTGAGACCAGCCCATATTGTTTTCTAGCAGTAGGGGAAAATCGAATATCAGCCACGCACCCGCCGAGCCAGCGAACACACAAACCGTGGCAGACAACGCCCGAGAGACCTCCTGGATTATAGCATTTCACTAGCTCAAATAGTTCTCTAGTGCATATCCGATGTCAGTCATGAACACGCAGAGCGAGCGAACGCACAAACCTTAACGGCAGACCATGCCCGACAGACCTCCTGGATTCGTACCTCGAGCATTGTTCGGCAGTCGGTGCAAGTCAGCCCCGTGCTCGCCTTCTCGAACGTCGACCGCAGCGCATAAATCGACACGCCTACAGATCATACCCTTCGTCAGAAAACTCATTCCAAAATCACCGGGTCTTCAACGTAAGAATAAACGTCTTACTTGGAAGCGTGTCCCAGGCAAGCTCCGCGGCCGCCAACGCCCAGGCATGCGTCAGCCGCGCCTGTGCCTCCTCGCTGCACGTACGAGCCACCGTCTGGATAGGGTGGCCTGCCGGGGATTCGATCACGATATTCTTCAGCGCCGTCGTCCGGTCGCGGTGCAGGTCGAACAGGCGGCGGAGGTACACCGCGCCCATCTTGATCGCCTGCTCGTCGGTGATCGTCGAGGAGTCGTACGCCAAGAGATGCCCCGAGACCGCTGTGGCCGCCTCATCGAGGTTGTACTTCCCGGCCACGGCGTACGCGTCGATGGGATGATGTGGAGCGTGCAGGAGGAACAAGGGGTGTAGCGATTTGGAGGAGGAGGTAAAGAGGAGAGGGGAGACACCGTATTTGACCATAGTGTCGAGGGCGGCCTCGATCGTCTCCAGAGATGGATGGTAATGGACGCAGGGCACGCCGTACACGATGCAGAATACGATGCTAAGCACAGATGCAGGCTCCGAGACGGCGATCGAGATGGTGAGGGTGGTGACCAACCCGCCAAAGTTGTTTGTGGACAGATGGGTAAAGTATTGGTGGTGGACGAAGAACAGGACCTGGTCGGACGACGTGATCATCAGGTCGGGGAACATCCCGCCGAGCATGCGATCGGGCCCGAAGGCGGTGGACACATTCGGGGCCTCTCCACACGGGAACTGGACGGCGGGCTCGTTGAGCTACGTAGAGGCACGCCAGCTCAGGTAGAGTCAGGAAATTACTTGAAGGAGGTACGTACAAATGCAAAGTCCTGGGGGATGGGGGTACCCGCGTCTTGGAAGTACGCGACCGGCAGGTAGTTCTGGTCCATGGTGACGGCGACCTCGCATGTAGCTGGTGGAGTTCGCTGTACTTACCAGCCTTTAGTATGGCCTCCAGCCCTCCCCAACTCCACCGTCCCAGTTGCGCAGTCCATCCTGCAAAAGGGCGGAGGATCGTTCATCCTAGATCGAGCCCGCCCAGCAAAACGGTGGAGGAGGGTTTGTCACAGAACGAGCCTGCCCAGCAAAACGGCGAAGGAGCTTTTGTCCCTAGATCTAGCGGAGAGGATGGCCTGGGAGCCGGAGTAGCGGCAATGCAGGAATCGTCTGTACCTCAAACAAGGAAAAGCACTCATATCGGGAATGGAAGCCATGCACTCACCATGCACGTTTCGGGGGCGTCAATATAAATGTACTCGGGGATTGCGGAATGAGAATGAGGGCAGTACATACTGCATGTGCCGCGGCAGCTACGTCCAGTGGCCAACAGCCGGCTATGATATGGGAATGCCAAGGACATTGACGAGTTGCACTTAGTAGCATGCCATATCGTCGAATTTCTCGCCCCGGGACAAAGTATTTTGAGGACTGGAGCGGACGATGGATTATGCGCGGGAGATGATGGCGAAGAGGCCGCGCCGACAGAGAGACCGGAGTCGAGACGGAGCCTGCGGCAGGTAATATGGCGCTGTCGTTGCTGTTGAACAGCTCGACAAGTCAATATAGGGGGATTTCCGTGAAAATAATCGTAAATGCTGATAAGCTCGACCGCCCGACCAGTGTGCGCGGCACCGGCTTTTGGCACAACAAGGGGCTCTGACACAGCGTTTCACATGACAGAGAAGCAAGTCCGGTCTTGAACTCGCGAGCCGTGGGTGGAATACGGCTGCGCGGTGAGTTAACTTGAATCCTCGGGATACTACCGACTCGGGCTCAGTTAGTTACATAAATAACAGAGGGATCCTTTTTTAACCAATGTCCCAACCAGTTCGCGGGGCGCTGGCGCTTGTAACGAGTCCCGTCGCGGCAACCACTTTCTTATCTACCAGCGGGCACGAGACAGCTAGAATAATCGTAAGGGACGTAAGAAGCCAAGTGAAAGGTGAAAGGAAGAGAAGGCGCTGAGTCGCCCCAATGCCCCGAGGCTATGATCCCACCGCCGGCCCGGCGCCTCTTGCTCGACCAAGCGGCTGGAGGGAACTCTACAGAAGAGTGAATGGATCCAGTCGGTGGTAAGACAGCCTGTCGCCCTGGTCAGAGGGAATATCCTTTCATTGAAAACTTCCTAAAGACCTTCGACTTTGATCCATTCATGGAAGCATTAAATTCCAAGCACCTTTTGGAGACTTTTAAAAGGAAGTACGCACTGTGGTCAGCTGGCGTCGTCCTTGGTGAATGTGGTAAGTACTGCAGAATCGTGTGTGACTTCAGGAGTGACTATTCACAGGAGCTGTTAATTTCAAGCAACCTCACGTGAATTTGAACGACTTTCGAACAAAGTGTGCACCATCGAACGGCCGTTCAGCTCGCATCGTGGTTCGTCGGTAAGTACTGCAGAATCGTGTGACTGACTCAGTTTCGCCGCAGGGCGTCAACGGCAAAAGCCGGCAGCTTTTCGCTTGCTCATCGGACCAGTCCTTCTGCCCCTAGATGGGCGCGGATCTCTCCCTGCACTTTAACCATCACCCATGCACCTGTGGCGCCCCTGAAGACCTTAGGTCCTCGTTGCATGCCATAAATGTATTCCCCACGGCCGTCTCAAGGTCCTAGTTCGTGCCCGGGCTACATCCACTGTTCACGACCGCCATATACCTCAAGTTCTCTCTTCTTCCCATCACCATTGTCGACCTCGCCATCTCCCCTGTGGTTAGCGCGGGGCAGTTGCGTGCGGGATCTGTCAGACGGGGACGTAATCCACCTTCCGGAGCGCGAGCCATGCTCACCGCCCCCTTCAGCGTTGCAGTCGCTTACTACGCAGCCGGCATCGGAGTGCGGCCATTCTCGCGTAGCAATGCCGCTCTGGGCACTTGTTCCGCTGCCTGTGCCGCGGTCGCGCTCTTTCCGCCGACCCCGTAAAACATCTACGGCCAGGGTGAACTTCGACGAGAACTTCTGAATGGTAGTTCGTAGGTGGCATCATAACGTTCTCGGTCTTCTGGCGTCCCGTTGACCTAGGCCTGCCATCTCTAGTCCCGTCGCCGAAGAACGAATTTGGATCGTGATTCGTCCATACCGAGTTGTCGCAATGTCTATCATTGTACTTTTTTCTGCAACCCGAATCCTACCTCGAAAGAAGCCACATTATCAGATGAACGTCGCAGCCGTAGTCAAGAACCGATTGTGGTTTGAGAACGCAGGACATGTCGGGAGCACCTCTCAGGCCGCGGCACGAAGCGGTTAGCGAACGTGCACGGCTTGCACTGCGCTGTCAATGTCATTTTGCGGCACCCTACATACACGCTCGCTGCAAGTCCCCGGGATGGGATTCAGATCCTCAGCAACTTAAACCACACCATTCCCTTCTGCTCCCGGCTTCACAAGAGCACGACGCCCCAATGTGGCCCATCGTACACCTTCGTTTCAAATGCCCCAAAACTCGGCGCACCCCGCCATGATCTCTCGTCGAAGGCCAGAGTTCTTCACGGTGATCGGTCGTTCGCTCTATGTATATGCTCTGCGACGTCCGGACCGCGCGGCAGGGTTCTTGCCCCGCCCGCGGCCGCAACGGACGTGGCTCAAGGAGGCGCATGCGATCGGTGACGTACATGCGCCTCCGGTTATACACTACCGGGTTGGGAACGCTGTCGCGGAGGGGCGGGAGGAGCAGAAATTGGCGGCGGAGAGGCCGCGGGCAGTGAGCGGGCAGTGGGGGATTTTGAAGATTGGCATGCGGCTTCGAACCATTGCTCTCGAGTCGAGAGCTTCTCGTAGAAGCTCTCGGCACGCTGCTTAGGATTAATATCAGACTTCTGCCGAGCCCCCGGAGAACTTCGAAGGTGATGAGTCGACGAGCTTCGTCCGGGCCGATGCGGGTTTGGAGCGCGTTGCGCTGCGGTTCTCAGGCTGCAGCAGAGATCTAAAGTTTGTTCTCTGGCCTCGCCCTGGCTCCTGGTCATGAGTGACGACACTCGCAGGTAATGCGCGGTCCAAAAAGGCATGGGTGCTCGCGGGTGCGCAGGAATTGCATTTTTGACCTCCGAGAGAGGGCTCGGCAAAGATGGCGAGTCGGACGCGCGACGGTCAATTTCACAGATCATCAGCTCATGATCAGCTCATCAACCACTGGCGGGGCGTGTGCTCAGCAAGCGGCTGGATGGCTGACCGCTGACCCTCAATATTGGGGGGGCATGCAGCAGCGACTGATTTGGTGTTTTGGTCCATAGAAAAACTTTGTAGAGTGGAATAGACGAAGACAGTACAGGAGTAGGAAAGCGGAAGGGCAGGTTAAAGAAGCATCATTCCGGCGGTGGCGGGGTTCACGGTCGCGGCGGCAGCTGCGTTAAATATCGTGACGATGGCGGTATTTGTGGATTACATGCTGGAACTGGCGGCAGGGGTGGGGATGAGGGCAGTGATAGTCGTCATCGTTCTCGTGGGGGCGGTGGGAAAAGCGGGGGCCGTCGTGTGTCAATAGTGACGCTCAGCGCCATACCGGTTCGTCTTGAAATCGAAACCTGCACAACCGCCACGCTCGTCAGTGCATAGACTGCATGCGCGAACCGGTGTGCTTACACGTTTCGAACGACCGCTTCCGTAGATATGAACCTCGCCGGCCCGTACAACTCCTCGTCCACTCGCTCGTAGCGGATCCTGACTCCCTCCCAGGACCCTTTCGATCTGACCATCCCACCAGGACAGGTACCACCTAACGGACTTCGGCGCCGTCAAGAGCCTGCTCGCTCTGATATTCGCCGGCCGCCAGCCCGTACAAGCACTCTCAACGGCGATGTATCTCATCATCTTCCAACCCTTGAACGCAAACGAGGACCTTCATCGCGCTGCTCTTGTCTGCAGCGCCTGGACCATCCCCGCCCAGACATTTCTCTTCCAGTATGCCTGTTTCAGCGCATGGAGCACAAATGAAATCTTCGACCCGGATCCCCACCGTTCCGACAAACGCTTTGTGCGCACCATGCGGTCGTGTGCTCATCTCCGCCACCTCGTTCGGTATCTCTCTGTCCAGATCGGTAGCGACAACAATGCTGAAGCAGCACTCGACTGGCTGCGCCGATTGCCAGAATTCGGCCTGCGCAGGTTCCGGTACCTGTGGGAGACAGAGGCCACCTTCGACCCTGGCCGAGCCCGCCGTCTACTCCGTCACGCACTTCATCGCGCACGGTCCACAGAGCGCCGCGATCCTCAAGGCGTGCCTTTCGCTCCCTCGCCTCGAGACGCTCGAACTCTCTCTAGACGAATGCGACGAGACGTCCGACTGGGAGATCGACGCAGCGCTGGCACCCAACCTCCGCCACCTCACGCTCCGCATCTAGGTTTTCGCGTGCCCTGTTGCCCTGTCGCTGTTCAGCGCGTTTTCCCGCCAGCTCGTCTCATTCCATCTGCACGCGCTCTTCCACATCCTCCTCCCCCATCACGAGTGGGAGGCCGCGATCACGGCGCACGGCACCCGGCTGAAACGCCTTATCCTGAGCAGCGCAGCCTCGTGGAACCCGCACGGCACGGCGTTTCTGGACGCGTTCGCCGGCAAGGCGGGCGCGCTCGAGCACGTCCGCTGCATGGGGGGCACCGTCACGAGCGCCTTCTTCCGCCATCTGCGGCCGCGACTGAAGGTACTGGAGGTCTATTGCGATGAAGAGCACCAGCCTTCACTCCAGCCTGGGTGGAAGGAGGAACCTCTGTTAACTCCGTGACGCGATCCGTTAGGAATGGTTTCAGAGGAAAACCATCTGTAACCACACGGGACATGCCTTTAATCCTGTTCTAAATTGTTTCCATAGAGGGATGATCCGGAAATGAGAGGCGAGGAGCGGGATGCGCACAAAGACCCGGTTTCTTGACGCTGCGGGTTGAGTCGCCTTTGCGCTGCCAGTGTGACGTGGCGGCAGTAGCTGCGGGACCACGGAAATGCTTGCACAGCACCCTTGTACGCCACTGCGGCATCAATCGGGGTGTCAAATGTGGAGACAGGCAGACGAGCTGTTTGCTCACCGTCACCAACAGGAGGATGGCCGCTGGGAAATTTCAAACTTCCTGTTTTCGCGTGCGCTTTGGTGAAGCGTCTACATTTGCTTTTGGAAGGGTTTTGTTCAGACGTTTTTCGCAAGCATGCAGTTCTGGAAAGCCTGAGCCTTGTCCAAGCGGAATGAAAAAGGGAGGACACCAACAAGGATATAGCCTCTCAGCAAAAAGGCGACAGCGATGGAGGGCCCGGCCGTGGATGCATAACGCCGCCGGGCCGGGCCGAATATGGAGGGGTTATACATACGTCTGCCTCGCCAGGCGAACGGTATGTGTATGTGGCCCGGATAGGCCATGTACTCGTACCGTTGCCTGGAGAGGCAGACGAATGTATACCTGATGCAAACGACGGGCGTACATGAAGGAAGGAGGGGTCAGAGGTCAAGGTGTAAAGTGTTGTTGGTTGCATCGCGAGCGACCGTTCGGACGCTTCTTCGCGATCATCGAGAACGCAGACTTCTTAGGGGGCTGACGACCTCGACATCGGGCGAATTGCGGGAGCATGCGCAGGAAGACTGGCGAGAGAGCGAGGTCATGGAGTCGCGGTGGGCGGGAGGAGGCATGAACACGAATCACATCGATCTAGAGGTACACTTCCAGACCACCTACACTCTAAAGCTGGTTCTGCGCCGCCTCCTCCGCCTTCGCCTGCCGGACCGCAGCCATCATCTTCGGGTGCACGTCCCTGCCGCATGCCATGATCCCATAGTTTCCCCGAGCATCCGCCCGAGCCCAAAGTCCAGCGGCTCGCCCCGCCCGTCCGAGATGACGCCGCCCGCTTCCTCGACGAGGATCCCGCCCGCCGCGTGGTCCTGTACGAGATTCCATGAGCATGGCTCACTAACAATACCCAGCCAACGCGCACAGCGCATTGAGGGCAAAGAGAACACGCACCCAAATCTTCTCCCTGTACCCCGTCCTGACCGGCATCCACAAGTACACGCCGCCGTCGCCCCGCGCGAGCGAGCGATACTTGACCTGGCTGTCCATCTGCGTCGGTGCCGGCATCACGCCCGACACCTGGCCCACGCGCTTGTTGAAGATCAGCTTTGCGTGCGCCTTCTCCGCGCTCTCCAAAAAGTTGAGGTCCTCGTGCGCGAACGCCGGAATCGTCAGCCACATGCGCGCCCCCTCCGCAAAGGGGTTCTCGAGCGGGAGCTGGTACACACCCTGGCCGCGGACGGCGACGAAGATGCAGCCGCGGGGCCGGGTGGGGTCCGAGGCGGAGACGGGGAGATTCGGGCAGCCCATGACGCTGAGCTCGACGCGGGCGTCGACGAGGAGGGCGAGGCAGACAGCGTATTGTTTGCCGCGGAGGAAGCCTTTGATGCCATCGATGGGGTCGAGAGTCCACAAACCTGTTGGGTGGGTGTGTTAGCAACGTCGGGCAAGGAAGCCTCTGCGTCGGAGAGTTGAAGGAGTCTCCTTGCGAGCTGGATAAGACAGGAGTCGGGACCAAAACCTCTAGTGAATATGGCGTAGTGTCAGACTCCTCTCCTGCGCCGTCGGGACAGTCTGAGGTGGGCTCTCCGTCGTTGTGCCGATACATGCTCCGCGCGACATGCAGATCTCGCTCGCCCTTAACTAAGGACAACAACTAGGAGTATATGTGCACACACAACACCAGCCAGTTATAAGGCGGGCTTTAGGCACTGCAGCCTCTGAAGAATGCTTGGTTCGCATGTAAACCCAGAAAACAATTGCACGTGTGGTGATTCTTCGATAGCTGTGAAGGACACAGAGGGCTATCATCCACACCCTGAATAGCGCAAATGAAAACTGATGCAGCAAAAACGATCTCCTGGAGAGGTTCAGGTGACGTAGATAAAAGAGACCACGAGTTTGTTCTCCTACGATCGTGGACAGTCGGATCATCGAGTGAACGATTGTAACGGCGAAGGGAACCTAGAATCGACGTCTGAATAGGCCAGAATCCGTTTCCCCGATCGCTGGTAACAATTTCATGCAAAGCGCACGAACTTCTCGCAGCGCAGGGGTCACTCCTGGTCAGCGAGATGCAAATCCCTCAAGGTGTACAGTGTGTGCGACGCACATAACGGGACACAAGGATGAAATCTGATGCATACAGGCGATTGGATACACACGCTCGCGGGCGTGCTGGCAATACACATGACATGCAAGACCTGCATGCCCCAAGTGCGAGTAGATGGAAGGGTCCAAGGAAGAAAGGAGATAAAATGAAAGACTCACGTCCTGTTCGGCCACCATCATAGTTTCCGCGATCAATCGCGTCCAGCAGTTGCTCTGTGGTCCTCACATGGCTCGGCCCCAAGCCCCACTCCTCCTTCTCTCCCGGCCGCAACTAAGTGGTCAAGGTCTCATTCGCGAGCTCGACAATCCTCTCCCGAAGAACCTTGCCAGACTCGACGCGTAGGTCAGCAGCGTCCTCCTCGCCGACGATGGGATCGTCCTGGAACACGTGGCTGAGGATGGTGTTAACAACCGCCTGGGCAGAGAATCCCCGACTGGGAGTGCAGAGAACGGAAATGGTCTCTCAGCACCGATCGCACGACATGGACACACAACAAACAACAGCACGCACCTGTGACGGGGCTCTTGTCGTCTTTCGTCAGCGTCTCCTCCTTGACGACCTTGTTGAAGACGGACGCGCTGAGGACGCACACCCGCCGGATGGCCGCGATCATGATCTGCATTTGGGCAGTGTAGGCAGGTGGGGTGGTGGTGGTGTCGTTAGCGGCCATGGCTGAGGTTCAACAAGGGGAGCTCGTCTGGTAGCCTCTTTGGGTCACTGTCCTGCTGTAACCGTAGGGCACGATGAACCGGCATGACGTTGTACGGGTGGACGAGACTTCCGATGGCAGGGTCCGCGCAAAGTGAGCTGTCTCGGATATCATGCACTGTGGAGTTGCGGAAGACTCACCGTTGACGTAGAGCTTGGCCCAGGAGAGCGAGAGGTTCTTCACCTTGATGGGGATGTCACCGATGTTGTTGATGAGGATGGTGACCCACTAGGTGGAGGTGAGGGTCGATGGGAGGATCTCAGCCTCAGCGCTCGTGGTCACATGACCTCAGAGACCTTCGCGTCCGGGACCTGACGCGTGAAGGTGCCTATGCTTGATCCCGCCACCTCCATCGCCATCGCCATCGCTGTCCCCATCGCCGTCCCCGTCCCCCTCACACCCATCCTTTTCGACCACCATGGTCGAGAGGCTCAGCAAAAAGGAGAAGGCGAAGAGAAAGGCTGAACGCGAGGCAAAGAAGCAGAAGAAAACTCAAGTTGAAGCACCACCCCGCTTCATCAAACCGCGCTTCCACCGGACCGGGTTACGAGGCGCAAACACAAGCTCAAGAAGATTCTACGTACCATGACACATGACAGGAAAGCTCAGAGGTGCGTTTTACAGTGCATATACTCACCGTTGCTGATCATACGTCTCCATGTAGTTCCACCCAGGAAATCCTCGATTACCACGAGCAGGCCCGCCTTGCCAACTGTATTGTGAATCAATTCATGGATTCACATGCGGCTTTTTTATTCGGACTCACCTTCGACGCCGCGGCAGATGTAAGTGCACTTTAGTCAGACAACAATGACAACTCAGACTCGGAGGATGATGAGGACGATGAGGAAAAGGTGGAGCGGAAGGCACGGTGCGTGATTGTTTATTCATATAGCGCATATAGTGACCTGGCCCTCGACAAACTGGAGAGGCTCGCCAACCGCAAGCTCTTCCACCAGTACGACGAACTTCTTAGGTTAATCCCTGATCTGAAGACCAACATCCACGTCCTCGCCAACAACCAGCTTGTTGAGTATGCGCAATATGTACGTGATACCTGCGCCTGTTAACCTATCACTGACGCAGGGCTTCGGTGGGGTTCTTGACGTCTCTTGCTGACACCCAGCCAGATCCCGGCGCTGACGTAGGGCGGCCCCAGGCACCCGCTTGAAGAGCCATCCACGGAAGCGGCGTTACTTGTCGAGTCCACTGTCATCCTCGAGTTCCTCACTGAGACCTTCCCGTCCATGAACCTCCTCCTGCAACGCCCTCCTCCATGCTCAAGCGCGCATATTCATCTCCATCGTCGAGGACAAGCTCGTCAGCGGCTTCCGTCAGCTGTTCTTCGCCGGCGCACCCACGACCAACCTCCTCGCAAGCGTCGAAGCGCTGCAAGCGCGCCTGCCGCCCACTGGCACCGGGTTCACAGTCAGAGAGTGGTGTGTCACGGACATCGTCGCAGGGCCTGTCCTTGTCCGGATGCCCCTGCTGTTGGAGAATGAGCTAGGGACGTACCCCGCTGGGGGGGGATGAAGAAGACGCTTGAGGTGCTGCACGGGCCAAAGTTTGCGCTGATCATGAAGTATGTGGAGGACGTGAGGGCACAGCCGAGCTTCCAGGACACCTGGGACGAGGTGAGTTTCTCTCTGGTTCAGGGCGGCATCGGGTGCTTAGTCGAACGTCATAGGCGGCCGTGCTGGCGTATCTGAAGATGTTCATGAAGATGAAGCACGAAGGCTGAGATTCAATGTGATGGTGTTTCGGCTGTTTGTATGCACTGTAGTTTCATTTCCGCCTGCGCAATAGAACGTCCATTGTGTTCCACGTTCTCCTGCTTTCATGATGAATTAAGGAATAGTAAATGCCACAAAGGGATGAATTCTAGAAACATGGGTGACTTTGCAAATATTCGACTATCCCTGCAAGGGGTATGGATACCCTGTCTCGCACTACCTAGACTCGCCCTATATCCATCCGTACACAGGGTATCCATACCCCCTACCTACCATAGCCCGGACCCGTCGTGTATCCATATCCCGCCTCAGGCTGCATCCGACGGCCCAGACCCGTCACATATCCATCCCGATGCGGCGTTATGCAGCGATAGACGATTTCATCTATTCGACTAGAGTACCGGTGGAATCTTTTGCCGTGCAGGCAATATTTTGCAGCGGCCGGTAGGGGATCCAAAAGTATCCATTCCGGCGGACACTTTTGGTGATTGGCACTAAATTACCAATGTGGGGACCATTGCGCTGTGGCTGTGTCCGGACGATCCTCATGGGCGCTTTGTAAAGCCTGTTCCGACCAGCCTGACCGTGGTGACTCACGACCATGATGACAAGGATGTTTGCGGCCACGACTTCAAGAGTGTTCTTAACCTGCAGCGATAGTATGTATCAATTTTATTATATTGTGATGCCGGCTAATTAACCGAGGTTGGCTCATAAAGATGTCCGTAGATGTCCGCTTCAACACATCGCCGCCGCCGGAGAGCCGTATGAACGACGGTCCTTTCACTGCACCAACCGTAGAATGCATTATGTCTATCAAACAGCATCAATATCAAAAAGCATCAATATCAGGGATATTCTTGCCGTGTTGGTGATCAGGATGCAGGCCGCCTAGACCGGTTACGACACATTGTTTACTACGTACACGGCCACCCGGCGGATTCAAAGGCGGACAAGCCCCCTTTTCTTTGTCTAACACAATGGTGCAACCGGTTGGCCACGCCATTGCCGCTTGACCGAGACTCCGTTGCTGACAAACGCCAGACTGGCCTTCGCTGTATATAAGGGCTCGCCCTCTCCCTCACAGGTCTTCCAGGCTCTCCATCCCATCCCTCGGGGTGGTGCCAGTGCGCCACCCCGACCGCCTTCCTCTGGAGCACCTCACCTTTTACAGACAAACTTCTCATCATACGGCATTACTGTGATCGGTGAGCAGCCTCCTCAGCCGTATGTCGTGTTAGCCTGACTTGCGCGTCGTCAGCTTCCGACGGTTATGGTCGAGGTTGTGGTTTGTGGCGAACCACCCTCTGCACCTCCGGCGATCGGGACGAACGCGCGCCCCTCGTGGCCGAAGCTGGAAACCCTCACCGGATCGAATGAAGAGCTAATTCGCTTCCGCGCAGCCTGTGCAAACGCAAGTGGTACGTCGCATTGCCTTTTGTCAACACGTCACAGGTACTCAGAGCAACATTCAGGTCCGTCAACGTCTAGCCACTCAGACTGATGACAACCGGGCGATCCACGATCCGGAAGGCGGGTTGTCTACCGGCGACTTGACACGCCCTGTCTGCGTGTCCTCGCACATCCCATTCCCTGTTGTACCCTCCCCAGAGTCCGGCGCCGCCGCAAGCACCTCTGCCGGCGTCACTGTGGTTGCACGCCCCCGCGATCGTAGTCTCAACTACGCAGTACTGAAGCTTCTGGCAGCGGGGCGACGAAAGACACGGAGAGCCAGCCTCTCGATGCTGCCGAGGGCAGCACGACTGTAGGCCGACTGGTGGGGCTGACCGAGAACCTTCGCATCGCTGCGAACGTGCCCAGGACGGTACCGCAGCCCCTTAATCATCCCACACCCCCAGCGAAAGGCGCTGTGGCCATCATCCCTCATGAGCTGCGTTGCTATGCAATCCTCTCGCTCGTCCCGTCTCTAGCCTCCGGGGTCTTCCACCACCATCTACGAGTGTCAATCATCCCCCACACCCCCATAATCCATTCTCCACTGTCCGTCCCCTACACCATCCTCTCCCCTTGCCCGCCCGCCCAGCCCTCGCACCCCCACGCCGAAGACCCGCGCCACGAAGACGCCAACCACCGCTGGCAGCACAGGCTCCCTGAAAGGACCGGGCCGCCCGCGGAGGGCTGAGGTCGAAGTGAAGGTCTACTCTTTCAATCACGTAAGTCCAATTCTCTCCCGGTCACCATTACAGTGCTGACACCTTCGACAGAACGAGGAACTTCCGATCAGTCGCCTTTGGTCGACCCAAGTACGCCGATGACGATGCGGAATCTCATCGACACCAACTTGAACTACCTCGCACCTTGGCGCCAGATGGTTTCGGGGACGGTCACCTCGACACACTATACATTGCCTAGCTTGGATATAACGGCAACCATTCCAGGGTTGGTCATTTAGCATGTCGTCCTTGAGCCCCCTGCCGGAGTCCTCGACGTCTCAGCGCGACATCACGACTAGTTTCTTCCCCGAGGACCTCATCAGCCCGCACGCACTCAACCTTGGACGAGGTGGAGTCGGCCTCGCGTCCACCCTCAGGCTCCTCGCCTCCTTTCACCCTATCCAAATAAGCATAAAGCTAGCGCGGTTATGAAGAAGGAGCGTCATCGAGGTCCGCCAGAACCTGCCCGTTGACAAGCCTATTCGGGTTGTCTCTGGTCGCAGCCGTCCACTCCGGATCACGGACATCCTAGGACATCCTATGGGCGATCCACAACGCCCTATACAGGGCCGCCGAGCCCCGGGACGGCGCCTTCACGCCTCCCCGTCGCGGCGCGTGTCCTGGTAGTCACCATAATTTAATAGCACGGTCAATATAAAATTGTGATCGTACATACCCTTAAACTGTCTCCGCAGTAATTAAACAATGTTTGCATTGATTATAATGAAACCTCGTGCTTCTGGGAGGGCTCTGATTCGCAGTGACGAGTGCATCCTAAGACTGTCGAGAAACACCGCGAAGCCCATGTACAGGACATTCACAGAGGGTTTGAATGTCACGCTGAACTCACGCATATAATCGTGCATGGAGTCATGTGATAAGAGGTGAAGTGTAAGGAACCGCGCCACGTCCCAGTTGTCTCGCGGCTTTGATGTCATTCTCTTCCTCTCCAATTATTGGTGGTGGCAAACAGCAGCCTTATACAATTACTTCTGTCTAGATCTCGCTCTCTCCAATCTTGAACGGGTTCTCGGCCAAGTCCGACACATGCGCCTCCAGAGCCACGCTGGTCCCCTCCGCCGCGCCGGCGTACGCGCTCACAATGACCTCGTTCCGCCGCTTGCATGCGTCCACGCCGCTGACGACGCGCCGCTCGCCCTGCTGGCGAGCGCGCTTGACGAGATCGGACGTCCGCGCGATACGCGGGCCCTCGAACTCGGCAAAGATCGTCCCGAGGAGCGCGGTCGAGGGGGGCGCGCCGGAGGGGTTGTGCGCGAGCAGGAGGCGGACGAGGTGGTAGCAGTCCTCCAGCGCCTGGTTCGCGCCTTGGCCGAGGTGCTATCGTAGGACCTGTGAGTACAGGTGCGGCGTGTTTAGCGAGGAGACGTACCGGGCTGGTGGGGTGTGCAGCGTCACCGATTAGGACGACGCGGTCCTTGTGCCAAGTAGGAAGTTCGGGGCGGTCGTACAAGCCGTACTGTATACATGCGCGAATCAGCACCGCGCTCAGTGAACATAGTCATCGGGACTCGGCGTTGGCACGCCTACCACCCACCTTGATGATGCGTCCTGCGGTGCGGACAAGCTCTCCGCCAATGAAGGGCAAGTTGGAGCAAGGACCCTCCCGGAACGCTTTCTGGTCCTCTGCATCCATGTGGCGCCAGGTTTCCTTCGCCTCCGCTTCGCGTTGTGTTATGCTTAGACACGAGTTTATTAATTATGTCACATGCGGAAAGGCTTTGCAAGGGACTTACGCCCACGAAACCTCGTGGTCGTTGACTGGATATCCGATCATGTGCACGCCGTCGCCGAAGATATTGAACGTTAGACTAAACCCAGTTCCCTTGAACGCCTCGGGGAAGGGTGAAATACCCCCAGTCTATACGTGTAATGGCGTCAGTCGCTCTCATTTGCAACTGGACTACAAACGACATCCACGGACCTGAGTCAAACCAGTGAACGAAACGGCCTCCTCGCCAAACAGCGTCTTCCGCGTGTCGCTGTGCAGTCCATCGCAGCCCACGACGAAGCTCGCGGTGTCGGTCTTCCCGTTCGCAAACCGCACTGTCACGTTCTCTTCATGCTGCTCGAAGCTGACGAGCTGGTGCCCAAAGACGACTGGGACCCCACGAGCTTGGGCTTCCTCGATGAGCGTGCGGAGCAGGGCCGGGCGGCGGACGCCGTTTATGTTGTGCCCCGTGTGCTGCTTGTAGAGCATACTGTACCGCGCGAGCTCGCGCTCGTCCGAGGGGAGGGCAGAGTATTGGAGGCCTTCAGTGATTTCCCGTTTCGGGATCTTGTCCACGAGGCCCGGAATGAGGTTCAGGACCTTCAAGCCGTTGGGTTGGAGGCTGTGCACGTGTCAACATGTCGCGACACTTCTACGGTAAGGACAACGCAGCGCGATGGGGAGGAGAGCGGGATCGCGGGTAGATCTGGAAATGGATTCGTACTCACGCGAGGGAGAGGCCCATGTCCGTGGGCGCGTCAAGGCGTTCGTAGATGACGGGGTCGTATCCTTTGAGCTTCAGGAATATCCCGAGAATCGGCCCCGCGACACCACCACCAGCAATGATGACCTTTGTTCCAGCCATCTGTCTTGAGGCAGGATCGATGTGGAAGACTGCGCGATATGATGCCGATTGGAGTCTGGATTCGAATATTCGAGGTTGACAGCTGGATGTTCTGAGGCTGGCAGTCCGGCGGCGATCAGTGGTCGAGAGAGGAATTGACAAGCTCTCTCTTAAGGGGGAACCGACCGACTACAAAATCCAATTGCCTCGCGTTTAGATCGCACATGACTAGCGCCACAATGTCCTTTATAGCAGTCTTCGCATAACCGGGATGCCGTAACCTGTACATTCAACGCATGGAGTCAGTGCTAGACGTATAATCTTGGCCGAGGATGTGAGTTCCATACTGACCTTGCAAGGGACCTGTCCTGCCGAGGACTTCGCGAAGTCTCCGATCCCGCTCACGGACCGAAGACCGTGACCCGGAAGGACATGACTCGAACATGATGACACCGGTCTAACATAGAAAAGCATCGCGCCAATCTTGAAGTGTTGTAAGCAAACCCACAGTGGCCGTGTTGGCACCGATCATGTGGAGCAAGACCGAGCATTCAGAACATGATGAATCGTCCGTCCAATCGCTGTACGAGAGTAGGATATATCCACTCGCCTATGGATATCGCGACTGATGGATAGAAGCCAGAAGCCGTGAATATGAATATGATCCCTTAGCGCACTCCCATGCAACCGGCCGATGCCATCGGATGATCTCGCACGATACAGTCACAACTCGGAGGAAAAGGTGGATAGCGCATGAGGTGATGTAAAGATGCGTGGGAAAAATGAATGAAAGCAATACAATACACAACAACGATCGCAGACTCGGATGCAGATTATTCAAGATCAGGATGTAGCAGGCGCGCTGCGCGTTCGTCCTCGTCGGCCTGCGTCCGATTCTGCGCGAGCACGTTTTCATCGACGTGGAACGCGGACCAGATCGCCTCGAGCTCGGGACCGTCGACGACCAGCTCCAACACGTCCTTTGCGAGATCTGCATGAGCCGATTAGACGTCATGACGTTAGATTCTCGGGCGTAGCGGAGGATGGGGACGATGTCATATCGAAACGGCAAGGCAGACGCACCGCAGATTTGCTCCAATTTGACCTGGTTCTCAGGCGAGATGGGTTTGGGTGGAGCCGCATAGCTGATCCGTCCGAGCGTGACCGTGAACATGTTCCAAAGGCCGTTGAAGCGGTGCGTGGGAGCGACCATCAGTTTATACCTCAGGTTCATTGTTGAGTGGTCCACCACGGTGAAGAAGTGGTGGAGCAGAATCACGACCCGCATCATGATCTGCACCGTCCTGTAAAAATGTCAAGCGAACGTACAGGTCGTAACGAACTGTCGCGCATACCAGGTGACCAGCTCCGGAGACGCGAAGAATTCTTCGTATTCTTCCCAAAGAGGATCCGTGATGTTCATGAGGAACAGGATGATGGAAGGGAGCAACGTCTGCGACTTGAGCAATATGTTCGCGCAGTCAGCATGAGCGGCGGCGATGGCGGTGACGAAATGAAGGATAGTCTCCTTCAGAGGCCGACTCTCTGTCTCGTCCCGCTCGCAGTCGATCAGTAAGGACGCCATTCGCTCAATGTGAGGTATCTGGGTGTAGTCCTTCTCCTCCTCTTTATCGTGGGTTTCGGGATGGGGAAATGACAAGAACTGCTTGGGGAGCGACGGATCTACGAAACATGGGCGGATCAGACGTGCGATTAGGCCACCGTCAAAAAGACCCACGTGACGCCATGAGCGTAAAGGCACGGATGGTCCGACGGAGAAGCGAAGTGGGCTGCGTGGAGTTGACGAGAACAGACAGGACGCCAGCTTTGCGCACGAACGTAGTTAAACTTAAGACACAGGTAAGTCTCAAGTATGGTGAATGGTACAAGCAAGCAGACTGACCGCATGTCGAGCTCTGTCGGGGTATTCCAGCAGATGGCTTCCAGAAAGCCCAGCATTTCTTCTCCAAGCGCCACTCGATGCTCGTCCAGACCATTCTCGTCCGGCGTAAGCAGCTCTCGCACCGTCTCACAAGGGAGTAAGAGGATCGCCGGAGTGGCGTCTCCGCTTCCAGCCCCGCACGTCGGAGCCAACAAGAGGGGAACGAATGGGGGAACGAAGAGCGCGATGATCTTCATCATGTCGAACAAGATGCTTAATTGCACGACCTACAGACCTATCAACACATGCTTGGAAATTACAAAGGATAAGGAAACGTACAGAACCGACGCTGCAAAGAATGCGACCTATTCCGGTTAATACCTCCCCAATCATATCGACGGTCTCGTCCAGGTTGGCCAAAGCAGTGCCGAGGCACTGGAGAAGTTTCGTGCAGCACGCCGTGTACTCCCGTGAGCGCTCCGGAGGCGCTGTGGCAGGAAGGTGATGGTTAATGAGCAACTGAAGACTGAGCTCTTTGGCTGAGTGGTGCTTGTGGGTGAGCACAAGCCGATGTAACTACGCATGCGACGTCAGTATCTGATTAATTCTGCGAATGAAAAACGGGTCGCGTACCTCTGCCGTCCAATCGGGCACTGCAAGCGGCACCATAGGTTGGCTCGGGGCAGGTTGCTTCTGGGTCTCGGCCTCCTTCATCTCCACATCCTCATCAGGGGAAGAATTGAATGGCTCAGCAGTACTAGCACGTCCAAGTCCGAGTCCGAGTCCAGACAATGGTGGCTGCGGTTCCTCAAGCGGCGGAAAGGCCTCCTCTCTCATCTCCTCCATTAGGGAGCTTTTAGGCCTCGAAAAAGGCGGAGCATCCACCGGCGGGTTGAAGAAGAGGTCTTCCACCTGAGTCCCGGTTCCGCTGTAGTCAAAGAGTGGAGCTCGTTCCTTGCCTTTCTTTCTGTCGGGGGTCGTCTGACTGGCTTGCGGAAGCAGAAACCGCGCATTTGGCTTGGGCGTAACCACCTTCGGCGTTGTTGGCTCGAACGCGTTGACAAAGCCAGGCAATTTGGCCGTTCGCCTCGGAGGGCTCTCTGGGATACTAATGATCTTCTGGGGACGGGACGGCGTTTGTAGGCTGAGACGACTATCACCAAATCCGCTAGGTCCAGCCTGCTGTCGACGTTGGGTCGAGCTCGACACCGGGGTGATGGGAACCCCGTGTTCGCGTTTGGTTCGAGCAGACCATGGCGTCTTTCGGTTAGAAGTCTCGAGTTCATGTTTCTGCAGCGGAGGAAAGCAGTGATATATAACGCGGACCTAGGACAGGACAGCGTGCATGTTACCTTGAAGGTGTATTCTGTCTTTATCCGTTCCAGCTCCGCGTTCATCTCCTTCCGCAACTGCGCCTGCGCCGCCTCCGCCTGCTCTCGCGCGGTCTTGATCCGCGTGACCTCTGCCGAGTGGTCTTTCGCCGTCTGAGACGTTGAGCGACATTGCACCCAACTAGAAGGGAACAACATACCTTCTCAATGCTCTTCCGCAAAATGCTCACTTCCCCCTCCTTCGCATACCGCGCGTTCTGGGCTTCTTCAAGAGCCTTCGCAGTTTGTTGCTGGTTCTTCAACAACTGCGCGACTGTCAGATTTATGTTCTGGAGCACAGGTCGACTATAAACGATCACGCACTTCGTCAAACTGTACCTTGAGAGCCTCGAGCTCTATTCGGAGCACGCGCTCGTTACTCCCTTGCGTTGAGGCAGGCTGACGTTGCGGCTGTTGTTGCTGTTGCTGCTGCTGTTGTTGTTGTCGCTGCTGCTGCTGTTGTTGTTGTTGTGACCACTGTTGTTGCTGATGAGAAATCGAAGGAGAGGCCGTCCTCTGGCGCACCGGAGCCCCCGTGCTATGTCGCCGATCGACCGGAGGAGACACAGAAGCCGAGCCGCCACTCGGAGCACGCGAGCCTGGCCGGGAACCATGCGCACCATTCGCTCTCGGAGCCTGATGGGGATGCCGAGCCAAAGACGACGACGCGATTTGATTCCTGGGAGGTTGCGGGCCAAAGGACGACGCACGAGCTAGACTAGGCACAGGGGCAAGGGCAGGCGCGGGAGAGGCCCGCGACGAGTGCGCGTGCTGGCCCGGGGTGGAGGCGCGTGGACGAGTTTGTGAAGCAGCAATTCCATCCAGGACAGCTTGGATCACGGCGTCGCGAGCTTCTTTGTTCCTGGCGGTCGGAGGACGTGCGGGGGCGTTGGGCGCTGGGGACCGCCTCGATCCAGAGGCTACAGCGGGATTTACGGCATTGAAATGGGACGCGTTCTTCGCCAGACGGGGTGGGGGAGGATCACGACGAGGCGCATTGGCGGCAGCAGGGGCAGCAGAAGAGGTGGCGGAAGGACGAGGAGGAGCAGGTCGACTAGAAATACTCGCACCGTTTGTATGCGATGACTGACCGCGTATCTGTGCATTCAACGCACTCGCCGACGCACGCTGCGCCGCGGGGAGGTTGTAGAACCCATTCCCAAAGATTGAGATGTCGGGAAGGTCCTCGTCGTAATCTTCGCCGGTCCTCGGCGGAGCGAACACAGCGAGCGTGTTGTCCGTGGAATCGTGAGCAGTCTTCTGCCTCTTGGGGTCGGGTAGGGGAGCTCCGTGCGGGATGGGTCGTCGCTGGCCTATCTGCTGCTGTTGTACGGCTTGCCACTGTTGCTCTTTCTGGTCGATCGACGCGAGAGTTTGCTCGTCGAACACAATGTCGTCGTCAAAGTAGTCGTCCGAGCCGTCCATCAGCAGTTACAGGTGCATACAGTCGACAGAAGTGCGAATGGAGGTGGGGGTTGAAAACAAAGGTCGTAGACGCGCAAGCCGTCGCGTCGCGTCCAGGATGTGTCCCTGTCCTCAACAAGGCGCCGCGCTCCTTTCGCGTCTGCCACTCCTCTCCAAATCCTCATGTCGCTTCTTGTACGCATATATTGATATAAACAAGGGTAGTCTGAGTTATAAATTGCATTCCGAAAGCATGAAAGCAGCATAATACATAGGCCTATGTACGCAGGACGGGAGTCCCGAGCTTATCCAGACGATCCCTACCAACCACACGCGTCCAGAGACCAAAACGGAGGTGCAGAAGCATCGCGGGGATGTGAACGCGAACGAGCGCGGCAGGGAGGACGCAACCGCACGTGTTACTAGCTGCAGGGACACGACCCATCGCAGGCACGGATGTATCCCGGGCTGCCAAACACTGTATCACGCCGAGCGGTCAGCAGGTATCCAGATGTCCGACCGTTGGTGGCACACACTAGGTTGTGGGGGGAGGGAAGCGGCGATGCCCACCGAGCTGGGCGGAGGACGAGCACAAGCCAGAAGATGAAGTTCAGTCTTCTGAGGATCCTGGGTGCAAGCGTGTAGCTGATGCACGGGCTAGCCTGCGAGGCGTATCTTGATTGGACCTTGACGGCTGCGAGATTCGAGAGCTTATGGCAGAGATTAACCTAGCGGACATCGAAAATATCGCCGAAGTAACTCACCCTTGAGCTCCTCAGCCTCCTCGCGCTGCTCGTAGTTTAGCACGAGCCTCTTGAGATGCTGTTGCTCCACTTTGTCCTGCATCTGAGCCGTCCGTGTCTGAACAGCCAGCGCAGACTCTGCGGGGATGGCGATCTGTCGCGTCTGTTCCAAACTTAGCAAGTATCCAGATAAAATGTACCATCAAAACTCACCTGTTGCTTGTTGCCGCGCTTCGTGAACAGCGTGAAGTTCATCACACCAGAATCAGCGTTCTCGGCACTAGCTTCGTCCTCGTCCACGTCCTCGTTGCGCTTCTTGCGCACCACTGGCGGCGGCAACGCAGTGTCCCAAAGCGCCAACGCCGTCTTCTTGTCGACTTTCCTTGACTCTGCGGACGTATCCGTGACGAGCTTAGCAAGTTCCTTCGCGAACTCCGCGTCATCTTCCTCGGTGGGCCCAAGATGCTCGAGCGTGGACGAAGACTTAAGAAGTACAGCCTCTGGGGACGGCGCGCGCTCGTCGATCTGACCGATGTCGAATACACATCAGCATGATAGAAACGCGAACGACGATGCATGCGTACCGGGGAGTCAGGCTGTAGCTGATCTTCTTCCTCTTCATCTTCCTCTCCCCGCTCTTTCTCCTCATCATCGTCCTCGCCGCCGCTCTCCTCACCACTATCGCCTTCGGCATCTCCACCATCGCCAGTGGCAACTAACCAACACTCAGCTGACCAACAAGGATGCAAGTTCATTGGTAACTTACTGCCAGCGTTCTGGAACGCCATGTTGAACATCTCATCAACGGCAACGGCAGCCTCCTCAAAGTCCTTGAACGGCACTAGCTTCGGCCGGACCGCCTCGAGCGAGTCGTTCAGCATGAACTCAACGTCCATCGGCAGCGAGTTCTTGCAATGTACGTAGAGCTGGAAGAACGCAAGGAAGTTGTCGAGCTTCTTCTGCTGGGACCCGCGGTCGAAGCACATCCCGCACGTGTCAAGCAAAATACAGACCAGCCGGACACGGAAGAAGTCGTCCGGCATGTCGACCGGACAGGCTTGCCCAGGCAAGGGACGTCCCTCAGCTGTGACACAACGTTCCATCAAAGCCTGCAAACATACGCCGGAGACAACGATTACTCACGATGACCGAACATGACCAGCGTCCAAAGTGTGTCGAAAATGATGCTGCTGGAGATGAGTCGGTAAATGTACAGCTCCCCGAGGAACTTCATAGACGCGATCCGCCTCTGGTTCATGCTGTACAAGTTCGATTCTAGGCCCCTCCTGATATCCTCGAGGACCTGGTCCACGACGCCAATGGAGAACGCCGGATGATACCGTTGCAAGTCGTACGTAAGCATCGCGAGCAGCGAGATGTTGCCATACTTGATTTTCCACGGCTTAGTGAAGACCTTGTGCAGCGTTCGCGCGACGACCACGTCGGCCCAGTCAAGCTTTCGAAGCAGCTTCAGGACCTTGTCGATTGTCTTCTTGGTGAGCACATCGTAGATCAGGTGGCGGATAAAAAGTTCCATCGGCGTGCGCTCCTTGACCTGACGAGCAGCGCGCTCCGGAGGGTTGCATTGGTAGTACGCGTTCTCGAGGAGGAGAAGCTGGCGGTGATCGAAGTGCTGTATGCTCTGCTTCCTGCGCATGAGCTCGATCATCTTGCTAAACGGCTCCCTCGTATCTTCGCTCCTCAGCAAGAAACGACCGCAGCCTTCCAAAAGCATCGCCAGGTTCTCGACGTTTGTCCCGGAGAAATCGTCCAAGCACACCTTGAACATGTGCAGGATAACGTGCGGCGGCACGACGCAAAACTTCGTGAGGTTGGACAGGAAGGTGGTGTTACGCATGCGGACTTCCGCGAGCTCCTTCACGACGTTCTTCTTCCGCTGTAGATAGCGGAACTCTTCATCCAACTATGACATCATCAGCTCAGCGAGTTCCATGAGAGAGGTGAATATAACCGAACCGAAGCGACAATTTCAGTCCCGACATCCGGCAGGTACCGATTGAGGATGGCGATGAGGCGGGAATAGTGAGGCAACAGGTCTGTCCGGTTCTTCGGCACCTGACCCATGAACTTGACGAGCCTTTTCCTCGCCGCCTTCGAGTTCAGGAACGCGAAGTCTACCGCAGCTTGGTCAATAAGCGACCGGTTCGTCGCATCCGGAAGCCTCGCGAGCAGCGCCGTAAGAAGTTGGGAGGGCCCTTGCGGCGCCAACTGCGGGGTTGTAGTCGGAGACTCCTTGGGTGTCCCAGGCGTCGGAGTAGGCACACTTGAACAGTAATTAGCACTCCGAAAACATGTCCGCGAAACATCAAAGGAACCAACTCGTCCGCATTGTCATCTTCCGTCCCTCCGTGGGCCTCGCCATTGAGCAACGCATTCCCGTTCTCGTCTACCTTCATTTCCGCGAGCTCCTCTTCCAGCTTCCGCACCTCTTCCTCCACGCGTTCTTTCTCCTTCCTCTCCCTTTCTTTTCCATCCTCCTTCTCCTCGTCTCCATCCCCCTCCAGACCAAGGACGCTCCTCGGAACGTAATCCTTGAGGTCCGGGATCTCCTCGAAGAAGCGACGTTCCTCTTCATCTTCCCACTTACCTCCGCCAGAGAGCTCCTCAGCGTCCCCACCCGGAAAGTTGGATCCGGTGTTCATGCCAATCTGGATCGACTCCGACTTCTGCGACGCAGTCTTGAGTGTCGGCATGGGAAGGTACAGCTGTTCCGAAAGGCTATTCCAAACGTCCCTCAGGTTCGCCATACAGGAACACGATCAATAAGGCGCACGTACCTTTGGCAACTTGCGAGGGACTTCTCGTAACTCTTGGTCATCTTCTCGTAAGCCTGCTGGCGATCCTCGAAAATCTCGCCCGAGCGAATGTATGCTTCATGATTCTTTCTATCTTGCTCTTGCAGGCGCTATTCTAGGCTGAGAATGGGCTCTTGGGACAAACAAGCCAGCACTCACGTTGTGTTCAATCACGAGCTTCTTCGCCACATTGTCGAAGTAACCCTCGCACATCTTCTTGAACCTATCCCGAATCTCCTTCTCCACCAACTCCTCGCCTTCGTCAATGGGTGCTGGTAATAAGCCATTTGCCTGAGCTGCTTCTTCACTCGCAGCTCCTGAGAGCGTTCCTGGCTCCGAGGATACCGCGATTTGCTTCGACCACTGGGGCGGAGATATGCCAAGGTATGGTCTGGAATAGGATTTGAGGAAGACCAACAGTAGCGGTAGGGAGGATAAGGAAGGATCGTTGGACAACTACGAGAGACACTGAGGAACGACAAATAAACGCATATGACGACCAACGCACCAGATCCCGAACGGCCTTCATGATCCACTCTCCACCGCTTCTTTCCGGCCCATCCCTGATGATCCCGACCAATGCAAGTTCAGCACAAACGCGTAGGACAGGACGTTGACGTATGATACGAGTCGAATCTTCCTTCTCACGTTGCTCCGGGTTCAGTGTGGCGAGCGCGGCCCGAGACGGTGGAGCAATTGCGACAGTGAGGGAGGAAACGATTCCAGGAGTGAATGTCTTGGGGAAACGGCGATGGAGAGCAGAGATGACCTGTTTGAGGTGCATATATGGGATGAATCCTAGTTTCCGAAGAAATTGGGTACGTACCTCGACGGCACTCCAAACGTCCTTCTCCGTCTTGCACCTCAAGATGCCCTCCGCGACAGCACCAACGATCTCGTCCACGTATTTCTCCAGGGTCAGGGATTCGACGTCCTTGAGGATCTGGTCGCGATTCTCGAAACCGACCGATTGTCGCATGCGCTTGATCAGGGCGGTGTGCCTCTTGAGCGAAGAATCCAACGCTTTCGCCGGCTCTACGATCACCGGTTGGTGAGTATATGCTGAATAGCTGCGATACAACACGACTGACCTCGTCCGTTCAGGTTGACGTTAAGCTCTTTCAGCGCTGCCCGCTTCGCGCGGCGGGCCTGTTCCTCATCCGCCTTGGATGGGGTGGACCCGTTCGTCGTAGGTTCCATTTCTTCGGGGTATGATGTGGTCCTCTGGTCGGCGTCGTGCGTAATATACAAAGAGTAGGTTGGATGGGAGGCGATGTTGACGTTACATGGGAGTTCGAGTCGAACAGGGCGGGATGGCGCCGGGGGCGGCACCGGAGCGGAAGTGGCCCGCGCTTGCAGTTCGGCGGGGCGCGCCCTTCTTCTCCCACAACGCCGACGACGATGCTCTCCGCTCTTTGCGTCTGACCAGTGTTCTGTTGGATTTTTGCAGCCCTATTCTTTCGCTGGCATCATCCGAGTACGGTGCCCTCTGGCTCCTTCCTCACCCCTGAGTATCAGTCCTCGGAAGCAATATTGTCGTCTGAATCGGCGTGGAGTGTCAGGAGTGCAAGTATATACACCTTGGGTACCCAAAGGCACGTTGTTCCAACTCACCTTTATCCTCGCTACTATCAGTGGGTAGTCATGGATCTTGACTTGGCGGTGTCTCGTCGGCGATCAGTTGTGCTCACCAACTTCGAGAGTTCCGTAGAAATTAGTGGTACAATCTGCACCCGGTTTAAGATGTCTTCCACCTCTGGGGATTGTGCCAAACCACAGACGATGCTCCTGCTTACCAAACCAACTGGAGCTGTCGCGCCGACCAATTGATGTCCAGTGAATCCCCACACCTGCAGCAAGGCTTTCCAACTCCTTCGTTCTTTGGGTGGTCCGGATGCTGCGACGAACATGGAGGGACTCATCATGTACTCGTAAGGCGCACCGAAGCTGGTCAGCAACATAGCACCGCACTCAACCTTAACCAACGCCTTTGGACTTGGAACCGGTGCCGTACTCTGCGACGCTCCCGTGTCTTGTCCCGACACGGGAGTGTTGCAGTGAACCCTCTATTTTTGTCCGGAGGATGTCTCCGGCAAGCACATACTGGGGAATAGCGCCAGGCAGAGTGGTCCGGAAGCTATTGCTCGGTGTCTACCAGCTGGCTTCTGCGTTCTTTCTCTATGCTTTCCCTGCCATTGAGTCGGCCGTTCTCTCCGTTTCTGGTTCACTACACCACGAGGAGGCGTTACTATGTTCAATTCCGGAGGCCGTTATCCGTTCATAGGGGCCTATCGTTCACACCCGCACTGCGGGACCGGATGCGCTCGTATGTTTCCGTATATTAGGGACGTCAATGTGGCAGAGCATTGTTCCCTATTCCTTTCCTTAACTCTCCATGTCAGCTATCCTCGTCTTTCTATCTGGCTTCGCCCTCGTCGCTCTAGTGAAGTTATGGCAGAACCTGTCGCCCAGATACCGCTCATCCCTGCGTCATCTCCGAGGCCCTCGCGGCGAAAGCTTCCTGCTCGGCAGCTTCATGCAAGCCGGTGTTAGAAACCAGGCCCTTCAGCAAGAATGGATTCACAAGTACGGACCCAACGTCAAGCTCCACGGGATCTTGAATGTAAGTAACCCGGATCCGTATACGTTCGCTCTCTCACTTCTCGCACTGACATTCTCTCGCCATGAAGGTCCCTTACTTGTTCACCGTGGATATGAAGGCAATCCATCACATCGTGACGCATTACATGGACTACCGCAGGCCTGAACCAAATCGTCAAGCTCTGGCACGGAGCGTCGGGCACGGTGAGCATCCTGCTCTATTGTTGGCCTGAAGGGGTGTCGTCGAAGACGCAATACTGAACTACCATGTCCATTGTCAGGCTTGCTGGTGTCGGAAGGCGAACAACACCGGAACCAGGTGAGTAAAGCTTTGCGGGACGACTTGGTCGGGTGACTAATATCTGACTTCACAGCGGCGAGTTCTGGTACGTGCTGGACTACTTAATGGCATGTGATATGCATCAAAATCTAACGTCGAGGGATAGAACCCGGCATTTGGGCCAGCACAGGTCCGCGAGCTTACGGAAATCTTCCTCGAGAAGGCCCTGCATGTACGTATTCCTAGCAACCCGCTTTCATCCCTTTTAAACTGATTCATAACTGATTCCCTGAAGCTTTGCGACTACTGGACGAGCCGAATGTCCGAAGATGGAGCTTTGCGTACGAACGTCAACGACGGTCTGAGCAAGATGACTTTGGACGTCATCGGTATCGCAGGCGAGTTTCGCTCTACGTCTCGCGATGATCGTGGTTGACAGAGCCCCTCATGATAGGGTTCAACTATGCGTTTGACGCCCTCCAAACGGGCGGTGAGGCCAACGAGCTGAACTTGGCATTTCAAGCGATCTCTGCAAGCCCGGAGCCAAGTGCATGGCAAATTGTCAGGAGAATGTTCCCTTTCCTCAACCTGCTTTCCGTGCGTAGATCTCGCGGGTCATGTTTTGCGATCGCTGACGTTGGGAATTTTTGCTGGCTAAGAACCCCAGCCGGCGTGCGGACAACTTCGTCAAAGCTCATCAAGTGATGAGGCGTATCGGCACGCAGCTCATCGAGGAGAAAAAGGCGCAGATCATGGCCGCATCAGGCGAGAAGGGCACCCGCACTGTCGAGAAGAAGGACGTCCAGGGGCGCGACCTGCTCTCCCTCCTCATCAAGGCGAACATGGCGGCGGACATCCCGGAGAACCAGCGCTTGACAGACGAGGAAGTCTTGGCTCGTACGTGTCTAGTCCAACGTCACCGTTGCCTGCGCTCACAATTTTCACGCCCGCAGAGGTCCCGACCTTCCTCGTGGCTGGCCACGAAACCACGAGCCAATCCGCGAGCTGGACCCTGTTTGCGCTATGCAAGCACCCCCATTTCCAACGGAAGCTCCGTGAGGAGCTCCTGGCGGTCGATACCGACACTCCGACGATGGAAGAGCTCAACGACCTTCCCTTCCTCGACCAGGTCGTGCGCGAGACTCTCCGCCTGCACCCGCCCGTGGTTGCGACGACACGCGAGGCCTCCCACGAGGACGTGATCCCGGTCAGCGAGCCGTTCACGGACGCACGCGGGAAGGTCCAGCACGGGATCGGGGTCGCGCCGGGAAACAGGATCATCATGTCCATCTACGCCCTCCAGACGTCAAAGCAGATCTGGGGGGAGGATGCTCTTGAGTACAAGTACGTCCACCGTCTCCCACCTTAGTCTCGAGGCTGACGTCTCTTGCAGGCCCGCGCGATGGGCCAACCCGCCAGAGACGATCGCGAACATGCCTGGGGTCTGGGGCCACCTCCTCACCTTCTCCGGCGGTCCGCGCGCGTGCATCGGCTACCGCTTCTCCCTCGTCGAGTACGTGTGTCCCTCCATCCATCCCAATCTTGTCATCTAGAAATGGTCTGACCCGTCTAACAGACTGAAGGCTCTACTTTTCACACTCCTCCGTGCGTTCGATTTCGAGCTCGCCGTGCCGGCCGAGGACGTCGAGCCGTTCGGGCTGTTCATCCAGCGTCCGGGCGTGCGAGGCCAGAAGGGAGCGGGCCTGCCTTTGATCATCCGCCCTTACAACCGGGTGTAGACCCGAGTTGAGGATGCAGGGATATGACAATCGCTTCGTATCTGACTCCGTTGGTTTTAACGGACTGCTCTTTTGTAATAACTTACGCGATGATACATCGGTACCACCAGCCTTCGTCAATCCAAATGTTGACTTCAGAGCAGTGGGAAAATCCGCGAGGAGCGCATCGAGCTGCAACTTCACCCGGGGTTTGTGGCGCGCCACTGCACCACGAGAGGGCGGAGCGCAGTCTAATTGGGAGGTCGACTTTGGCCTCCTAGGCGAGGCACTGGCCGCAGTCGGGTGTTGAGAGAGTAAAGCGGACAGAGTGCTCAGGTTAGCCATGACTTCGTCGTGGTGCTGCCACCGGCCTCTGGCCACGGCTGCTGGGGCCTGGGGGTTGGGGGATCGCGAGCATGTCTTCAAAAACTGTGGAGGCTACCATCAGGATGACGCTGAAGACGTAGAAATCGACGTTGTCGCGGGAACTTATGATGAAGTCCGCATCGTCCCTGTCAATGGTGCTGTGGCCTTCCTTGCAAGTAGGGTCTGGCATTCCACAGTCTCCATGGACATGCCATCCAAAGCTCGGTCTGTTTGGTAACCGGGTGCGACCAACGTGGACGGTTAGGTGCATCATGATTGGAATGGGATGGTATACAATAAACGCACGGAGTTCGGTGTAGTGGCAAGAATTTCTTGAAGGCTCTAGTCAACGCAGTGCAAAAAGCCATAAGTCCGTACGCTGTCAAGTACGGGGACGGCGTCTATGCTTCCATTTTCGGACAGCACACCTTCAACATCTTCCGATCAGTGACAGCCCAGGGAGTCTCTGGAGATTCGAGTTCTCCTTCGAGCACATGTCTATCAACATCTGCCATCAAGACAGCAATCTTCGTGCTCAGTGCTCAGCCGCGGGCATGGAACCGAAGCGCAGGGCCTGCCAGCCGCGGGCCACACATTTGAATTTGGACAGCATTGTTCGAAGAGACCTTGGATCCGCTGGCCGTTCAGGTGCGTGGACACTGACGTGGCAGAATGCTCTTGTTCATGTTCGATTCTGTCGGGGGGCAACACAAAATGATGCCCGCCACAGGTTTATTCAATGGTGCGGCATGTGCAAAGCTCCCGCCTTTCATTTTCATTGAAGCCCCGGCCGCGGCGCCGCCAAAGCGGCCGCAGCGACCACACAACTCACGAAGCGAGCCGGGCGGAGCTTGGCGCTCGTCGCTGTATATAAGGTACGCCCATCCAGAGGCAGAGGCAGAAATCCCAGCTCCCATCTGTGCTCTTCTGACAGCCACGATGGACATACAACACCCTCCCGACATCCTCTCCCTTCCTCCTCTCACAGACAAACTTCTCACAACGCGGAGGGCTTCTACAGCTTTCGCTACGCTCTATCAGCGACGGTCTTGATCCCTAGTGCGAAGCATGTGCAACATTGCATAGTAGCCTAGGTGAGTAGAATCGCACGCTGTTCGATTATTTCCACTCACGCTCAGCCTCGTCCATCCTCCTCTGCAAATTTCAAGATGAACACTCATTCAGCAACACCCGCCAATCCGCGCCACTAGCAAAAAGTTATCGGTCAGGTTCAATGGATCGAACCAGAATGATTCCCAAAGACGCCATGGACATCCGACGTCCTCTCCCTTCCTCCTCTCACAGACAAACTTCTCATGACGCGGAGGGCTCCTGCAGCCCAGGCTACCTCTTTCCGCGAACTCGACACCATGCATCTACCTCACGGCTCACTGAGGCTCAGCCGGAGCACTTTGACCCAAACCATTGCACTTGTTCAATGTTAGTCTGCTTCTTTCAAACTCCTCGATCTCTGAAAGCTCACAGCGGTTGTAGTCAGCGATGGGTTGGATCCATTGCGCAAGGAGCGTACCTCAAGTCAACATAGCCTAGGTGAGCAGAACCACACGTCATTTGATTATTTTCACTCATAATGTTTATTGTACAGATGGGTGGCTAGGTGACATCCCAAAACAACCAACCCCATCTACGCTCCCGCGAACCAGAGTCCAGTCTCCTCGACTTCATCCATATGGTTCAGCAAAGGAGGTGCTATCCACGCCCACGGCCGTCCATCCTCGTCTGCAAATTCCAACATGAACACCGTTCCAGCACCCCACGCTGATCGCGCCCCATGGGCACTACGCGCTGTAGGACATCCACCTTACCGCTCTCATCACCTTCCCCGGGAACGTCTTCGAGGCCGAAGTGTAGCTCATCCACCAGTCGCGCCGACAGTGGGAAGGATACGAGAGCATGAACTTCAGGGAGGACATCGAGCTCGGTCCCCACGGCGCGTCGCTCATCAAGGGCGTTGCGGTCGCATTCGACCCGCACCCGAACTTCTGGCCGCACCATTACGCACTGCAGGACATCCACCTCACCGCGATCATCACATTCCCTAGGAACGTCTTCGAGGCCGAGGTGCAGCTCATCCGCCAGTCGCGGGCGTACTAGTCATCGTGCTAGCAGCGCGTTGCGCTCCACGCCGCTTCGAGGGGTGGTTAGGTGACATCACGAAGCGACCACCGCACGCCCACGATCGTCCATCCTCGTCTGCAAATTCCAACATGAACACCGTTCCAGCACCCCACACAAATCCGGCCCCTATGGGCCAGCAGCAACAAGGTGTCGGCCAGGTCCAGGCTGCCGGACCTGAAATATTCCCAAGGGAGGCTCGAATTGTAAGTTCCCTAGTTTGTATAAATCTTCAGCTGAGGAAACTCACGACAGATTGTAGTAAGAGACTCGCGGAAAGCCCCACATCGCTCAGTCTCGGCCTCGAAGACTCCAATCACAGCGAGATCATTGGTACGTTGACCCGTGCCTACTCATAACACAGTCCTGGATGCTCATACTTGGACACAGCCAATGGTTTGGGCTGATGGCAGACGGACAGCGGATGCCGGACAAGGCATGGGGTAGCTCGCGCATGATACGGACACCTCGCGCAGTCTCATCGCTGTCTGACCACAGCGAGTATGCTGTCTGGCCATAGCGAGTATCCCTCCGCTTCTGATACTCCACCATGGAGTGTTTTTATGGGTCCAGTCACCGCCGACATGTACGCACATGTGTTGTGTGCCGGTCAACGCCCTTTCATTTCCAACACATTACAGTCGTGGTCGGGCGTCGGGATGCATCTCGGACCTGCCCAACCACTCCCCTGTTGTGCACCGGTTCATACCCTTCATTTCCAACACATTAAAGGCATGACTATTTCAAAGCATGCACGTCTCCACGGGACAGAAATAGTACACCACGTAGTTAACCATTCACTATTTTTGACAAATGGCTATAAAATTGTCAGCCATTTACTCAACACAAACGCGCCTGGTGTGATTGGGTGAAATGTCTAATAAGCCTGTGTTTAAGAGCCGTACACACCATACAATTTGTGTGCGTCAAAGAGCCCAGGACTCCAATGGGCTTATATTCCAAAATATTGATCCCACTGCTTGAGGCTCCCGGAGCCCCACGTATGCTTCGATCAGCCGACTCGCCGTGCTAGTACAACGATGAAGCGACTTACCATTCTATATAAACGCTTGTGCTTGCAGATTCCAAATCTTCGCGTACTCCCTCTCCTGCTTCAACAGGTCCTCGTGCGTCCCCGCTTCCACGATCACCGACTCGTCCATATACCTAGCCCCGGGGACGTGACGTTCAGAGGACGTCCATCTCAGAAACAAAGAAGCCCGCGTGACTCACAAGATCAGGTCCGCATGGCGGGTCAGGCTCCCAAACCGGTGTGAGGAGAAGAGCATCGTCTTGCTTCCCCGCAGTTCTCGCAACCGGTTGAAGAGGTCTGTACAAAGCGGTCGCAATCATTATTCAGCAGTCGCACGAAGATAGTCAGAATACGACTCACCGTGTTCAGCAACGGGATCGAGCGACGCACTTGGCTCGTCGAACAGCAACAGCCCGACCTTCGTGTCCTCGGATACAACAGAACGCATAAACGTCCTCGCTCTGGCAGACACATCAATACGCCGGTCCAGCATGACTCTATAGACCACTCACACGGCAAGCCTCTGCATCTGACCCCCACTCAGCGCCGACACCGCAGACGTCTTCATGCCTCCCGCGCTCCTCACCGCGCCATAGTCCACGCTCCGCCCGAACAGCGTCTTCGTCCCCTCAGGCAGCCCCGCGTAATGGTCGCGCACGGGCCGGTCCAAGTAGGTGTCGAACCCATCGGGAAGCTTCTCGATGAACGACTCGGCGCCCCCCAGGCGCGCCGCGAGCCGTACGTGCTCGTCGTCTCCTGCCGCGGACGGGTCGCCCACCGCGATGTTGTCGCGTATCTAAGCGAACAAGGTGAGAAAGGTCGGGGGGCGGAATTGTACGCCTGGTGCTTATGGACAGTGGGAAGTGCGTGAAGTCTTGGAAGAGGACGGAGATGGCTTGGCGGAGGTCGTACAGCTTGAGCGTCCGAATGTCCTGCCCGCCGACGAGGATCTCTCCTTCATCGAGGTCGTACAACCGGAGGATGAGCTTGAGGATGGTGCTCTTTCCCGAACCGTTCACGCCGACGATGACCTGTGCACGAACCATCAGCATCCAAGTACGAGCACATATTACGATGTTCACGCACGCAGAGCTGCCCCGGGCACAAGGCGAACGAAATGTTGCGCAGTGCATAGTTTTCGGAACCAGGGTATTTGAAGGACACATTCCTGTGCATACATTATCCGGTTTTAGTCTGAACCGACGTCGAAAACGCGCACAAACCTGAACTCGACAGCGATGCCAGACTTGATCTGCGAAGTGTCTTCCGGGAACGGCACAGTCCCGTCCGGGATCTTGTTCTTGATGCTTCCAACCTCGTACAACTTGCGTACGGCGGAGAGCTGCTCGCTGACCGACGACGTCGAGTTCAGCAGATTGTGCATGTTCAAGATCAAGCTCTGCGTCGCGTCCTGGACCAGGTAAAGAGAAGCGAGCGAGATCGGCATGCTGGCAGGGTACTGGATCGCGCGAAGCGTGAACACCACCTGCGGTGTATAATCAAGTTGAGCGCGCCGTCCAAATGGGGTTCAAAACGCGTCTTTGCGCACCTGTGGCAATTGCTGGAATGCGTCCTGGAACAGGCTCCAGAAGCTGAAGCGATGCCGGACATGCTCCCTCCGTTTCCATTCTCTGAACTCGCCAGCATTATCCCCCACTTTGTCTGAGGCGGTCTTGAACTCTGCGAAGACCAGAGGGTGAGCATACTGTATGCGAGGTATGACCAAGAGTGACGTTACCAGAGGACGCATATGCGCCTAAGTTTCCAGCGATGACCTCTTTCCTGTGCGAAACATCGTTTACGACACGTCGCCAGCCCTCCATCTTAACGTAGTCTTCATTTCTCGTCGTCGCGGCCCATACTAGGACGAAATTAGTTCAGGACATATCGCGAGTCCTACCGAAGGACGTCCCACGCACCTCGAGCAGGAGTGAAAGCACTGATCATAGAGAAGAATCCCGCCCCTTGCGCTGCAAGCGTCAGCGCACACAGGAGCAACCCATCTCTTTGCCCGCGCAGGACCTGCAGCAGCACAAACGCCTGCGCTGTCACCTGTGTCGCAGCGCGGATGGTCGACGCCATTTTCTCCAGGGTCTCGAAGGCGACTGTGCTCCCGGCAACCTCGGAAGAGACTTCGTCGAGCTGCCGTTGAACGTTCGTCATCTCGTACGTTGGAAGATCGAGGCGCGCGCGAGCGTGGAATAGGCGGACGCTGTACCATCGGCGGATGCGAGACGTGAGAGGCTCCTGGACGCGGAATTTGAGCGCGAGCATGGCGCGCAACCCGAGGCTGCATGCGACACGGGCAGAGCAAATGTGGAACAGCTGGTCGTTATCCACCGTGCGCGTATCGATCGCGACTTGCATCTACATTGCACAATGTCAGAGATATTGCGACAAGACACGACGAGACACGCACTATGTGCAGGAGTTGACCTTGGTACCTAACGAAGCGCATGAGTACGGTAGCAGGCCAAGCCGGCGATGACGTACCAAAGGCCTATGGCGGGGAAGACGGCTTGGCCGATCTCGACGAGAAGAAAGATGAGAAGGAGGAACGCGCACGTCGGGATGCTCATCACGTCCTTGACCATCCGCCAAACATACGGCAGTCCCTCGAGCAGCTCCAAGTACTTCTCCAGCTTGGCCGATCCCGGGATGCGAGAGAGCTTGGGCTCGTATTCTTCATACAGGTCCCATACCCCAAGCTTGGTGTGCTTGACATGTTGTTTGTCGTTCGGATCGAAGATCCCCTTGCGATCTGAAAACAACTTCCTGTTTCGTCGCCTCATGATAAGCTGGATGGGGGCGGGATTGAAGTCGAAGAAACTGCGGAATAGCGCTGTGGCAATGGTGGATGCCGTCAGCTACGGCACCGAAAAATGACGAGTCATCTTCCGCAGGATTTGTATGCTTGTCGGAGGCGTGCGTGATGACCCGTATAGAATATGCGCAGCTTTGTATTTGGTAGACATGGCAGGCGTTGGGACTTATTTGAAGGGGAGAGCAAGGTATATCGTGGTGGTTGAGCGGGAGGTACGTGGGCGTCTGTGCCATGAGATACCGATTTCTCCGACGTTTTCGGACATTACAGACATGCGCGAGAGACCTCATCAACATGATGCCAAGTTATAGAGCAGATCATGAACGAAACGGTATCTATATTGCATCTCATCCTAGCACGATGTCCATCACATGGCTTCTATACCAAACAAGTATCTCACCCGCTCGAATATCAGGAAGGTCAAGATAGTGTGTGTCCCGAGCTATGTAGGTGCACCACGCCGTCAGTCCGTAGTCCAAGTCTGACGAGAAACGAGTGGGAAAGATCGACGCACTCTTGCCCAGCACATCCCAAAGCCCTTGAAGAACCCGAATGGTCCTTCCTTCACCATGATCTGCCGGACGCAGTCGAACGCGCCCTTGAACTGGTGAGCTTTGTCGTTCATCAGACGAACTTTCACGACATCTAGTGGCAAAACTATCAGGTGAGCCGATCCCGTTGGTACGGCCGCCGAGCTCACCGACGGGATTCGAGGTAACCGAACAGAAGAAACTGCAGACCATCCCGTCAGTAATGCTGCCGACCACGATACGCAGCGCAAACGAAATTACCCGGCGAACGTGCTCGCCACAAAATGCAATGGGACGCCCTCCTGCATGATCCCACGCCTCTTCAGAGACTGCTTGATCTGGTCGTACGAACAGATCTGGGTCGCCGAGAGCACGATCCCTCTGACTGTCGTAGGGCCCACGCCGCGATAGAGCGCACCCAAGCCACCCGAAACGGGCGAGGTGCCTGCCACTACCGCTGCGCGGGCGCCGTCTTGGTATATCGTTGCGAACGCGTGTCGCATATTCCGGTACGGGCTCCCATTCGGGTAGTAGGCCTGCATTCGAACTGAGGTAGAGATGTCGCATGAACGTCAGCCCATGATAAGCGGCGCGGGGGAAGGGGGACCTGCCTTTGACAAGGTCCGCGGGGTTCGCGAGCGCGCTGCCTATCGTCGCCGCGATTGTCGCAGCCATGATTTTCAATGGCAATCCCTCGCGGGACAGCGCACCCTTGGAGACGTCATACAACCTTGGATGAATTTATATTAGCTTTCGATTCTCCGAGCAATTCAGACCGGGGAGACGAACTTGTCCTTGAAGAGCTCGTAGGTCCCCATACGGATGCCCGAGTAGACGACTTCTCGGAGCATGCTCGCGGAAATCCCGCCAGCGAGGCTGCGGATGCCTTCTTTGCGAGCCATGTCCACGCCTACTGACCAGAAGGCATTCGCGCGCCCTCCCGGAGCTACGGTGTTAATTCAGTAACTCTTCAGGCTTAAAAGCAAGCCAGCGTTGCGCATACCTTGTGTCCGGAGTTGTTGCCGGACCTTGATGCTGCACCCAAGGAGGCTGTCAGCGGTCTACATCCTCCAACAAGAACTTGCACTCACATATCCGTCGGGTTGCAGAACGCAGATGACGCCATATCTGTCAAGCGAGGGCAGCTCAGTCTGCCACCGCATGGTTCCACGCCCAGCCTTCAGAAACGCACTGCTGAAGGCCGCGCCGACAAATTTCAGGGCGTATTGCGTGTTCTGAACCTGTCGTTCAACGACCGCGACCTTGTCCTCCAAAGGAGTCACGCGCACAGTTGTGGATGCCGACGTCATACCCACGACTCTGAATGATGTCTAGGATCAGGGAAGCCTGAGGTTAGTACGGTATCCAAGGTCCCGGCGTCGTTCACGTTTGACGGTTGATCGACGACGAGGATCCAGACACTCGAGTCGTGAAGTGGACGTGGGACGTGGAAGAGGTCAAGGAGCGACGTTACCGGCTGCATGGCGCTTCCACGCGTCCCGTTATACGCGGCCTGCGAATTCGGAATGGCCACCGCAAGATGGTGGGGAACCAGCCTCAGGACGCATGGTCAAGTGACCGTGGCGGCGGGCGCCCGGCTCTCCGCCCTACAGCAGTGCAGGGATTAGACACGATGGCCCTCTCGTTGCACACGTAGCCCCGAGATGCGCGACGGCGTAACGGAGAAGATGTCGTTGAATTCGGAATGGGCGCAAGCCAAAGGTAAGACGCCATTTTGCGATGGTATGGCGACATGCGATTGGTTGGGTGTTCAATGTTTCCGGGCGGCGGGGACGTCGCCATCTTTCATGTCGACTACGATAAGCTGTCCTGGATTGCACAGAGGTGGAACCGCCGAAGCTTCAAGCGTCCTGTGTCTAGAAACCCAGGCAAGGTGAATGGACAGGGAAGCTAGTGAAGGATATCGATGAGTAGCCATTGGCAGGTGCAGCAGCTTAGGCGCTTATCAACGACACAGCTCCGAAGATGCCGCCAAACTGACCTGGTGGCAGGTGAGTTACTCATCTGTGACCACCATGGTCTCCGAAATGACCTCTACCACGACAACGCAGAAACGTATCTATGATCCAGAGGCTATCCTGCCATTAGTCGAGCGGCCTGAGGTTGATTCAGTCTCTTCTTCGACTAATGACGATGACTCCGATTGGACGAGACTGACTTTCATTATTGCTTGCTCCCCCCCAATTCACAGGAGACACTTACGAACTAGGCTCAACCTTAGATGACGCATCGCCAGCTCTACATGTTCAGCAAAAGAAATGGATGTGGTGTGGTGCGATAGCTAGAAGTACAATCGCTTCATAATGCTCAACATAGAGCTGCATGGGTTCATAGGTGTACATAATCCCACGTCCCGGCCGTGGTTCACGAGTAGGAAGGTGTGCATATCTGCAACGAACCGCGTTCAGCCGCTGACTTTGCACGCCGTGACGCAGGGAAAATTACGTACCGTGCATACTGTGCCGGTCTTACTGACTCTCGCGCTCGAGGAGGTCGTTCAGACATCGCGCGACGATGCCGACGCCCTCCTCGACCGCCTCCCTCTCCTCCTCACCCACTCTCGCCGCCACCCGCCCGAACCGATCTGGATGCCACCGCTTCAGCGCGTTCCTTATCTTCTCCCGCCTCGTCTCCCCCAGGTGCAGCGGCGACAGCACGAACGTCGCGACCTTCGCCGGCGCTAGGTCCTTCAACGCCTTCGGCTGCGAGAACATCGGCCACGGCACGTCACGGAACCCGAGCGTCCCCTCGGAGCTCAAAAGTTCCCCCCACCGCGCCTCGTATCTCCGCCCTGCCTCGCGCTCCGCCTCCTGCCTCCGCGCCCGCCTTGCCTCGCGCTCCCTCTCGCGCTTCGCCTTCTCGCGCTCCTCCTCCGCGCGCTTCCGCCGCTCGTACGCGACGCGATGCCGCTCCGCCTCGCGCCGGTACGCCTGCACCCGCCTGAGCTCGTCCTGGATCGTGAACTCGGCCTCGCGCTGCTCGCACCGCTTCCACCACCGCTCAGACTCCGCCCACGCAGCCGCGCGCGCGTCGGCGTGATGGTGCCGATGGAGGAGCAGCGCGTCGAACGCCTGCTCGAGCTGGAGCGGGTGCGCGCTGTGGCTGTGGCTGTGGCTCCGCCGGCCCGCGAGGCGCCGCAGCTCGCGCACGGTGCCGGCGTCGCGCGCGTGCTGCTGCTCGTGCACCCACCGGACGGTGTCCTCGTTCTCCTTCGCCATCTCCGCGAACTGCTGCTCGAGCACCCATGCGTACGTGTGCGGCATGCGCGCGTAGGGTTCCGTGTCTGACGGGTCGTGGTCGTAGTCGTAGTCGAACTTGTCGAACTTCGGCGTGCCGCCGACGGTCCGCGAACGGCGCATGGAGGAGTAGGATTGGGGTTGCGCGCGCGGCGTGCCGCTCGAGGACGAGGATGAGGATGAGGAGGGGAATGATGCGAGTGCCTCTTCGCGGGCATACTTGGAAGAATAGGAGTAGTAACGGGGGTAGTAGGTCCCCTCGGGTGTGGGCGTGTAGAACATGTGTGTGGTTCTGGTAGGGACAAGGTAGGTGATAAGCGGTAAACGAAGGTAGGGTCGCGCAACGGGGATAGGAAGGATAGATGTTCAGGCTCGCGAGGGTCGAGTGGCGAGATGCGATGGACGATGGGCGATGGGCCTCTGCTGCAGCCCAAGCAAGCGTGCAGATCATATGTACCTCCTCAGAGGTGCCGGTCGCGGGGCTGGAATTCGAGCGATAATGCTGCAGTCTCCGACCAGACCACATGCGCGCTCGCAAACATATCGTGTTCAGGGTGCTGCAACTGCGCGCCTCACTTGCCTCCTTGTCTCCTCGTGCCCGAAATGGGCATCCTGCTCTGAATCGCCTCCCTCTCGTATCTACGCGCGACCTCCTCGGGCCTGTTCGCCTCCTCCGCTCCGTGCCTCCTTTATATGAAGGTGTTCTAGTGAGGAGCCATGCTCATAACGCACAGTCTTACCGACCGCGATCTCTCAGGCTTTCGGGACGACGATGCCTCTCCATTCAATCAGCAGTCCTTTATCCCTCGGCGCTACCGTAGCCCCGCGTCGCCCTCGTTCCAGAGCACGATCCACTCACCTCCTCTGAGTCCTTCCTTCTCGGGATCCCTTGCCTCCTTCTCGCCGCGGGTCGTCCAGTGCGAGTGCGCCACCAATGGCGTCAGACGCACGTAGGAAGGGGAACTATCAGCCTTCAAATAGCAGCCGTGTCGTAAGGCGGCAAGAGACCGAAGTCGTAGCTCAAACTCTGATGCGTGCTGGCTATCACGCAGCACGCACTCGCGCCTCGAGGCCGCCGGCGAAGCCAGTCAGACTTCCCCGATCTCGGCCACAAGGCAGCTGCATGCCCTCTCTGGTGGGCAGCCGTGGGACCCGCTGCACGGCCATTCGCGCTCTCAGGCCGACGAAATCCCGCTACGTGCGCGGCGCAGCGGATGTGGGTATATCGCGAAGTGATGGACACTTCAAAGTGTAGTGAGCACAGAGCTACAGAAAGCGCGATGCAAAGAATACAGTACGACACTAGTCCATCCGTCAAAGGCGTGCAGTAACGTTGGCGCGTGGCGCGCCGTTGTTTCGGTCGTGGTTCGCTGCGGCTCGTTTTCCTCAAACTGGCGACGAAGCGTCCTTTCTCCCCGACGTCGGTTCCTGAAGGTCATCCAGGCCGTAGTCGACGGCTTCCGTCTTGTCCACGGTGATCTGCACCTGCGTAAAAGGAAAGCGTCAGCCCCACGCTACACGGGAAGCCAACCTTGTGATGTTACTCACCGCCGAGCGGAAGTTGACGGGTTCGATGGTCTTTAAGAGAAGACGTCAGCTGATAGCAAACGAAGCGAACTTTAATGCTGCCTCGTACTGAGCCACGGATCCCGCCGCTTCTTGCGTATATCACAGGGAGGCGGTGTGTGCTGCCGGATTGCGACGCGGAGTGGGCCCGCAGGATCTTGCGTGTGTTCATCCTACGAAACGACGAGATCGCCGATCAGACAACGGACCCATAACCGACACCGTCTCTCGACGGGGCAGGGGAACTCGGTGCGTACGAAGCGAGGAATGAGTTGGCGTAGACTGTCAGCGACGGCATTTCAGCGTCATAGTTGGACACGAGCGGGGGAAGAAACGCGACACGCACGCTTGCTGATGGCGAAGTGGAGCCCGAGATAGATCAGGACACGCGGCTTCGTGAGCCACTGGAAGGTACAAAGGGCGCAGTCAGCGTGCGTCTCCGCGCCATGCGTATTTCATGTAGATAGGAGACCCGGCACTTACGAAGATCAGCGAGACTATCGTAGTCACTCTGTACAGGATGGCGTCAGCGAAGCAACGAGGCGCGAAGAGCATGCGTAGCGCACGAGGTGATTAAGCCGGTCTCGACCGTGTAGAGAGCGACTGAGTCGAGGATATGATCGAATCTGCAAACAGCGTCAGCAAGGTGTTTCCCATTAACAGAGACGCGACGTGCCTTCCGGTACCGGTACGGCTTCTCCGCAAGTAGAAACATAGTCCGCTCGTGATTAAGAAGTCCACGGCCGATGACAGAACGAGACCAAGGGTGAAGACCCACTAAGACGATGGTCAGCGTGATGGGAACGCGCCTGACGGCGCGAAGTAAACCTTACTCTGAAACGATCGCCAAACTCGCGGAAACCGCCAATGCGAATCCTGCCACCAAGATATCAGCCAATCAAAGTCTTACCAGGACGCACCGCGGACGTACAATTCTATTGTTGTGACTACATTGACATCGCATCAGTGCTGAAGAGAAGCTCAAGGTGCAAGACCCATACCGAGTGCCGAGACTAAAACCACATCGCTGAAATAAGAAGTTGTTCACGATGACCGTCCCACAGTCACTCACCGAGACGCCCAATTGCAAGCAGAATCTGCAAGAACCCGTTGGTAATGTGCAACTCGGAGATGGCCAAAAATACTGACAATGGGCACGGTGATCCAGTAGTTGCCGTAGCTCACTGTTGGACTAAGCATCTTGTCGTCTTGGAGCAGAAACGTCTGGAACTTACACTTGAATAGCCGGAGCGCAAAGAATCTATTGGACAGTCAATGGGGTAGCTTCCGGCATCGCATAAGACTCACATATGGATGAACACGGTCAAGAAGGCCTATTGGTCAATGAGTTGACCGTATCTAAACACAAGGTTCCGACTGCTGCGACTCACTGTCAAAGCTATTGATATCTAACGCTGTACGGTCAGAACCGGGACGTTCGACAGACGCGAGCACGGCGACTCACCCCGACAGCCCTAAAAAGCCTCAGAATAAGCTACGCGTGTTCTGTGAGCGAATAGCAAACTGGTACTCACCAAAACGCGCGATCTGTGATGTTAGCATCCCCAGAGTGGTCCACAAAGTACAAGAAATTCGCGATGGCGACCATAATGGTATGCAAAAGGTCAATGAAGCTGTGGACGGAGAACGACGTCGCGTTCAGCACATCGCATGGGTATCATCAACATGAAGAACAACTCACAACACTGCCCCGACCTATGCCGTCGAGAGCTCCGATAAGAGTCATGCGCGCAAGAACCAACAACTCCGCACCGCACCTTGGCCTTCGTCGCTATCGGGTCCTTGACGAATAGCCGGAAATACAGCAAAGTCTGCATGCAGACCACGCCCGTAAGGCTTTCCACGACGAGACGAGTGTGAGCCGAGCTAATCGCCAAACAAGACCGCGAAGGACGTACCCGGTACAGACCATGCCTCCGATGAGCAGCGCAGCCAGGCTCGTCTTCTCGTCGCTCGGGGACACCGTCGCCGCCATGTCTGCGGCCGTGTATGCGCCCGAAGCTGGTCGGGCTTATCGTGCAGATCGAAGGCGGGTTGTGTGGGGAGTGCGGGCGCAACGCACAGGATGTGGGGAGGGCATCTCCGGCTTTGCCGGGTATTTGAAAGCACCCAACCAACAGAAGGATGGAGACCGAGGAAGTGGCAACGTTTCCCGCGAAGTCTCGCTAGTTAAGGAGCGGGAGGTCCTACTTTCAGCCGTCGACAGGCAAGATCGCGGTGTTCCTCCACGAATCTCGATCGGAAAGCCGGTGCCGTGGGCACATCAGTAGCGTCCTCGACTCCTCGAGGCAAGGCATCAGTCTGTTCGCGTATGTCGAGCTTTCGACACAAACACCTGGCACAACGTCGTCAGTATGTATGGTTAACATACGTTGAGCATACGGGCACATACGGGCTTCGTGCAATCGCAATCGTTAAATAGCTTCCCTGCTGTTCAACGAAAACGCAGCGGTAAGGGGGCACCTGACGTCCGGGCAACGTTCGGGTATTGCTGCTCCGGAACCAATGGCCCGAGATCTCTGAAGCAACCATGTGCAAGAGCATGAATCGCCACCCGACGACGTCGCAGTCAGAATTCCATCGAAGAGAGCGCGACATCGGGCCGCAGGCGGGGATAACGGCATCCACGTACGACGACTCTAAATTCATGGGTGACACATACGGCGGGAGAGCTATTTCTGTCCTTTTCTGTCTTCCTCCGGCGGCCGGCGTAGTCAGGTCGTAAGCTGGAGCAATTGATAAAACTCCAACGTCAATTGGCCAGTCGAAACAGGTGCAAGCACTCACCTCAGTGCCGGGGGCCTCCAGTTGGTTGTTTGAGACAGGGACGCACAGGGACAAGGCTACGAAACAACGCTCGGCTGAGTGATCGATCACTCAGCGATCTTTTTAACCAACCGGAATTCTCTTCCTCCGGCTTGTATGTGATGCTCGCCCGAGCACGCCGTGCTTGAAACTTATATGGAAAGTTTCGGATGAACCTAGGACCAGCCTGCCATGGTACCAAGTCGTGAGCCAACGCTGCTACTCGGCCAGAACATTAGAGCCTACTCACCGCCCACGGTTTCATCGCCCGGTAAGGATGTATTTGTGGGAACATGATAGGCTCGAACCCAGCCGAGATCCGGTGATGGCGATCCTCGCTGTCCACCGGAGGGGCTGGTACAACTGGTCAAGGTTTTGGCAGGGCGACCCAATTTGGTACCCCGTGAGAGAATGTACTTAGAAAAATCGCGATTTCTCCACTGGGAGAAATCGCGGCGACTGTCTCGGGCGTATCCTCGCGGGATAATGTCATTCCATTTCTGTACAACATGTATCTACCAGTCCTCGAAATCCAACGAAGGGTCTTGTTCTTCTGCAAACGCGGCCCGGGGCTCGTAATCGTCGCTGTCGTAGAACTGCCAGTAGTCGTCCTCATCCTCCTCGACCCACAGGCCCCGTGGCACGGAAGCGTTTGGAGGTACATCAGATGGCGTCCCAGTCGTGTCAATCTACGAACAATGTCAGCGGCGAATCGACAATCAGAATGATATATGTGTACGTACATCAGGCAGCGCCACGCCCACAGGCTGCGCGGTTGTGGTATCTGTGGCTGTCGGCGTCGAGGGCGGTGTCCCCGCATGACTTGAGGGAGGCGTAATGAGCGGTGCCTCACGGCGGCGGCGCTGCAGTTGTTCGAAAGCCTTGTTGTACTCGGCCAGGGGGGCTGGGAGTTGTTTGAGTCCGGAGGCGACCACGTTGGCCACCTCAGCGTTCTTCATATCACGCAGAATGCATCCGCGCTCGACCCGAAAGATGCCGTTGTCGCGCATTGATGCGGTGAGAGAAGCGAGGTCGCGCTGGAGGTCAGGGGATTGATGCTTGGCACCGAGGCGTTGGCCGAGCGCGTCGTTTACTTGGGATGCGAGTTGGCGGAACACGGATATGCAGGGGGAAATGGTTTCCAGCCACTCCCACGACGCATTGCTCCCCTGTGCGCTGTAAATGACCTGTTGTATACGTGAATTGTGGAGAACGCGTCAATGTGGGGCTCGGACGTCAATACAGGGCTCAGATGTTACCTTAATCCAGAGGTTCATGTGCTCCTGCACGAGGTCGACGGGGACGAACGAGTTGGCGCTGCCGGTTGGATTCAAAAGCCAATTGTGGGTCATGATAGTTCTGTTTCGGATGGCGTCAGTGAGTGCATTTGGATGCATGTAGCTCAGCACGCTGGCAGAAATTCCCAGAGAAGGAGCAGCGAGAATCTGGGGCTGTGTCTCTGGGAACGTCTACCAGCGTGCTGAGGAGAGAATCATGCGGTACAGTTAGTACAGGCAAAGCTGGACGTACCGTAGAGTGGCCGGCCACACACGCGTGAGGTTGTGGATGAGGTGGAGGCATTCGTGCGCATACTTCGTGCGCCCGCTGCCGCGGTACATGAGCGCGAGGATCTTCAGCGCGCGGATGATTCGCCCGGAGTATCCGCCCTTGATGGCGTCCGTGAATTCGCGCAAAACGAGGGCGTCGCGAAGGAACAGACAGGCGTTCTCGAAAACCATGTCGCCGCCTTTGAGTGGTTCCGCTAGGGGGTTGAAGGGCGGGGCGGACGTGCTCGTGGGGGTCTGATGCGCGCGCATGCGCTCCGCGATCTCTTCCTGCCGCGCCAGGCGCAATTCGGCGATGTCGTTGGGACTGGCGTACTTCTTGAGGATCTTGGCGGTGTCCTCTCGAAGCTGTTGGAAGGATACGGTCTCGGCATATTTGTCCAGGGATTGAGAGCCGGAAACGAGTTCAAGACAGTGGAGGGCGGAAGCAGAGAGGGTGGCGAATATGAGGTCGCGGCAGACACGATAGGGTGGGAGTGAGGAAAGGACGATGGGCTTGCGATCCAGGACAGTGTTGAAGAAGGATAGGGAGGCGGGGTTGCGATGACCTGCAGTGGGGTCTCCGTAGTGGGTCTCCATGAGGCCGTGGACGACCGCCATCTGGTGGTGGAAGAAGCCAGGCCCGAAAACGACTTGCCCGTATGATTGGGCGAGCGTTTCGTGCCCGGCGCGGTTGGCAATGATGGTGCGGAGGCGGGCGATAGATAGTTGGTCGCCGAAAATGAGCTGGGCGACGTCGACGAAGTGGGGATTGTTTTTGGCGTAGTTGAGCTCCGTAAAGATGGCATCTAGCACCTCGGCGTTGCCGGTGGTGCTAGATTCGTCGATGTTCATCGCGGGGAGGGGATATATGGTAGATTGGTGGACAGGTATCTGGTCGTCAGTGGCTGGGAGGCAGGCGTCGAGTTCGGGACGAAAGCGAGCGAAGAGGTCGGAGCTGTTGACAATGGTGCGGAGGAGAGTGTGCTCGAGGGACTTGTGGAAAAGCGCGGCTTCGGTGGGGGTGTGGAGAACGTCTTTCATGGAGAGGGGTGGTGCAGAATCGAACGAGGACAAGAGGTCGGCCGTTTTCATGTTGTTCGGGTCAGCGGCGAGGAGGGGGAAGACAGTGGCGCAAGTTCCGTTCTCTTGTGTGTCCTTGCTGCCAAGCGTTTGCTCTGCGACCTTGAAGACCATGTTAATATTGTCGTAAACATGGCCTAGGATGAAAGAGCGAGCGCAGATACGAGTGGAATAGCGACAGGACTCCGAGATGCGCTTGAGCAAGCCAGCACCCGGGTACAGAAGACTGAATATGGTTGTGGGCGCTTGCATCGCGGAAGCAAATGTGGGCTCGATTGAGGACCGGCTACTAACGCCACTTCGCTCACCACCTTCGTCCTGGCTCTCCTGGTCGCCCTCTTTCGACGCCGCCGCTGCCTCGAGCTTGTCACGGATCCTCTCGCGCATGTAGTATGCATGGTAAGGGTCCGCCGAGCTGAGCAACGGAAACTTTGGGTCCTGACGCTGGTTCTCGCAGTTCTCGTCTTGGGCTCTGGGAGCGTCGTCTTCGGGAGGCCCCTCGTCAATTGGTTCGTCTTCAGCTTCGCCGTCGGGCTCTTCTTCTGAGGTACAGGGTTCCCAGTCTGGGTCGTCCGAGTCGTCGCTGTCGTCTGATACATCGCCGATAGTCTTGCCGACATCTGGTTCTTGTCCGCCGCTCCCCGCTACTGTCGTATACCCGCTGGAGTTCCCGAGGCTCGCCACCACGGATATCAGCTGCCGGGAGGCCCCCGTCACATACATATACACGGCGAGTACGTGTTTCGTCAGGCTATTGTTTTGGCTCCGCTCCCCAAGCAAGCTCGTCATGGCGAATCCTATGCGCTGCATTCCGGAGGATTAGTTGGGTTCGTTTGGTAGTAGGTGAGTGTATACGTGCGCGGTCATTTTTTGCCTTTCGTTTCACCGTGCGGGCTTGTTCCTTAGCGGTCTGTTCCTTCTTCTCATTTGCTTTGCGCTGGTGGGTCGTGGTGCTAAAGGCTCGGAGGATGGCGGTAGTGGAGGGGCAGAGGTTTTGTATACGTCTTTGAACAGCTGAGAAGCTGAACGACAACAGGAACTCCCCAGTGAATAAGTGTTGTCTGGTCTGTAGAACCCCATCGCGAGTCGCGGTGTTTGCTTCGGCGTTGACCACCCCACTGATGTACTTCATAGCCCAACAGTGAAGATCCTGACGACCTGTGGATGAGTTCTTCGTCGCCCACAGGTCCAGGATACGCGCGACCTGGCTCTCGCCCGTGCGGCGGTCACGGTTTTTGAATAGACCATCGAACCGCTCTTGCGCGAGCCCGGAGGTAGGCCGCGAGATGAACTCAACCAAGTCGCCCCAGGTAACCTTGTTCTCCTTCAGATATTCTAATGCAACTTTGCAGGTTCGTGCCTTCCTCTCCGCCAAAGCGATCGCCTCGAGCCTCCGCGCGTCCTCGTCAAGCCTGCGCGCATCCTCCTCAGCGCGCACCTCCGCCCGGAGACGCTGTTCTCGGTCGTGGGCCCGCTGGGTGTTCTGGACAGCAATCGTCGCCTGTCGCTTCTCCTCGCGTTTCTGCTTCTTGGGCTTCGGTGGGGAGATGAGTACACCGGGGTCGCTCGAGTCGGCCCCAATGATATGGCCTTCGGATCCTAGGTCGACTATCTTGAGGTGGCGAAGACTGCGAGGCGTCCGCGGCAATCTGAGGTCATTTTCGGCATCATCATCGTCTTCCTCACCCGCACCGTCGTCAGGTTCGCGTGTCGACGCCCTCCTCGAGATACGTCCATGTCGTCGCGAGATCGGCGTTGGCTGGGGGCTGCAACCGCGGTCATCTGTCTGGTCGTCGCCTTGCTGCCTGGAGTCCACATCCTGAGTCTCGGGCACCCCAGCGAATGATTCTGGTGGCTTGAAGGGTTCCTCGTCTTCGTCATTTGGTTCAAGAGGGTCCGTCGGAAGCTCTGTAAGAGGGGATGAGGGAGGCAGCGGAGAGAAGGCAAGTAGCGCTTCCAAGTCATATTCATGATCCATTTTCACCAGCACAGCGTAAGACAGTCGAGCAGGGATTCATCGAGTAGATGTACCGTCATAGTAAGCTAGCTAAACAGCAATATACGCAGTCGCCATTCACGTCCAGTGTTGCGCGCCTATGCGACCCGCTGGGACACAGTTTTGCGTCGCCGTCGACTCCCCCGCCCCGATCACCTCTAGCTGCGTTGGTACCTGTGCTCGTTGCGTCTGTGACGACCCAACGACGCACCATACATCCGTCGCTGCGACTGGCGCATCCCGACGCTGCAATCCCGAAGATTCCGACCATTGTCGCTGTCGTCGCCCTCCTCGCCGTATTCCTCCACAGTGCCCCGTCTACCGCTCTGTCCGAGACTGTGTACCTGTCACCATGCCTCCGAAGCACTCGCGCTATGGTCGCCGCACTTACTCGAAGCCCCCGGCGCCACCTTCTCCCCGCCCTAAGCTCACCCCGGATGACCTCAAAAAGCTCGCGACGCAAATGCAACAGACATATCACTGGGACGGACCCCCGAAAGACTTCCAGCTACAAGCAGTACAAGCGCAAATCGAAGGGACTGATATGATCGTTCAAGCTCCCACCGGCGCAGGCAAGACCGCGATAGCCGCAGGCCCACATCTCTGGCCAGGAAATGAGAAGAAGTTCACGATTATGGTGTGCCCTTTGCTATCTTTGGAAGATGAAATGGCGAGCACATCTCTTAATACATTCTAATGCATCTGATGACCCTGAAAACCAGTGTGTAACCTTCGAAACAGAATTTGGTCTCAAAGCAGTTGCCTTGAACAGCAAGAATGGCGCATGTTCTCCACTTCGAATCAAGGTAAATGTCGGCTGCCGTTTTCTCATCATGTAGACGCGCTGAATCAGACCGCTATATACAGGAAATCCTCGCCCTCAACTATCAAATAATACTCATCTCCCCGGAAATGTTGCAGTCGCGCACGTTTACCAAACGCGTCCTCCGAAATGGCTTCTTCATGCGCAACTGTCTGTCGATGGTCATCGACGAGGCGCACTGTATCGTCCTCTGGGGGACGGATTTTCGTAAGAAATATGGTACGCTGGGGAAGGTGCGCGCATTCCTACCTCGAGGAACCCCTATCATTGCTGTCTCGGCCACCCTCACCCCTCGCGTCGTCCGTGCCATATGGGCATCACTCCATTTCGCCCATTCCGACACCCAGAGTCGCTATCAGAACGTCGGGAACGACCACCCGAACGTGTCAATTGTTGTACGTGCCTGCGAACATCCCCTGAACACCTTCGAAGATCTCGCATTTGTTATTCCCGCCCACCTCCGCACCATCAATGACATCCCCAAGACATACATATACGTGGACAATATCTCGACCGGCGGTGAGATCATCGATTACCTGAATTCTCGACTCGAGAAACATCCAGACATCATCAACGCGACCCACCCGAACCGCGCCTCATTTCGAGGTATTTTCTGTCCATTCAACGCCACACTCTCACACCGCTACCGAAATATCGCAATGGAATACTTTCGCGAAGGGAAAATCCGGATCCTAATATGTACTGATGCGGCCGGCATGGCAAGTGTTCCATTTCCTCTCCCCGAGATGTTTCTACAGTATTAACGCGTTTTTTGGCACCCATGACAGGGAATGAACATTCCAGACATCGACCGGGTTGTTCAATGGAAGATGCCCTCGACATTCTCCCATTTCATTCAACGCGCGGGGAGAGCGGCGCGTGGGCGGGGATGGACCGGCCTCGCGGTACTGTTGCACCAGTAGCTTCCATACTTGTAATACAAGTCCCCATAACTGTGGTAGGAGGGGGACTATTTTATGACCCGTCTGTAATTCACTTACAACTGGCCTGATTGTATTTCCTTCATTGTGTATCATCTCCTCACTTGTGTATCTTATATACCTATGCTTGTACCAGCCCTGCCCACTTGTATATCCTTTATATGCGTGCTTGTACCAGCCCTGCCCATTAGTATATCCTCTATATGCGTACTTGTACCGGCCCGGCCCATTTGTATATTGTCTAAATATGTACTTGTACCAGCCCCGCCCATTAGTATATCCTCTGAATGTGTACTTGTACCAGCCCTGCCCATTTGTAAATCCTCTAAATGTGTACTTGTACCAGCCCAGCCCATTTGTATATCATCTAAATACGTACTTGTACCAGCCCAGCCCATTAGTATATCCCGCTTGTACCAGCCCCGCCCATTAGTATATCCTCTAAATGCGTACTTGTACCAGCCCTGCCCATTTGTAAATCCTCTAAATGCGTACTTGTACCAGCCCAGCCCATTAGTATATCCCGCTTGTACCAGCCCTGCCCATTTGTAAATCCTCTAAATGCGTACTTGTACCAGCCCAGCCCATTAGTATATCCCGCTTGTACCAGCCCCGTCCATTAGTATATCCTTTAAATGCGTACTTGTACCAGCCCTGCCCATTAGTATATCCCGCTTGTACCAGCCCCGTCCATTAGTATATCCTTTAAATGCGTACTTGTACCAGCCCTGCCCATTAGTATATCCCGCTTGTACCAGCCCCGCCCATTAGTATATCCTCTGAATGCGTACTTGTACCAGCCTCGCCCATTTGTAAATCCAGCTTGTACCAGCCCCGCCCATTGGTATATCCTTTGAATGTGTACTTGTACCAGCCCTGTCCACTTGTGAATGATGAGCATTATTATTATAAGTCATTCATAATGCAGCCTTATAAGGCATCAATCCATCTGTCGATTACTTGAGTGAGTTTATGAGACACGCTTTCACATCGCTTATGGAATTATTGCCAAAACAACTCTAATATACAGGGATACAGATAACAAACAACAAACTACACATCCTCGCTGTCAGACGACACTGATGCCGAACATGAACCCCCCACGTCCTCGTCAAGCTGGCTAATGCGTGCCCTCATGACATGGACACGAGAAGGTGCAGCATCAGCATGATCAAATGGCGTTGCCCACGCCGGGAGCGAGCCGTAAGTCTTGAAGTACGGTGCCCAAAGCGAGCCACAGCGTAGGCGCAAGCCCTCGAATACCGACGCCTGCTTCTCGGCGTAAATCGAAAGCGCAAGACGTAACGCTGGGGAGACGTCCGAACGGCGATTACCCTGGCTACGCCACCACTTCGCCCGGTCCTCGAAGAATTCAATAACCCGGCGCATCTCCTCTTCCAGCAACTCCTCCTCCTCTCCCCACCGCTCCGCCCGAGCTTTACACCGAGCCCACTCAATGCGCATACTATCTGCAAACTCAGCCGGCGTGGATGGGCGCATGGGATCGGAAGATTTGGCACCGCCAGGAGAAAGCCAGATCCAGCTCACCACGACTCGGCCTTCACTTTCATCTTCATCGCGCCCGGGTCCTGTGATGTCACCGTCATTGAGTACCTTGAAGCGGGATGACCAATCACCAGAAGGGTCAAGGTTGTTCATCGCGGCGTGAGATGCACGGTAGCGAAGAATGCACCGCTGGATCTTGGCGTCGAAACGTGAATAAAGCGTGCGGATGCGAGTGTTGGCGCGCTGGCCGGTCCCCGAGACATTGAAGCGCTTGAAGTCAGTGATGCCGGTCAGGACGCGGCGTAACCGGCGGATGTCATCCAAGCAGTCGGAGAGCTGAGCAAGTCGCAGTCGCCGCTCTTTGTCGCGCAGAGAGGCCATTGAGTCTAGTGCAAGAAGAGAAGCAGGTAGGGCAGAAGGCAGCCAGAGTTGCACGTCCTTCACTCTTGTTTGTGCAGGCGAGGATGAGGATGGGGGATCTGGAGCGGGTACGTGTGAGGCAGTGACGCGGAGCGCGGAAACCATGGGCATGTGGCAGTCCTGGATGGACTGCCATGAGGCGATGCGGCGGCTGAGGAGCGTCTGCTTTTCCTGGATCTGGGCGGCCGATTTATCGGAATTGGAAGTCGTCTTCACCATGCTCATGGCACGTCTGCATATTAGAACATCAATAACATGCGCACACGATGTAGGATTTCCAGCACTTACTGCTGCTCCTCGAGCTCAAGTCCCACTTGAAGGAACACACCGGGCGTTGTCTCATGCCCCAGTAGCGTCTGGGCGGCGTTCTCCGCCGCTTCCTCGGTTGCGATCTGGCGCCGTATGGCTGCTTGAGACATATCTGTGATGGAAACGTTGAGAACGTAGCCGACGTGTCTTCCGAATGTAGATACGCACTCGTTATTGGTTCCTCGTACGGATCGGGGTTCGACATATCTGCCTCCCACTCCTGAACGCGACGTTCCCACTGCCCTACAACCCCAGCATCGAACGTCTTGTTGAATTGCTCGAATGTCTTGAACTGTTTAGCATGCATGGTCTTGGCTTCATGGAGGGACTTGAGGAAGAACGGCGCTGTTCGATATATCAGTGACACGCGCCAACAGCCTAACGTAATGTACTTACCGAAGGCGATGATTTTCTGCCAATTCCACGCACCCCAGTGGTCATTGAAGACCTCGTGCCGAAGGCCGGGACTCATCTCCCGGGTGCTGAGGGCCAATGGGTTCATGTGGGACCAGTGGGACTCAATGCCCTCCCCGTATGTACGAGCGACCCATCGAAGGAAGTTGAAAGAGAATTGTGAGTGCTTGGGCCCGTGAACGCGGAAGTGTTTCTTCGGGATGGCGAAACGTAGTGTGACCTTGTCAAGGTCGAGGTGCATTTCGCGCGGGAATCCAAGCATTCGCGCGAAGAGGTTCCTATACCACTGACAGACGATATCATAAGAGATGAGCAAGATGAGGATGACGACCCCCGTCAAGGTGGAAAACAAGAGGTAATCCATGTTAGCGTATCTGCTTTGATCAGCAGACATTTGCGACAAACGTGGACAGATTTGCTTACTTTTCCCCCTTCTGGGTATCTCCCGCCCCGTTCCGACGGACGAGTGCATGACGGGCACATAAAACCGCACCAACGCCGGATGCCACATAACCTTCGTGACGAAGATTAGCGTTCACGATGGCGCTATGCTCAGCAGAGCAATGGTTCTCCTGCTTCCGACATTAGCAACAAAGAACGCGCAAATGTAATGTCTGCAACGTACTTCCTGCTGGTCGCCATACTTAGCAATATGCGCTTGATATGCGCTCTCTTCAACGAAATAGCTCCACCCCGATCCCAGCTCAAAGTCGTCAAAGTTTCGAGCTTTGCACTTTGCTCGAAAGTTGGCGTCTAGCATCAGGAACAGCGTATAAAGCCATCTTGTTGGACATCATCAGATCGCGCGTACAAGTGATACGATACATAGTATGGACTTACCGTATCTCAGGCGGGGCCTTGTCCCAGTCCTCCGGCAGGTTCCTTCCCGGATGAGGACATGCGGGGCATTCGACAGCGAGCTCCCCAGGTTGTGTCCCCGCGACACCAGCCGGGTCGTGGATACGACCACCCCGTTTGACCATGGTCAGATGGCGCCACAGCCGCATGACGTGAGAGAACTGATGATAGCGGTTCTGGGTGTTTGATCAGAGACGAAGGAGGTTCGAAGGTAAACGAGCATACCAAGACGGGTCCCAACCCAGAGTTGTCAGTGACACGCTCAAGGGTTCGGCAGTAGTCATTGAGGCTGACCTTCGACTGGAAGTTGAGCTCGTGATAGGTCTCGAGCACGCGGAAGGTGAATGCTGTCGCAGGTCTGTTCGTCGTTGCCGGAAACCACCCTCGACGGAACACTTGGACCCATTCGTGCTGAAACCTGCGGGTTTCTGGGTCGAGGCACTCGCAGAATAAGACATCTACTTCGTGGGTGCCTGTAAGGTCCACAACGACGAGACGCCGAGAACTAGCGGAGGGGCAAGGGCACTCCGCGCCGTTGTGGCCAAGTTGGACGATCAGACCGTGCTCGCGAAGGGAACTTTTCACAAAGGTCTTTCCATTCCATCTCTGACACGGAATAACCTCAACTACGGCGCGAACAACAGGAAATGGAAACTCACCTGTACACGATGCAAGGGCAACCTCGAATGCCCCGCGACAGCACAGGCTGCGCATACAAGAGACCTCCCCTCGCATTCGATGCATCGCACAGACGCTTCGTTGACGAGGCATTGGCGGCACAGTACAGTCTTCTCCACATCCTCCTCGCACCCCTCGTAAAGCATCAGTTCATCGGCCATAGTTTGCCTCAAAGGAAGCCACTCCCGAACCTTGCTCTAGATACATAACAGTTAGATCATTCACTATGCATAAAAACGAAACGTACAGCGGCCCGTTGCGCAACACGCTCACGCTTCTTACTTTGTGGAAGTTCCTCCGTCAGATGCTCCGCCAGTTCGGGAGGGAATTCTCCGACAATCGAGTCGACGGTGGCAGCGATAGTTGGGTCAAGTGCCGCATCGGAAAGGATGTCCTCGGGACTGAGGTGAACCGTCCTCTGCTTGGTTTTAATCCTGAGCTTTCCCTTGCTCGGCGCGGAGGCAGAAATGTGGGTGACGCGCCTGGAGACCGTATTTGCTGGCCCGACGTCCGAGTCACATTCTCTGGGGATGACCTTGAATTTTGGCTTCTTGCTCTTTGCAGGGGTGCGAGGTGAGTTCTCGCCAGGTCGCTTCTTAGACATAAGGAGTTGGTGGCAGCAAGTGAACGAAGGGGCTTAAGGAAAACGAAGAGCCACGTCAGAGGCGCTCAAGTAGAGCGCCCAAATATTATCTCTTCCTCAACTCTTTCTGCTCCCGCCCACTCCGTCGTCGCTTGATTCATTAAGCACACTTATCACACATCATGATGATGAGGGGACGATAACGATTGCGATCCATTCCCATAAACTCCACAGTACATCGTACACGATACAAATACAAGCGAGATGCGGAAGATGATGCTCATCGTCGACGATGACGTTGATGACTACAGGCTCGCGACGATCACATTCCTGTTAACAAACGTAAGGCTTGGAAAATGAGACGTGAAAACAGAGACTCACCGACCACCCTACTCCTGCCGTCCGCTCGCGTTGATCAGCTGGAGGATGGCGTCCTGCAAGGTCGAGGACGAGGTCTCCATCCGGCTAATGGCGGACGTGACGTTCACACCGAGGGCGTTGATTGCGTCAGTCTGCAACCTTCCCTGAGCTTCCAACGAGTTGATCGCGGCGGTCTGCGACATCATCTGCGACTTCATCTGGGTTTCCAACGAAGCGATCGCGGTGGTCTGCGAGTCAACGGAGGTCGACAAGGACTCGAGGCGGGTGCCGATCGAGTTCAAGTCTTCGGAGGCTACGCCTAAACCACAATAGATGTCAGTAGGACGTTCAACAGATATGGACAGTTGCTTACTAGCGGTACGCATGTGGATATCCGAGTCCCAGTCACGGACGTCGGAGGCTGCAACGGACGGGGGGCGACCTTGGACGGAGGCTGCAACGGACGGGGGGCGACCTTGGACGGAGGCGGGGGCAGAGCGGGAGCCAGGTCCGGCGGCCTGGGAGCCAGCGCTGGTGGCGCGCGAGCGCCCCCCGGTGCCAGCGTCGGACTCGGACGAGCGAGGAGGGGGAGCATACTTAGTTGACATCTATGGAAAGGGTCGAACAGGGGCCGTAGCCGACGTCAGCACCGCTAGGGGACGGGGAGCGATCTGATGCGTACCGATGTTCGAGGGGATGAGAACAAGGGGATGGCGGCTGGGGCAAATTCGACCGAACGGCAGCGAGGGGCCTTTTATACATAAAAACTTCCATGATTGCCCTTTTTTGGTTGGTGTGCCCATTTTCATTTGAGACATATCTATCTTCCAAATTTGGAAGATATGAAGCTTTGTAATGCTAGGCGGAGCCCGCCTCCGTCGAGGAAGATTGAAGTAAGTTTGATGTAACCATGCGGAGAAAGTGTGGGTACAATAGTCATTCTGGCTGCAGCTGTGTCCAGACCGAGAAGCGCAACCGAAGCACGTCCGTGAGTACATAGCATGACGATGACTGGACCATGAACTTGGAATGGGAGGGCCGATATGGAACCAACAAGCAGAGCAGACAGAGCATTCTGCCGGAACAGTGGAACCGGACCGCGTGCGCACGAGGTGCTCTTGTATGCACCGCATGGGCTGGCGCGGCGGAACCTGCGCGCAAATCGCCGTGGTGGTCCCTCGGCTCTCTGCTACCGTCGCACGGGATCCTGCGCCTGAAGTCGCCTTCAACCACAAGCTTAGAAGAACAGAACCAGGCACAAGAAGACCGGACATGGTATCTCGACGTCCTCGGCTTACACGGCGAGCTCGAAACGGGAGATCGTCCATATAGTATGTCGGACGACGGCACAACCCTAAGTATAGCACAGGACCAGGCGCAAGAAGAGCGGACATCGCAGGAAGCCGAGCTCGTCCGTGTAGTATAGCTTGTCTTCGACGAACTCAACACACCACAGCGTACTGCGTGCGCACGAGGTGCTCTTGTATGCACCGCATGGGTGGAACCTGCGTGTAAAGCGCCGTGGTGGTCCCTCGGCTCTTGCATGGGATCCTGCGCCTGAAGTCGCCTTCGACCACAAGCTTAGAACAGAACCAGGCGCAAGAAGACCGGACATGGCATCTCGACGTCCTCGGCCCACACGGCGAGCTCGAAACGGGAGATCGTCCTTATAGTATGACGACGGCACCAACCCTAAGTATAGTACAGGACCAGGCGCAAAAAGAGCGCACATCGCGTTCCGCCGTCAGATGTCCACAACAATGGAAGTGGAACTCATTCACGGGTAGGATGAAGGGAGCAAACCTGGGCACGAGGACATTGTCGAGCTGCTCATGGCTCATGAACGGTGAAGGCGCCGCACTTCCCCTCTTGTTAGCCCGCCTCCCGTCATTCTCTCACCCGTCCGCTCACCGCCATCCACGTCCCGTCGCCGCATCATGATTCTTTCTTTTTTCCGTCTACACTCATAGACGACCTTTTCCGTCCATGCTGTTAGGAGATAGCTACATATTTAACGGCTCGCAAACACGGAAGGAGCACGCTGCGGCGTGCTCCGGGTGTGATTGGACCAACTGATAGGCGGGTCGCGACGCTGAGCAAGGGCGCTGAGCGGTACAGTCAACGGGAGGGCACGTCGGGCCAGTCCTAAAACGGGACACTAAGCGGAGGCGCTTGAGCGCGTATCTGGATCGAGGCTGATCTCGTACGTGTCTCGGGGGTCTCCCTTGATCCGCTCAATCGGATCAGAATCGGTCTGGGGAAATCTCTCTCAGATGCATGCCGACCGAACAGAACTCCCATCAGCGAACAAATCTCGCAACAACAGACGCATGCCTCGATGTAGTTGCCGGTGTCAATACCTTGACCGTGTTGTTGAGCCGTAGGCTGGACGTAGTCATGATCCATCCGGGGCGAAAAATCGGCCCTTTAAAATTCGCGCATCACGTGTAGTCGTCTAGACGTCACGAGCAAACAACACGTCCCCTTCCAGCTCCATACAGGTGTCGTCACTCCGTACACTCCCGGAAAGTAGCCACATACGCCGTAACCGGCCTGAACGCTACTATAACATCGGATCTCTCTCTCTCCATTCGAGCTCAGCTCCTATAAGGGGGTCTGCCAGTGCCTAAGCACTATTTTTGGCATGGGACTCGTTTCTGTCCTTTGGACGTATGCCGTGGGTTGGACGGGTGGCGATCGCCCAGACCGAGGATATAGCCGATCATGCTGTTGACGGGGAGCGAGCGAGCGAGCGTATGACCGGCGTTCGGCGTAAGCGGGATCACGGGGAACCGTTGAATGTGCAGACGCCTCTTGAAGCAGTCCTTGTCCAGGCACTAGGGTATTGACGGGCCGAACAGCTGCATGACACGGTCGTCCTGTCGCAAGCATTCGTGACCCTTGAGCACGAATTGGTAATCCGAGAAGTCTCTGCCTTTGATCGACAACCGACGAGGCGGAAGTGTACGTGTACTATGTAAGGACCCACGGACGTTACACCAAATTGTCAATATCTCAAAACAATACCAGGGCGCCCGGCAAACTAGTCTTCAATGACCTTCATCCCACGCCGTGCGAGATCGCATCCCCTCCTGCAACGAGCCGGACTTTTCTGACGTGTAGCGCTGCACTTCCGACCAATGCTTGAATACGCCGACCTTGGTACCAGAGAGACCACAAACCGCTTCTTGCAGTGGTTCGGATCGGGCGGAGCGATGTATTCTTCTATACGCGCTATCGGATTCGCTGACGTAAAGGTGTAGAAGGGGCGGGAATACATACTCGAAGGGTCGACCTCGTCCTCCGCAGGCGCCTTGTCAGCGTCTGTGGACGAGGACGTCGGGGCCGCTTTGGCGGCAGCCTTCTTCTCAGCCTCCTCCCGTTTCATCTCCTCGAGTGTCGTCGCGATCAGTGGACGAGCTCTGCCTTCCCTTCAGGAGTCACTGGGGGGCGGGGCCGCCGAGCATGAGCTGGAACAGCCGGCTTGTCAGCGCAATCATGAACAGGCAGTGGCGCCGGGGACTCCGAGGCGCATCGGAGAGAACCAAGTTCCGAAGCGATGCCACAGGGATGTCCGCGATAGCAGCAAGATGAGCGCGAGTGGGGGTTGGCGGATACGGGGGCTGAGCACCGTTAGGCTGCCTGTGATTCATCGTGGACAGTGGTCGTGTTTACGGTGAACTGGAACACTGGCGGCGGCGGAGCCATAATTGTTGGAGCCGCAGTGATAGACTCGACAGGATCGGGAGAAGAGGGTGGCGTGAGATAGGGAGGGGAGTCGACCGCTTGCTCCTCGTCCGACGCGGTGGGGTCGATGAACGGCGATGACTGTGTAAGAGCTACAGATGAACGGAGCATAACGTTAGCTCACAAAGAGATCAAGGGATTAATGGCGCACGGACCTCCTCCTGTCAAATGCACGGCACTGGGTGACAGACGAGAGACTTTGGGGAGTCTGGGAGGGCAGCGGGTGGCAGGGCGACCCTGAATTGCATGCTGGAAGCTCAGTCAACTTTATGTTTACGAATCAGGCGTGCAGAAGCGTGAAAAACGATGTCTGGCTACGAAGCCCTAGACAATACCTTTGAGTCTTTTCCAGGCCTTCCGCCCGACCTCTGACGTGGTCACCTTCCACGCCCCACCCGACCGCTTCCTCCTCCCCTTCGCATCTTCCCTCCATGCCTCGCAAACGTTGGACCTCCAAAGACCAGTTTGAGTGGTTAACTGGCCGGCTCGACGACTTCCGAAAGGCTTGCACAGAAAACCAATCGACTCCGTGGTTGAGCGGCACGTATCAGGACTGGTCTGACAAGTTTCCCGACGGCTTTGAGAACCCGACACAGAAGGTGCTCAATAAGTTCAACGGAGACGAGGAGAAGACCCGTCAGCATATGAAAGGCTTGCGACACAAGGTTAGTACGGCAACGTGTGACTGATCATCCGATACTTACGTTCATCATGCCAGCAAATCTATTGGTGGTTTTGGAACCGGCGGAGCGGGGAGGAGACTACGAAAAGCAAGAAGTCAATCTTGTCGCTCACAATGAAGAAGGCTCGGCCGCCCCAACCATACCAGGCGTATCTTACCTTGTACACTGAGAAGATTATGCCCCTGCTGCACGAACAGTACGACGAGTACTCCGCATCCTTGCCGCCTGGCGAGAAGAAGAAGCATTGGTGGTCGTTCGTGATCGCGAAGTCGAAGGAGATGCTAGAGGGTGAGACAGAGAGCGTCAAGGAGGAGGTCGAAGAGTACCGCGATATGATCGCAAAGGGCGAGGAATCTCTTGATGAGTTCCTGAGGAAGCTTGAATCCGGGGACTGCGACGCTGCGACATCCCATGAACGAGCGGAGCTGTTACAACAGTAAGCTTCCGAACCACCGCCGGCGTTGCCAGTATGTGCTTACCTTGTGTCCAAGCCGGATCAACCAGCTCCCCGACACAGCCCGTTACCTTCTGGACTCAATCAAGAAACTCACGAATTGGAACGGGACGCTGTTCTTGGGCGGGCCGAACCCTCAAGATGGCGAGATGACGTCCTTGATGTGAGGGCTGTCCAATCCGCGCTCATCGTTGACTCAGCGTTCACACGTTCACAGCGTTCACAACGGCCGTACTCTGATGCTCAACAAGACCTTCGAGGATGCGACGACCCACTGGAAGATGGTCTCCCAAGCTTGGGACAAGTTCATCACGGCATGTTATGGTAAGCGTCATATAATGCGGTTATTATCGTGACAGTCGCTGACGATGTACCAAGCTGCCGATGCCGCGAGCAAGTTACACGACGCGTTCATGAACGAAGCCTCATCCCCCCAACCCAGTCCATCGAACGACCCACAGCCTCGTTCATCTGCTTCTCCAACAGCTTCCCCCTCGTCTCTTTCTGCCAGCGAAAATGACAAGACCACTGAGCTTTCGACGCCCGGCAAGAAGCGCAAACGGGACCATGGCAAGGACAAGACGGAGAGGAAGAAGAAGAAGGACCGGAAGCGCAACAAGGTCAAAGGGTCGAAGGATGCCATAACGGAAGCCCACTCATCTGATGATGAAGAGGCGGAGGATTCGCGGAAGAGGAAGGAGCGGAAGCGTTTTGAGCGGGCTGCAGAGGATGAGCACTCGGAGGCGACGAGCACTCGTAAGTCGTCCCCCATTGGTAGCGAGTTACGTCTGAAGCCCACATCTCTATGCTCAACCTCTGCATCACCTCCCTCTACTCCAGGGTCGACCCCCATGTCCCTTCCTGAGCCCAATTATGATGACGAGCGGCGCAGGACGATCGAGAAGAATCGCGCCACGCTGGCTGCCGCCGGTTTGGACGGTGCCTTCCGCCAGCTCGGCAATACTGCATCGAACGGCGCTCCTGCCGTACCTCCTTGGATAACGACTGCCATCTCCCATCTCGAAAATCTCAGCATCACGAACACGTGGTCGGAGCTGCTCAAGAACTGGCAGGCTTTCGAATGCGCCATGGGACACCCTGACGGCAAGGTATGTCTCGATGGCTCTTGCATGTTGTGTATCTCACGTCCGCTGACCCTCGTCATAGAAGCGTATCAGCGCGAAGCATCGGCCTGAGGAGGTTGCACGGTGGATCAACAACGGTCGCGACTACGACCGGATCCCGTGCCCGGATTCTCTTGAGTCCTTTGGCTCACGGTGGATTAGTTGGTGGAGGAAGCTACAGCCAAATGTTCGCCAGAATGCAGAGAACTGGCCGCTGCCGCGCACAGTCCCGGAGGACGACTTGGAATGGGATTCAATCCGTCGTGGGGGGTGTAACGGAATCTTCGTTGTCGTCATGTCTCTCGCGATCTGGGCGTCGGCGGTTGAAGTAGGAGCTGAGCCTCCTGCCGACCTTGCGCATGCCGTGGATGATGTCAACTGGACAATCTCCACGGTGCTCGAGACCCATCGTTCCGGGCTGAAGTAGACCACCCACAACTTCGAGGAGGACGGGTAGGAGGTGGAGGGCTGACGTACGCAGAAGCCGGGCGCATAGACGCTGTGTATAAGTCAATTCCATACTGTTCATTCGCGCATAAGCCAACTCGTTCCCTGCGCGTTCCCTCCACTATCGCATTTCTCTCGCTTGGTCATCACATTCCTTCATCTGATTCCCAGTATCGTCCACGCCCTAATCCCTGTAGATAGATGTCGCATATAATCCAGCACGTTAACTCATATTATTGCACTATTGCTTACGTGGTTTCTTGTAATCTCGCAATAATGATCAATAGTGACGTTCCCTTGCGTGTTAGGTGTGCTATTGATATTGCTGGCCATTTGACTAAGGTACAAATGCGCATATGGAGCATATACAAATAGGCGGGGGTGGTACAAGTGGAATATACTAATGGGCAGGGCTGGTACAAGTACGCATATGGAGGATATACTAATGGGCGGGGCTGGTACAAGTACAAATTTAGAGGATATACAAATGGGCTGGGCTGGTACAAGTACGCATTCAGAGGATATACTAATGGGCGGGGCTGGTACAAGCAGGATATACTAATGGGCTGGGCTGGTACAAGTACGCATTTAGAGGATATACTAATGGGCGGGGCTGGTACAAGTACGCATTCAGAGGATATACTAATGGGCAGGGCTGGTACAAGCGGGATATACTAATGGGCAGGGCTGGTACAAGTACGCATTTAAAGGATATACTAATGGACGGGGCTGGTACAAGCGGGATATACTAATGGGCTGGGCTGGTACAAGTACGCATTTAGAGGATTTACAAATGGGCGGGGCTGGTACAAGTACGCATTCAGAGGATATACTAATGGGCGGGGCTGGTACAAGCGGGATATACTAATGGGCTGGGCTGGTACAAGTACGCATTTAGAGGATTTACAAATGGGCAGGGCTGGTACAAGTACGCATTTAGAGGATATACTAATGGGTGGGGCTGATACAAGTACGCATTTAGAGGATTTACAAATGGGCAGGGCTGGTACAAGTACGCATTTAGAGGATATACTAATGGGTGGGGCTGGTACAAGTACGCATTTAGAGGATTTACAAATGGGCAGGGCTGGTACAAGTACGCATTTAGAGGATATACTAATGGGCGGGGCTGGTACAAGTACGCATATAAAGGATATACAAGTGGGCAGGGCTGGTACAAGCATAGGTATATAAGATATACAAGTGAGGAGACGATACACAATGAAGGAAATACAATTAGGCCAGTTGTAAGTGAATTACAGACGGGTCATAAAATAGTCCCCCTCCTACCACAGTTATGGGGACTTGTATTACAAGTATGGAAGCTACTGGTGACTGTTGGTGGAGAAGTCAGCTTACAACATCGACCTGGTCACCCCGAAAGCCTCGGCCGCCAAGCGCAAGTCCTCCAAACCGAACGCTGCCCAAGAGCCAACCACTAACGACCCGAAGGAGCCTCGGGATCGTGCAGCGGTTCGCGCGTATGCGATCGCGCATGGTTTATCGCGCGGCGGCTCGACGCGCGACTATGCTGACCCCAAGGGTCCGCAGCCTCTTCTCACGGACGACAGTGCCGACGAGGGACTTCTCGTTTTCGTTCAAAGCGTCTCCTGCCGCCGGAAAGTGTGGGCTCGGGTCTTTGACAATCCCCAGGTGCTTGGTAAGTGATTTCTCTGTGCCGTCGCTGTACCTATGACCTGATAACCATTTGTAGCCCCAACAGTTCCTTGTTGTGACATCTGCGACCCCACACTTTTTGAGAAAACACGACCGCCCCCGGTCCCACCTGAACGAAGGGCGAGAAGCCTGAAGCGCGGCGAACCTGATCTCGAGGCAGCCCAGAAACTTCGCGAATGGCATCAGCGCGTTTTCAAACGCGACCATGCGCTTGCGCAGTACGACCACACCTCGATCCTCGACGACGATCTCATCACCAGCCTCGTATCCCACGGACCACTCACCGCCGAACAAGCACTCTCCCTTCTTGACAACAAATGGCCATTCCAGGACCAGTACGCGATGGAGCTCGGCCCCTGGGTCGCGGGGCTTCCCATCAACTTCATTGCCAGGCGGCGCAAACGCGCCGCCTCTCCATCTGAGTGTGTTTCCGAGGACGCCGCTGGTACAGCCAAGCGACCGAGACTGGCAGCAGCAGCGCACCAGGCGACGCCTGGCCACCCTTCCCCCTCCTCCCCGGCCCTCCATCGCCAAGAAATACCATCGATTGGGGCCCCACCGCCGCAGATGCACGCGCCGACGCTCGCACTGTCGCGCCCGCCCTCCCGAATCTGCTATCCGCCCCCGCCCCCGCCACAGTCCCCCCCAATGCGATTATTTCCCACTCCCACTCAGCCGCCTCTACAGATGTACGCGCCGATGCCTGCACTGCCGCGCCCGCCCTCCCGAATCTCCTATCCGACCCCGCCCCTGCCACAGTCACCCATGATACAATTGGTTGCCGCTCCCTCTCGGCCGCCTCTACAGATGCACGCGCCGACGCCCGCCCTGCCGCGCCCGCCCTCCCGAATCTCCTGTCCGCCCCCGCCCCTGCCACAGTCACCCATGATGCAATTCGTTCGCGCTCCCTCTCGGCCGCCTCTACAGATGTACGCGCCGACGCCCGCACTGTCGCGCCCGCCTTCCCGAATCCCCTATCCGCCCCCGCCCCCACCACAGTCACCCACGATGCAATTGAATCCCGCTCCCTCTCGGCCGCCTCCGCAGATGTACGCGCCGACGCCCAGTCCATCACATCCCCTTTCACACGTGTTTCCGCAGCCGCCGCCATCACCTGCAATACATCCCTCACGGCTGCCTCCGCCAATGTACGCGCCGATGCCCAGACTATCGCGCCCGCCTTCCCGAATTTCCTATCCGCTTCAGCCGCCCACCCCTGCACCATCAAATCCTCCTCCTCCCCACCTCCCGCCAATTCCCCATTCACCCATTCCTCCTCGTCATCATTCTGACTTTGTCAACCCACCGGGGCGACTTCCACCACACTCCTCCAGTCTAAATCCGGACGCTTACTATCATTTTCATCCATAATCTGTATATACATTGTCCTATACATACTGCAGGGTATGATACATCTATTCTACGCCATTTGCCATGGCTTCTGAACGGGGGACGGGAGGATACTCGCGGCCTCGCGGTTTCCCCAGGAGGGCGAATTCACGAATTTTCTAAGTACGTTCTCTCACGGGGTACCAAATCGGGCCACCCTGCCAAAACCTTGACCAGTTGTACCAGTCGTTACGGAGTGCTATTCCCCTTTCGATCTCCGCTGATGCCTGATGCGCTCCGTACGACTGGTTCGAGTCTAGGAACATGACAAGGTGAGAGCAACGGAAGAAATGCGGAACGTGATGGTGGCGGCACTAGTTGTCGGTCTAGCAGAGGACTGCGCGTCCCTTCTAATGGTCGACGCCACAGATGGCGACCCGATAAGCGCGAAGACCAGCTTCCTGCAAGTCGTCGACAGAGCAGCCTGGACCCGAATATTGCGCAATGAAACACAAAAACTTATAAAAGAGAAGGAATAACAATGGCGAACAGCGTACAAGTCCTCTCTGAAACTCGGAAAGCATATTGCCCACCGCCGACTTGATCCTCGGACGACGCGGTTGAAACACTTGAGCTGCCGTTAGATAGGAAAAGGTGTAACGTGTGCGGATCGCGATCGCATGCGCGAGCACTCCTCGCTGGATTGATAAACATTCGTATTGCGAGGTCCAGGCATACGACAGACACATCGACATGATTGAGCAGATAGCTGATCAACTCAGAAACAATCATACGACACCTTCAGACAGGCTCGGCTGTGATGTACGCCCACACCGACCCCTTCGCGCGCGTCATCTTCGTCACTTTCCACCCCACAGAGCGAGCGAGGGCGGAGATCTCCCTCAGCGTGCGCTCCTTCGCGTCGAGCACTGCCATCATCTGTGTTCAATCACCACGCATCATCAGTCCAACCGTACTTCTAAACCGTACGCAAAAGCTTGTCCGATTCGAGGGCCAGGGCGACTCACCGACAGGTCGAGCAAGTACCCGCTCGCGCTCGCACGCCCGAGGTTGGCGAGGAGCGGGGAGCCCTCAGGCGCAAGCGTATGCTCCGCGCCGGGGATCGCGTCCTCCTCGTTCTCGACGGAATCGTCATAGCACGCGTGCGCGAGAACCATGTCCACGATGAGCAGTTTCGTCGTCGGGCTCGCGGCGGTGCGCAAGTGGTGGAGCATCCTGATGCGACGCTCGCGTTCAGTACCACCATTAATGCCGGAAACGGGAACGGGGTGATGCTCACGTTCTAACGGCTGCATCCGGCCAATTGTGGGTGCATCCTCTCATAAGGAAGACTTTCGGAGAGGATACGGATCCGATCCCGTCGACGAGGGAGGCGGGTTGCGGCTCGAAGAAGTCTTGCGCTCGGAAAGTCACCCGCCCGGACTTCATTAACTCTGCATGCTCTCCACTCCAGACCTAAATCGGCAGATCTCCTCAGGCAATAGATATGATACACGGATGGGAAAGCACTCACCGACGGTGCCATTTTCACGACCTCCTCCCTGTCCTCGACGACGAACCGGAGGTCCGGGAACGCGTGAGCCAGAACTACGGACGTCGACCCCACCCCACCGCCAACGTCGACGACGACGGAGTCTCTCGGGAGATCTTTCCAGGCGAACGCTAAAAGTAGACGTGAACATGGCGAAGCGTGCCTTTGAATGGTAGTCAACGAACAATCAATGATGTTCTCCACGACCTCCCACGGCCGCGTCCCCGTCATCGCGACCCCGAACTCGGTCAGACGTCTCCTGTTCTCCGGAAGCTCCATCCATTTGAAGAAGCCCGGCTCTGTCCGGAACGTGACGTTGAACGGCAACCTATACTTTGTCACCTGTCGTTCATTAAGCGTACTGCGCAAAGACGTTGCTCGTTCCGAGTTGGGCAGGAGCGTGTCCGTCATGTGCGTCATGGACTTGAAGAAGACGTCCGATCTAGCAGCATCATGAGAACACTGTGTAGGTGGGAGGGAGGCCCTGATCCACGTACTTCATTGGTACGACCGCGGCAACACAGTCTGTGCCCTCGTACTTCTTTGAGGGTCTGGCAGACGGACAAACAATAATATGAGCCTGTAGCCGATGAACTACCCAGAGCAACTGAACGTACGCATCCCGAAGCTGGTCAGGAGTCTTCCCCGAGTCGATGACTGACGACAGCCGATTGTTCGCAAACACGTCCGGGCGGACTTCCCGTATCCAGTGGAACGTCGCCAGCAAGCGCAACACACGACCTATCACGGCGAGGCGTCAGTCAAAGCCGAACCCGCGGAATCGTGACCATTGATACTGTAACTGGCTCGGACACGCCCGCCGGACCACTACACCAAAAGGCAGAATAACTGAAGAACTACTTCTTCAGCCACCGGCGGGTACATATGTGCCATACCGGGCTTGTCCGTGCTAAGGGTGCCGTCACCCTTACAGATACGAGCCGAAAACGCTCACCCAGTTTGTCAACGTCCACCGACTCCACCGACTCGTTCCTGCCACACCCCAGCACCCCGTCTATTCGGCGGGCGATCTCTGCGACGTGCAGACCTTCAGAGCCCGCCGCGCGGAGGATCTCCACGGTGTTCGACGCCTCGAGGAACTGCAGGCACGCCGTGACGTGTCCCTACATGCGCACCCAGGGGTCCAATCAGTACCCCTACTCCCCCAGGGGGACTCGGAGGACGAGTACTCACACTCATCACGCCCTCCATGAGGGAGAAGAACGGCCTGTGCACCGACGCCGCGAGCTGGCCGCACGCCGCGACGATCTGGTTCGCCGCTGTGACCACCACGGGGTCCGCTGCCAGCCTCTCCGCCGCTTCGTCTTCGGGGCTATGGCTCGCGGCATTGTGGTAGTACGGGACATCCAAGGATGGATAGTCTAGCGGCGTCGTTCCCGTCTGCGACCGCTCCCTGTAGACACGCTCCATCTCGGCGAGCGCGTCGCCTATGACGGCGTGGAGCGCTTTGAGGGTCGCGAAGGTCATAGCGAAGCTCGTCGACAAGGTTCTGTCCTGGAGAAGAAGCGCAAGCAGTGAGCACACGGTTTTCGGGGCTATACTTGGGGCACTCGCCTTATATGCAGCGGCGTCAGGCAAGGTTCATCGCGAACGCCCGTGGGGCTGATGCCGCTCCTCCGAACGAGAACATGGATATTCGGGAGATCCAACCTTCGAACTAGTCACCATCCGATACGCGCGGAGGCCTGGTGCATGCCCCGGATAGTACGACGCGCTACTTCGCCATGCAAGACGGCCGGACGGTTCTCATACCATGTGTCCACGTCATCACCGAACTGTAACAGGGAAGCCTCTTGGTTTCTGGGTCAATTCCAACGCGAATGACAGCCCATGGCTGACGCTTGATTGAGATTGATCAGGTCTGCTGACGAACACGATCAGAGCACTCGACCTAGCCACCGTCCTACTCCGACGCGCACGCACACGATCCCCGGATGGATGGTGTAACGCGCTATTTCTTCGCGCAACATCGCAACCAAGGCCGAACCAAGGCACGACGGTTCAAACTTCTGACACCGTGCCTCCCCGCCATACAGGCTAAGCTTCAGCCTCTGGGTTCCTGGGTCGATTCGAGCGCGATTGATAGCCTATGGATGGCGCTAGATTGATATTGATCATGTTTGGCGATGAACCAGAAGACATGCTCAGACCACATACCAACATGGGTACGCGCCCAGAGAGGTCCGAGGGACACGGTATCAAGTGTCGCTGCCGAATACATTCCGACTTGAACGCTTAGGCAGCAACTTGGGTCCACCACAAGATCCTGGAACAAATTTCATGTACGCTCCCCGACCCGTGCATTCTATCGGAAGCTTATCGACAGGAAAGGTATGGATTGGCCCAAGTGTCGAAGAAGCTTCCGAGGGTTGCGGAGGGCACCTCTCCTTGTACGAGCCATGCAACCTCGGTCGCACAATAGGCGCCTAGCCACGCTGATCCATGCGCACGGACTAGCACAAGCGAGCACGACCGTCCTAACGGCACATGTTTATACATGTGGTTACTGACGACCATGGCCTTGTGCTATCTCAGTATATGCGGACCAAAGTGGACTGCGCAACGTACAATCTCGCTGCGAGCATGTGGGTTTGTCCGGTGAGTACACAATGTGAGTACTGGTGCGAGAGAGGTTGAGGTGGTTCCAGGTCTCCTCGATAGCAGCAATGGTGGCCGCAACTGTCACAATGGCCGTAACAGCTGCTGTAACACGTCTCTCCCATGAGATCCGAGCCTCGTGAACTGGCTGATGCATGATATGAGAAGCTGAGGTACCTCTGGTGCGCACCATGAGGAAGAGAGGAAGTCGAGGAGCACACAGTGGGCGGAACGTTCAACAGCACACTCAATTCATTCGTGGGCGCCAATACATCCGGAAATCTCGGAAACTCCACCCTCGAAACTCTTTTCCAAACGGAAGTAACGACACGTGATGAAATACCGGTAACTCGATTTCGAAATCCGTTGCCGAACAGGCCCTAACCTTACCCGCCATCTTCAATCCTCGTCTGATGGCGGACGTGTACCCCACTTGATCGGACAGTCATTTCGAGCAACGCCCGACCATGCAGGGCGTTCCGGATGTGCAGCGTACAATGAGGCCGATGAACTTCACCATCCGAACAAACTGACATTACTGGTACAATGATACATCCATGATCGTAACGACATAACAACCACCCAACAACGGCCGACAGAGCAGCGACGAGCAGCGCTCAGAGACCACCACGGAGACGGAGGACAAGGTGGAGGGTGCTCTCCTTCTGGATGTTGTAATCCGAGAGCGTACGCCCATCTTCAAGCTGCTTGCCCGCGAAGATCAGGCGCTGCTGGTCCGGAGGGATGCCCTCCTTGTCTTGGATCTTGGCCTTCACGTTGTCGATCGTGTCGGAAGATTCGACCTCCAGGGTGATGGTCTTTCCGGTCAGCGTCTTCACGAAGATTTGCATCCCGCCACGGAGACGGAGCACTAAGTCATTGATGAGTGAGATGACGAAGATGGTAAGGAGATGTGGGTGGACGTACCAAGGTGGAGAGTGGACTCCTTCTGGATGTTGTAGTCCGAAAGAGTACGGCCATCCTCGAGCTGCTTGCCGGCGAAGATGAGACGCTGCTGGTCCGGGGGAATACCCTCCTTGTCCTGGATCTTGGCCTTGACGTTGTCAATGGTGTCAGAGGACTCGACCTCGAGAGTGATGGTCTTGCCGGTCAGAGTCTTGACAAAGATCTGCATTCCTCCACGAAGACGGAGGACTGGAGTAGACGGGATGATAAGGACAGGAATAGGAGTGCCGAGGGGTAAGACACGTACCGAGGTGGAGGGTGGACTCCTTCTGGATGTTGTAGTCAGAAAGAGTGCGCCCGTCCTCGAGCTGCTTGCCGGCGAAAATGAGGCGCTGCTGGTCGGGAGGGATGCTGGAGAAATCGACATGAGCATGAGAGGAGAGGAATGCATCGGGGACCGAGACATACCCCTCCTTGTCCTGGATCTTGGCCTTGACGTTGTCAATGGTATCCGAGGACTCGACCTCGAGGGTGATGGTCTTGCCAGTGAGGGTCTTCACGAAGATCTGCATGCTGTAGCCATCGGGTGAGCAAGCGAAGTCGACGAGTGATACAAGAGCATTGCGTACGTGAGTGTTGTGCGTGAGGATGAGCGATGGATGAGGGCAGATGGAGGTTGAGGAGAGAGTCGTGGACAGCGCCCCCAGCGGCTTATCAACCCCGCGACCCGGGTCGAGCCGACGGCGGTGACGGAATTGGCGCTCGCCATCGCCTCCCTCCGTTTGGCCGCTTCTGTCTTTCCTTCGTCCATGCCCATGATCTCCGCCGTCCCTTGTCGTGCACGCGTGAACGTCTGGGTTTCATATCTCCGAAGCGTTCATTGCAACTACGCATCATCTCCGGTCTTCGCCCGACGCCCGATCTTCTGACCTCGGGGCGTCGCAGCTCCTCCAAACAGAGTCGTCATAACAAGATTATTCCGAGGATCAGATCTTATGCAATCCTCTCTCATATTTCAGATCATGTAAATTGCGTTCATCGTCTTCGCTCAAAAGTGCCCCTAATGTCTTCGGTCTAGCCACATGCTACTGTTGCCGCTTCACTCTCGCCGCATGGCTGCTGTCCAGTCTGTTGAGCTGTTAGGTTGACCACTGGATGTTACCCACGGCAGGCCGCTCATTGGTTGGAACTCCAGAAATAGAGAACTTGAATGGCAGCCTGTGGAAGTCCGGGAGCCTAAATCAGATGGATCAATATGGTGGAATATAAGCCCATTGGAGTCCTGGGCTCTTTGGCGCACACAGATTGTATGGTGCGTACGGCTCTTGAACCCATGCTTATTAGATATTTCACGCAATCACACCAGGCGCGTTTGTGATGAGTAAATGGCTGACAATTTTATAGCCATTTGTCCAAAATAGTGAATGGTTAACTACGTGGTGTACTATTTCTGTCCGGTGGAGATGTGCATGCTTTGCGGCAGTCATGCCTATAATGTGTTGGAAATGAAGGGTATGAACCGGTGCACAACAGGGGAGTGGTTGGGCAAGTCCGAGATGCATCCGACCACGGCTGTAATGTGTTGGAAATGAAAGGGTGTTGACCGGCGCACAACACATGTGCGTACATGTCGGCGGCGACTGGACCCATAAAAACACCCCATGGTGGAGTACCACAAGCGGAGGGATACTCGCTGTGGCCAGACAGCATACTTGCTGTGGTCAGACAGCGATGAGACTGTGCGAGGTGTCCGTATCATGCGCGAGCTACCACATGCCTTGTCCGGCATCCGCTGTCCGTCTGCCGTCAGCCCAAACCATTGGCTGTGTCCAAGTATGAGCATCCAGGACTGTGTTATGAGTAGGCATGGGTGAACCTACCAGTGATCTCGCTGTGATTTGAGTCTTCGAAGCCGAGACTGAGCGATGTGGGGCTTTCCGTGAGTCTCTTACTACAATCTGTCGTGAGTTTCCGAGCTGAAGATTTATACAAACTAGGGAACTTACAATTCGAGCCTCCCTTGGGAATATTTCAGGTCCGGCAGCCTGGACCTGGCCGAAACCTTGTTGCTGCTGACCCATAGGGGCCGGATTTGTGTGGGGTGCTGGAACGATGTTCATGTTGGAATTTGCAGACGAGGATGGACTATCGTGGGCGTGCGGTGGTCGCTTCGTGATGTCGCCTAACCACCCCTCGAAGCAGCGTGGAGCGCAACGCGCTACTAGCACAATGACTAGTACGCCCGCGACTGGCGGATGAGCAGCACCTCGGCCTCGAAGACGTTCCCGGAGAAGGTGATGAGAGCGGTGAGGTGGACGTCTTGCAGCGCTTAATGGTGCGGCCAGAAGTTCGGGTGGGGGTCGAACGCGACCGCAACGCCCTCGATGAGCGATGCGCCGTGGTGGCCGAGCTCGATGTCCTCCCTGAAGTTCATACTCTCGTATCCTTCCCACTGTCTGCGCGACTGGTGGATGAGCTGCACCTCTGCCTCGAAGACGTTCCTGGGGAAGGCGATGAGAGCAGTGAGGTGGATGTCCTACAGCGCGTAGTGCCCATGGGGGCCGGATTAGCGTGGGGTGCTGGAACGGTGTTCATGTTGGAATTTGCAGACGAGGATGGACAATCATGTGCGTCGATAGCACCTCCTTTGCCGAACCATACGGATGAAGTCGAGGAAACTGGACCCTGGCTCGCGGGAGCGTAGACGGGGCTGGTCGCTTCGGGATGTCACCTAGCCACCATCTGGACAATAAACATTATGAGTGAAAATAATCAAATGACATGTGGTTCTGCTCACCTAGGCTATTTTGACTTGAGGTACGCTCCTTGCGCAATGGATCCAACCCATCGCTGACTGCAACCGCTGTGAGCTTTCAGAGATCGAGGACTTTGAAAGAAGCGGACTAACATTGAACAAGTGCAATGATTTGGGTAAAAACGCTCCGGCTGAGCGTGCGTGAGCCGTGAGGAAGATGCACGGTGTTGAGTTCGCGGAAAGCGGTAGCCTGGGCTGCAGGAGCCCTCCGCGTCATGAGAAGTTTGTCTGTGAGAGGACGAAGGGAGAGGACGTCGGATGTCCATGGCGTCTTTGGGAATCATTCTGGTTCGATCCCTTGAACCTGACCGATAACTTTTTGCTAGTGGCTTGTATTGGCGGGTGTTGCTGAATGAGTATTCATCTTGAAATTTGCAGAGGAGGATGGACGAGACTGAGCGTGAGTGGAAAGAATCGAACAGCGTGCGATTCTACTCACTTAGGCTACTATGCAATGTTGCACATGCCTCGCACCAGGGATCAAGACCGTCGCTGATAGAACGTAGCGAAAGCTGTAGAAGCCCTCCGCGTTGTGAGAAGTTTGTCTGTGAGAGGAGGAAGGGAGAGGATGTCGGGAGGGTGTTGTATGTCCATCGTAGCTCGGTCAGAGGAGCACAGATGGGGAGTTTGGATCTCTGCCTCTGCCTCTGGATGGGCCTACCTTATATACAGCGACGAGCGTCAAGCTCCGCCCGGCTCGCTTTGTGAGTTGTGTGGTCGTCGCGGTCGGGGCTTCAAGGAAAGGCGGGAGCTTAGTACACGCCCTGACACGTCGCACTATTGAATCGACTTGTGGCAGCCTGTGGCAAGCTTGGATTGTTTTTCTGTGACATTTAGAGAGCATAAAGCATGACAAAGAATACAGCCACGTCAGTGTTCACGCACCTGAACTGCCAGCGGATCCAAGGTCTCTTCCAAGTCGAACAATGCTGTCCAAATTCAAATGTGTGACCCGCGGCTGGCAGGTCCGCTTTGATTCTACGCAAACGGTTGAGTGCAACAATGGCTATCTTGATGGTACATGTTGATAGAGACGCGTTCGCAGGAGAACCCGAGTCTCCATAGACTCCCTGCCGCGTCGGAAAAGCTCTCTGATCGGAAGTTGGCGAGCTGTCCGAAAATGGAAGCATAGACGCCGTCCCCACCTTTGACAGTGTTGACGCTTGCCGCAGCACCTCCGAGCGAGTCTGCATCAAACGTCGATCTGCAATCCCTTCGATGCACACATCATACTCTTATTGTGCTCTTCATCCCAGATAGCTAGCGCGAAGCTTCATGTGTTGACATTTCGGTAAGGATCTTGCAATGTGTTGGCTTCCTACTTCGTTTGTGCCTAGACTTGCCAGACTTTCAAGTTCCAGCTGGCTCGTACCCTGCTAGCCCCTGGATGGATGGAAATCAGATCGTTACATCGTTCTGTCTCTGGGTGGTCCCCACTGTCAGTTGTAGGGTGGATAGCGCACTCGGTGCACCGCACGGACGATGGATTGCGATTTATGAATCTTTGTCGCGTCCTCTCATTACACTTGACCCTAAGTAACCAAATGAGAAGATCAGGTCATAATATATCCACAAGTGTTACACCTGAACTGTGTGCGGATCGTCGGCATCAGGCATCCCCTCGGGCAAAATGAGGGAGGGAAGGGGCCTCCCGCGAAAGCGTTTGGAGTAGCGGCGCGACACGAGAGCTTGTGGATCAACATCCCGAACGTGTCGGCGCTCGCGGCCAGCTGCCCGCGTGCGAAACGGTCAATCCAATGCGGAAGGCGCACGGTGATGTCGGGGTGCTGGATGTGCGCGAGGAGGAAGTTCAGCTCCATGTCTTGGATCTCGGGATACCTGTTATGTATGCGTCAGGATCGGGCTGAGGCTGCGGCTGCGGCTGCTGCTGCTGCTGAGGATGAGAATGACGCGGAATGGTGCGACTGACCTGCTGGTGAAGCACGAGAAGAGCTCGTCGAGAACGTTTTGCGTCGACAGCTTCGACTGGACGTCGGTGCCGGCTTGCATCCGCAGAGGTTCGGAGCCGTACTGCGTCACGGTGGAAGACGTTCAAGCCATTACTATCCGCGGTACGGATTCCGGAATGGGAGCGGACTCGGAGTCTCAGACGCACCTTGACGGCGAGCCGATACATCGATTTGGGCGAGCAGATCGGTAGTTGAGATGCGTCCCTTCCGGCGTCTTGGTAGATCATGCCTTGGGAGCGCAGTGGCGCGAAGGCGACCCTGCCCGTGTACGCGTAGAAGATGAACGTTCGCAAGCTGTGGAGGACGACAGTGTGGGCACGAAGATGAAAGGAGCTCAAGGTGTGTGCACACGTACGTTTGGAAGGCTAGGTCAGGGACCAGGACCGTACGTGGTCCTGAGCGCGGCAGCGCAGCCTTGCCAGGTCCCGTGCTGTTGACCTTGGATAGTTGAGGTACTTCGGGATAATCGTCTTGCTCGCTCGCTTTGGGATTATCCTCCGGAAGATGACCTGCATCGTCGATCGGCGGGGTCCGAGAATCTTGCGCAGGCGCAAACCCGGGCCCGAGCTCTATCTACAAGAAATTCTGTTGTAAAGATGCATCCTCAGAGCGAGCGCAAGGTCAACACAGCGTACCGGCGTTTTCTCGACCTCTTCCTGAACGTCAACCGCCGGGATTTCTGAAGTGGTGCATTTCAATTTCTGTCCTGTGGCCCGCTCAAATATTCCCACGAGGCTCCTCGTGCCATGCACGTCCGAGGTGACGCTGTTTATGACCTGCGCTTCGGCGTCCTCCTCCTCCTCCTCCTCCTCCTGTTCGGATTCCGCTTCCAGGGTGATAATCTCTCCATCTTCCAGGTCACTGTCCTCCAGGTAGTCGTAATCGCAGGTATGGAAGGACGCTTCAATGTCCCGTACGTCAGCGCGCTCGAAAACGTCAGACAGCGCGTCAGCATCCAGCACTAGCATCCTTTCGCCGTCAGTCAACCTCGTCGATCGCACGTGACACAAGACAGCGAGACGAACGGAGATGAGCGTTTGTCAACGCCTTTCGGAAAAGAGCGCTGTTGACATGCTATGGACGAGCCCCACCAACGACGGCGGAGGTTTGGGAGCGCCGGGAGCAAGCGAGTATCTTGACGTCTTCGAACGTTCCAGACAGGATGCTGGAGTTCAACGCGAACTGACCGACCTCCTCCCACGAGGCGCTGGGAGGAACGACGGTGGGCTTGTCGTCTGCGGGAGGCTGTCCTGGAGAACCAGGTGTAGGCTCTCCCTTGGCCGCGGAGGTCGATTCAATGGCGGTCGCGGTTGACGATGGCTGCTGACTCGCCATCTCCTTTGGCAACATCTGCGCTCGACCGGAAGATTCTGGAGTTGCTACGTCGGAAGGAGAACGGTGCGGCTCCTTGTCTTCGGGCTGTGTGAGACCATACGTCCCCTTCTTCTTCCTGCGTCCCCAGCCCTTCTTCTGCTTTTTCTTGCCATTGTTATCCTCTACGAGCTGGGACATCGGAAGCAATAAGCAGAGAGAGGTGGAGAGGGTGGTGTCCCCCCGAACGCGTAGGTATAAGAGAGTAGTAGGCGACGTGGGTCCCGGGTGTGCTCGGACGTAATAAGAACAGACATTGCTGCACATGCTCGGCACGAGGCAAAGATTCAACGCCATCACATAAGTTGGGAATAATAAGCACCACACCGCGAGGTGCTGCACGATCCGAATGGGGAGTACTTACGTTGCAGCATCATCCACCCGTCTTCTTCACATCACGTCCACCGGCTTCCTTCCGACGAACTATCCGGCGTAGAACCGAAAAGGCCCAGTGGCTCGAATTTCTGAGAAAGGCTGCTGATAGAGCGTACTGCATCCGGGAACCTGGCTCACTCAAGAGCACGAATATCCAGCAATATGACAACATAAAAAGCAGGTCTACAACAGAAACAGCGCTGCTAACATCTAAACACCATCCCTCGCTGGGGACACACAGCCTACGTAATCCCTATCCTATCCATCCCGGCTCATCGTCCACTGCGCATGCACCTCCCTCAGCACCTTCACGAACCTCTTCGCCTGCATCCCCGTCGTGATCGGCGGCACCTCGTCCAGCATCCCCACCACCCGCCCGTCCTCCTTCCTTGTCCCCCCCTCCCCGTACATCCCCGCCAGCTCCAAAATCTCCTCGCACTCCTCCAGCCACTCCCGCCCGAGCCCGAACGCGCGCATGACCTGGCCCGGCACGATGCACACCCCGCCCGCGCCCTCGAGGTCCGCCGGCGTCGGCATCCCCGCGAACCGTCGCACGACCCCGCGCACGTACGCGTACTGCCCCAGCTGCTCGCGCATCGTCAGCATCCGCTCGCGGTTCCGCACGAACGTCTTCCACGCGGGCTCCTTCGAGATGATCCCCCGCACGTGCTTGCCCACCGCGTTGTCGAGCTCGGACGGCGCCTGGCCCGAGAGCGTCGGCGCCATCGTCATCGCGGACGGCGCCATCGTCGTCATCGACGCCGGCGGGGACGGCTCTTCGCCTTTGTGCGGGAATGGCGTCGGGATCCTGGCCGGTCCGGACGCGGAGGGGAGCGCAAACTTGTTTTGGGCCGCAGACGTCGTGCTCGGCTCAGATTTCGGCGTGGGCAGCCTGAACGGTCCTGCATCGTACCTGTTGGATGGGGTCGGCCCGGCCGCGCCGCTGAAGGCCGCGGGCGGCGGCTTATTGGCGTAGGCTTCGAAGCCGGATACGGCGCGCGGAGTGGTGCGGGTGTTGCTGAAGGGGAAAGCACCGCCCCGCCGATCAGGCACGGGGGAGACGGAGCGCTCCCCGCGAGCCTCAGGATGCCGTTGCGAGGCGTCCGGCTTGTCGATTTTCGCTTTCTTCTGGGGGGAGGGGCCGCTGGAGCCGGACGTAGATCTCGAGCGCGTGGGCGATGAAGGAGCCGGGGGGAACGCGGACGATGAGGAGCGCGAGCGCAAGTGCTGAACAGACGGCGCGCGCGGCCGTGTCGGCTGCGTTGCGATCGTGTCTGGAAAGTCGTCCGACGACGAGCTGGGAGACGCCGGCCTGTGCTTGTGCTTAGAAGGTTGGGAGGTCTGCGAAGATGTCCGAGAATGCAGCCCAGAAACGGGCGTCACGGAGGGAGGCCCACGAGAGCAACCCAGCAAGGAAACATCACTCTGCCGCCGTCGATGCTGCTGATGCGACAAGACAGACAACACGGCGGATGGCACAGATTGGACAGAGCGGGAAGAATGGACGGAGCGAATGGATTGGACAGAGTGCACGGATTGGGCAGACTGCACGCTCGTCGAGCGTGGTCTCTTCCTCGAGGAGAACGCTTCCGTCGATGTCGACGGGTCAAACGTGTGACCCCACGGCGAAGGCGGACGGTAGTGGTCCTCCGCGCTGAACAGGCTCGAACAGCTTGGGCGCTTGTTAGCATGCGCAGGAGTAGAAGCGGTGATCCCGATCTGCGACGGGAGGGGGTGTGGTGCGGGAACAGGCGAGGGCGAAGTCATCGACATCGTGTCCGTTATGGGCGTCGGGAGGTCTCTGAGTGGAGAGCTCGGGGTTAGACGTGTAATGGAGGGTGCGAAGGGCTGGCCTGCGGGTGGTGGATTCTGAAGGGAAATCGAGATGAGCGGAGCTGGCGATATAAGAGCAGGGAGGGTGGATATCCGACTCACGTCCTCTACAAATATCTCCAGCGTCCGCTGGGGGGACACTTTCAGGTTCGCCGTCTGGCAGACGTACGGCCCGTCCTCCGACGTCCGCAAGAAGTACTGCTTGTACTTGCCCCGCAGCGTGTACACCTTCGCTCTTCCTGCAGTCACGATCGCGTAGATTAATGACAGTGAACGCATACACGCGAAGATCGCACTCACCATCGATCCGTGAAGGGCCTTTCTGTAACTCCTCCGACACCTCCTGCGCGTCCGCCCACATACCGATGTCGCCCGGGTCCGCAGGCCTGAGGGGGACGCGGACCTCGGCCAGCATGTTCTCCTCCCCATGGTATTGGCGCTTGTCCTCGATGAGCAGCGTCAAGACGCGAACAACCCGCGCTGCGGGCTGAGAGATGGGAGGCTGTGATTGGGCGGACGGCGGGGCAGGTGGCGGATATTGGGGTTGGGTGGGGGGCGGATATTGATGTTGGGCAGGTGCGGGATATTGTGTTTGGGCAGGCGGCGGATATTGTGTTTGGATCGGTGCGGGATATTGGGTTTGGGCGTGTTGGGGATATTGCGGTTGTTCATGATGTCTATGGGATCGTGACTTGTGCCGCTTCTCCTTTGGAGGGGCAGGAGCAGGCGACGGAGAGGGAGCATATGTGGGAGGGGGCGTAGGCTGATATTGATGATAAGGAGGACAAGCGGTGGGATGAGGAGCCGAGTCGAAGTAGGTATCCTGATTGAAGTCGTAGGTATCGCCGGCGTAGTATTGTGGGGAAGGGTATCCGTGGTCGGTGGGGTACATGTTGGTATCCTGATGTGAGCCCGAAGTAGAACTGTGGGGGCGATTGTCCTGATTAGGCACGGGGGTATGCGTGTACGTGTACGGTTGTGGGGAGGGCTGGTGAATCTGGGGATTGGGATGATGCGATGACGTTTGCGGAGTACAAGTAGAAGCAGAAGCAGCCGCGGCCGCGGCCTGCTGCTTTGCGCGGTTTGCCGGTGCACTATCGCGAAGCTTGTCGTAGTCGTAGCGGTAATAGGATGTCCTGGGCTGCATGTGGTCCGCGTCCTGCGCAGCTTGAGTCTGTTTACGATTTGGCTGAGATCGAGATCGTCCGCCGTCAGGCTGCACGCCCAGGCGAAACGCAGAGCCGTACGGGCCCTCCTGGGGAATGGGTGGCGTCCCCGTTGCGGATGGATCGTTGGTGTACGCGCGCACACGAAACGTAGTTCGCTGCAGTGGCGCACCGGGCTGAGGCTGCCGAACGGGTTCATGCGCTGGCTGAACTGGTGTTCCATTGTCTCGCTCTTTGCCTTTGCGCGATAGCTCCTTAGACTTGTCCTTTGGCTTCTCCTTCTCCTTCCCCTTCGAAGACTTCTTTTTGGAGGCGTGTGATGACGTACCTGGATTGTGATGGAACGATGCGGAAGCGAGGGATGGGTGATAAGTTGGGGGAGGAAGAGCATGAGCGCCGAAGCCAAGGGGTTGACGGACCAAAGGTGCGGTGGACACGGAAGGAGCGGATTGGGCAGAGGAGGAGGGGTGTAAGGTCCCGGCTGAACCTTTCCATGAAACATCACTAGTGCTCTCCGTGTCGGAGCCAGAGGAACGAGGCTTGGACTGAAGCGGTCGAGTCTATGGTGTGCTGAGAATATGTGGATATGACATTTTTTAGACTAACGACGTACCGGTGAGGGCTCGCGACTGCTCCTGTTATGCAGGGAAAAGAAACTATGAGCAGCCGTTCGCACAGAAATTGACTAGCATTGCACGGCCGAGGACCGGTTGTGCAAAAAGCCCGCGCCGCGACGCGGGCGAATTGATTTTGTCGCGATTTTGTCGCGATTTGGAACGGCGAGTGGTGTGGACAAAGGAAGCACTCACAAAGACCCGTCACTCATGTTCGCGTACTCTATTATCTCGGCAATGTGGGCACCAGGGTTGGGTAGTTGGAGGGTATCGCAAGGGGTCGTTAGGACGTGGTGGGGATTAGGACGAAGAGAATAAGATAGAGAAGCAGATAGGTGGGCAGCGCAGAGCGGGCAAGAGCTCAGAGAAACTCGGTCCTCTCCCCAGACAAGTACAGGAAACTCTCAACATATCTACTCCTGGGGTCCCTACTGCCATTTTTGGTGAACAATGAACCCCCTCGCGACCCCGTGAGAATCACGTGAGCAGGCCTTTTGTATTTGGGCGCCACTGTCTGGGAAGGATGGTAGTTCAAAGACGATAAGTACTAAGTACACCTTCCACCTGAAGCTCTCCAGTATACTTACTACACCAGTGCCCGTACCATCTGAAAGTGCAAGGTTCAGGAACAAGAGATTTAGGCGCGGTGCATCATGCGCTTCAAGTTTGCGAAGCTTCTAGCCAAACTAGAACCGCGTCCCCAGTACGCAACCCCTTGATCCATCCTTTTCCAGATTAAACCCATTGATCAGTTATCTTGGCGGTGCAAGGTTGGGGACACAACTACTCTCCTGACGCCATTCGCCCAGCTTCCTCCTCGGTTTTCTTGGGGATCCCGCTTGTACCGCTCAGAGGAATGCACAAATCCCGTAGCAGTGTATTGTGGGTCGTCGGTCTCTTCCCCTTCAAGTTGGGACACCCCACGTCAGCGTCCTTGTCTCGACGATGGGCCCCCATCGCACTCGGACGCACATGGCCGACGTCCTCGACGTTTCTCCGCGTTCGGCCTTCTCGAACTCAAATTCAAAGTTCAGAAGAAGGTGCGCATATTTAGACAGCGTAGATGCGCAGAAGTCTCGGTGATCTGCGTCCCCACGGACCATACGCCCCTTCGGCATATATAGCAGGCTCAAGAGTTGCAGTGGCACGACCAGATTGGTTGCCCCCCATCTCTCGCTGGTAAGACATAGAGGATCCTCAGGCTAGGATGGCCATCGCCGAGTACGAGTACCTCACGCCCGAGCAGCGCGAGCACTTCCTGGACAAGGGATGGGTGCGAATCCCCAAAGCAGTGAAGGAGGAGTACCGTCTGGCGTTCACGGACAATGTGTGGATCAGGCTGGGGTACGACCCCGAGGACAAGGCGACGTGGACGAAGGAGAAGGTGCGTGCTCAGCTTGAATGTCTATTCTACTCGGCCGGTCGTTGATGGCGGTCGTACATGTGTCTCGCACAGATCCATATGCCGCGGCACCGCCAGATCCCGACGCGGGAGTTCATGCCCAAGGCTTGGGGCGCGATGTGTGCGTGGATCCCTGCTCGCTGAACGGTGACGCTCACAGACTCGGATTCCGGAGGACAGGCGAGCTGTTGGGCGGCGAGGACAGGATCGACCCGACGCTCTTCGAGAGCTGCGGAGATAGCCTGATCGTGAACCTCGGGGCGGAAGAATGGGTCGATGTGAGTGCATGCCGTGCTGCACCCATGAGCTATGTTCATGACCGTCGACGGCAGAAAGTGATTGAGCCGAAGGACTTGGGCAATTGGCATATGTACGCCCCATGCCTCATAAAATGCTCCGTGACATATGTGCTCTAACTGTGGTGTTCGCAGAGATGGAGATTGGTCGGTCGGATAATTACAAAGGCCGAAGGTGGAACTGATCCCAGCAGGTTTACGCACTTTCTCGACTCCGGGGAGCAAGGCTTGACGGTCATCGTGCTCTTCAACGACATCAAGCCCCGCGCGGGAGGAACGTACATCGCGCCCGACGGCATCAAGAACGTCGTACAATAGTCCGTCGCTTTTCCATTCCACCGTCATCTCCGTGTCCAATCTGATTGAGGCTTAGCTTGTACGAGCACCCTGAGGGCACGAACGATATGCCCCAAGATCCAGACGGCAGCCGCTCCATCTGCTCCATCCAGACATGCAAAGAATTCGTGGAGGTAAAGAGCCAGAAACCATCTCCGTTCCAGGCACTCATCACCTGGACACACCCACACCCAGCTAACCGGCGACGCGGGGGACGTGATCCTCCTCCACCCCTTCATGGTGAGCGTACCATCCAATCCCAATCTCTCCCAATCTCCGTCCTAGACGCACGCACACACGCCACACCGCCACTGCAGCCGCACTCCGCGTCCAAGAACCACCTGCGGATCCCCCGATTCATCACGAACCCCCCGGTGACGCTCAAGGACCCGCTCAATCTCAGCCGCGCCGACCCAGCTGACTACGTGCGTACCTCATCCTCGCCCCATCTCCACCCATCTCCATTCATTCCCGTTCCTCGTCCCTCGCTCACTAAAATGCTTCTCTCGCAATCTCGCCAGTCGCTCGTGGAGCGCAAGATTCTCCGGGCGCTCGGCGTCGACGCGCTGCCGGGGTGGACGATCGGCGCGCCGCGGCGGCGCTTCGTGCCGAGGACGCGCGCGGGCAAGGACGCGACGATCAGGGAGGAGGTCGCGCGGATGAAGGCGCACGCGCGCGAGACGGGCGGGACGGTCGACAGCATGCACCTCGACGGGCCCGTGCCCTACCAAGTCATCGTCGCGTCGGGGTGAGGTGAGATCAGAGGTTGGGGCTGGTAATTGGGGACATCATAGACTCGGAGACCTGAATGATATTTGGCGTCGTGGCTGACCAGATGGGATGCTTGAGATGAGGGCGCCCCGTACTTGCCAAGGGGGGATACAGAGCGGTCTGCTGAGCAGCGCATTCCGGGCGTGCTGAGGGCCCGGAATACAAATGTGTTCGTTCGATAACGGGTCCTATGGAGTCTGGCGCGCAACGATACCGTTCTTCGTCAGAACGCAGCGGCGTTAAGTGGACCAGGTGTGTACGTACTCCGTTCAAACTTCACTTCGTTCGCGGCAAGATCTGCTGTGCGTCACCGAGTGACAGGCATTCAGCGAAGTGGCTGCGGTAGGTTAACGCCAAATTCCTCGGAGAGGACCGCCGCCAGTCTGTTCGCAAATAGCGTTCTGTGGTGCAGGATGTGACATGGGACGTGCAGAAGGAAATGATGATGTGCATAACGGGGCAGGAAGTGACGTCGATAAATTCTAGGTGGCGCAAAGCAATGCATGTGGCGATATTACACAGAAACGGGGGGTATTAAGAGCGTCCGAGGGGGGATATTAGCAAGTACAAGCAAGGTCCGTGTAGCCTAATTTTCCAGGAGAGCAGCAGTGTCAGAAAGCGAGTTCAGAGAGTAAGCAGTTCATGATACACGAGGACGAGGATGATGACATGCGGTGCACTGGGTCGCACTACGCGTCAGCGGCGGCGGACGAACGGAGGGCGATGCACGTACCGGGGATGCACACGGGATGACGGGGAGGACGAGGGTGGTATAGGACTGTCTGAAGAGGAACGCACGGGCGTAGGCGTCGCCGTAGCTATGGCTGTGGGCGTTGACAAAGTCCTCGACCTCGAGTGCGCGCTGCGCGGGAGCAGGCACGGGAAGGAGCCGGCTGAGGACGCGCGTGATCCACGTGCGGGGGCTCATGTTCGCGGCGCGGTTCTGGAGGACGCTGCGGACGGGGCTGCGGGGGAACGCGGCCGCGCAGACGTCCTGGAGGGCGGGGAGGGCGAGGGGGGCGTAGTCGGCGATCCTGAAGTAGGCGAGGATGGGCTGCTGGCCGGCCTTCATGCGGGGGCCGTTGGGCATCGGCTGGTAGACGTACCCTTCCGGGCCGTGGGGGTCGTTTGTCGTCGCGGCCCAGTGGTGGCGGGTCGCGTTGCCGTGGTGGTCGAGGTGGATGAGGGCCCAGTGGAAGCCCTGTGTGAGGGGGATGGTGGAGACGTAGAGCGAGTCGGGCTCTAGGTCGACGGGAAGGCCCGCGCTGTATGCCATCCTTTCCTTCGGGGCGACCGCGGTGGGCATCGGATTCGCAGTTGCGGCACAGGGAGGGCACTGGAGAAATCTGGTGAGCTGGAGCGCGTCAAAGGAGCCAAGACGACACGCGGCGTACACTGTGAGTAGAAAGGAAAGGAAAGATGGTGAGAGAACCGAGGAAACAAGGGGGAGAGGGTGATAACGAATAGTTACGACCACGCAATACGAGCAAGAGAAGAACTCGTGGCCAATGCCAAGAGGGAGCTCGAGAGACGGCCTATAGCCGTTCAGCCGAACACACGCACCGGTTCCAAGGGGGTTCGGATCGATAGTATGGACGGCACCCCGGCAACATCACGCCTTTTATACGTCCTCGAACACCCGACCTATATGAATGTCTTTGTCAGAGGTCCACTCAGCTCACCGCTGTATGTGTATCTGGAATACAGTCAATACTAGCCCATGCTGCAGGCATGTGGCCAGCTGACTCTTGTCGTCCGACGTCGACGACTTGCGGGATTCGCGAGGCCCATTCTACGCTCGGTATCTACAACGCAATTTTCACGTAGTGCTTTTCTTGCATCGTCTGTGCTTCCAGGCTGGAAATGGCGGGCTCGGTACGACGTCCTCAAAGTATATCGCAGTGGTGGTGAATTGTAAAGAAATAAAGTTACAGAAGCGCGCCGAGATGCGTTGATAAACACTGGCGCTCCGTCGCGCGCCCAGCGAGGGCGCACTGCAGGCGCATCGAAGGCATCGTTGTCAGTCCTCGACCTCGTCCACCACTTCCAACGTCGACGTGGCCACTGCACAGACATGGCAAGCATCCTCCAAGTCCCCTCTGCCAACGCCCTTGGTGAGTGCCAATCCCCATCTCTCTATCGTGATGTCGGCAAACACTCGCGGCATGGCAGCGACCAGTTACCCCCAGCTGTCTTTGCTTCTGTTTGCCGTCGGCGGCTTCGCGGTAGCAAGGTTCACGTTCAAGACCCTCTTCGTGCTCCTTCAGACCTTCATCGTTCCTGGCAAGAGTGTACGTCCATGTATGCGCTCTTCGCGCTACAGCCAAGCACTGACGTCGCTCGGACAGCTCAAGAAGTATGGCGCTGGGAAGGGTGCATGGGCAGGTGCGTCGATCCTCGCTCACGTCATGGGAGCAATCAAAACCTTATGCACGGCTGCGTATAGTCGTGACGGGAGCCTCGGAGGGCATCGGACGCGAGTTCGCACTGCAACTCGCGCAGAAGGGCTTCAATGTTGTCGTGTCTGCCAGGAACGCATCGGCGTTGGCGACTCTCGTCTCGGAGATCGGTAAGTGGTATCTCGGAAATGTACGCGTCTACCATACCCACACCCCTCTGCTCTCAGAGGCCAAGTCGACGGACGACAAGAAGGTGCAGGCCAAGGCGGTCACCATGGACTTCTCCAAGCTCGATGACGCTACTCAGTGGAACAAGTTCCAGTCGGAGCTGGCCGGTCTTGATATTGGTGTTCTCGGTGAGTATATGCGTACCGTTCGTTCCCACTATAGTTCGAAACAGCTCGCATCTGCAGTGAACAATGCAGGCAAGTCGTACAACTACCCGGAAGACTTCCACGCGAGCGCGCGCAAGGACATGGAGGACATCGTCACCATCAATGTCAACTCTGTCGTCCGCCTTACGCACACGATCCTCCCCGGAATGATCGAGAGGTTAGCGTGCCATCGTTCGCGTCAACGCCCATGATCTCTCAACACTCTCCGTAGGAAGCGCGGGTTGATCATCAACATGGGCTCCTTCTCGGGTGTGAGCGTCGCATCGCCCATGCTCAGCACCTACGCCGGCACCAAGTCCTTCATCGCGTCCTTCAGCGGCTCGCTCGCCGAAGAAGTCCGTAGCAAGGGCGTCGATGTAGAATGCGTCAACACCTACTTCGTCGTACGTGTCTTTCTGCTGCCTACGTCCGCCTCATGCACTCATTGTTATACGCGTAGGTATCGAACATGTCGAAAGTCCGCCGCGCATCCGCGCTCATTCCACAACCCAAGGCATTCGTCCGCAGCGTCCTCTCTAAGATTGGCCTCCCCGGCGGTGCCCTCTGGACAACGCGTCCCGGCGTCGTAACCTCGTACTGGAGCCACAGCCTGCTCGACTACCTCATGGCGCGTCCCGCTTCCCTTTGTGGTGTCTGGTAGAAGGCCCCACTAACGGCATCGCCGCATTGCAGAATGTCATCGGCTGGAACATGGCCTTCGTGCGCTACACGCACTCGCTGCACAAGAGCATCCGCCGGCGTGCGCTGCGCAAGCTGGAGCGCGAGGCGAAGCAGCAGTAAAGCGGAAGCGTGAATCTTCACTTCTTCCTTCGGTCTCCCCGTTCGAGTCCGGCTCGTTGCTGGGCTCATGGACAAAAAGTCAGGCTAGACGCTGCATTGCTCGTGTTCGCATACCCAGGAAGCTTTGACGGTGACGATAGAGTATGCTTATCGTGTCCACGTCCTAATCATGGTCTGGAAACGATATCCTAATGTTGTCAGTTGCTCTCTGTTACTTGTGGCTCTGGTAGTCGGACCTGGCAAAAGGCTGGTGACAAGCAGCCAGACTCTCTGGGATTCGAGTTCGTATAATACCGAATATATCGTAGATGATCTCTGCGTTTTCATATGACATTCTGTAGCGGACCGGCCACCATCGTCGACGGGCGCATAGAGCGATGGAGTACATCTCGCACTCTTCTAGTGGATGTTTGACCTGAGTGAATAGTCCATCCATGTCGTGTCGGGGAAGTTGATCAGAGTTGGACTTGGGGATGCATGATTTAAATTTAGTGCTCAATCAAAATACCTTTTCAGGTTCGGATCAACGCTCGACGACTACATGCAATCAATTCAATTTCACACAACGCAACTTCCCGTTCACCATGAACACCGTCATGCATGGTCGCAAATTATTGGAATGACCTGTAGCAGTGGCGTGTGCCATGCTAAGCGTGGCTCTCGCCCTTGTTACATGCCGCTTTCGCTACATGAGTCCTGCCACTTGACCTTTATACTTTGACGTTGCGTCTTATAAGGATTGCGGCAGTAGCACAGACCCTGCTACTCCCTGACGACGACGACAGCGAGACTGAACTCAGTGCGTTTATCATATGTCACCCATTTAAAAGTAACCGACCCTCCGCACAGGCTAGTACCTATAGCGTCTAAGATATCAATGAAGAACGTGGAAGGCAAGACGCCCTGCACAAGAAAGGCCACAACACCATTTCATAGGGATCACGCGGACTTCATCATATGCTCCCGAGATAAAGTCGATTTCTACGTCTTCCGGGCCATCCTGATGCTGGGTTCCACGGTTTTCGAATACATGCTCGCGATTCCCCAATCCCCAGACTCCACCAATGTCGCTCAGAGGCCGGCCGTTGATATTCCGGGGGAGAGCCGCGTTATGAACACCTTCCTCCGCGCAACTTATCCTCAAACCACACTCAAAACTACGACTCTGTCTCATGTTTGTGAGGTCCTGAACGCGGGGAAGAAATACGATGCCACCATGGTCATGGACGAGATGCGAGTGGCACTCACAACCACGCTTTCTCGCGGAAGATGCCTTGCAAGTCTTCAACATTGCATACAGCTTTAAGTTTGAAGAAGAAGCCAAGACGGCAGCCACTCACGCCGTCGTCAACAGGTTTTCTATGCAATGCCGAAACCAACTTCCCCGAGGCGTTGGCTGGCGGCAGTGCGGGAGCATACTTCCGCCTCATTCAACTGTGTTCCAATTATGAGTACCTTGCGCACGACGGTCAGAAAGGCGAGCGTCCCCCCATGCCTCCATTTGACAGGATCGGCCAAGTTTGTCGGGGCGCCATCCTATTCGTTTCCCCGCCATTCACTCGCTCCGCCCGCACGTCGCAGACTACTACTACAGCCGGTGTCCGAGTCTGCCAAGTTGCCACACTGGTGTCGGCAATACCGGCAAAGCCCGGCCCTTTAGTCAACGCAGGACACGAACGAACGTTCCCCAGTAAACGGCTGAAAATTTTATAGCCATTTGTCAAAAATAGTACATTGTTAACTACGTGGTGCACTATCTCTATCCGGTGGAGACGTGCATGCTTTGCGGCAGTCATGCCTATAATGTGTTGGAAATGAGAGGGTATGAACCGGTGCACAACAGGGGAGTGGTTGGGCAAGTCCGAGATGCATCCCGACGCCCGACCACGGCTGTAATGTGTTGGAAATGAAAGGGCGCTGACCGGCACACAACACATGTGCGTACATGTCGGCGGTGACTGGACCTATAAAAACACTCCGTGGTGGAGTATCAGAAGCGGAGGGATACTCGCTGTGGCCAGACAGCATATTTGCTGTGGTCAGACAGCGATGAGACTGTGCGAGGTGTCCGTATCATGCGCGAGCTACCCCATGCCTTGTCCGGCATCCGCTGTCCGTCTGCCGTCAGCCCACTGAACCATTGGCTGTGTCCAAGTATGAGCATCCAGGACTGTGTTATGAGTAGGCACGGGTCAATGTACCAGTGATCTCGCTGTGATTGGAGTCTTCGAGGCCGAGACTGAGCGATGTGGGGCTTTCCGCGAGTCTCTTACTACAATCTGTCGTGAGTTTCCTGAGCTGGAGATTTATACAAACTAGGGAACTTACAATTCGAGCCTCCCTTGGGAATATTTCAGGTCCGGCAGCCTGGACCTGGCCGACACCTTGTTGCTGCTGGCCCGTGGCGGCCGGATTAGCATGGGGTGCTGGAACGGTGTTCATGTTGGAATTTGCAGACGAGGATGGACGATCGTGGGCGTGCGGTGACGTTCCCGGAAAAGGTGATGAGAGCGGTGAGGTGGACGTCTTGCAGCGCGTAATGGTGCGGCCAGAAGTTCGGGTGCGGGTCGAACGCGACCGCAACGCCCTTGATGAGCGACGCGCCGTGGGGGCCGAGCTCGATGTCCTCCCTGAAGTTCATACCCTCGTATCCTTCCCACTGTCGGCGCGACTGGTGGATGAGCTGCACCTCTGCCTCGAAGACGTTCCCGGGGAGGGTGATGAGAGCGGTAAGGTGGATGTCCAGCAGCACGTAGTGCCCATAGGGGCCCGATTAGCATGGGGTGCTGGAACGGTGTTCATGTTGGAATTTGCAGACGAGGATGGGCGATCGTGTGCGTGGATAGCACCTCCTTTGCTGAACCATATGGATGAAGTCGAGGAGACTGGACCCTGGCTCGCGGGAGCGTAGACGGGGCCGGTCGCTTCGGGATGTCACCTAGCCACCCATCTGTACAATAAACATTATGAGTGAAAATAATCAAATGACGTGTGGTTCTGCTCACCTAGGCTATTTTGACTTGAGGTACGCTCCTTGCGCAATGGATCCAACCCATCGCTGACTGCAACCGCTGTGAGCTTTCAGAGATCGAGGAGTTTGAAAGAAGCGGACTAACATTGAACAAGTGCAATGGTTTGGGTCAAAATGCTCCGGCTGAGCCTCAGTGAGCCGTGAGGTAGATGCACGGTGTGGAGTTCGCGGAAAGAGGTAGCCTGAGCTGCAGGAGCCCTCCGCGTCATGAGAAGTTTGTCTGTGAGAGGACGAAGGGAGAGGACGTCGGATGTCCATGGCGTCTTTGGGAATCATTCTGGTTCGATCCCTTGAACCTGACCGATAACTTTTTGCTAGTGGCTTGTATTGGCGGGTGTTGCTGAATGAGTGTTCATCTTGAAATTTGCAGAGGAGGATGGACGAGACTGAGCGTGAGTGGAAATAATCGACTCACAGTGTGCGATTCTACTCACCTAGGCCACTATGCAATGTTGTGCATGCCTCGCGCAAGGGATCAAGACCGTCGCTGATAGAGCGTAGCGAAAGCTGTAGAAGCTCTCCGTGTCATGAGAAGTTTGTCTGTGACAGGAGGAAGGGAGAGGATGTCGGGAGGGTGTTGTATGTCCATCGTGGCTCGGTCAGCGGAGCACAGAAGGGGAGTTGGGATCTCGGCCTCTGCCTCTGCCTCTGGATGGGTCGACCTTATATACGGCGACGAGCGCCAAGCCTAGCCCGGCTCGCTTTGTGAGTTGTGTGGTCGCTGTGGCCGCTTTGACGGCGCCGCGGCCGCGGCTTCAATGAAAGGCGGGAGCTTTGCACACGCCGCACCATTGAATAAAACCGTGGTGTGAATCTCTTTGTGTTTCCCCCAGACAGAATCGAACATGCACAAGAGCATTCTGCCACGCCAGTGTCCACGCACCTGAACGGCCAGCGGATCCAAAGTCTCTTCGAACAATGCTGTCCAAATTCAAATGTGTAGCCCGCGGCTGGCAGGCACAGCGCTTCGGTTCTATGCCCACGGCTGAGCACGAAGATTATTGTCTTGATGGCAGATGTTGATAGACATGTGTTCGAAGGAGAACTCGAATCTCCAGAGACTCCCGGCTAGGCTGTCACTGATCGGTTGAAGACGTTAAAGGCGTGCTGTCCGAAAATGGAAGCATAGACGCCGTCCTCGTACTTGACAGCGCACGGACTTTACGCACTGCGTTGACTCGAGCCTCCAAGTTCTTGCCGCCCCTTCAAGGCCAGTTCTGTCGGGATGCACCCGAGCTGCTCGAGGCAGGCACCATCACCTCCATTTCCGCGCCGTTCACTGACGGCGGCAGTGTGGACCTTGTCCTGTAGAGCTGCGACGGCCGAAAATTCCATGTCCATCGCGCTATCATTGACTGCGCTTCTCCCACCCTGCTCGACATGCTCCTCTCCGACACGCCCGAGAAGGACGACGCGCCACCACATATCGCATGGCCGAGAGCAGTGCTGTCCTCGATACCCTACTCCGCTTCTGCTACCGGGTCCGCCGACCTCAATTCTCCCCCGACTCCCCCACACACTTCCTTGCCTTGCTCACCGCGATGCAGCGCAACCGTCTCCCGGCCTCCGATGACCTCATTCGGGCGCAACCGGCGATGTACGCTCACCACTGCCCCCTCCAGTTCTACTTCCACGCGATCGCATGGGGCCTCGCGTCCGAGGCGCACACCTGCGCGCGCCTTCTTACCCAGAGCACAGGAAGTGCCGCGATCCGCACACTTTACGTGCCGGAGGTGCAAGGCGTCGGCGCACTCGCGTACCACCGCCTTCTGACGTCCGCAAACGCGTATCGCGATGCCGCCGTGCGCAGCCTGTATCCTCCCGCTGCATCTCAGAGTCCTAGCGTTGAGCGGTCTGAGACAGCAGTCAGGTCCCCTGCCAACACCGACAAGCGGCCGTGTGTGGATACGGATGGCGCGAAGTGCGTGTGTGCGGACAACGAATTCGCGGCCGATCTCGAGATGAGGACGCTCCCGCCCGCGCTGAGCGGCTTGAGGAGAAGCTGCACCTCCGGCCATGCGGAAGCGTCCTTCTCGACGACCCCACCCTCGTGGACGCGCTCGCGAGGGCGGCGCACGCCGCGGTGTGCGTCCGCGCCGAGTTCCACGAGTACGTGCCGTCGTCTTTGCTGCTGCTGGTTGTCGCGGCCGCGCTCGGCTGGTGGTTGTCGCTCCGATACGCGGCTGTCATCGTCGCGCTCGCGATGGGGGGGATAGAGGTCAGGTGCATACCCCGTGGGCTGCGTGGAGGCTTCGGGATATCGCGAGGGCGGTGGACGACGCGGTGTCGCAGGTAAGCCTTTTTCGAAGTGTTGACTCGAGTTGTTACGAAGACAGCCGTCTGTCCAATCCGAGTGCGAAATCAGAGCATCCAGACAGCGCATGTCCGTCCCGAGGTTTCGCGAAGACTTGGTGAACAGCTTGAATGCGGCTGTAGCACAGTGTCCGGCCCACCCCCGTCGGCTCCAGATGACAACATCTTGCCGTCGGGAGAGAAGCTGAAATGGTCCACTTTCTGACCTTGTTCGTTGAATCCAGCAAGGAAGACCCCATCTGTTGTTCGCAGCAACCGCACCGTGGTGTCCGGAGACCACCTGTCCCTGGACCCTGGTAGAAGGCTAGTGATAAGCGACCTTCTGGCCGTTCTCTGGCATTTGACTCTCTTCAGGTGTTCTTAAAATAACGAGTAAATTGTCGATGACTTGCGCCTTTTTCATCTGACATTCTGCAGCGGACCGGCCAATATCGTTGGCGGAGCGCATAGAGGAGCCGCGGTACCTAATAAACTCTCTCCTCGGCCAGGGTTCCTGCTGGTCTTTCGACTAGGTGAGCATCTCAAGCTTCATTACGGAAAGGTTGAGTTGATTGGAGTTGGTGAGCAGGACGTTGCTGGAACCCGTCTGTCAGGACGATATTTCTTCAAGTCGCGGGGGCAAGGTTCGAAAACTGCGAACATTCGCCTTCGGCGGCAGCTTCAAGCGAGAACCACAACCCGTCCTTGGAGCTTGAGAATTACTAACCCCATGACGTTGCAGCAGGCCTCCTTGGCCCACAACATCCGGAAAGCCCTGCAAGCCTGGATCGTCACGCTCATCCTTCGCCATTCATATTCCGAGGTCTATACATAGACCCGAACCGCATATAGGCAATGCAGGCGTTTAGGTGGAGCTCGCGCTGGAAGAGCGGAATTTCTGCAACACGACGCCTCCCTTCGCGGAACACCTACCTGCTCCATCGGTCATGCGGAATGTATCAGCAGGTGCTGTATGTTGTCGAAGCGGGTCGAGGCGATGTCGGGGAAATTCCACGCTCATCCATCGACGCCTCTCCGGACATTGCGGAGCCACAGGCTACGTCGATTCCTTGTCATTTCCTTCGTCCTGCTTCTTCCGCCGTCCTTCGAGTGCTGAACGTCGTTTAGTGCCACCTGCGCCCGACGATGGCCCGAGGAGATGAAGACTGCATACAGAACGAACGGTGCCAAGCCCGCATATAGCCACCGACGTCTGCACCTCGGGGCATGCTTGATGCTGGTCAACCTAGTGCCTTCACCGTGTCACGCGGCACCGTCGCGAGTCCTGGGTGTTAAGTTACGTTGTTACGTTCGTCCTTCTCGACGCGGCTGCTCGCGGACCGTCTGCCTTCTGTCCCATTCAGAGGCGGGGGCTTCCTCGGAGCTCGGAGCACCGTGGCTCTCGGGGCCTGATGTATGGCACGCCTGAGGGTTCATAAAGGGTCTGAGGAGGGCTACTGCACTCTCGTCGAAGACGGTTTGTCAAGCTCAGCAAGATGCAGCTCTTCGCCGCGGTCGGTGTCGCTTTCGCGCTCGTGCAAGCAGCTCGCGCGCAGTCGGCTGTGTGGGGTAGGTTCATTCGCATGCGCGTTTGGAAGCTGTCTTTTGTAAATTAACATTTTGCGTTCAGGCCAGTGCGGCGGCATTGGGTGGATCGGCGCCACGAGTGAGTGTGGTCAGACGTTGTAGTAGCATTGCAAATCTTTGCTGACCGAGATACCCTCCTAGCTTGCGAAGCCGGTGCGGCGTGTATTGTCGTTAACAATTACTACTCGCAAGTTAATTTCTGCTTCGTCATCGGTGTCTTCTGACCAATGCAACATAGGCAATGCCAGCCAAGCGCCGCCGCACCAACCACGACTACGCCAGCCCCGCCTGCATCCACGACCTCCGCTCCGACGACGTCCTCCCCGCCCAGCACGACGTCCGCCGTCCCCGCTTCTTGCGCCACCCCTGCAACCATCTCGGGCTTCAGCGACTCGAAGCTGCCCAACCCGTTCCTCTTCAATGACAACACCCCCGTCCAAAGCGCGGACGACTGGACATGCAGGCGCGCACAGATCCAAGCCCTCATCGAAGGCTACGAGGCCGGTGCCCTCCCTGGCCCGCCGTCGTCCCTCACCGCGACGCTGTCAAAGTCCAGCACGACGGCCAATCTGTCCATCACGGCGAGTAACGGCGCAAGCTCCATCACCTTCACGCCGACCATCACGTATCCGTCTGGCAACCCCCCCGCGGGCGGATGGCCGCTCGTCATCGTCTATGACTCGCTCAGCATCCCCGTCCCATCCGGCGTAAGTCGCTCTAACGCACCCCGTCCGCGCCCGCGTAGCTGATGACCAAGGATATTGGATTGGCAGATCGCGACCATGATCTACTCCAACTCGCAGATGGCCCAGCAGAACGACGCGAGCAGCCGCGGCCTCGGCCTCTTCTACAACCTCTACGGCACCTCCGCGTCCGCGTCCGCGATGACCGCCTGGGCGTGGGGCGTGTCCCGGATCATCGACGCGCTCGAGCGCACGCCCTCCGCGGCGATCAACACGGCCAAGATCGCCGTCACCGGCTGCTCGCGCGACGGCAAGGGCGCGCTCATGGCCGGCGCGCTCGAGCCGCGCATCGCGCTCACCATCCCGCAGGAGTCCGGGTCGGGCGGCGACGCGTGCTGGCGGCTGTCGCTGTACGAACAGGACGAGGGGAGCGTCGTGCAGACGGCGACGGAGATCGTGACCGAGAACGTCTGGTTCTCGTCCAACTTTGCGAACTACGTCGCGAACCTGAGCGTGCTCCCGTTCGACCACCACATGCTCGCCGCGCTCGTCGCCCCGCGGCCGATGATCTCGTTCGAGAACACGGACTACGTCTGGCTGAGCCCCCTGAGCTCGTACGGCTGCATGACCGCCGCGCACGCGGTCTGGGAGGCGTTGGGCGTCGGCGACGCACACGGGTTCGAGCAGGTCGGCGGGCACGCGCACTGTGCGTGGCCGGCGAGCCTGACGCCGGCGCTGGACGCGTTCTTTGACCGGTTCTTGCTCGACGAGCCGGGGGTGAACACGACGTACTTTGCGACGAACGGGGTGTTCAACAACGTGACGTGGAACGCGTCGGACTGGATCGACTGGTCGACGCCGGCGTTGAAGGGGCCGCGGCGCCCGGGTTGGTTCGAGGGGTGAGATCTTGAGACGTGGTTGTGGGGGACGAAGGGGAGGCTTGGGTTAGGTTGGTGACGAGAAGGAGGTACATTGTTGGTTGCTTGAACAAAACGGGTGTCGTTTTTGCTTCCCTAGCGAATGTACGAGTGCAAACGCTCGTTTGGCTGTATGACATCTCTCTGTTCTACGCCTGTCACTCGGATACGGACGCGCGAAGGAAAGAACTTTATGGCATTCCGACGAGTCCGACAGGAAAGGTCTCCGGCTAGTCCGCTATCACGAAGTTGTTGGCTGCAACGAGATGGATCAAGCATATGTTCAAGAACGGAAACAGAGACATACATGTGATGATGAGCGGGCGTAGCGGGCACTCCAAACGAACAGCATCTCGGAGACTATCGGATCTTCAGAAGGCCATCACAATTGGCCTTCCTGCTGAGCTGGGGTGTGGGTGGCGTCGTTGTGGGTCGGAAATACGCAGGTGGTGTTCCAGTATTTGCCAGGCCAACGTAGAAGCTGACGGGAGGGAGGCGCGTTCGATACACGACGGTCGAGCAGGGATCCGACGTCTCCGGGGAGAACGTTGGACCCTCCCAGTAACGTTGAAGCCCCCGACAGGTTCCGATCGTAGTCAAGATGTCCGAGAACCCGGCCTGAGTTAGAGCTTACGCGCGTTGGGTACTTGACTTGCTGGGTGCACATGAAACGACGCGAAAGGAAGCCATGGCTTCTGCCTTCCATTGTCTAGTTGACACATACCGTATGGGCGGGTGTATGTGGCACCAGTGGTTACGAGTGCCCTCAGCTTCGAAGGCGTGACTGTGAGTCGGGCCCGTGACTCTGTGGCTGCACTGGCACATACGATGATGAATCGAAACCGGAAGGGATGTGCGAACCCAGATCGCTGTGCGTAAATGGCAATAAAATAGTAAGTAACATCGGAGGAAAATGGAACCGTGTACGGAGAAGGAATGGCGGCAACGATGAGCTCACTATGGTTCTCAAGGGATTCGAAAGTTCAATCTCGAGAGCGGCGACTTCGGCTTGAAGGAGACGCGGGCGTTGAGACAATGGAGTGGGCCCCAGTGGTGGGGAAGCGGTTCCCGAGTCGTCGGCGTGCAGCGAGTGCGGATAGACATATTGCGGCGTTGCTCTGTGTGGTGTCATGGAACGCATCGTCTTCAACACGACTGATTAGAACATTCACTCTTCTCGGCTTTCCTCAACTTCCTCGACGCTTCGTCCGCGTCAACGCTGCTCAAGTCCAGTTCCTCCCGCCCTACAGGATCTGCCTGCTTCCCTCGTCCTCGACCTCTTGCAGGCGCACCTGACTCGTCGTCGCTCGAGTCGCCTTTCTACCGAGATCCGTCGACCAAATAAACCAAGCATGCACCTGACGTTATCCTGTTCTCCGTCTCATACTGTTTGACTGAGTCATACACATCGGGTACAGTATCCTGATCTGTCAGTGGGTATCAGCCGGGCTACGTTCGGCGCACCTACGCACGATATCTGGAAGATTGGCATACTTGGTACTAAAAGGACGAGAGGATTACAGACGAGTGGAAGGAGGAGGACGAGGACGAGGATGCGGGAATTAAAGCTCAAGTAGCGGGCGCTCAGCAAGATACTGGAGCAGCAAAACAGCGTCACCTGAGCGATTCGAACACTCGCGGGCAAAGCCCAACCGCTACCAGCTATAGATAGCAGGCGATCCCGTTAACCACTCCGGCAAAGTGACTTGCAGAGCGTGGTCCACGCAGGGTATATAATGCCAGCGCTCCTTGCACCCCATTCCGCAGCTCGCGTTTTACAAGTACGTGCCCTTCCTCTCTCCTCCCAGAGCTTCCGTAGACGATGATTGATAGGCGTAATACAGCTGGGAAGTCAGTGCTCGACTCAAAAGCCGACTGAACAAAGAATTCACCTAGACGTCCAATGTACCAAAGGCGTCGGCGGGGCTGGGCACTTGGCGGCCGTTGATGACCACAGATATAGACAGTAATTGACAAAAGCAACAAGGAATTTTAGCAGGTAGTCTTTAAATAGGCCTGAATGCATCTGCGCAGTGCAAGAACCATGCTTCAGCGAGAGGGGCAGCGCGACTCGTTTGCACCATCAAAAGCATACAGGGCATCGCTTCTAAAAGATAGAGTGCTCACGAAGAGTGGGGGGGGGGGCGCACTGCCTTTGATTTAATTCAGTTGTTCGAGATCGCAGTTGAAATGCCATGGCTTTGGTGGATGAAGGAGCCGTAAGGAAGGACCGACATTGGTTTACAAGGCGGAGTACTCAAACCGCGTATAGCCTCGGGCATTGACGCGTCACTGATGGCGTTTGCGCCGCCCAAACTCCCCGGGGCCTGAAATTTGGACGTTCAGCTGGTCTCCTGCGGTCAATGACTGATGTAGAGAAGGCGGTGTGGGCGTCCCGCGAAGGCCGAGACGGAGGCATGCGACTGGCACTTGAGGTACTTCAGGCTCTGAAGGTAGCAAGGACGCTGATAGTAACTGGGGGAACTGGACGACGCGAAGGAGCTGTTGCCATTGGCATACGTTCTCGCGTTAAGGATGTCTCTATGGCAAGGGGGGTAGGTCGAAGATGCAGGAGAGAAGATCTCCGGGGATAATGGATAGAGGGCCTGGGGAGCGCAAAGACACCTACGATTAAGAGATATCACATTCATGTCCGAGTTGGCGGCGAGACAGGTCCCAGGGAGGTGGCGACAGAAAGCGTCGATTGAGCGGAGGACGCCCCTTCCAGGGCGAATTAATTCGACATCGGTGTATTCCGCCCTCCCATGTCTCTCGATGATCGACGCGACAAGGAGGAGTCCAAACGGGTTCGCCTGAAGATGACCTGTGAGTTTCCGAGCGGTCAGGAAAGCAAGATAGGAGCAACGGACCATAGACATAGCCCTCGAGCTTGATGAGATCGCTATGGGATCCAGCAGTGCCACCACATCCGCAGGGCTCTCCTTGCTGAATATGACCATTACGTGAATCTCTGCATCGGATGGTCGTGAGCGGGAGAAGGCAGCTGAAATGCACGGACGAAGGTGGCGATGGGATCATGTCTCGAGACCTCCCACAGGCTCAGCACACCTTCGCCGTTAGTGTTCGATGGTCGTCTTGTATAGAATTTGCTCCATGGCGATGTCTTGCAGCTGAGACGTCGATGACGACGAGTGAACGTGGCTGGGAAGCGGGGGAGAGGGGGCGCTGGCTGGAAGAGGGCTGATGAGATGATCATGATGGATGGCGCACCAGTCGAATATAATATATACTCCTCCTCCGCCGTCCACTCCTCCATCTCCGCGCTCGCCGTCCACTCCTCCTTGCCTCTCGCCACCGTCGCCTTTTGCATCCAGAACAGACACGAGCATGAGCACCGCGGCCCTACCAGCAGTCCCTAGATCCCCCGGCGTCGGTGCGCGCCGAAAGGGCCCCAAGCACCTGCCCACCCTCCCCCTCTCTGCCTTCACCCCACCCAACACCGGCACCTCCGACCAATTCCCTCTCGCTCCGAGCCCAAGCACTCTCTATCCCGAAGAGATCGTTGATGCGCATATCATTAACGCATCCGGCGACCTTTCGAGTTGGAAGTCAGAAACCGGCCAGACCATCGGCGGGCGTGTCCGCGGAGTCGTCCTCTCCCTGCACGGCGCGCAAGAGGCAGATGTCGAGAAGCTGGTCCAAGAGTAAGTCCCGTTCTCGCTTAATTTGTGCCCGCCGCGAGCTCGTCTCCCGTGCTGCGCCGCCAGACGTTCATATACGACTCGGTTCGCTTATCACTCCGTTGCGTCGCGACGTCTCCTCCAGAATCAGCGCCGCCTCCTCCTCGTCTTCAACACCCCTCCTCGCTCTCGCCGTGCCCTTCAGGCTCGAGGATGGCGCTCCCGCTTCGCCCCCGTCGTACCTTGTTTCCGGAAGTTCGTCAAAACCGACGATAGTGCTCACCACGACGTTCACCAAGCACTCACAAGCCGCGATCGACGCGCTCTCGTGGGCACTGGTACGCAAGTTCACCGTGAACATTGACGTCCAGAGCGACCTCCAGCAGGACGGCGGATGGGAGGCCCTCGAGGATCTGGTCACGAAAGCGATGGGAACCCCAGAAGCCAACGGCACAATCGTCCTCTGTACGTGTCTTTCCGCCTCCTTCCCCCCCTCGTCTGGTGCCGCCCCACTCGTCACCTTCTGTCTCTCGCCACTTCCGTCGGGTGACGGTGGACTCTTCCCTTTTCGTCCTTTGCATTCTTTCACATTCACATCCGTGTCCCTGGTACCTGTCTGCTAACGGCCGTCCCGTCTTGTTCGCATGACAGCCAACATCCTCCCTCCACCCGACGACCTGACGCTCCCGATCGTCAAGCTCCTCACGCACCCCACGTACCGCACCTACCAGAGCCACACCGCCGCTCTCTCCCTCTTCGCGAACCTCTACGTCAACTTCCTCCCGCCAGCCTGGGGAGCCCCGACCCCACCGACCCCACCTCCGCCGCCATCATCGAGCGCAGAGGCCAGAGAAGACGAGGCGGACAAGGTCGCCCGCGCAGACTTCAAGGAGAAGAACGAGTGGAAGCGCAGGCTCAAGATGTACAGTACGTCCCCCCAGTCCTAAACCTCACCCATCCCAGCCGTCGTGTGCTAATTCTCATTCTCCCTCTACCCCTTCTCGTTCGCTTCGTTTTGAACAGTCGGCCACGCCGTCGAGGCCTTCGGCTTCCAGCGCATCCTCTTCGGCTCCTCCGCCGCCGCGCCCCTCTCCGGACCCTCGCCCGCGTCCAACGCCGGGGACTGGTTCGCGCTCGCGCGCGAGTCGTTTGCGGAGCTCGGCGTCGAGCAGGACGCGATCGACGCCGTGTTCGCGCAGAACGCGCGGCTCGTGTACGCCCCGCGCCCGGAGAGCTCATAGGAACCCCGTATAGAGCGGACGACGTGATTTATTGTGCACGCAGCACATGTTGTACCCTAGAGGTTGGATGGGGCTGCTGTGAGGTGTTTATAGGTCATCGGGCCAGTACGAGTATCCTTGTACATTGGTATTTCGCTCGCAGGGAGGATGGGATCCATTACGCTCCTTATTTATAGAATATTGCGTTCGTCAAGTCCGTCGTGAAGTCCAACTGGACATTCTCGGGCCATCAGCCTAGGCCTGAGTGTCGACGGATGTGAAGGTATGTATGCATGTTCGAAAGCGATACTATAGCGCGGAGAGGGTACGGCAATACAACTACACGTGCGGACTGCGAAAACGCGTGCGATCCGGTCTAACATGAATGCATGAGGTCCGATCCGAGAGCGAGTGCGGGTAATAACGTTATAACACGATGAATGTCTATGTATGCGGACATGAGCCGTCCGGTCTGTCTGATCTGAATCTTCTCCACGGCTCGACTTGCGCCATGATATCTGCTCATATGTACGTTTCGGCATCCAGGCCTGTTATTTACGTTCGTTCAAATCTAGCAAAGCATTCCCGCGCACGCTCCTCGTTATCACGCCCCGATCTCCCCTGGCGGACGACTCTGAATTCAGATGGCAGACGCGATAGAGAGGAACGTGGCCCGGATGGTCAACCATGGTCAAGCGGGTATGATGGGCAGCGCGCGCGACGAGGACGGGTCCGATGGCTCCCGATGGTGGTTCAGCGGGCGGTGGAGCCAGACTAGCTTCGGCGCGGGCGACGGCTCGCGCTGAGCCTGCGGGTGCACGGGCTGCGGCGCCTGGATGCGCTGAACTGGCACCGGCACCGGGATTGGGATTGGCGGCGGCGGAGGGGGCGGCGCGTATATCTGCGGTGGTGGGGGTGGAGGAGGAGCAGGGGCAGGGGGAGCAGGAGGAGGAGCCGTCTCGGGCACGGGCATCGGACGTGGCGGGGGAGGCGGAGACTTGATCAGGTGTTCCTGCGGCTCGGGCGCGAGCAGGTGCGCTTGGGGCTGCAAGTGCGGCATGTGCATGGCCCGCGGCGGGCTTGTGGACGGGGGCGGGAGGGGGGACGGGTCGCGCTCGCGCATCTTGCGTGTCGCTTCCACCCACCGCTTCGTGCGGTCTTCCTCCTATTGGGGTGTATGGAGAGGGAGATGACAGGACGACATGACACGGACGCCGTCAATCGACGAAGACGTAGGAGCGGGTGAACGATGGTGTCCTCACCTCGTACTCGCTGATGCTTTCCCGTGGGCGTTGGTGTTGTTGTTGGTGGTGGTGGTCCATCTCCGTCTCGATGAAGCGGTCAAACGCCTCGATTGCCTTCTGGCGCTCCTCCTTCCGCCCTTGCGAGTACCCCGCCTGGAACCCGTCCGAGTAGCCTGCCTTCCTTCCCTCCTCGACCCCAGCCTTCCTACCCTCGTCGAACCCCGCCAACCGCCCGGCACTGATGCCCTCATTCCTCCCGCTCTCGTAGCCCTCATCCCGCCCCTCGTCGTACCCATCCTGTCGCCCCGCCTCGTACCCCTCCGCCCGTCCATCCTCGAACCCCTCATCTCGCCCGTCACTATACCGCCTCCTCACCTCCAACCTCCGCACCTCCTCCCTCCCCGCCTCCCTCGCCTGCCACTCCCTCAGCACCTGCTCCGCCCGCCGCGCCGCGTCCCGCGCCTCCCTCTCCCCCCCGTCCGCCTCCTGCCTCGCCCTCTCCGCCCTCCCGAGCTCCGTCTGGAACCGCCGCGCCTCCCGCTCGGCCGCGTCCGCCTGCATCTGCCACCGCCTGCACTCCTCCTGCGCCCGCGTCGCGTCGAGCTCGAGCTGGTGCCGCGCCGCCTCCGAGCTCGCCAGGCGCGCGCTCGCCTCCGCGAGGCCCATCTCCGCCGTGCGCGCCCGCGCCTCCGCGAGGTCCGCCCGCCGGAGCTCCTCCTCGAGCCGCGCGCCCGTCTGGCGCAGGACGGCCTTGAGGTGGCGCGCCTGCCGCTCCTCCTCGGCGAGGACGTGCGTCAGGATCGACGCGCTGTCCGACTCGCGCTCCCGGTCGCGCTCCCGCTCCCGCTCCTTCTTGCGCGGCTTCACCGTCGACGCCGTTTCGGTCGTGCGGATGCTCGCCGTATCGCGGCCCCGCCGATCCCGATCCCGCTCGCTACGGTCGCGCTCCCTTTCCCGTTCTCTATCCCTCGCCCGTTCTCCCGCACGTTCGCGTTCACGTTCGCCCTCGCGGCTCCGTTCGCGCGAGGACGTGCGGCCCTTGCTGCTGCTGCTCGCACTGCTGCTCCCGCTCGGCTCGGGCTTCAGCCCGTCCCGTTCGCGCTCACGTTCACGTTCATCCCCTGCGCACGTCGTGCCTGTGCTCGGGCGCGGGGCGTGCGAGGCCGAGGACCCCCGCCGGGCCTTCTTGCGATGCGAGAGCAGGGACGAGAGGATGGCCGGGTCCCGGAGGATCTCGTGGATCGGGGTCGGCGACGTGGCCGCCTCGCGGACCTCGTGGAAGAGTTCGATGCTGCGCGGAAACGGAAGGGCAAAACGCAGTAGAATGTGAGCGCGGGTTGGAAGAGCGTGTGTGTGGCGCGATCGGAGAGAATCCGCAGCGCGAGGCGCGGAACGGGAAGACGAAGAACGAGAAAGGGAGAGAAAGCGACAAGGAGGGATGGAGAAGGTCTCGAAAGAAGGCTAAATCGCGCAGACGAGCGGACGACTTACTCGTGGGCGCCTGGTGTGTGCAAGACCGGTGGCGTGAAGGATGTGAAACTGCGGGGGGTTAGAAACCCTGGCCCATAGTTGAGCCCTGGGCTCTGCAGCCCCGAGGGTGCCATCATCGGTTCTGCTATGGGGAGCGGGAGGGTATCGCGGCTGGGGGGTGTCGGGGGCAAGAGGTGAGGGCCGTCTGGTGGCGGCACTGGGATGGGAGGGAGCTCATCGACGGTCATTTTGAGCTCGTCGAGCATCTCTGTGGACGCTGGAGGGGCTAGGCCCGTCTGCGGTGAGAACTCGGAAGGGTGCTATTCGCGGAGGAGACGGTGGGAGCTGCGGCAAGCACTGGTCTATTCGAGTCGGTTGTGCTGCTTGGTGGGCGAGCGGGGACGGTGGACGCCCTGGGCGATGGTGAGAGCGAGAGGGCTCGATGAGCTAGAGTGAACGAGCGACCCGCGTTAATAACGTCTGCGCGTGGGGAGGAGGCGGAGAGGCGAGCAGTTCAGCCGTCAAGCTTGGGCAACGTGTTGGACATGTGCATTCGGCAATGGCCCGTGAAGAGATCGCGGGTCAAACGGGGTGTGTGTGTGTTTGTGGCATAGACACCGGGATGTGCAAGACGATTGCCTGACTGCGACGAGGCGCAGCAGTGCGCCCCGGTTGGCGTTGAAATGGCCGTCCGCGCACTGCGCAGCATTGCGGCACATATAGCAGACAGGATGAGAGTAGCTCCGAAATATGCTGTCCTTTTCTTGAGTCCGGATCAGGAAGATCTCGGCGGTCGAACCGGATACGAGCGCATGGGCGAAAAACCGAAAGCGTGCAAGGCAGAGGGCTTTCGCTTGGTTAGCGAGATGAGATGGCCGAGCATGGCAAGCGGAACCTGTTGGAAAGGAGAACCTGCGAGAGAGCCAGACGATGCCACAAGAAAAATCTTGCGGCGAGCGGCTAGACATGAGATAGATGCTTGGGACATCTACGCGATGCCTCGTTGTTGGCTTATCTTGTGCCCAAGCCACGGTACTTGTAGCACGGATCCTGCAAGCCCCCAGCTCCAGACTCAGGCGGTGGCGCACGCTACGGTGTTCCCAATCGGACGGATGATCTAGGTTGGGGAAAACGCTGAAGTTTCCTGAGCGAGCGAAGTTCGTTGTGTTACTTATTTGTAGAGGCAACGGGATGATGCCAACACCACCTTGCGAAACCCGGACTCATATGCGCGTCTTGAACACGTCTACGTGCAGGAAGGTAGAAAGGAAATGGCAAGGTTCAAGTCGGAAGTGTATGTGAAGGAACCGGGCACTTACCCTGGACACGCAGAAGGACAGGGGCTACATGGCGCAGCTGAGCGCGAGACGCATATAGTTTGCATAAAGCTGGAGTTCTTGCAGGCATTGTTCAGAACAGCGACATCTACCACCAAGGCATAAGTGAAGCATGGCGGACATGGGTGAAGTACAACCTGAAGCTTACCGTAACCCCGCTGTTTACAGTATTGCCCCGCATACATTCGGTGCTCTGCCTCCCCCACGGCCAACAGCCCCGAGGCAGGGACCGGCCAGACCTGGTTGAAGGTCTGGGAAGACCCACCCGTCAACGAGAACGGCGCGCTCGCCTTCCCCCTGGAAAGTACGTCTCCATCGGCCCTTGCAACATATCCCCGAACAGTAAGCTTCGTAGTGGTTTATGGCGGATGTTGGTACTCACTTGAATTCACACCGTTAAATCTGCGCCCCCACGCGCCACTCATTAGTTGTTCAACCCTGCGAGAAACGCTACTCACATACGCTGAAAGCCGCCACCAACGCTCCAGGGCCCGCCGCCTCGATATCTCTGCATAGCTCTGCACCTGCCAATGGCTCTGAATTTGGGCTGTATCGGCACGGTCTGGTTCGGCCACCACCATGTCTGTGCAGTCTTGGTGATGGTCTTGGACGACATGGCCTAGCTTTCGTTCATTCATTTGCACATCAGGCACATTACTTCGCGCGGGGGTTGGAACTGGAGGTGCCTCTGCCGAGTATGGGTGTGCCTGGTATGGTCATGGAGATGATCTGCGTCGATGTCGGCAAGCAAGAAGGAGGGGATGACATCGATGAAGCCTTGAGGGAGGGAACGAGGTCGAGGGGGCTGATGACGTCGGAGCCGGATTCGGAAGTCCTCCCTACTAGTACTTATGTACATACATTGTCGGCCCCATTGATCGCCGCGACAGCCCCATGCATGTTGGGGCACTCGAATATTGACCAAAGCCGATGTAGACCTGTCACACAGTGGACGCACCCGCACTCGCACTCGCACTCGCACTCGCACTCGCATTCGCATTCAACGCACCATCGCGATCACATGACGCTGCCTCCAAGTCGGGTCGCGACGCGTTCGCGCGCGCTCAGGTCCATCCTAGTAAGTTGGGCCTTCAAATATTAGAAGAATACACGCGCGCGATTACACTCAGAGAATCAGGTTTCGCTTTAGGAATTTCGATGTCCAAGGACGAGCCTAGCGAGCCCACAACAGGGGATGGAAGGGAAACAGTCCGACGACAATCACGACGCAGAAGCGTTGGCTTGCCAGATGTCCTCGAACCAAGCGTGTTGGTCCGGATCGACCGTGAGCATCCCACAAGAACGTCGATGCCCTCCGCAGAGACTCGGAGACGAAGCTCTGGCGGCATGTTGTCCAACGTTTCAAGCACTATAAAGCGATCCTGGCGAGGCAGACGGAGGACGGATTGGAGAGGATGGGTACCTGTTTTCACATCTATCATATACGGAGAGTTGCGGTGAAGCCGCCTCTGTCACTCACCTCTGGAGTCTGGGCGCGACATTCACGCATTGTTGTTCTAAGGACATCATCGAAGACCAAGAGGACGTGGAAGTCATCCCAGGACCGAAGCCGGAGAACCATGTTCTCTGGCGCGTAAGGCTGCGGGAAGGCACGTTGCTGTTATAATCCTAACACCATCCAACAACTGATGATACCGACAGAGGACGTTGGGTTGATCCCTACGTTGATGACCGCTCCTAGCGTTCCATTTCTCAGTGAGGCGTTTTTGCAACGATGTTTGTGGTTCAACACTCACGTGTCGCTCTTGTCGTAAGTATTTTAGGCACAGGAGGCGAAGGCCGAGCCAGGAGGAACATCAGCAGGAAGGCGGGTCGCCGTCAGGATCCTGGAGGTGACTCCTTTGCTCGTAGCCGCTTTCGGGTCCCCGCTCACCGCTTTGGACCTATAAAGCATGCTCCCATCGATGATATGGCAATTTGCGTCCTTCTTCATGCCCTCGCTATTCGGTCCAGGCACCAAGAACGTCGAGGCTCCTAGTGGACAGAACTGAAATGCCGTCTTGCAATCCGATGGAAAGTCACTTACGGAACGAGGCCGTGAGTATCGCGCACGTAGTGTAGGGCTGACACGGGACGCAGAAAAGTACGGTGCACGAGGTTGGCCTCGACGTAGGTGGCGCGCAGGAGTGAATAGCTGAGGTACTGAAGTTCCCTGTACATGAGAATTAGATCATTAATTCTGACGTATCCCGGCTTACGCCCATGCATATGGACTGGAGATGCTTACCTAGCATCGCATTGAGCAATAAGAACGGTTTGCCTAGGCAGCAAAAGGCGGACGTCCAAGGACCCGCATTTGACAAGATGGCCACGACGTCGATGTACTGATTTGCTCTGGGTGCAACATGGAACTGAAAAGTCTAGGCACAGGAGGAGAGAGATGGGACACAGCGTAGACGATCCAGACACCATGTGAGCTTAGATGTCTGAGCACGCTCGACGGTCCAGGGCAAGTGGCCAGTGAGATTGCACAGCTCCGGGGGAACAGGGGTCGCGCCTGGAAAGACTCGGGACCGGGGTCGGTTCTGGTAACCTGAATGTATTCGGATCCGCAGACGGTCGTGTCCGGCTCCGAGAGCCAATCCCTACGTGCTATGTTCGCCAAGCACATTTGCGCAAAGTCGACCTGTCAAAGGCAGGTCAAAGGGGTCAGCGATCTTTACGGGAAGCGGGGATTATACCGAGCTGTGAGGCTTCAAAACGCGTGGGGTCAACAGTGGCAAACGAAGGACCGCGAGCTCAGCATGATAGACACCTGACCTGGTTTGAGCATAGCATCGGGAAGTAAAAAAGCCTGCTCCATCCTACTTTGGACTTCGAGGATCTGATCAGAAATGCTTCAAGCCTAGACGGGCCCCGGTAGAAGGGGCAATCCGCGAGTCAGGACGGGGGCACAGTCTTGCTCATGCTGCGGGGCTCCGAGACACCCGGCATAGATCTCGAGCTCCGAACTTCTGTTCCATGCAGAAAACCAGAGACCGATAGGGATGCTCATGCCTTCCCTCGATCGCCTCTACGTCAACGCCACAGTCATCAAGACGCACATCGGAGACGAGACCGTCGTGGGTTTATTGCCCAGACGACTTCGCCGCGTTCTCTCTGGGGACACTCGCCTGCACATCCACGCGACGTCGGGTGGCAGAGGGCACTACCTCGGGGACTGTCACTGAAATGCCGGCCGAGTCTCGTCGGTTCGGTTCTGCGCTGGCATCCACAGCGACGTCGGCATCGAGCTCTCGCAACCTTTCAGTGTCCTGTGCCGCGTGTTTTCAGACGCACCGCTGGAACGCGAAGCTGCTACCCATGGCCACCAATCCATGGCAGCATGTCATGGAGAGGTTCCCGACCTTGCAGAAGTTGGCGTTGCCCCAGAACTCCGAGAAGGCGAGGGCTTCGATGGTTCAGGATATCGAGGCGTTGCGGAGATGGGGGCTGAATAAGACTACGATGGTGTTGGAGGCGGAGGACGAGGACGAGAACGCGATCACCAATGGTTCTTCGGAATGGCATCGGCAGCCCCAACGATCTTTCGCTACTCGGTTACTTAAATCGGACTGTGGGGATGAGGCTATTGAAGGCATATGGAGAAGTTGGCATCGGCGGACGGTGAGAAATGAACAGAGGCGGCATACGACTTACTTGGAACAATTGCTGCGCAGCATCAACGCTGCTTCGTGATCGACGAATTTCGCTCCGATGACTGCTTTGGGCCCCGTGACGACGCGGCCTGCGACCGATTCCGAGCGTATTTCGACCCTGTCATTCACTCGGTGTTATTGCTGATGAGCCTGAGTAATGACAGAAATGATAGAATCCAATAAGCTTTACACGTCGATGTTTAGGGAAATTGGACGTCGGTACCTGGGTGGCACGCGCTCTTCCTTCTATTCGAGCGGGTGGCAATCTCTCATGCTGCGCACCATCATCTCGTACAGTCCATTACACTGGTGAGAACTCCATTATGTCTGGTGAGAGCGAGAAAATCATTGCGGACTCACCAGGAAGACGCGACTCGGGATGCACGGTCGGGGAAATCGTAGTGTAAGGGAAAGATCCAAAAGCGAACTGCAGATAGAAAGCAAGGTGTGATTCTTCTGGGGTACCATCCATATGATGACCGTCTTGCCATCCCTGAGGCGAAAGTCGGTGAGTTGCGCACGACCGCCGGCGGTGACGGCATTTCGGGGCAAAGATAGCACGAGTTACCCACCTTTGGTCGAACGGTGGCCGGGGTAGGAAAAATGCGCCTTAGAGCTCAGAGCCCCGAGCGACTTATGACGGCGGCCGGCGGACGACGTGTGAATGTATCGTAACTCTCGCCCAGACTGATAGAACGCTGCTGCTACTGCGTCTTCTAAGGGGGTGGGTATGCTGATCGGAGAGGCGGCGAGGGATGAGAGAAAACTCCAGCTGGACGCCTGATGATGCATGATGTTCCGATCCGAACTTGGGGAAACTCGTTGGAGCTCGGCCTGGTTAACGTTGAGCTCTTGCCTGATGGCGCACACAAGAAGACAGAGACCACGAGACCACGAGCTGACCATGGCGATGGCGTCGAAATCAAGGCACGAGATTACAGTAGACTATTAGCAGCGGCACTACCAGAAGTACAAATCGGCAGCCACGTGGGAATATTTGAATGTGCGCTTAATCACCGAAATTGATGATCAGTTTGGATCAGTAACGTTGTCAGCAACTCCCAACCTCCCTCGACCCTCCCCCATAACCCTTTCAAGTTTACCTCACACCGGCTTGGAACAGTCAAAATTATGGCATCGAAGTTCTGGCAAGGCCGCCATACTGGCGTCCGATAATCGGGGCCCGTGGGTTCATGGAATGTTGGAACGTGCAAACTTCAATTCATTGGACCACGGTCACGGCAACCCCAGTGAATACTGGGCCACCCCACCTGTTCGAGCGGCCGAGAGCTCCGGCGGGCGCCTGCATGCCGCTTTGCCGGGGTAAGGAGTCGGAGCCGAGGCTGGGAGGGAACCAGGTAAGTCATGGCGTTCTTCGCGGGCAGGGATACTCGCATGGCTCTCTCATTGTCTCCTTAAGACCATGACGCGTAGTTTGCCGTGGAAAAGTAATTTCGTTTTGAGGCGACCAAGAGCTATTGAGGTCCTCCGCTGGGCTTCAGCAGTTCCCAGTTCCACCTTCAAATTTGGTCCTTAATACACCAGACCTTGCCTTGAACGACGGCTCTCTCAGCGGTCGTCCAAGCACTCGGTCGGCCATTGACTCCATTTCAATGTTTCACGACCTGGGCCTTGGCCGCCATTCAAATCGGAACCACCGAGGGCACACGTACATACACTCGCCCGAAAGACAGGGAACGGAGGCCGCCTTGCTCGAGATCAGTCAACGGTATAGGCTTCAATCGAATGGAAGTCTTCTCAGGTCCTCTGTGTCTCGGGTCGCGGCGAAAGATGCGGTGCATGGCAGATTACGCCGCTTGCGCATATGCTACCCAGCGGCGGTAAGTTATTCTAGCCCCGTCGCTCCGATATGAAACCCGCCCGTGTTGCCACTCTATGAACGCAGGTGTCGAGTCAGGAGTTAATTACGAAACTTGGTCACTGCTTGCTCGCGCAATCTTCGTCTTCCTCCGATTGCGAATCGCTGGCCGCTCTCACGAATGACATCCACTCGTGCCTAGCCTCCACAGCAAACCACGAGCTGCGTTCGTCTAAGACCGCCGTGCGGTCTCAAGCTCCCATGCGGAGGGTCGCTCGCCACCGAAAGGCCCTCTTCCGCCGGCATCTTCGCCCCTCGCGGGATCGATTCCGTTGCCATACTTGTCCACGGCCATCGCGACGTCCACATATTCCAAAGATCCCACAACAAATGTGTCAATCAGCGTATCGCCATTGGACGTAACCGGCGCGTTCTTTTTCCTTTCCCATCGGCCCGACGCACGCACGCCCTCGCTCAGCTAGGTTAACGAGGTCGACCCGGGCATAGAGTTGGAGCGCGCTTCGAGGACCGACGGCTTGGGAACGAAGCCTCTTCGCTCCCGAGCCGGGCAAGGGCCGCCTGGCGCGCATGCGCAAGTCACCGTGGATCGGGCGCGAGACAGCAGGATGGAAAGGTATAAAACGGACGGGGAAAAACTGTTGGCCCGCATTGAGTTCAGTACTCGACTCTCGAGCACACCAGCCTGCGCATTTAAAGGGTCTCGCCATGTTCTCCAAGGCCTTCCTCTCCCTCGTCGTACTCGCTGCGTCCACCGTTGCCGCTGTTCCGTCGGTGAGCAAGCGTGTGACGTGTAGCAATGGCGGAACTACGGCGAACGATGCGGTATGTACCTTTGGTCGACCACGTCTTCCGCAGTCCAGTATTCGCTGACGACCGGGGATAGTGCTGCGTCTGGTTCGACGTCCTCGACGACATCCAGGAGAACCTGTGAGCCGCTCGTTGCCGCCTTCGTCGAACTTCTGCTCATTTCCGATCACAGCTTCCACGGCGGGCTATGCGGCGAAAACGCGCACGAGTCCCTTCGGGTGATGATCATAGTCGCCTTGCAAGAGGAGTTACATGCTCACGGTTTTGCCAGTTGACTTTCCATGATGCCATAGCGTTCTCTCCGGCCCTGACCAACGCAGGCCAGTTTGGGTGAGCTTCGCCACATCTTTTATTACCGTTCCTTGTAACTGACCACGGTCCTAGCGGCGGAGGCGCTGGTAAGTGCTTCGTGTGTCCAGGCTTCTTGTCTAGATGCTACATATCGCCGCAGATGGCTCCATCATGGCGCACTCCGATGTCGAGTTGACAAACCCAGCCAACCTGGGCCTGGACGAGATCATTGAAGAACAACGGCCGTTCGCCATCAACCATAATGTCTCCTTCGGTGACTTGTAAGTTTTCCTCTGCCGGCGGTACCATACCGCACTCTGATACATGTGATGATAGCATCCAGTTCGCGGGCGCTGTGGGCGTGGCGAACTGCAACGCCGGTCCACAGCTGACGTTCCTCGCGGGTCGCTCGAACGACTCCCAGCCTGCGCCTGCGGGCCTCGTCCCGCTCCCTACGGACAGCGTGGACACCATCCTGGCGCGGGTCAGCGATGCGGGCTTTGACGCCGTCGAGCTCGTGTGGCTCTTGATCTCGCATACGGTCGGCGCGCAAGACAAGGTTGATCCGGTCAGTCTTTGCTTTCTACTGGCGGACGAGGTGTGTGTCCTCACGCAGTGTTTGGTTGCCGGCAGAGCATCCCCGGCACTCCGTTCGACTCGACGCCGTCGGACTTTGACTCGCAGTTCTTCGTCGAGACCCTGCTCAACGGCACGCTAGTCCCCGGAAACGGTCTCAATAACGGCGAGGTGCTGTCGCCGTACCCTGGCGAGTTCCGCCTCCAATCCGACTTCGCAATCGCTCGGTGAGTTGAGTTGCAGCGAATCTGGGAGGGGCTGGGGAAACTAACTTGTCTTGCAGCGACTCCCGCACGGCCTGCGAGTGGCAAAACATGATCTGTGCGTCCTATTTCATTCCCATTCCCTGTCTGGCTGAACGCTTCCCCTCCCACAGCAAACCACGCAAACATGATCAGCAGGTTCCAGCAGGTCATGCTGAAGCTCTCGACGCTCGGCTTCGACCAGTCGACGCTGACCGACTGTTCTGACGTCATCCCTACCGCGACTGGCACGGTCCCCGACCCGTTCATCCCCGCCGGCTTGACGGCGGACGACATTCAGGCTTCGTGCGAGACGACTCCCTTCCCGACCGTGTCCACTGTTGCCGGTAAGTCGTGGCCTGTAGCATTTACTCCTTGCTGATGTCGTGGATGCTCCTGCCTGACTACTACTATTCGTTTGTCTAGGTGCCGAGACCTCTATCCCTCCGGTGTAAGTAGTTCCGTATACATCAAAGGAGGTCATGCTGAAATTGCTGTTATAGTGACTTGAACACGTAAAAGGGAGACGAGGTCCTCCCACTGGTTGGGTTGTAGGGTATGGATGTGTCCTAAATATTCGGGGTTAAGTAAGTAGGAATCATCTATGAGTTATCAGTATCGTATGTCTTGGATAACGCATTGATACAACGGAAGGGTCGCCGGTGTTACAACTTACGTATGTGTCAACTACGAGCGCGTTCCTGGACGCGCGAGGTGTCTTTCCAGATTTGGATGTGTGAAACTTGCTTGGGCGTCTGTATTGCCATTTTCGGATTTTGAGTTCCCCTCTCCGATGAAGGCCGCCGTGTCCTCGAACACCGCCCTCATCCTCCCCAAGTTCCCCTCTTCATGCCTGTGCGCGAAATAATGGTCATATGTGTACTCATTGTAGGCCTTGTCAAGGTGACTATGATGTTGGCGCTCCGATGAATGATGCGATCAGTGATGGCAGTTTGATGGCAGTGTGGTTGTCGTCCCCTCCTTACTCCCTCTTTGATCACCCTGTGACAAATACACAGCTATGAGACGTAACTGTGATGGAGACCCGGGCGGAGAATTTATAACTGTGCGCCACACGAGTCTCTTCACGACTCCAGAGGACTCCAGATTCCTTCTCTCCTCATCGCCTCCAGGCGAAACCTTACTATCATCGACAGAACCGCATTCCAAGGTGAGTTATTGTATTTGTACTCATGATCCGGGTGGCTTGTGTCATGCGACTTACTCCAAACACTGCAGATTCGAGGCCTCGTCGACGTTCAAACGTTCGTATTTCGCACCCGGCATCGCAATCCTTTCTCCCATGTACGATTCTCTGATCGCAGTCGAGAGGACTCTCATAAATGATGGCTGCAATACTCTCACGCCATAGACTTAACGACGACGGCCGTCGTGCCCTCACTCCACCTCAGCCGCTATGCGTTTCTTTTCTTTAGCTTCATTTCTTCTTTCCTTTGCGGCCACAACTTTCGGCGCCGTGACTTGGAGTGTCGACCCTTTCAATCCTGCTGCTGTTCCACTCGCCGTTCGGTCTCCATATCTTTCAGCATGGCTTGCTCAGGGCGAAGGCACTGCATTGAACGATGTATGGCCGACATTCTGGACGGGCGCGGTGAGTCTAGCATGCGTATGCAGCCGTCCAGCTGCTTACACTCGAGCAGATCGTCGGATGGGCCGGTTTGGCGAAGGTCGATGGTCAGGCTTATGTCTGGATGGGGGCACCCAGTATCCCGAACGTCAACGTGACCAAAGCCACGCAAAAGAGCTTGAAGGTACGCCCTGGCTTGTCCTCTCGATGTCCCGCAGACGCTGACAAGAAGGATAGTTCACGTCCACCCAGAGCGTGTTTGTAATGACGGCGGGCCCCGTCGATCTGACGATCAGCTTCCTTAGTCCTGTTGAGGTAACGGCCATCCGTTCTGTCTCCGGAGTGCTGCTCTGACTCGATCCCACATAGCCTTCCGATTTTGTGAACCAATCCCTTCCTCTTTCCTACTATTCCGTCTCTGCGGCATCCAACGATGGCAAATCGCATAGCGTACAGGTCTACGCAGACATTAGTGCGGAATGGGTCAGCGGCGACGACAATCTCATCGTCAACTGGTCCACGACGAGTGGAGACGTCCTTGCGCATTACGTGTCGCTCGCCACCCCATCTCCGTACACTGAGATAAACGACCGCATACAACGTGAGTTAACGGTCTCTTTTTGCGAAACAATGCTCACCATACCTCAGAGGGTTCCGCGTACCACTCCACCCTCAATGTAAGTCCGACTTTCTTCATCGCGCCGGCCTGTCATCCTTGACGTGTGTGTCTATCAGAGCACCAGTGCTACCTACCAGACTGGCGAGGATATTGTCGTACGTGCACAGTTCGTCGCAAACGGAACACTCCCCAACACGCAAGACACAACCTTCCGTGCGGTGAGCGACCGCTGGCCCGTCTTCGCCTTCGCCCACGACCTCGGGAGCGTGACGTCCGCCACAGCCCCGGTTGTCTACGCGGTAGGCCATGCACGCGACCCCGTTGTGCAGTACATCATCGTGAACGGTGGCATACAAGCTCGAAGCTCGTACTTCTGGTCGCGCTTCACGTCTGTCAGCGATGCTGTAAGTGTGGTTCAGCTACTTCCGTCCTACCTCGCTGACGACTGTCCCGCTAGATTTCTACCTTCGTCATTGACTACCCGAACGCTGTCGCGCGAGCAAACGCGTTTGATGCCGAGGTGAACGCTGATGCCAGCAAGATCTCTTCCGACTACGCGTCCCTCGTGGCGTTGTCCATCCGGCAAGCGTTCGGAGCTACCGAGATTACGGTCGCGAAGAACACTGATGGCTCGTACGACACGTCGAACACGCTTATGTTCATGAAAGGTGCGCATACAATTACGCGTATCCAGTCGGTTTTTCTCAATGCATGGAGAACAGAAATTTCCAGCGATGGCGTACGTTGCCGTCTCATCTGGGCTTTTCACCACACTGACCACGAAACAGAACGTGAACACGGTCGATGTGATCTACCCAGCATGGCCCCTTTTCCTCTATACCAACGCGACTCTCGGCAAGCATCTTCTTCTCCCTTTGTTTGAGTACCAGGCGACGGGACAGTACCCCAATCAATGGAGTGTTCACGACATGGGTTCGTTCCTCCATCCGGGTTTCCTTATACAGAAACTGAGGCCCTTACGCAGGTGCACACTACCCCAACGCCACCGGTCACAATGATGGTAAGTATATAAAGGGATCTCTCGTGTGACTAATTCTAACGGACTACCGCAGGCAAAGACGAGCAGATGCCAGTCGAAGGTGAGCACCCATCGAGGTTGCTCGCCTGTCGTGCTACTGACTTCTCGCTTCCCAGAGAGCGGCAACATGCTCATCATGACTCTCAGCTACACCCAGCAGACAGGCGACACGTCCTTGATCAAGACTTACGTCAGTCCTCTCCTCCTTACAACAGTCCGTCGAAGCAATCTGACCTTCTCGCTGTGCAGTTCAGCCTGCTCGACCAATGGACCCAGTTCCTGATCGCGGACTCTCTGGTGCCCGCAAACCAGCTCAGCACGGACGACTTTGCGGGCGCGCTCGCGAACCAGACGAACCTCGCCATCAAGGGCATCGTCGGCATCCAGGCGATGGCGGAGATCGCGAAGCTCAACGGGGATGACGCGAGGGCTTCGAACTACAGCGTACGTCGCACTTTCCGCAGGTGACCGCGCGGAAGCTGAACGAGCTGTTGTTTTTCTGCAGTCGATCGCGGCATCGTACGTGCAGCAATGGCAGAAGTTGGCGTTGTCTACCGACGGCTCGCACTTGACCCTCTCAGTACGTCGAGTCTGTCTCTATGCTCTAGACTTTTGTGCTTCGCGTGCGAGCTGATGCGTCGTATCAAGTATGGCAATAGCAGCAGGTCCGCCCCAATTTCCCTCTCTCTTGTCTTAGCTTCTTTCTCATGTGGTGTGATAGCTGGGGACTGGCATACAACTTGTACGCCGACAAGCTTCTTGGGACGAACCTCTTCCCGTCATCCGTATATGACATGCGTGCGTAACCTTTGCTCTGCGCCATCAGTCTCGAAAGGACTTACGATCTCTTCCATGCTATAGAAACCGCCTGGTATGGAAAGAACGACAGTGAGTCTGAAAACAGGTCTCTCGCCCCGACATCACTAACAAGACACAGACACGTTCGGCGTCCCGCTCGACACCCGCCACACCTTCACTAAAACCGGTGAGCCTTCCTGTGTCATACGCCTGACTCGAATGTCCGTGCTGATCCTTTAAAAACCCACAGATTGGCAGATCTGGACTGCAGGAACCGTCACCTCGACCACAGTCCGAGACCAGTTCATCCAAGCCGTGCGCAACTACGCCTCGGACGGGAAGAACAACCAGCCGCTCGGCGACCTGTACCAGTCGACGGACGGCACGCAGGTCCCGAGCTCTGGCCACGCGCGACCCGTCGTCGGCGGACACCTCGCTCTGGTACGTCGGACGGCGGACTATTATTGCACATTGATGTGGTCGCTGAACGTCGCGTCTGCAGCTTGCGTTGGAGCATGCATGCATCAGCCCAACTGTTACCAGCTCTGGTACCAACCCAACGGGCTCGAGCGGCTCTAAATCCCCGAACTCGGGCGTATCTTGTTGGCCAAGTGCCAAAGCTATGATGTACGCCTCTCTCGGTACCTCCGGCGCGATCCTCCTTACAGGCGTCGTTTTCTGAGCTGTTCACTTTACGCTTTCGTGCTTCTGGTTTCTGTGTCGCAGTATCATTATATTATTATCATTCCCGGGAATCGTGACAAGTCGAGCTTTTCTCAGAAACAGCCGTAGCGGTGTATTGCGACTCTCCAGGGCTGTTGTGCTCTGCTACTCCAAGTCCGGAGGAGCCCAGCCCATCCCAAGCACGGGCCTCTGCAGCGTCCATAAAATCGCTCCCACGATATCGAACGGCAAAGAGATTCAGATGAGATGACAGCTCTGTAATTCATTCATTCATTCAGAATCCCGTTTATTGCCGAGCCTTATGGTAGGCAGTACGTACTGAAAGCTAGCTACGTTGTGTAGGGAGAAGGGTCGAGCAATACAAAAGTTGGGCCCGGAGGCCTGTGCAGTCCAGAGGTGTGATAGGGGGAGTAGGTACGTGAGGGTGGGGGGAAAGGCAACGGGGTACTAAAGATGTGGAGGAGGAATAGAGGGTGGGCAATACGTACCGGTGCGTTGCGGGCGGGGGTCGTCCCACGGCCATCAAAGGCAAGGCAACGGGTTATAAAACCTGCTGTGCATTGGGCATGTACGCCTGGGTCCAGCCTCTTGCCACAGTCAGGAGTACGCCCGGCAGTGTCCCCGCTGCACGTCAGAACTCCCCCGCCCCTGGAGCGGACAGCAGCCCGCAACGCATCGATAGGAGGGATTCGAGATGCAGGTACAAATGCGTAGAGTCACAGGCACTACACTTCGACTGAAACTGAGAGGGAAGGGGGGGAAGTCGGTCGGGGAGGGTGGCATCCGGAGTGGTGTGCGGCGGCTGTGAACAGCGAGGTTAGCGGACTGCAGACGAGGAGAGGGAGCAGGAGGGAGGAAAGGGAGGAGATGTCATCCTCTGCGGCGGGGTTGCACCGCTCCGTTGCGTCGTTGCTGGTCCTCGGGCGGGTCGCTCTGTAATATCAAACATAGCTTCCTATTCGCACGTATCGTACAAGGCTGGAGCATGGATGGCTGAAATGAAGCAACGTGTTCGTAAAGTACAATTGGTGAGTATGGTCTGCTTCATCGGAAGGTAACGTACACGTCGTCCCAGATGACGCCGATTACTCGTACATCGTGAGTTACTCCTGGAAGTTCAAACGAGGTCATACCTGATGAATCGGGGGTCCTCAGAACGTCGCGTTGAAGGAGAATCTCCAGTACTCACGCTTCGCTGCGCCATTCCTCGCCCACTCGAGCACCCTCTGCGCGCTCCTCGGCGCGCTTCACCCAACCAGCAGGGTGGCCGACCTCGGGCAGGAGCTCCCCGCCAGCCGTCGTCGAGACCTTGAACCTGGCACCGCCCTCCTCCCTCTGCCTCTGCTCCTGCGCCTGCTTGCGCCGCGAGAGCTGCTCGAGCAGGACCTCGCGCCGCGACCTGTCCTCGCTCGCCTTCGCCTCCGCCATCTGCTCCTTCACGCTCACCAGCTGCCCGTCGACGTACTCGAGCGCGGCGCGGACCGCGTTCGCGATCGCGCGCTGGAGCTGCTTCTTGACGAGGCTCGTCGCGAGCGGCGCGAGCATCTTGTAGAGCGTGTCGTGCTTCGAGTCGCGGATCGCGAACTTGAGCGTGTGGATCGCCGTCTGGACCTCCTTCACCCGGAAGACCGACGACGGGTCGTGGTCGGCGGAGACGAGGTGCGTCGTGATGGAGAGGCCGTGGCCGCCGAGGAGGACGTCGGCGAGGCCCGAGTCGGCGATCTTGGGCGTGCCGGTCTTCTTGCGGTAGTAGAACGCGACGTCGCGCATGTCCGCCTGGATCTGGTTCAGGTGGATCGCGAGCTCGTGGTGCGTCTCGTTCCTGGATACGCGCGCTGTCAGCATGGGGTCCCTCGGGAGCGAGGGGGAATTGCGAACCTGATGTCAGCGAACGCGCTGAGCTTGACAAAATTGCGCGTCTCCATCGTGATGAGGCTGGGGAAGATGTTCTTGCCGGAGAGCGCGAGGTTCTCGATGACAAGGTCGATCTGCTCGTCGGTGTACTCGATGCGCGGGATGGGGATGTAGCCGAGCTCGTCGATGAACCCGGGGATGATCTTGTGGCGCACGTCGGCCCAAAGCTCTGGCTTGAACGTGAGGTTGCCCCCCGCGTCGAACAAGGCGTCCGTGGCGAGCTGCTTGAAGTCGGCACCGACCCTAGCAATCCAAACATTAGTTCGTTGCACACTCCGACGTGCTGTCGACGGGGACGTACTGCCGGTTAAGCGGGTCGCCCGCCCACGCGGCGAACCACTTCCGCACGCTGTCGAACAAGTTGTCGAAGTGGTCCTTGTACTTGCCGTCGTAGAACTCGCGGCCAACGTCCTTCAGCTGGTCCGCGCGCTCGTTGCACTGGTCGTCTAGAACGTATCCAGGTTGGAGCAGCACCTCGCGCACAAATTCGTCGATGTCGCGGAACCAGTGATTCAGTCTCTCGTCCTGCTGCGCGTCATTCCAGAGCGTGCGCATCGGCTCGCCGATCGTGTTGAGGCTGCGCCCATTCGCGAAACGCTCGAGAAGCGTGCGGATCTCAGAGAGAGCCTGTTGGAAGTTGGGTTCTTCCGAGAGTCGCTGGTGCGAATCCTTGCCTTCGCCAGCGAGCTTGCGCCCACGAGAGGCATAGTCCTCGAGGAAGTTGAGAAGCCACGTCATGGACTCCTGATAATCGTCATGGCTCTGACATTCATATATGACCTGCGTTAAGGTGAAGCTGTTTAGCATTCGTCGCAGAAAAGATCGCGCCCTGAACGCACCTTCTTGAGGCGGAAGATGAACTGGCCGCGGCGCTCACGAGGGAAGTACTCCTCTCTGAGGAAGTTCTTGATACGTTCCTGGTGCTCCTTCATGCTATCCTTGTGCTCCTCTGGAACACGCCCCATGATGGACTCCTTCACGCCCGACAGCTTTTCCTGCATCGTCTCCTTGCGGGTCCGCACGTCGCCCTCGCCCTTGACGGGCCCGCCGACGCCAGCCTCTTCGGGGACCTGTGTCTGTTATATGACGTCATTCGTGAGTCGACAGGGAACTCCAACGGTGCTCACCTGCGCTTGCTGCCCCTTCTCCGCGTAAGAAGTAAACTCTTGACGCTAGGAAGAGAGAAAGACATACCGGACTTTCGCCTTCTCCAACCTCGCGCCCCTCCTCCGTCACGAACCTGTGCTCCGGGCCCGGGCGGTCCACAGACTTGAGGCGCTCCTCGTCCGGCCGTGCCATCTCCGCGACCTTCTCGGCCCCACGAGCGAGCAGGTCGCGTCCGATGATGCCAAAGTCGCTCGCGAGCTTGCGCACTTCGGCGTTGGTGAACACGAGCGAGAGCAGGGTGCGGAGGTGCTGGACGGCCTGCTGGCCCTCAGTCTTCCCGCGCTCGCGCTCGACGGGGAGGACCTTACTCGGGTCTTTCTTCGCCCCCTCGAGGCTGGTGTCGCGCGTGTGCCAGACGAAGTTCTGGAGGAGCTCGTCGGCGTTCTTGTCGCGCACAAGCTGCCGGAGCGTCTCGAAGATGTCGTGTGCGTCCCGGGCGATGTTCTGACCATCGGGCGAGAGGACGTCGGCGTGCGAGATAGAGGAATTGGAGAGGTAGGAGAGCATGTGGTCGAGCTGCTCGTTCGTGGGCAGGCGCGATTCGGCCATCGCTTGGAAGGTGCCGTATAGACGCAGTTTGCGGTCGACGTCGCTTTGGAGCTTCTCGCGGTCGACGGGCTCCGCAACGGCGCCACGAGCGGGGTGCTCGCTGATGTCCTTGGGTGCCGGCGGGAGAGTAGACATGGTGCAGAGTCGTTCAGGTGTGGAAGTAGGAGTGAGTTGTGTCGTGAACGGGGTCATACAGTTGTCTGAACGGCATCTGCAGAGAGACAAGACACTATATATCGCCAGCTTGACGCTGTCGTCATGGATCCACCGTGAACACTAGCTGTGCAGTACCGTATCATCGTGTATGATCCAAGACACCAACGGTGGGGCCTTTCTGCGCCCCACTGCTGGCGTCATTCGCCTCACGTCCCATGCATCGTCCTAGACTGGGAACTCATCAGCCATTGGTGCTTGAACCTGGACATACAATGCGAGGGCTGAGACAGCAAGGAACTTTGGGATGCTACCAATGATCTTGAGACTGACTGAGGGGACTTTGTCGTCAAGATGAAGCTCGATGATGTCATTTTCCTTGGAGCTTAGGCCATCCCTTGAACTTACTGTAAGTAGGCGTCCCGGGGAGCCGGCTCTACATAGGACAATTACTATCGCTGAATGTTTTGGACTGAAAGAGCGAGTGACACACCGTCTGCAGTCTGTCGACCAGTGTCTCGTCAGTATCCCCTTCAAACGTGCAGAGCAGCTCGTAGAAGGCCAGCATCATGCAAGGCTTGCATTTACTTGGATGTAACATGCTGTCAGGCCGGCAATATAAGTATACGCACGCTGGGATGGTCAAGAAAAAGGAGGAAGAGGCCCGAGGTTTAACGTTTAAGTACCATGTACACAGGCGCCAGCAACACGTGGCAGATCGATTGCCGGAAAATGTAATTATTGCCTTGACCTTCTCCATTCAACGAACTTCCACTTATTATCTGCACACCGGGGCATACAGAGACCAGTCGAGATGGTACTTATTATAATCAAGCCAGCTACTGGTACACAGCCGATTCCCGAAACCTCCTACTCAGAGACCGAGCACAGCGCCCAGCACGACCCCAGTTAACGCGACACCCACCGGCACCATACCCAGCCCCCCGAACCCGATCATGACGCTGCTCGCCGCCTGCGCCGCGTTGGATGTCTGGCTCGATGCGGCAGCACTCGTCCCCGTGGCAGATGTTCCCGAAGATGTTGCGGACGTCAGGGAAATAGTCGCGGAGGACGGGCTGCCGGAACCCGAAGGGCCCAAAGACGTGGTCGACGGCGCGATGGACACCGTACCTGACCCACTCCCCGAAGGAGCGGTGATGGGGAGAGTGGTTGGAGGGGAAACGGGCGAGAGCGGAGGGACGGAGAACGGGGGCTGGCTGCTAGAGCCTTGGATGGCTGTCGACGGGAAGGTGAGTGCGATGCTCCGCATAAAATCAGCGCCGTTACTCACTGGCCAAGCCGCAAACAGATGCAGAAATGGAGCTAAATACCTTCTGCTCTTCCGAGTCGCAGTTTTTCTGCACGCAGGACGAAATTTCGTCCCCTTCCCCACATACGCAGCTTGGATCGTCGCTGTGGGACCACGATTCGTCAGCGTCTTGATCCACGCGGCAGAACGAAAACGATTCTCACATGCTATCGCAGGGATTTTCGGAGACGGCGTTTTGAATGCACGCCTCGGCGCATGTGTTCATGCCTTGGGCATGCACTTGGCAGACGGCGGCAAGTGCCACCAGCACGGAGGACGGGTTGAGAATCATCGTCGACTTCGTGGCTCGCCGTTACTGATGTCGCGGAGGGGCGGCATCGATAAACAGCTGCGTCGAAGCACAAGGTATAAATGACATTCGGAGTTTGCGTTTGGCAGGTGGACGCTGAGGCAGTGTAGTGGCGTTTCGCCCAGTCACGTTGTGCGTGGGCGTTCCTCGAGTCGCACGTCCACGCCGCAATCGCAAGAGTAGTTGTGGAACCAGTAAGTACTAACTCCAGATCTCAAGTAAGCTATACTAACTTCCAGCGCGTAGGGGGATTCCAAGAAGTTCGTATGCCTCCTTGTCTGTGCGGATATGGCTTTTGAACCTCCCCATTCCGGGATTGGAGATTTTCCTCACAAATTCATGCCAGTGTTCTCATGCGCATCCTCCGCAGGGGATGACTGCTACAGCCAGCTCGCGACGCGTTTCGGCAGCGCCGAGTTGTTCTGAGTTCATTGACAGCTACCTCGATTGCTCGTGCGCAACCACTCGTGCGTCCAGCGTTTCTGTCCTTTAGGTTGACTTTTACCTACGTAACTGTCATCCAAACCGACGAATACTCCTGACGCTTTCAAACCAACTTCTAGCTTCGAGGTTTTCTGATGCGGAACCAGACGGGTTTGACGAACCCCCAAGAACAATGCCAGCAATGCCTGTGTTCCGGGTGCACATGGGCAAGTTTTTATGTCTCATCGTAGATACACGGTGGTTGAACGCTGTGTGAGTTGAACAGGGTCGTCCTATTTGACAATGTTTCGTAAAAGGCGGATCTGATAGTATCGTTATTTAGTAACTTACTAGCCGGTGAAGGCAGTGTGAAGATTCGAGTCAGTCGGGAGTCGGGACCTGGAATAGGCGAGGTTGGCGACCACCGGGACCGAACAATCACTTCGTGTCCTTCATTTGTCGGCATTGTTCGACAAAGGAGGAAGTTTAAAGAACTGAGCTTCTGCCACCTCATCAACTTCGACCCTCTTGTTTTCCCAAGACCAACCACCACCACTGAGCCACTGGGACCGTCTCAGCGCACTATCCGTAGTACTTCCTATGTCTCAATCTCAGGATTGTTTCCCACATTGGGCTATCCCGCCGCATATGCGGCGCCAGCCCACTCGTTCCTGGAGACGTCAATGGCACCCACCTGGGCCCTCCCCGCTCCGCAGGTGCGTTTCGGCCTCTGACCTAGTCGCACAAGATGAACACGCTGGATTGCCGATTTACCAAGGTCTGTTCCTCCTGCCTTTCGACACCGCATCACCTGCGCTCACTGGATTGGCTTTGTCTTTTGCAGAGAGGGTATATGCGGGGTCACGCCTCCACACACAGATCATGGATTCTCAAGGCTTTGGCGTGTCGGCTTGTCCAGCGATCGAGATATATAAAATCCAGGACAAGCGAGTAGAGGCGATGTTCTACGAGTTAATGAGGAAAGGTGAGTGTTTCGTCAGACCTGCACAATCACCAACTGATCTCGGAACCGCAGTTGTACAGACAACTCCTGAACAAGACCGAGATGTTAATCCGCCTCTCCAAAACGCGGACCCGCCTCTCCAGAAGGCCCTGCAGATCGTGAATATGTATCCTCAGAACGTGAATCAATGGCCTCATAACATGGGCCAACAACCGCAATTCCAGAGCGAAAACTCACAGGATGAAGTGGATCCCGACATTATCATGACGGATGCGTTTTGAACGCGGGGTGCGCCCCTTTGGCATAACAGTATCTCCGCGGTTCTCGTTTGTACTAGTACGTTGTGCCCATATCGCCTTTGTCAGAGTAGGCAATAATGGCAGGCCTCTGTGTCGTTCGGCGTGGCACGCAGATATTCACGAGCGGCGGCTCGAGGTTTTAGCTTTTAGCAGACAAGGTTCTCGACCTCGTAACGCATGTCGATCGCAGGCATATGATAACGCGCACGACCAGCCCGTTCTGCGGGAACCTTTCTACAAGCCCCTGACGTCACTGACGATCGTGTTCTGGCCACCATTGCAGTCCGCCTAGGAGAGCTATATATCATTGGAAAACCACCATCGCCATGTTCTCACCTACTTTGCGTGTCTACTTCTCCAAACCCTCCTTCGCACCGATGCCGGACGAAAAGGTGACCGAACACAAGATGTCCATCCAAACAAGTATCTCAGAGGTGCCCGCCACGATCAAGCGGCCCGTGTTCAATCCCACTTCAAACGAGCTGGAGCGGCTGCCGAATCCCGGTGCGTTCACAGCGCCTCAATCCGTACCCGCGTCCGGACTGCATCACTGTCATTGACCATGTGCGCCCGGGACATTCCTTCCACCGGCAGGCACCCCGCGCGCGAACGTCGCCGCGTCAATCGACGAGCCCGACGGCACCCCTGAGTGGGCCGACAAGCACAAGAAGCAGACGGTGCTCCAGCAGCACTGCGCCTTCTTCGACCGCGACAACGACGGCGTCGTCTGGCCGCACGACACCTTCCTCGGCCTCTACGCGCTCGGCTTCGACGTGCTCTCCTCGTTCGCCGGCGCGTGCTTTGCGCACCTGCTGTTCTCGTACCCGACGTGCTCCGGCGCGCTCCCGGACCCGCTCTTCCGCATCTGGCTCGCCAACATCCACAACTGCAAGCACGGGAGCGACTCGGGCGTGTTCGACAGCCAGGGCCGGTTCGTCCCCCAGAAGTGAGTCTTGAGTTCTCTGAGCTTTTTTTTGTACCTGGCATGTGCGCTCGTTTCCGAAAGCCCGAGGCCTTCGGATGTGCGCCCGGATTTCGATTCTCACTATATCCTCCTCTTTCTCACAGGTTCGAGGACTTCTTCGCGATGTATTCCAAGGGGAAGAAGGAGGGCCTCGCTCTCGAAGACCTCTGGGACGCGGTCAGGGGCCAGCGGTGCCTGCTAGACCCCGTCGGCTCGTTGTGCACGGCCGCATGGTGTAAGTGACCAGTTTTCGTCCCATTGGCTTGCCAGGGCGCTCCTCAGACATCGACGTTTAGGGACCTTGACGTTTTTTCTGCTTCGGCCGGAGGGCGGGTTCATGAAGAAGGACGATGTCCGCAAGGTTTTCGACGGGAGCATATTCGAAAGCATTGCCAAGGAGAGGGTGGACGCTGGAAGCCCAGAGGAAGCTGGGAAGTCGACGGAGGCGGGAACATCACAGGAGGCCGGAAAGAAAAAGAGAGCAAAGGATTAGGAACCCCAGTGAGTGTTGGAAGCTTGACACACTGCTGCCTTCCTTATAACCCATTCGAAAGTCCAGAGCGAATGTACTTCGAGGCAGTACACGGGACCATCTCAAGAAGGCGTCGATCATCTGGAAACGCATACATTTTTGGTACGCGTACGCCAGTACAGCCGTGCTTACTAAACGCCCTTGATACCCAAGTCCTCGCCGATGATGACCGCCGCCTTCTCGCCGATGGTAATCGCCGAATGATAAGTATTCTGCAAAGGAAGCTTGAGCTCAAGGTCGCATCAACGATGACAGCTGATTACTCACAGCTCCCACGTTGGCAGGAGCGATCGACAAATCCGCGACCTTGAGGCCCTGAACGCCGTACACGTTCAATCGCGAGTCGACGACGCCACCCTTCTCGCGTGCTTTCATCGCGCACGTTCCCAACTGTCCATATTTCTCGAGTCAGTTTTTCGTCTACATTGCCAGGTCTGAGGGGGGACCCACGGAATGCCACGCGGTGACGACTGAAGGATGACAGCCACGTCGTCAGCGCAGGGGACAAGATGGAGGACAGCCGCAACCGCACGCACCGTTCGCCTTGATCCAGTCCTCGATCGCCTTGTCGTCCTCTGCCGAGTACACGATGTCCGGTGCGTCAACGCCCACTGTCCGAACGGGGCCCTGAGGCACCGCGGCGGCGCTGCTCGCGGCGAACTTGGGGTGATCGCCCGCAATTTCCCCGCGGTATGACACCATGCGGCGGCCGTACTCGCGGGCAACCTTGTACCCGTGGCGCAACAGCGCGACGTCTTCTTTGCTGAGTACATAGCATGACGTCGGACTTTTTGGAAATGTAGAGTGGGCGATCTCAACGTTACCGGCTGTAAACCCCAGAGTCGAAGTCGACGGGCGCGGGGACGCCATCTACGGACGTGATGTGCACCGAGCCAATGCCTGCTGGGTACGTGAGGTAGGCAAACGTGGTGTAGCACTTGTGGTCTGGTGGTGGCGGCGCGGTCCCAATGTATCTGTGGGAAGTTGTTAGGCAATAAATGCGTAGAGGGTTATGATCGGATGAGAGCCCACTGGGAGATGACCCCGAAGAAGGTGACGGCCTTGTCCGGAGCCGGGGCGTAGTAGTTTCTCCAAATGTCCGAGTCTGCGAAGTCGGGTCCGATCTTCACGAGCTCTTCTGGCGTGGGGCGGTACTTGACCCCCCCGTCGCAGCCGCTGTGGAAAATCATGGTTATGGCGGCGTGCATTAAATAAAAGGTGGAGGACGCACTTGGTCGCCAGGTGCCCCTTCCCGTCTTTGAGCCATTGTGTGGACCACTCTGCAATACGGATGCGCGGTTCAGCTCATACGGTGTTAGAGTCTTAAATGTCAACCGCCGAGGCACGTACTCTGAACCTCGTTCGCGTCCTTCCTCACGACGCCGTCAATCGTCTGTGCATCTTCACTCGCATTGAATTGGAGGAAAAAGAGGTGATGGTCTAAGCCAGAGTGAGCTGGGTATTGTGCTTCAGGCATGCACGCAAAGGACGGATCCGATCATCACCGTTGTAGTTCTCGCCAACCATAGGAAGATCTACCACCTGCTTGATTCCGTTGCGCTCTAGGACGTCCTTCCTACCTATTCCCGAACGCTCCAATACCGCAGGGGAGCCAAACGCTCCAGCGGACAGAACGACGAGCTGCTTGGCCCGCGCAGTACGGGGCATGTCGTCAGCGTTCGGCAACACCTGGGCGTTGCGCACAAACTCCACTCCGGCGGCCCTGCCATTCCTGCAAAAAAAATTCGTGCATGGATCGGCGAGATGTGGCAGCGGCTGTGACAAGTCATGAAAATAGGACGCACTCAATGAGGACTCGCTTGACGAAATGGCCCGCCAGCAGGTGTACGTTCTTCGACGTCTTCACAGCCTTGTACAGGTAGTGGTGCGCGATGTCGGACCGACGCCCCGTGTCCCCGTCGATCCATTTAGGCCAAAACTGAGTATACATAAGTCATGTGCATGGGAGACGATCCCAGCAAAACGTCAGCTGAGAAGGACAGACACGGACAAAAAAGGAAGTAAGCGCAGACCTCGAACCGGTTCACGTCGTCTACCATCCGGTTGGCGTCATCGACGGCCACCCTTGTCCCGTCGTACTTCACCGCCGTCTCCACCCAGTCAAGGCCGACGCTAGTGGGGCCGCTGCCGTAGGACACCTTCAGAGGGCCGCTGTAGCCGTGTGTCGGCCGGTTGGCGTGGTTCTGATACGTCTCCGCCTTTTATCCACAGTGGGATGGGATGGGATGTTCGATCCGAAAGTCAGCACGTCATTGCACGCGAGACGCCACGGAACCCGCGCACCTTCTTAATCAGCGGCAAGAGGTCAGCCCAGCTCCACCCGGGATTATCGTACACGTTCGCCCAATCGTCGTAGTCTGACGCCGCGGCGCGCGTATACATAGCGACTGCGTGGGACGAAGCCCCCCCCAGCTCAGTACTAGTCTCCAACCGTGGCCATGTCTGACGAGCTTACTCACAGTTCACGCTCGACCCGCCCCCCACGCACTGGCCGCACTGCACCGCGAGCTCGCGGCCGTCGAGGTGCTCGCTCGGCCGTGCGACGACGTTCCTGACCGTCTTCGACCCTGGTTGGAGGTGCTCGAGGTACCGGGCGGGCTGGATGTGCGCCAGGTCGTCTTGGGTGTGAGGGCCTGTCTCTAGGACGAGGATACGGAGCGACGGGTCCGCCGCGGCGAGTCGTCCGACGATCACCCCGGCTGTGGTTCCGCCTGCAATGGCATCAAAGCAGTGTTAGTATCGTTGCGATTGAATTGCGATTGAGAGAACGCGCCTCCGGCGAAAATGATGTCGTATTCCTCGAATAGCTGTGGAGTCGTCATTCTTGAGTATCGTGCAATGCGGGAAGCACCATAAGCCTGAGGGACAGCAGCGGCATGTCCTGACAGCTGCTCATAATATAGGGTGCCTGTGAATGGCGGCGTCTATAATTACGCGTCACGACGGGTGCGCCGTATGGATCAATGTAAAGATGACCCTCAATACCTGTCAGGGCCTCACCGGTCACCAGCACCCCCGATCGCGTCGTTGAGCAGTACTCTTACTCTTCTTGACCTCATCCGCCGTCTCCTTCTGCCAATTGCATCCTGCGCTAAAAGAACACTATGAGCCCAGGGAGGGACCATCACCATAAATGTAACGTACCCACCAATCCTCCCCATAAATCGCACAGGACCCCTCAATTTCAACCCGCGTCGCTTCGCTCGAGTCCTGAAATCCCTACGCTTGTGTCACTCAGACTCTTTTTGCCTCTCCGACGTCGTTTCAGGTGTCCGGCTGGTGGCTGCCTACGCGCCTCCTTGACCACAAACGTTCACCAGAACGCCATGCCTGGGACGATCCAAGCAACCCGGCGGCTAGAAGATAATGGAAGGGAGGCAAATTGATGGGATAATGGCAGCTCTATCGCCCCTCTTCGCGCCCGCAGATGGACCGAGCGTCCGGTTGCACGACTCACCCGTATCTCCACACGGGCCGTCGTACGATGAGAGAAGGTGCAGAAAGGTCATGCAAAACGTTCATATTGATGGCGCTGTTTGGTCGGTGTCGAGACAGATAAGATGGAAGCTGGAGATGTGGAGCCTATGATACCTATGTTGTACGTGGTCGGCAACAGCTCATGGACATTAGCTACAGAACGTCTGCCATGCCGAGAAAAATGTCAATCAACACGCGCATCCATACGTAGCCAGGGAGGCGTACTTACGTGTGGTCGGTGATTAGCAGCTGTGTGGTTGTAATGTGTGCCGTATCCGCGAGTTCGAATGTCCCTCCCCAACCCATGCACGAAAAACCCGGAGCTCGGAGCCGAAAAGAAGATGACCGAAAACGAGGAGGGACGCGGTTCCAAAGAGGTGCTACAAGCCAGGGTTGGATTCCTGCGCATACACATACGTCTTCAACGTGAACGCCAAGATCGGACACAACGGTGATGACATACCTCCTTCTCCTCCTTCTCCTCCTTCACCAGCTCCCACCCCTCCTCCTTCTCCTTCACCGGCGTCATCGGCTCCTTCTCCTTCTCCGGCTCCGGACTCCCCACTCTCGCCGCCACCCCTTGCGCGTGACAGTTGCTAGGGCTGTGGCTGATGGCACTCTGGAACGACGGCAGCCACACAAGAACCTGCTGCGACGGCTCGCGCGGGAACGCCGACCTCGACTCCGTAGGCGACATGGGTGTCATCGGGGACCGGTTCGGCAGTGGCGACATGGGCGGCGGCGGCGTCCTGATCCACGACTCGTCGCTTGTCCGGCGCATCTCGGGCGAGCGTAGGTCCGCGCAGTTCTCGCCGCCGTCGCCCGACGCGTCGCTCTCCGGGCTATCGATGGCGCTGCTCGCTTGCGTCTCCGCCTTCTCGGGATCCGTGCTCGCGACGTTGGGGTTGGGGTTGGCTTCCTCTTGCGCGCGAGCGAGGGCACGACGCCGGCGGCGGAGCAAGATGAGCACAGCACCGCAGACGAAGGCGAGAAACAGGGCAGCGTAGATGGCAGCAATGACAACCATCGGGTTCCAGGCGGGCGTGATGTGCGGCCAGTGGTTGTCGCCCGTGTCCGCGTCCACCGCGCCGGTCGAGCTCGCGCTCGTCGTCGGGAGGACTTGCATGTTCGCCTCTCGGGTGGGCGCGGTTGGTCGAGGAGCCGGGAGAAAGCGACGAGGCGACGATGGCGATGGACGAAGGGCGCCGCGAAACCGGATTACTTGCGGCTGCTATATCTTCACCTTCGACGGGGCTGACAGCCAGCCACCCAACCCAGCCTCCAGGGTGCCGAGTTGGGCGCATTGCGATCGGGACTGTTATCAAACAGGGTCAGTACGAAGGAGGTGCGCTACGCTCAAGCCTTTCGACGAGGACGCAGTGCTAATCCCACACGGGTGTCGTTCAATGGGCTGACGAGACAGGACGAATGGCGGTGCGTACCATAGCTTCCCCTTCTCTCAACCTCCTGTATGCGCGCGCATCAAACTTCAAATTACCGTGTTTCGTCGGGACAGCGCCGAACGGAGTGTGAAGAGTGAAGGGGATAGGCCTGTTCAAACAAACCCATGATGCTACATTATGCGACGGAAGTTCTGTACGGCCAACATGAGAGGAACAGTGGGAGGGGAATACCAACAACAGTGTGTCCGTGTCGTGATCATGATCGAGAGAGGGATATATGCGATGCTCTGTACTTGAAACGTGAGCTTGAACAAGCGAACAAACGAGTCCAGGTCCGCGCGAGACATCAGAGACAAGAAGGAGGAAGCAAAGACGAAGCAAGATAACGATACGGTTACTCAAACGGGTTCGTACGCCCGGCCTGCGTTTCCCACCACAACCTACAATCAGTCTCCGACAGCACGGAGAAGCAAACGGTGGGCAACGTACCTGGTGGTCCCCACCACGGTCAGCTCCCTCCCCACACCCACACAACCACTCATGCCACCACCGCACAGGCGGATGGTCTTCCTCAACATGCCTCCCCCTCTGTGTATGCGCCTGAGCCTCAACGTCTGCGTCCCGTTCGTGCACGTCTGGCTCCATCACTGGTTCAGGCGGGCGGTCCACGCGCGGTGCGTCAGGATGCGGCGGCGGATCCCTCGGCGCGGGAAGGCCAAGCGGTTTCGGGGGTGGCGGCTGCCGCTTCGACATCGTCCTTTTCACTGGTGCGTCTGGGCCAGCGAATGAAGACGAGGCCTCGAGCGTAGGGCGCTTGAATGGGTCCGAGCTCTGCTTCACTCCGCCCTTCGGAAGGTCGTCGGGGACGGAGTCGCTCTCGGTCATGATGGCAGAATTGACGGCGATGTTGAGAGACGTACGGGAGGCGGAGGGCGTCTCGAATGGGTTCTCTGTCTCTGGTTCTGGGGTAGGTGGAGCTGAGAAGTGATCGAGGGAGGGCGTGTCGAGGTCCTCGAGCGGGACGCTTTCCGTGTCACGGTCGTGGGTGGAGAGTGCATGGTGTGCGCCGACACCGCCAAGGGGGACCTTGCGGGAGTCGCGGCGGAAGAGGTCGGCGAAGAGGGAAGGGGAGTTGCTCGCTGCGGTTGAGGATGGAGGATATGAGGCGGATTCGCGAGCGGTTTTCCGTCGCTGGCGTTCTGCGACTTCCCACCGGCGAAGGTTCTGTACGGGCAGTCGTCAATCGTGAAAGTCATACACAGCCAACTGCAAAATAGTGCAACTCTGATATCCCGGGCGAATACGAGGAAAATGAGGTTGAGGCTGATCTATTCGGGATGTGCGAGGTGCTCGTCGTCGCTCGCGAAGCGAGCATACAAGACACAGTGAAGACTCGGACAACGCACCTCTTCTATCCGTCTTGATTCTGCCTGCTCCTCCTTCGTCGGCGGGTACCCCTTTACCGCCTTACCGCTCTCGTCGTCCTCTTCCTCTTCGTCCTCGTCCTCTTCCTCCTGGTCATCTCGATCTCTCCTCTTCCTACCCTTCCGTCCCGTCTTCGAGCGAGTATTCGAGTCAGAGGTCGAGGGTTCGTCATCGTGCCAAGCCCGGCCGACGTCCTCGTCGTGCCGAAGTGTCTTCGGCGTCTCGACCGGGGACGGCGGGAGAGACGGTAGAGGCTGGGGCGAGCTCGTCATAGCAGCCCGTCGATCGAAGGTCAGGCTTAGGGGTGCTGGCGATCGGAAGAGAGGAGGCTAGCAACTGGTGGGGATGCAATGGAGAACAGCGACCGGCGTGTGTGCGAGACCGTCGACTGGAGCCCAGAGTGTGGAGTGTGTGCGTACTTGCGTGGGCGGTGCCCAGTCGTCCGAAATAGAGCTAAATTCAGAATATTAATAGTAAGATCCGGAGGCCGTTGTTTCAACCGATGGGCTTTGCTGGGTGCGTAGTCATTCGTGAATTGCACTGTGGTTGTGTGTGGCCAGAGCGGATGCAGGGAAGTGGTGGCGGCTAAGAGGAGAGACGGTGGTGCCGACAACCGCTAAGCTCACAGACCGCTTCGTCGACGACCGCATTCGCCTCTGCGCTCGCTGCTGCTGAGAGGGGACTCCTCCAAGTCCTCTACGACTGCATCGGCTTCGTTTATGCGCATATTCTTGCATTGAAGTTGTCACTGCGACCCTTGGCCCTCAATCCGTATCTGCAGACGTTCTCGGTGACCGGGTCTCACCACGCAAAGGCTACGACAATACGTAACGTACAGCTTACCCCCAACACAATCGTATCTGCATCATGGCACAGCAGCCAGCAGGGAACGCTGCCGCACCAGCAGTATGTCTTTTCCCTATTCCGCATTCTTCTCCCCCACAACCATCCTTCCAGTGGAGACAATTCCCATTCTTCGATGAGGTCCGGGTCAAGGACGTACACGACCTCGGAAGTCCGCCGGAGGTGTTCCAGGTACTGTGCATACTCTACCCCCCTCCCCCATTCGTCGCGCCCTTGACCGATGCTCGCAGAAAACTCCAGAAATCTCGTCCATCGTCGCGTCGTCCGTCGGCCTTGTAGTCGCAGACATCCATGGAAGTGTGTATCTGCTCACCCGAGACTTCGAGATTGCCAAGAGTTGGATTGCGCATACGGGCGGGCGAGTGACGCATATGGCGGAGCAGAGGGGCATCCTAATTACGCTTGGGGTACGTTGTATGCGTCTCAATTCATCACCCTGTGCACTGAGAATCCCTGCGCATCTTAGGAAGAAGATACCGCTCGACATCCTTTCTTGAAGGTCTGGGATTTGCAAACACTCGACAAGAAGACAGGTGGACCCGTGTTGCTTCGTTCCGCGAAAGTGCAGAGCGGTAGCCGACCTCATCCCGTAAGTTATAATCTGCTACGATTCTTGTCTCGGCGGCGACCCAGAAAGAAAAACCTGCAAAGAGCGAGGAGAGAGTGATGTGTCCAAAACATCGGGCGAGCTAGTCTTGTCACCAGCCGTTAAAGGAGGGACATCTCGACAGGACAACGCATCGCCTTACCTGTGTGAATGAAATGCACCATACCGTCCTCGTCTTCTCTTGCCTCATTACTTGTCGTGACCCGCAACGCCTAGTTACGAGAAGGTACTCATTCGATTTCAACCTGGCATGTCAGGTTTCCACTATTTCCCTTTCGGCGACGCTCTCCTACCTGGCCATCGGCCTCGGAGATGGGACAGTCATCCTTTATCGCCACCTCGACCAATCCATCTATTCTTCCTCCGGCTCGCTGAGCACCCTCCCCAAACCTCGCGTCATTCACGAGTCCCCTACCGAGCCAATCACAGGCCTCGGCTTCCGTGAACCTACAGAGGAAACCCCCAATGTTCACCTTTTCATCGTCACGACGAATCATGTGCTCTGCTACCAGGCATCTGGGAAGGGGAGCGGAGGAACGCCAACCATCGTGGACGAAATCGGAGCCGGGCTCGGGTGTGCGATCATGGATTGGAAGGCGCAGGAGATCGTCGTCGCAAGAGACGAGGCGATTTACTTGGCTGGGATCGAGAGTCGAGGAGGCTGCTTCGCGTATGAAGGTCACCTTCATTCTTTCGATGCGGCTCGACCGTGTATCATTCTGACAACGTTGCAGGCTTGAAGTCCAGAATTCATACTCACCGCAATTACATCGTCATCGTCTCTCCACCATTTACGCCCTCTGCATCCGCCGCCTCTGCGACAGTGCGGAACTTCGTGGCTCGAAATGTCGCGCCTGCAGGGTCGGACATCACGAAGGTTTCGGTGTTTGACCCGGAGAACAAGTTCGTCGCGCATACCAATACCTTCACCGAGGGCGTGCGCGAGATCTTCTCGGCGTGGGGAAAGCTCTATGTACTCTCGAATACCGGCACGGTTCGTTTGCAGCACCTGCATTTGTAAAACCTATGCCTGACAATTATGGCGAACAGCTGATATGCCTGGAGGAGAAGCCGACGTCTGCAAAGTTGGACATGCTGTACAGGAAGAGCCTGTACCTCCTCGCGCTCAACATCGCCGATACGCAGAAGCTGGACGAGTCGCACATCGCAGACATTCACAAGCAGTATGGCGATCATCTCTACAACAAGGGTGACTACGACGGCGCGATGGCGCAGTATATCCAGACCATCCGCTACGTCCAGCCAAGCTACGTCATCCGCAAGGTACCGCTCGTTTCTCCCACTTTGTCGATCCAATCCACAGCTGACTTCGTCGCAGTTCCTGGACGCCCAGCGGATTCACAACCTCGTCACGTACCTGCAAGAACTGCATTCGCTTGGCATAGCCAATTCCGACCACACCACCCTCCTCCTGAACACATACACGAAGCTGAAGGATGTGACGCGCCTTGACAGCTTCATCAAGCGCGAGTCGCTGCGCACGTCCGTGGACGGCGAGAAGGACGAACTGCCGTTTGACCTCGAAACGGCCATCCGTGTATGTCGGCAAGCGGGCTACTTCGAACATGCCTCGTACCTCGCGAAGAAATACGAGCGGCACGAGGACTACCTGCGGATACAGATCGAGGACGCGGGCAACTACAAGGATGCGCTCATGTACCTGCGGAGACTCGGTGCGGAAGCTGTACGTCCCGTTGTAATCTGCACACGGTGATTCTGTTGATACTCGTACAGGCCGAGAGCAATCTGGCGCGATACGGACGAGCAATGCTGGATAACCTTCCTGAAGAGACGACAGATCTCCTTATTGACATCTGCACCAGCCTGGCGCCGTTAAGCGTCGAGGTCGATGAGCCAGAGGCCGTTCCGACAGGGCAACGGGGCGGAGCACCGTCTTACCTGTCGTATCTCGCCCTCAACCGTGCGTCGGTAGCCAGCGTTCCCTCGCCCTCCGAGCACGCGCTTTCGACAATCCGCCCCAACTCATCAAAGCCAACGGAGCCAACTCGTCGCGACTCTGTTCAAGAGCCGTCACGACAAGCTGACTCACCGCCAGACACGCCAGCTGCTTCCTCGCCAACGAAGGCGCAGGCTCCTCCGCCTCCTCCTCCTCCTCCGACCGTCAAGCGGCCCTCGCCCCGTCTTTACTTCGCGCACTTCGTCGATCACACGGACCACTTTGTGCGCTTCCTCGAGACCGTCGCACGCAAGCGTTGGGGGCAGACCGTCGAGGACGGAACCGCGGACCCGCTCCCGGTCGAGGCAGACCCGAACGTTGACGAGCAGGCGGAGCAGCGCGACCAGGTCGCTGTGTGGAACACCCTTTTCGAGCTGTACCTCTCGGACGCGCGCACGTCGGATGGGAAGGCGCTCGCGCTTCTGCAGAACGCCCGCCTGCCGTACGACCCGACACACGCGCTCGTGCTCTGCTCGACGCGTGGCTTCACGCCCGGGCTCGTCCTGCTCTGGGAGCGGATGAGCATGCACGAGGACGTCGTCCGGTTCTTCATGGACCGCCATCAGGAGGGCGACACGGACGCGAGCGCAGAGGTCGTCCGCCGCCTCGGGCAATACGGCCCGGGGCGGGCGCAGCTCTACCCGCTTGTGCTGCGCTTCCTGACGAGCACGCCGGCGCTGCTCGCGAAGCACCGCGAGGACGTCGTGCGGGTGCTGAAGGTGATCGACGAGGAGAAGATGATGCCGCCGGTGAGCGTCGTGCAGGTGTTGAGCAGGAACGGCGTCGCGAGCGTCGGGCTCGTCAAGGAGTGGCTGATGGCGCGCATCAAGAGCGCGCGGGAGGAGGTCGACATGGTGCGTCCCCCCCTTGCGCCTGGCGTGATTTTTACCAGAAGTTGATTGCGGTGCTTAGGACCAACAACTCATCCTGTCCTACCGGATGGAGACACAGGCGAAGGTGCGCCAGGTCGAGGAGCTCTCGGACCCCGACAGGCCGCGCGTCTTCCACGTCACACAGTGCTCCGCCTGCCAGGGCGGACTCGACCTCCCCGCTGTGCACTTCATGTGCAACCACAGCTACCACCAGCGGTACGTTCTCTCCAATCCTCACTTTCCCCATTCTTTTTCCGCGTTCTTGCACAAAAAATTGAGCGCCGTCGTTCGGACAGGTGTCTGGCGGAGAATGAGACGGAGTGCCCGAACTGCGCGCGCGAGCACGGCATGATCAGGGAGATCCGGCGGAACAACGAGCGGCTCGCGGACCAGCACGACCTTTTCCTCGCCGAGGTGCGCGAGGGCGGCTTCAGCGCGCTCGCCGCTGGGTTCAGTCGGGGCACGTTGAACATGTCCAGGGTCGAGGACGTTGCGGCGTGAAGTCGCGCTGTTATTCCTTGGTACGGGCAATTCTGGCTTGTTTTGGACATTCGACTTCTGCACCTGAATGGGCATTCCTTTCAATACTGTGCGTGGTGGAGAATCGTAACGCACCCCTACAATGTTCTATATTGAATGCGAGACGGGTACAACATCGTCATTATGGTTGATCCATGGACCTTGTGAACTCGATCAGACTCCGTCTACGTGGATGCGAAGCCTGTCCGAGACTCCGACTGGGTTGCGCTCCGCTGAGACCAAAAAAACGTCGACTTTGGCAGCGGTGATCATGATTGGATGACCTGAAGGGATTGCGATAGTCCAACGTCTCCAGAGCCCGGCGAAGGGCGCCGTCAAAGATGCTGTCGATCATGATCAGTTAGAAATGGCGGAATGACGCGCCTTCATGCTATCCCTCACCTGCGCATCTGAACCTCGCCCCGCGCCATTCGACCACTCTCTGCTCCTACCGATATGGACGCTGTTCAGCAGGCACCGGCCGCTGACACTGGCCCCGCATTTGCGGCCCTGGACAACTCAAGTGCTCCGCGAGATACTTGCGCGATATGGCGACAGCCTCGGCAACGATGAGACCGTGCAAGTCAATGCTTTCGCTGGTCGGGGACACCGAACTGTGGACGTAAGTGGATCAGGCTCATGTCCGGGCTGAACACCAGAAACTGACCGACTGCTCATGACTATTTCTCGAGCGCGTTTAAGCTGCTCCCTTTGCACTTCCTCCTGCAGCTCTCGCGCCTGCACACACAAAACCACATATGAGCCAACGCGCTGCAACGATGCGAACGGAGCGAACCCACCCTCTCAGCAAAGTAGAACGCGATCTCGCCGCCATGGTTCTTAGCCCTTCTGCCACGCCTTCCTCGCCTCGCGAAGAGCGGCCCTCCTCTGCTCTTGTAACTCCCACTGCCTCCTTGCCTTTCTTGCCCTCTCAAGCTCACCAACTTCCCGCCCTTGTTGTTTCCATTCCCGCTACCGCGCACCTTGCGTGTATCCGCGGATGACGCCATCCAACGAGTGCGGGCCGTCCGGACTGGGCTTAGCAGGGATTGTCTTCCATGCGTACTGGGACGCGCTAGACCTCTCGGAACCGGAAGGTGAGGGCAGGGTCTGGGAGTGACGCAGTATGTTGGGTAGGGTATGTTGGGCGGACCGGACGGCAGCTTCGCCAGCGACGTCTCCAGCCATGGACGTGGACAGCGGACCCATACCATTGTCCTTCCCAGCCATTCTACTAAACCCCGGCCTCTCAGACCGCTTCGCGCATCTGCGCCTGCAATCCCCCGCCGCACCTGCCCCTCCCTCAACCTCAGTGAAGCGGAACCGACGGGACGACAAGGAGGGCAAGCGGTTGGTCCGGCGCAAAGAGAACGGTACGTGGCCCCAATCTCCTCCTCCCTCTTCGCACACCCGGCCGAGCTCGCGGTCGTGAATGATATTCGCAGCGCGATTCGTGGGCAACGCGCACATCGTCGCGCGGCCCAGCAAGGACTTCGCCGTCCCCACCCTGAGCAGCCGCCCCACCTTCCTCGAGCCCCTCCCCCACTTCCTGGCGCGCAACAGCCCCATCCCGGCCGCGGTGCCCGCCGCGCGCGAGCCTGCGTCCGCTAACGCCGGTCGGTTCTCGCTGAGCCTGAATGGCATACGGCGCCAGCTCCGCCATTCCGGCCCGCGCATAGAGCTGCTCGTGAAGGAGCTCGAGGACGAGATCGTCGCCTGGCTCGCGGCAGGTGGCGTGCTCCTCACCCCCGACGCATCGTCTGCGCTCGACTTGCTCGGCGCGCCCATCGGCTCCACTGACGCGGTCATGGAGGTCTCGCGGATGCCCCTCTAGCTCGTCTGGAGCGTCGAGGACAACGCGTTCACCCGCTACGTCGTGCACTGCTGCGCGCGCACCACGACGTCGTCAGCTTCAGTACGTGCCCCCCGTCCCCCATCCCCATATCCACGCGTTTACCAGTGCTGACCGCCCGTTCGGAGAAGATCTCGCGCATGCCCTCGGTGAAGGTGTTGGTATGCGCGACGAACTTGTTCTCCGGGTCAAACACCGAAACCTTCGTGGTGTCCGACCCTGCAGGCGCGACATTCCGAGCCACAAAGTTCCGCACTGTCGCAGAGGCGGCGGACGCAGAGGGCGTAAATGGTGGAGAGACGATGACGATGTAATTGCGGTGAGTATGAATTCTGGACTTCAAGCCTGCAACGTTGTCAGAACGATACACGGTCGAGCAGCATCGAAAGAATGAAGGTGACCTTCATACGCGAAGCAGCCTCCTCGACTCTCGATCCCAGCCAAGTAAATTGCCTCGTCTCTTGTGACAACGCTCTCCTACGCTTTAGAATCCATGATCGCGCACCCAAGCCCGACCCCGATTTCATGCACAATGATTGGCATCCTTCCGCTCCCCGTCCCAGATGCCTGGTAGCAGAGCACATGATTCGTCGTGACGATGAAAAGGTGAACATTGGGGGTTTCCTCTGTGGGTTCGCGGAAGCCGAGGCCTGTGATTGGCTCGGTAGGAGACTCGTGGATGACACGAGGTTTGGGGAGGGTGCTGAGCGAGCCGGAGGATGAATAGATGGACTGGTCGAGGTGGCGGTAAAGGATGACTGTCCCACTGTCTCCGAGGCCGATGGCCAGGTAGGACAGCGTCGCCGAAAGGGCAATAGTGGAAACTCGACATGCCAGGTTGAAATCGAATGAGTATCTTCTCGTAACCAGATGTTGCGTGTCACGACAAGTAATGCGGCAGCAGATGAGAGAAGACGAGGACGGTCTGGTGCATTTCAGACGGCCTTCAAGGTTCAGCCGAGGCTAAGACGCTGAAGCACGACCGTATGCAGCTAACACAAGGCGATTTCTCTGTTTGCAATTCCTACGCAGCAAACAGACAGAGCATGTTGGTATCAGACGGAGATTGCGAACAAAGACATGATGGAACGTTAATATCCCAAATCGTCCACATACTGCAAGCGAGACCGGTCAGCTCCCAAATAGGAAGGTCTGTGGCGCAGACGCCCATCATTTGTCGCGTGCCCATGCCAATCCCCTGGTCACCCCGAAGTAGGCTCAATCCAGCATTTGGGTCCAGACTCCGCCCAAGGTGTCGACCCAAACGGCTGGTCGAATTACCCGGCGAAGGTTTACTAACATCTAGATCATCGTCATGGTCGGCGAGACAGGCTCAGGAAAGACCACTCAGTAAGGCCTTCGAAATCTTCGTCCACGTCCCCGTACGTCCCCAACTCGCCCTGCGCAAACGTCATATTCGTGCTCTCTGTTCCTCCCTCAGGATTCCCCAGTTCGTGCACTACTCCGACCTTCCGCACACCAAGGGCCAAATGGTCGCATGCACGTGGTGGCTATCTCTGTTGTTACGCGTGTTGCAGACGAGATGGATGGTAAGTCTTCACGGTCCTCTTCCGGGGCCATGCCTGACCTCTTGCGTGTCTTAGTCTCGCTTGGCAAGGAAGTCGGTTACTCAATGCGTTTCGAGGAGATGACCGAGCCCTGGACGACGTTCCTGAAGTACGTGATCGATGGGATGCTCCTCCGTGAAGCCACGAACGACCCCGATCTCAAGCGATACTCCACTATCATCCTCGATGAGGCCCACGAACGTGCCCTCGCCACCGATATCCTCATGGGACTCCTCAAAGACCTTGCAAAACGCCGCTCTGACCTTAAGATCGTATTTCAGCATCGCCAGTCCGAGCAAACCCGCCCTGCTGTTCACTATTTCCGGTCTTGCGCATCCAGTGCAGGTCTTCTACACGCAGGAGCTCAAGCCGGAGTACTTGGAGGCAGCCATTCGCACAGTGCTCGTGATCCACCGCCCCGAGGACCCTGGCGATATGCTGCTCTTCTTGATGGGTAAAGAGGAGATCGAGGATGCGTGCCGCAAAATCAAGCTCGAGGCTGACGATCTCGTCAACCAGGATCCAGATGGCGTCGGTCCGCTCACCTGCCCCTCTACTCATCCCTCCCTCTACAGCAACAGCAGCGTATATTCGACCGCCCCCCATCTCCACGTGTAGCTGGTGTCCCTTCTGGCCGGAAGCTCGTCATCTCGACAAATATTTCTTGGACATCGCTGACGATTGACGGCATCATCTATGTCGTCGCTCCTGGTTTCTCGAAGCAATCAGTGTACAACCCACGCATACGTGTCGAGTCATTGCTCGTCTCGCCCATCTCCAAGGCCTTCGCGCAGCAGCGTTCTAGACGCGCCGGGCGTACAACGGACCTCAGCTTGGTTATGGCAGAATTCCTGCTTGACCCGCAGGTGCGCTATCGCTTCCGTTCCATTGCTTACGTCGACTTTATAGATGGCGAAGATGTTGATCGTCAGCCCCGAGTTCGACTGCAGTAGCGAGATGCTGACGATCGTGGCCATGCTTTCCAGTAGGTACCTTGTCCCAGTTCCTGATTCGATGCGCTTACACGCTTGGTCATTATCAGTGCCCAATGTCTGGCTTCGACCACCAAACCAGCGGAAAGAAGCCGATGCCGCAAAAGGGTTTCTCACAATCCCGGATGGCGACCATCTGACGTTGATGAACGTCTTCAATTTGTACGTCCGTAAAGCTATCCTGGACATCTGACTGACGTGTGGCTTCTTTTCTCACCGGCCAGACAAGCATGACAGCAAGAACTGGTGCTGGAACAATTATCTCTCGCAGCGTGTACTGTTGCAAGCTGAGAACGTCCGCTCACAACTCTTGCGCACAATGGAGCGGTACGAGATCGGGCTGGTCACGACGGACGATGAGCGGAAGCTGTCACAGGGCATCCGAAAGGCGCTCGTGTGCAGGTTTTTCGTGCAGGTGGCGCACAAGGAAGGTGGCTGGTACGTAATGGTGCCGGACAACCAGGTCGTGGAGCTGCACCCGAGCTGTGGCCTGCCGGTGGAATCGTCGCCGGAGTGGGTGATCTTCGACGAGTTTATCCTCACGACGCAGCCGTACGGGCAGGTTCAACACCACCGGCCGCGCGTTCCCCGACGTCGCGATGCAGGGCCGGGACGTCAAGATCATCACGGCGGGCCAGCCCCTCCCGATCTTCGGGACGAGCGCGTCGAGCCCGATGTTCGCGAGTCTGGTCGCGCTTGTCAACGACTAGCTGCTGAGCGCGGGGAAGCCGCCGCTGGGCTTCCTCAATCCGCTCCTGTACGGGATGGCGGCGGAGGCGGGGGTGTTCAACGACATTACCGTGGGGAGCAACATCGGGTGCGGGACAGCGGACTGCCCGGCGATGCCTGGTTGGGACGCGGTACGTGCCACAGTCTCTGTCGCTTGGTTCTGTGGAGAGGACGCGGTCAGGGGTGTTGACGGATGTGTGTCTAGATCACTGGGCTGGGCACGCCGGATTATGTCAAACTGCTCGACGTGGCTATGGGGAGCAGCCAATCCTCGACTCTTTAGGATGAGAGAATCCTTGTCCCCGGCGGTGCTCCCGAGTACAAGTATCAGATGTCTCAAGCCAGTAATCGCTTTATGTCGGGAAACATCCCGTCGCAGTCGCTGTCGTGCGTCACACCCTCGATCTTCCTCCCCAGCGTTCTTGCTGAAAGTACACCTCCAGCCGCAACAACGACCTCAGCGTCGACCCGCTTTGTGGCCGTTTGGCGGCGGGCAGCGATCCGGGCGATCCGGTCCACGGCTGGACGTGACCTTCCTTTTTGGGATGATCATCGTCCGCCGCGTCGCGCGGAGTTTCAAGCGCGGCTGACCTGCGCGCCTCTCCCTCCAACCTACTTAAACCGCAACCGCCTGTTCAAACCGCCATTGTATCTTATCCTCTTCCCCTTCACAGGTCCCCGGTTCCGCCACTCAATGCTCGACTCCTCGCTCATCAATGACATCATCCTTCAAGTTCAACATCGGCAGTCAAGCTCACCACCTCTCGAAGGAACGACCAGCCATAACCACCAACCGCAGAAGACTTGGGGTGGGCCTCGTCGCTCACCGCCTGTATATGACTCGCTCGATCTCAGGATACTCTCACTGTGGTGGCTGACGTCTAGGACCCTGGTCTGCGCTCTGGTTGGCTTCGTCGTCGTCTTTGGCGGTCACGCTAGTTTGGTACTTCGTGTTTTATATATACGGAAGGGTGGTTACCAGTCGCGTGGCTGCGCCTACGTATCAGGCGCTTGGGGATGACGCGGACGCGTCGTCCACTTTCCACTTTGACCATACTCCATCTTCTTCTCTCATTGTTTCTTTCATTCTCCCTTCCTTCCTTCGTTCCTACAACGGTCACAATTGCGTTTGGCGGACGTGCTATGACAGGGAAGAACGCAGACATGGCAATGAAAAGAAACTGTAAGATCTGGGGTCGAAGACACCCCGATCTGGGACGAGACTCGTCTGCATGCCAGGCCTCAATCCGACAATGTCCGACGTGCGATGCACTACCACCGTGACCAGTGGGGGTCGCGCTGATCCTGCTCGCTCTTTCCAACCACCATGTCCAAACGCCCGCAGACTCGTACCTCCACGACGACACTCCCCCAGCAAAGCAGCCGCATCTCGATACCGGACTGAAGAAGGTCGCACAGTGTATGTATGCGTCCCATCTAACGTTGCGACCCTCGTTGACATCCGTGCCCCCTGTTTAAGTCGGATATTCCGCCTACGATCGGGAAATTAAGCCGACTGACGCGTTTTCCTCCAGCGGTCATTGATGGATGGCTCGCCCCGTTCATTGGCGACTCTCACGACGCACTGGCCACGACCCTTCGCGATATGTACATCAAGTCCACTTCTGCCGAAGAGAGCCTCAAGTACAAGCATTGCAGCCACACGTCCCTCATCCAGAGCTCATGCTCGGGAATGTCGCGAGGCTTGGACGAGGTTCCCAATCAGATGTTCACGATCCCGTTCAACATTCGAGAAACACAAGGCGCCACCGGTAACTGTCCGGTGTGCGACTTGCAACAAACACCTCTCCCTGTCGACTCGCCAGGCCAATATGACCCTCACAAACGTTACTGGCAACAAAGTTTGAACATATATGGTCTCTCGATAGCCTGGAATGTCTTCAAATTGAACTTGTGACCTCAAGGTCCCCAACTCGTGCGCTATTCATTTGTCTATATCTATCTTCTTCTCCAAGAGCGGCAACTTGGTTACTGCATAGGAAGATCAGCGAAGGCGATTAGGGCAAAGAAAAGACCTTGTGGTTTCCAAGACACCGGTAAGTTGGACGTACTCATCTCCTTTGGCAGATGGATACCGCTTATGGAGACCTTCGTTCGTCAGCTATCAGCTATCTGCAGACCCCGGTCGTCTCCGAGTCGGGCATAAGGCTTAGATTGGGGTAGCCCACTTCGTATTTCAACGGTGCCTTCAGCCTTGCGGACCATACCCGCCGCCTGCTCGGCGCTGTGAGAATATAAAGAACACTCTCAGAGCTCGCTCCTCTATTCCTGGGCTCATCCTCTGTACCACATCGACCTGTCATGGCCACCACCCACCGAAAGCATGTCGTTGGTCTCCCGTACGAAGCGTGGGGTTCGTGTCTTGTATTTTTCCGCTGGGTTCACGTATATGGGCATTGACGCCTTTTGGCAGGCCACACCCGCCCTCTTACCAGCTTGTTGGCTCGTATGGTGAAGCTGCGACCTGTCGATGTCACCATCGTGACCACAAACGCGTTCTACGAGCGTGTCAAGATCGAGCTCGCGCTCAACTTCAAGGCGGGCGAAGAGCAGTACGCGCAACGCATCAGGCAAGTGACACTATAGTGGGCAAGGGCGCGCATACTAAATGTCACGTATCCAGAGTCATTTCTCAAGGGGAAATCCAGTTCCTCGAAATGGAGCGTTCCAACGAACAGTTCCAGAGGATCTGGAAGGCGCTCGCCTCCGAGGAGGAGGTCCTCTGTCAAAGTTCTGGCGCGCGTCTCACCCCACTCCCAAAACCTCACGCCGTAATTATGGATGTGCGTTTTTGATTATGGAGTAGCGCCGGTTTGCTATGCGGGCGTTGATGCCGCCTTGACAGTTCATCGCCATCGACTGGTTCAACTACATCAGGGAACTCTGCGGTAACGCCGTCAAAGTGTACGCTTGGCAAGCCTGTCTCGCGTCGGCACCGTTCTATATGTTCAGCCCTGAAAGCCTCGGCGGCAAAGGCAATATCCGCCTCAAGGCCGAGGAGGAAGCAAAGCGATCGGGACGATCATACAAAGAGATCGCACTCGAGGTCGGTTCGCGGGCATCGTGCTCGGTCACCTTCGGTTTCTTCGATTCTCGTGTCATTCTCACGTTGCACGGTAGATTACATCCCAGCCGAAGGGTGAGGTCGTTCGTGTGCCTTCTATACCCCCGATGTATGACTACGAGTACTACCCACAGGAGGTGAGAAGTTGCTGTCTCGCGCACGCAATGCGAACCGGAGTCTAACAGCCTGACGGTCTAGTTCCCGATCGCTGACGAGTTCGGCTACGTTGTCTACCCCCGCGTATACGAGTGAGTCTGCTTGCTGATGGATGATTCGCTACCGTATTCAGTAATGCATTCCACAGGACCTTGCTGGCGATGGATGGCATGCTCATGGCGACCCCGGAATGTTACGAGCCTGAGGCTGTCGCGATGACGAGGAAGTGGTATGGCGAGAGCGGCCGCAAGGTGTACGTCTGTGGACCGTTGTTGTCCGGCGGTTCGCAAGATACCTCCAAGACGCACGAGAGGAACAACGCCGACTCGTCGAGCGCCATTGAGGAGTTCCTCGACACAGCCCTCAAGAACTCCGGTCCGAAATCCCTCCTCTACGTACGTTCGCTGGCCTTCGTGGCTCTGCCAGCCTGTTCACGAGCTCTCACTACCTGGATAGATCTCTTTTGGGACCATATTCTGGCCAGTCACGAAACCTGAAAACGTATGGGCATTCCTCGATGTCGTCATGGAGCTCAACATACCCTTCGTACGCCCCTAGCCCTGAAGTTGTAGGGACTGATCGAAGTTGACGGTTGGGTCATTTAGATCCTGAGTCACGCCTCCCCATTGTCTTCCATCCCTGATGACGTGAAGGAGAAAGTGAATACATATGGGAAAGGACTGCTCGCTACATGGACGCCACAGCAGCTCATCCTCGATCACCCCGTGCGTATTCTTCTACTACAACGCTCACATGCATGAGATATTGAAAGCATGACAGGTGATGGGCTGGTTTGTGACCCACGGTGGGCACAACAGCGTTCTCGAAGCGATTTCTTCAGCAGTACCTCTGTATACGTCCCGTCTTGTCGCACCTCTCATCCTCAGACTTGGCTCATGGCACAAACAGGATTTTCTGGCCGCACAGCGGCGACCAGCCGTTGTCCGCCATCCACTGCTCTGAGCGCCTGGAGATCGGCTACGAGCTCCTCGAGGTCCGCACCGGGCACGGGCTCAAGCCCATCTACCGCACGGGCCATACACCCATTGGCACCATCGATGCAGTAAAGGCGGAGACGCTGGAGGTGCTGCAGAAGGCGTTTGGGGAAGACGGGGCGACGAAGCGGGTGAGGCTGGAGGCGATGAGCAAGGCTATTAACTCGCAATGGGAGGAAGGTGGTGCGTCGAAGAGGGACATTGTCGCGTTCCTGGACGGCCTTTGATGCGAGGTGCTGCCATCACACATTTGCGCTGTTCACCACAAGGGACGTATGCCAAGGCATCCCTCCGTCCGCCGTGGCTCGTCTGTCTTTCGATGGCCGATAACTTGAGAATTCTGCAGTCACGCGCTGGATATTCACCGCGCAGGAGGATCCATCAATGTACAACACGGATTATGCGAAATGCATTGAGGGGAGTGTACGCCAGTCGAATCTAGATGATACTGGAATGGATTGATGGGTTACTACTTGATGAATATCCTCACATAAAGTCATTCCGAAGAGCACACGCAACACAAAGCCCAAGGTTAGCGGACAGCTTCGCCGCAAAACGACTTGAATGCTTTCTCGTCCGAGAACCTCTAGGTGTCCCATGTGCGGGTGTCTTCGCCACAGCCCTCAGCTCTAGTCTCGACAAGTCTGGTTATCAACCGATCATCAACTTAAATCGACCTCCTACATACTTAGCCGGCGAACGACATCATAAGCCTTAGATTGATCCAAATTATACAAAAAAGATCAGCAGAGGATAGTTCATGCATTAAGGGGGAATCGAACCCCCGGCGGGTCGATGGCAACGACCCAGGTTACCACTACCCCATTAATGCCGCCACATGGATCTGGCTTCCCTGAGCTTACATTTTCGAGGATCACCATCGGAGGTCATGTAGGGACAGTTGCGGCCAATTCGGTGTCAAGGTTTGAAGTAGTCTTCCCCTCTCACACTGGACATCACCCCCAAATATGCTCGTGGCAATGAGAATAGATAGAGCTGGGCCGAGATAGTCGCCGGATAATCGACGATTCAGCTCCAGAGAGACTTTTCTCGGACCGGACTTGGATTACGACCACGTGACAGAGGCGCTCGACGCGTGTGGGAATTGCGAGAACTGAGTCGAGCTTGTCGCGCGCGTCCTTGTAACTGTACATACCGTCTCCCTCACCTTCAATACACCACATTCCGCGCATATATCTCGTCCGTCATGCCTGCCAAGCCTGTAAGGCCTCACCGTTGGCCGTCTCGTTCGCGCTGGCCACCCCTCTCTCGACCTACCATGACTTGCCCCACTCCACGGTCTTGCGCGTATCAGCCACCGCGCGAAGCTCACCGTCTGCACCTTCACCAAGTACGAGTATGACGCCGACAGTGGATCTGGCATCGATGTCTAGGTCATCGACACCGGCATCAACACCAAGCACCTCGAGTTCGAGGGCCGTGGTGCGTGGGGCAAGACCATCCCCCAGAGCGACGTCGATGAGGACGGCGACGGTCACGGCACTCACTGCGCGGGCACCATCGCATCCCACAAGTACGGTGTTGCGAAGGCGGCGAATGTCATCGCAGTGAGGGTGCTCGGCAGCAACGGCTCGCTTGTCAGCCGCTTCGTACGTGCTCGTCTTTTGTCTCTGCCTTTCCCATACAACACTGGCTGTGGCGACGTATTCTACACTTGTATCAACTCCGGCTTTCGCGTGGTTTTAGTTACTCGGCGATGAACTTCTAGTGGCTGGCGACTCCGGTGGCGCCCTCCAGGACCAACCTTAGGCAACTCGACGCTGCCAACGCGGTAGGTCCAAACGGTCGCTCAAGCTCGCACTCCATGCCGATTAAATCGCGCGCGACTGCTGGAATTGGCTTTGGCTGTCACGGCGGTTCGGCGGTTGAGTACTTGCTTGTCAGCCGCTTTGTACGTTCTCCGGCCTCTTCTTCATTTTCTCACGATGCTTCCCCATTCAACAACTATGGCGACGTATCCGACACCATTAAGACAGATGACTTGTGCGACTCCTTTGACGTTGTACTACTGGTCCTGGCGACTGTCGTGGCGTCCCCTAGGCACACCTCAGGCAACTCGACACCGCCAACGCGGTAGACCGAAACGGTCATCCAACCAGCCGAGCAGGATCCCCGCGGTGGTTTCCTTCTCCTTGATCTTTGATGTGGCTGCATGGTTCAGTGCTCGTCGTCCTCTGTCTATGTCTGATCTCTGCGACGCTTGGCCTTGAGCACTGCGCCGATGTCTCCGATGATCTCCTATTTGCTGACGACCCTCGCGACGTACTCTGGGTAGATCCTAGGCCACTCAACGCCGCCAACGCGGTAGACCCAAACGGTTATTCAAGCTCACATCAGGGGTTCACTCCCCTACCGGTCAAGACATGGCCTCGGATTACGTCGCGTGTGGTTCATGGTCATCTCCCTGTTCGTGATTGCATGTGCTGTGTTGTGGTGTGCATGTGCGGCTCGTCGCTTCATTTGTTGTGTATCACGTTCACAGTGGCCCGTGGCCGTAGTTCCTTTACTTATGGGACAGGCACGCGCAGCGAGTCTCGGGCGTTGGTGGGACTCAAGTTCCGGGGGGAGTTTCGGTCGCTGCTGGGGCAACCGGCAGCGACACTCCTGCACTTCCAGCCACAAAGGCAGGGCGGACGTACGGTATCTACGACGACCCAAGGAAGGCTAGGTTTTACCCCGCGCCCTCCCTTGAATGGGCAGACACTCGCTGTTGCACCTGTTCTATGCTCCTAAAAATATACGATATTCAAACAGACTTCTTTTTGTGTGACGTGGCACGCGCCGGTACTTCCATGTCAGCATTGACAATATCTTAAATCAGTGCGTTTGAACGGATCTCTATCCTTGACGGTCCCCTAACCAATATGCGTGTTAAGCATGCACTGATTTGGTGGATACAAGGACACGGTTGATACTAAATGTTCAATGATCAGCTAACCACTCAGCGTCCTGCGATCCAGTTGAAGGTGATCCACAGATTCAGTACTATTGTCAACGGATTTGGCCTCTCCTTTCGTCTTCTTTTTGGCAAGCTCAATAAGAACAGGACTCTTTGCAGGAGATTTGTCCGAACTGGCAGAACTGACCTTCTTTCGCTTCTTCTTCTTGTCGGCGGAAGGCTTGACGACGGAAGGACTATTACCGCCGTTCGACGCACTCCGGCCTGCCTTGAGCGCGTGCTTCTTCTTGTTCACGCGCTGCAACGCCGTCTTCTTCTGCCCGAGAAGGTTGACAGATCGAAGTACGTCGGCGCGTACTCTAGCAACGTGTTTCAAAGGGTGAGTCACAAAGCCAAACTCCCGTCAATCCGTGATCGCACTTTTGTCGATGCTGACGCTGAGTCCCAGCAATATCCGCATATACATGCGGATATGGAAGCGGAACCACATGAAATGACTCGGACAAGAGACGCACCACTCTGGCCTGACCTCGGTGACAGTCCGGATGCAAGCGAGCCTGGGTCGGAGGCGTTGGCAGTGATATTGAGCGCGTTGAGGAAGTTGACAGCTGCGACGGACTGGTAGTCGGGCTGCGGGAAGATGTTGGAGAACCCGCCGGAGAAGGTCGCGGTGGTCTAGGGGCTGACGCCTTCTGTGCTCCCGACCGAGGTCACGCTGCGAGAGTAGAGCCAGTCTGCAGTAAAATTGGAACGACGACTCACAAGGGGCATGTGGCGGGGAACACTGGAATGAACAAGCCATCGTCGCCGCACGCGTCATTCGCCCGGATACCCGCGACGCCGCCATCGCCCGAGGCAAACAGGACGATCGTATCGCGCGTCCCGAGCTGTACCAAGGAGAAGCACAGAGCCCTATCACAGCACAACGTGTCAATGAGTCCGGAACGAGATGAGAAGGGGAGATACAGCGTGCTCACTCTGCGACCTCCGGCGGAACAGCACTCATCCACACCAAAGCTCGTCGTGAGCACCGGGGACGGGGTGTCCTACTTGAGGAGGAAGCTGACAAGGTCCGTAATGGTCTGGAAGAAGTCGTTCGGATCCGAGCCCCCGGCAGAAATGATGCACGATGGTGTATTGCATGTCGAGGCTCTGCAATTAGAGGAAATTGTTAGTTTCCGCATCACGAGAGTTAGTCGTACAGAGCATATACGGCTCCCAGGCTCACGATCCTGGTCGTCGGTCCTCCATCTACGCTCTCGGCACTGAATCTTCCGTCTCGCATGTCTCATCTTGTGAGTTGCAGGAAGGGCTGTACAACACGGCGCGAGTCACAGCCAGAGCTTGAGGGGAACGGTGGGGGAAGAAGGTGCGTGTTCTATTCCAGAGCGGTGTCGGGAGGCCCCATCAACTCGGAGTGGGCGCTTGGTAGCTGACCCGTCTCGCTTGCAATATCCACACCCCCAAACCCTCGGTTTTCGTGAACCCACAGAGGAAACTTCCAATGTTCACCTTTTCATCGTCACGACGAATCATGTGCTCTGCTACCAGGCATCTGGGAAGGGGAGCGGAGGAATGCCAACCATCGTGGACGAAATCGGGGCCGGGCTCGGGTGTGCGATCATGGATTGGAAAGCGCAGGAGATCGTCACCGTCGCAAGAGACGAGGCGATTTACTTGGCTGGGATCGAGAGTCGAGGAGGCTGCTTCGCGTATGAAGGTCACCTTCATTCTTTCGATGCGGCTCGACCGTGTATCGTTCTGACAACGTTGCAGGCTTGAAGTCCAGAATTCATACTCACCGCAATTACATCGTCATCGTCTCTCCACCATTTACGCCCTCTGCATCCGCCGCCTCTGCGACAGTGCGGAACTTTGTGGCTCGGAATGTCACGCCTGCAGGGTCGGACATCACGAAGGTCTCGGTGTTTGACCCGGAGAACAAGTTCGTCGCGCATACCAATACCTTCACCGAGGGCGTGCGCGAGATCTTCTCGGCGTGGGGCAAGCTCTATGTACTCTCGAATAACGGCACGGTTCGTTTGCAGCACCTGCATTTGTAAAACCTATGCCTGACAATTATGGCGAACAGCTGATATGCCTGGAGGAGAAGCCGACGTCTGTGAAGTTGGACATGCTGTACAGGAAGAGCCTGTACCTCCTCGTGCTCAACATCGCGGATACGCAGAAGCTGGACGAGTCGCACATCGCAGACATTCACAAGCAGTATGGCGATCATCTCTACAACAAGGGTGACTACGACGGCGCGATGGCGCAGTATATCCAGACCATCCGCTACGTCCAGCCAAGCTACGTCATCCGCAAGGTACCGCTCGTTTCTCCCACTTTGTCGATCCAATCCACAGCTGACTTCGTCGCAGTTCCTGGACGCCCAGCGGATTCACAACCTCGTCACGTACCTGCAAGAACTGCATTCGCTCGGCATAGCCAATTCCGACCACACCACCCTCCTCCTGAACACATATACGAAACTGAAGGATGTGACGCGCCTTGACAGCTTCATCAAGCGCGAGTCGCTGCGCACGTCTGTGGACGGCGAGAAGGACGAACTGCCGTTTGACCTCGAAACGGCCATCCGTGTATGTCGGCAGGCGGGCTACTTCGAACATGCCTCGTACCTCGCGAAGAAATACGAGCGGCACGAGGACTACCTGCGGATACAGATCGAGGACGCGGGCAACTACAAGGATGCGCTCATGTACCTGCGGAGACTCGGTGCGGAAGCTGTACGTCCCGTTGTAATCTGCACACGGTGATTCTGTTGATACGCGTACAGGCCGAGAGCAATCTAGCGCGATACGGACGAGCAATGCTGGATAACCTTCCTGAAGAGACGACAGATCTCCTTATTGACATCTGCACCAGCCTGGCGCCATTAAGCGTCGAGGTCGATGAGCCGGAGGCCGTTCCGACAGGGCAACGGGGCGGAGCACCGTCTTACCTGTCGTATCTCGCCCTCAACCGTGCGTCGGTCGCCAGCGTTCCCTCACCCTCCGAGCACGCGCCTTCGACAATCCGCCCCAACTCATCAAAGCCAACGGAGCCAACTCGTCGCGACTCTGTTCAAGAGCCGTCACGACAAGCTGACTCACCGCCAGACACGCCGGCTGCTGCCTCGCCAACGAAGGCGCAGGCTCCTCCTCCTCCTCCCCCTCCCCCTCCCGTCAAGCGGCCCTCGCCCCGTCTTTACTTCGCGCACTTCGTCGATCGCACGGACCACTTTGTGCGCTTCCTCGAGACCGTCGCACGCAAGCGTTGGGGGCAGACCGTCGAGGACGGAACCGCGGACCCGCTCCCGGTCGAGGCAGACCCGAACGTTGACGAGCAGGCGGAGCAGCGCGACCAGGTCGCTGTGTGGAACACCCTCTTCGAGCTCTACCTCTCGGACGCGCGCACGGCGGATGGGAAGGCGCTCGCGCTCCTGCAGAACACCCGCCTGCCGTACGACCCGACACACGCGCTCGTGCTCTGCTCGACGCGTGGCTTCACGCCCGGGCTCGTCCTGCTTTGGGAGCGGATGGGCATGCACGAGGACGTCGTCCGGTTCTTCATGGACCGTCATCAGGAGGGCGACACGGACGCGAGCGCAGAGGTCGTCCGCCGCCTCGGGCAATACGGCCCGGGGCGGGCGCAGCTCTACCCGCTTGTGCTGCGCTTCCTGACGAGCACGCCCGCGCTGCTCGCGAAGCACCGCGAGGACGTCGTGCGCGTTCTGAAGGTGATCGACGAGGAGAAGATGATGCCGCCGGTGAGCGTCGTGCAGGTGCTGAGCAGGAACGGCGTCGCGAGCGTCGGGCTCGTGAAGGAGTGGCTGATGGCGCGCATCAAGAGCGCGCGGGAGGAGGTGGACATGGTGCGTTCCCCCCTTGCGCCTAGCGTGACTTTTACCAGAAGCTGATTGCGGTGCACAGGACCAACAACTCATCCTGTCCTACCGGATGGAGACACAGGCGAAGGTGCGCCAGGCCGAGGAGCTCTCGGACCCCGACAGGCCGCGCGTCTTCCACGTCACGCAGTGCTCCGCCTGCCAGGGCGGACTCGACCTCCCCGCTGTGCACTTCATGTGCAACCACAGCTACCACCAGCGGTACGTTCTCTCCAATCCTCACTTTCCCCATTCTTTTTCCCCGTTCTTGCACAAAAAATTGAGCGCCGTCGTTCGAACAGGTGTCTGGCGGAGAACGAGACGGAGTGCCCGAACTGCGCGCGCGAGCACGGCATGATCAGGGAGATCCGGCGGAACAACGAGCGGCTGGCGGACCAGCAGGACCTCTTCCTCGCCGAGGTGCGCGAGGGCGGCTTCAGCGCGCTCGCCGCTGGGTTCAGTCGGGGCACGTTGAACATGTCCAGGGTTGAGGACGTTGCGGCGTGAAGTCGGCTCTTACTGTATTCCTTGGTACCGTCAATTTAAGCTTGTTTTGGGACATTCGACTTCTGTACCCGAACGGGTGCATTCCTTTCCAATACTTGTGCGTGGAGAATCATAACACACCCCTACAATGTTTCCTATATTGAATTCGAGACGGGTACAACATCGTCATTATGGTTGATCCATGGACCTTGTGAAACTCCATCAGACTCCGTCTACGGGGCTGCGAAGCCTATCCGAGACTGCGACCGGACCTGCACGTTACGTTTCGACCATACGAGTTGTACTTTATTGCTTCGTGCACTGGCAACAGGCTGAATCACCTCGTCACACAGCATGGCTGTTGGCAAATGCCCAACTTGTTGGTTCCTCAATGTGACATGAATGGTTCTGTCACGTAAGAATGAATCAGCTTACACCGTTTCTGAGCGACGTGCATCCACAGGATCATCTTTTCGGTCACCAGTGCTCCAATTCTGTACGACACGTGCGAATGGGAGCCTTTGTTTGACATCGCAGACGTACCATCTCATCTGAATCACCTTGCGGTTCGATATCATGAATGCTGTCATGCAAGGTCTGGGACGTAGCTCTTGCAAACGGAGACACATGACTATACAAGGGCATTGATTACTGCGATACACTGTCAAGACAAACGAGCGAACGACCGGGTGCAGCGCTAGTCAATATTACTCGACCATACGCTACATACATAGCCAAAGCAAGGAGCACGAACACGAGCACGAGCATGAGCAAAAGAAAAATCCGGATCCACGAATATGCGGGGTGAGTGTGGAGGGCGTCAATCGGGGGGGGGGAGTAGCGAAGGAAATGTGAGAGCATCAGGAAGCAAGTAGCCCGCTATGTGTCCACAGCGAAACAACCGAATGGGTCCGTACCGTACGTTTCAGCAACTAAGTAGAGTGTCTCTAGGTAGGAAGATGCGATCGTCCGCGAGCACTAGTGCTCGACCGGCGTAGCGACAGCGGAGGCGAGCAGCGGCGCTCAGAACCGCCCGCCGTTGTAGTCTCGCCGGGGCATCACGAGATTTTCGTCTGAGCGGTCGTCGATCTGCGACTGATCGTCGGACACGTAGTACCTCAGGCCGCTGCCCTTGGCCGCAGCGTGCAGCATCGGCGTGCCCGAGTCTTCGGATTGCATCCCGTCGTGGCCAAACATGGTGCTGCCCCGCGGGCTGCCGCCGTGCGGGGTGTAGCTCATGAGCGAGTGCCGCGCGGACTCCTGCATCTGCATGATGTTTTGACGGAACGCATTCTATGACAAGAGGTGAGTCTGTAGGGAAGCGTGGCGGTCGCAAAGCATATAAAACATACCTGCTCGCGCCAGTACTGAAGACGCTTCTCGCGCTCCGCGTCACGGTGCTTCTTGTGCATAAAGTAGAGCGCGACAAGTGTGCCGATGATACCTCCGAATATACAGATCCCGACGACGATGTACACCCAGGTGCCGACCTGATGGGGGGTATCGGTCGTGACGCCGCACGTTCCGCTTGCAAGGCAGTTGTAGGTAGAGCACTCCTTGTCGGCATCGCACTGCTCTCCGACGGCCTTGGTCTGGACGCACACGAGTTGCTGCGAGTCGCAGTAGAGGCCGACTTTACAGTTACCCCTGGAAGCCGAGTTATTATTAGCGTAATGCCCAAGGTTCCTGGTTCCACCACAAGGCGCCAGATGTACTGCAGCGCACACCTAGCCGAGATGGCCCTCATCTAACTTTGCGTGCGAACAACCGATTCCACGCAGGGAACAAGTTCCACATGCTTGCAGCGCTGTCACGGAGGCGCCAAGCACATCGCAGGATCGCAACAGAGCTCGCCAAGACTGATGCAAGTCCCGAAGAAGACAGCGGGAGGACGAAGGGTATGGTCTGTATGGTCGAAACGAAACGCACCTAGATACGATATCGACGAACTCTCCAGAGGGGCCATACGCGGTGTAAGCAGTGTTTTGCACGACGCAGGGAAGACCGACAGTGATGTTTGCATACCTTGGGACGGACGAGGGTTGGGTTCAGTGAACGATGGGAATGAAGTGGTGGCAAACGTACATGCAAATGTTGTTGAGACAGACGGAGCCGTTAAAGTTGAGACCGAAGCCAGTCGTGTCCGCGAGTTCTTTGAAGTTGGATGGGGCGGAGCACTCGTCTTTCCGCGCTCATCGCCTCAGCAATGCGGCAGATATGGACAGAATGCGCATAGACACTCACCATCACGGTTGAATTGGCATGCGCTCCCAACAGCGAGGAGCTGTTGGCACTGGTCCTGCTCGTCGGGGCAGAAGCTGCCCTTGGGGCACTTGTCCGGGATCGTCACGTTCGAGCTGTAGCCGAAGGGGAATTCGTCGTTGCGGCATCCACGGAGGGCGCAGGTGCCGTTGGAGGCACAGTAGGTCATGGCGTCGCAGTCTGTCTGGAACTGGAAGGTGCCCTCCTGGAGCTTCTGGTGTGCGACATCGCATGGCTGGAGGTAGTGGACGTCGCCCGCGCGGACACGGACCGCGGCGAGGGAGAAAAGGAGCGTGAAGGGGAGTAATAGCGAGGGCAACATCGAGGACAGAGGCCGGGTCGACGTGCGCGAGGACCGAGGCGAGGAGGAGGATGATGAGGGAGAGATTGTGACCTGAGCTCGCTGCGGCGCGACCGGGAGCACTCAGTCAAGCGCCCAATCACAGTCCACAGCAACCGTCCCGCGCCCCCTCAGACTCGGAGTCCCTCCTACTCACGCTTCGACATCGCGCTCACCTTCGGTTAGGCACACCAGGAACGAGGCCGGTATGATGTCTTCTTCGAGCCTCCGCCTGCAGAGGAGCACCAAGTCAGTCGTCGAGAAGTGACGCAGGACAGGCCCTGGAGGACTTGTTTCGTCGCAAAGTTCTGGCAATGAAATCGTGCCCGATGATGCATCTACGGTACGCACCGATGCCTCTCATTCTTGCCGACCAGTCGATAAGGCCGCAATGGTCCTTCAGCAATCTTATCTCCAACCGTCATGTATGCGCCTCTGGTCACGGCTGGTCACTTGCCATTCCATGCCAGTCGCGATCCAAATTCCTTGCGGCTCACATAACACTACCCTGCCGAAGAAGCTCAGAGCCCAACCTCCACGGCTGACCCCACCGAACGGCAGGCTGTTATCCTCCTAAGGACGGGTACTTAAGTCCACCACGGTTCGCTGGTAACCTTGTCTCTCAACCGCGAACCCCTCTGGCGCAAACCCCTTCGCCGGTAGCTTATCTCTCAACTGCGACTCCTCCCGTCCTCAGAAGGCCTATCAACCAGGCAGCCCGCGTCGTTCAACCCTCCTTGTCTTCACGGTCGTATCAGAGTCCCGAACCGGGAGACTGCAACAGCAAACTTCGGCCAGGCTTCCTGTTCTTGAGACTAAAGATGGCTCCAGTTAAACGTGTCGACGCGGCTGACCTCTGGGCTCCGGGCTTCATCCTCGGCATGTCCTTTGTCGTTATCGTTGTCGCTACCGCCATCGGCTCCGCCATTTACGTCTCCCGCAACCGCTGTGTCCGTCGCAAGGAAGCGCGCCAGCGTGCTCAGGCCCAAGCCGTACCTAACGCGGTAGCCCAAGAACAAATGGTCAAACTCGGCGCTGGTCATTTCAACGGTCTCAACGTTAACCCATCTGTCGTCTGGCCTCCCTCGCACTCTCCTGGCACCTCTCAGCCAACCCCTCCCGAGCCCCAGCTCTCCTGGCCTGTCTACTCCGTCCTTCCCACCCTTCGTCCCAAGGAACCTATCCGCGTCCGCGTGAAGAAGGTCCTGATGTGGTGGAAGAAGGACCAAGTCAAGGTCCGTCGTCGTCCATTCGCTCTTTATCCGCCCTCATCTTTGCGTCTACAGCGCGAACCGTTCACCGTCGCAGACGTCTTGAGGGCTATGGAAGAAGCCAACACGCATGCCAATGCGCGTCCACAGCGCCCCAACCTTGCACCCTCTCCCGTCAACAGGCAAAGTCTCGCCATTCCCGTCCCATCTCGCACCATGCCGGAGATCGTCGTTCATCCCTGCGACGGCACGCCTTGCTACTCCCCGGCCTTGGAAGAGGCGAGCATGACCCCCAAGTCGACCTCTTTCCCCAGCGCCACCACGTCCTCCACAATCCCCACGGACATATCCGACTTTGAGCCCGAGACCCCCGTTCTGTTGAGTCCGCGCCAGCAATCCCCCGTCGTCTACTTCCCGTCGCCCTCCATCCCGTCGGGCGACTCTCTGCAAGTCCCGATGCACTCTCCGACAGGCCGCGACGACGACCGGCAGGACGTCGCCGTCAACCTCTCTAACTTCTCCGGCCAGAAGTTCGTGCTCAGCACCCCGCCGCCGCCGAAGCGTAACCCTCAGACGGCCGGTCGCGGACGGCGCGGGTCCCTTCATGTCGGGCTCGGCTTCGTGGGTGGCCTCTCCGCACGGTCCATGGGCACACCGGAACTCGCGGACATATGCGAAGACGAAGGCTCCCCCGAGAGGTCCCGCGCGGGCTCGTCCTTCGCGTCGGAGAGCAGCGTGTACGACGTCGTGGTCCCCGTCTCGCAGTCTTCTCTCAGCCCCCCGTCCCCGACCGCGCCCCGGTTCTCGTCTTCGTACACGGGCTCGGTGGCCAGCTCGACCAACGCGACCGCCGGCCATGGCTACTCGCAGTCGTCGCAGTCGACGTGGACCGTGAACAGGACCTCCACTCCGCGGAAGACCCAGTTGGCGGACCTGGCCGACGAGGAAGCGCGCGGCGATCTTGGTGACGGGGACTCGGAGAGCGTATACTCCGGGGAGGACGACGACCATGGCGACGAGGAGAGCGTCCCAAACACGGCCTCCGAGGACAACTTCTTCGACTGCTCGGCGGACTTCGAGGAGGATATCACCATCCAGTGCGCGTCGCTCGTGTACCAGGAGGCGTAGTCGCGTCTGGGTTTCTTCCCGTCTAGGCCCTGGGTACTTCCCCGTGCCGTCTTCGTATCTTCATCTGCATTCGGCTTGGTTGCTTGGCTCGGCTCGGCTCGGCTCGTGTCTCTCCCTCTCTCTATACCCCCCGCTTTGGATCAAGGATTCCGTGGCTTCCTGCAGAGCATTCGGCATTCAGCTCCTCAAGTCTTACATCAAGGGTTGTCGACAAGTTCTTCCATACTCTAGGTGGTGTGCATCGCATGCGGTGCCCCGCCGCCCATCATCAGTACTGATGCATCAGTGCTGAACCAGCGGTTCATCTGTGTTCCGGTGGTTTCGGTAGCAGCTACGATACCTCTTCTCGTGCATGTCATGTGTCTCTCACTCTCCGCAATCGTACCAGTCGCAGCTTCCCCCCTTTCTATGAATTGCACCCGCGTGTGAGACGTCATCGATCATCGCCGGTACCCGTAAGAACTGTTACTTCGACCAGACATTGTCGAACGTGATGTCGGTGTTAGGTACGTGGTGGGTTCTCCAGTCCGTGTCATCGGTGTTTTGCGAGCATGACGTGTTTTATTTCTGGATGCAGGTGCGTTGTGTCCGTCAAGGCGCTCCACGCCAGCCGGTTCCTGAAATCACCGACTATGTGCATTTCGTTCGGACCGCTTCCAACAAGTTCCCACAATCCTGCGCCACACTATCGTTGCGCAGTACTGTAACTGAGCGGTACCGAGAAGCTTTGGAGCTTGAAGATGAGCCGGGGGGGCGGGGCCCGTGATGGTCGGATGAAACTTGGCATAGCACCCAGTGCGCTATCTATTTTCCATGCTACCACGGTCGGTGAGCTGAACTAACTCGGGGGTTCCATCAAGCAGATCATGCCATGCCAAGCTGCCCAAATATATACTCCCCGAGGTGGCTCGATACCTGAACCGAACCTCTTGTTGGTGGAGCTTTTGCTATAGAGGGCAGTGATCGTTTTCCCTTTCTTTCAAGGTTTATGACAGCATCGAATGGTGAAATGCAACTCTTTCGATCCCGAGACGTAGTCGTGTTGCGCGATGATTGGAACTGAGCCGAGCGTCGGACCCGGGCTACCGTCTGCATGCGGTTGCTTATCCGGGTCGCTCACCTCAATCTCCACACAGGGAAGCCTGAAATGGATTCAGAACGAACGCTGGTCTGTCGCCGGATATATAGCCGGGTCAGACGGGTGTCGTCGGCGCTCTACCACACAAGCCTTCCTACCACGCGATGGCTACCCCACAGCTGTTCGACGAGTACGATATCATCATCGCCGGAGGTATGTCGATGATAGTGTCTATGATATGTTCCTCCCGGTTCTTGACTCGCTGAAACCCCTCATGTGCAGGTGGCGCCGCGGCCGGTGTGGTCTTCGGGCGACTGGCGGCTGCAGACCCGTCGCTCCGTGTCCTCATGCTCGAGATAGGGCCGACGACCGAGGACGACCTGGCGCACATCCAGCCCGCACGGTTCCTGACGCACCTCGCGCCCGACTCCAAGACCGTCAAGCACGTCGTTGGCAAGCCGAGCGACCACCTGGACGGCCGCAAGCTCGTGATACAGTGCGGACAATGCGTCGGGGGCGGCTCCAGCGTCAATTGTGAGTGACCGTCCTCGAAGGCGGGCAGTCGTGTGTGTGTCAGTGTCAGTGTCAGTGCTCAGTGCTCATGATGCGGGGCAGTTATGCTGTACACGCGTCCGCCGGCGTCGGATTACGATGACTGGGCGAACGTGCATAACAACCCGGGCTGGAGCTTCGGCGACCTGTTGCCCCTGATCAAGAAGGTGTGCTCATGATACGGCGCCGCTCTACAATCATTAGGCATTTCCTTTCCTTATTTAAGTTTAGGTAGAAACGTACGAGAACGCGCCGGACAGACCTACCCATGGATATAGCGGTCCGCTCAAGGTATCCTACGGCGGAATGCGCACCAACGTCGGCGAGGATTTCGTTGCGACCGTCCTGCGGTACGACAAGGCCCGCGCCGTTGTGGACGACGCCAACAGCATGGTTATGGACGTGAACCGTCTCGAAGTGCGTTTGACGGTCTTCCGTTTTAAAGCGTGACCGATTGCTTGACACTGGCCCGGGCCTTGATTTGCAGCATTGGCCCAAGTGGATCGACGGGAAGACCGGTCGTCGGTCCGACGTGGCGCACAATTACATTTACCCCGCGCTAGAAAGATCGAAGAACGTGCACCTGCTCTATGGTTGTGCGGTCAAGAAAGTGATCATAGAGTGTGTATGCAAAATACCCTGGCTCCCGTTCACCAGTGCTGAAGAACTTTCGTTGCAGGGGTGGCAAAGCGACAGGAGTAGAATACGTTCAGAATCCGAGGGTTCTCCCCGATGCCGACAAGAAGTCGCGTACCGCACGAGCGACGAAGCTCGTCGTGTTGTCCGCGGGAGCGTTCGGTTCTCCAGCCGTCCTAGAACGTTCAGGAGTAGGCGATAAGGACGTCTTGGAGCGCAATGGCATCAGGCAGGTCGTCGACCTCCCCGGGGTCGGGGAAAACTATAATGGTATGTAGGAGAGGCTACTTGGGTTTCTAGGTGGTGTTGATCGAGTTATGGCCGATAGACCACCCCCTGATCTTTGTATCGTTTCATGCAAAGGATGACGCGGATACGCTCGATGGCATCGTTCGGGGCGATCCTGCGGAATACATGAGTGAGTATGTTCCGCTTCTTAGTCTAGTCTGACAGCCTATGACACTGTGTCTCTGCTAGAGTGGTCCACGCAGTGGCAACAGGATGGCCAGGGTCTCATGGCGTCAAAGTGAGTGTTATTATTTAATGTCGTGTGGCACGGGATCGAAATCGTTGAACGTTCTCTTCTTCAGTGGCGTCGATGGTGGTATGAAATATCGGCCCTCTGAAGAGGAATTGCGTGCGATCGGTCCTGCATTCGCCGAACGGTGGTCATCTTTCTACGCGGGTGCCCCAGACAAGCCGATTGTGTGGACAGGCCAAATATCCGGGTAACGTGTCATTGAAATTGGAGACATTTTTTGCCATTCCTGAGAGACTTTTCCAGGTATGTTGGCCTCTTGCCCCCGGCTGCCAACCATAAGATGTACTGCGCAGGCGTCTTCTCCCTGTACCCTGTCGGAACGGGAACGGTGCACATTACCTCTGCGGACGACGTCGACTCGCCCCTGGACTTCGACACGGGCGTGTTCAGTCGGTACGTATTCGCACAATTTTTCAGGAGTCCCGGTCACTAATTAATACGGACCCAGTGAGGAAGATTTGGCGGTATTGCGGCACGGCTGGAAGTTCTCCAGAGAATACGGCCGACGCATGTCCTCCTACAGAGGCGAATACGCTCCTGACTTCCCCAAATTTCCGATCGGTAGTACAGCGGCGGTGTCCCAGGACCACAAGACTCCCGTTCCCATTGATGCTCCGGACATCGTGTATACCGAAGAAGATGACAAGGCGATTGATGCGCTCTTGAAGGCTAACGGTGAGTCCCAGCGTGTTAGCGGAATGATATAGTATCGTCTGATATCCTATCGTCAGTCGTCACGGCGTGGCATTCGGTAAGCATAAGGGAGCCTTCGAAGTTCGAACAGGCAAACGAATATCCTGACCGTCCATGACAGCTTGGCACCTGCGCCATGAAGGCGCGCGACAAGGGCGGAGTGGTCGACTCGCGGCTCAATGTATATGGCGTGCAGAATCTCAAGGTCGCGGACATGTCCATTTGTCCCTCGAATGTAGCTACGGTATGTCGAACCTGTCTTTTTTTATACTCTATGCTGACTTTCTCCACGCGTATTCTAGAACACCTATTCTACGGCAGTCTTGGTGGGCGAAAAGGCTGCGGTGATCATCGCAGAAGACTTGGGTATCACGGGTATTTAGGGCCACTGGCACCTTTACTGTTACGGTAGATGTTCTGCTACCCGGCAGGCGGCCCTGGTGGTAATGATGGAATGGGTGATAGGGTACTCCGAACATTTCGTCGATGACAAGACAACGAACCCACAGCGAGTCGAGGAGCCGTCCGGGTAGCAAGAGGCCTAGAGGTAAGATAGGGCAAGACCGTATTGCTATCATGTCAGGCAGATGTCTGCATTCGGTATATCACAAGTGTGCACCTATCACGCCCATGAACGTCCACCGTCAACACGGTCCTCAGCACTCATCGTAGAGGATGCGTGTACTTGCATCGACACTCGACAAACATCGCATACGGCTCGTCGTATGCATTCGATATGTAAGATGTATTTTAAGGGCCATATTACATATCTTATTTGCGGTCGCGAGGACGCATGACCGTGGTTTAAGGTCGCTGTTGTTCTCCCTGTCCGTCCCTTGTTCCTCCTGCGCTCGCCGGAGAGCTCCAGGCTCCATGTCCACTTCGAGTAAGCCGCAACAGTAGCGGAGGTTGGACGTCACGGTGCCCCCATGCTCGGGGCGGTGGCCGCCGGGTTCGAGCGGGAGAGTTCGAGGGATGCACAAGTGATCCAGGTCGCCGAATCATGATGACGTCGAGGCTGCCCAGCACCATCTTCTGGTGTCGACTCGATCCTCACCCACCGCTATGACTCCATGTCAAGCCGCATCAATCTCTCCACCGCTCCACCTACACAACTCCAGCATCTAGCCGATACGTGCGATTTTCGGCAGTGAGCGCGACGCACTCGCGTCCGGCATCCCTTTGATTTTGAGTCATTCGTAGCCTCACGGTCGCTATACGGCATCGAGAGTGATTAGAAAACGCGAAAGTGGATGAAGCGGAAGACTTACGTCGAGGGCTCCAGATCGCCGTTCAATGGGGGAACAGCCATTGCCCGAGGTGGCTGGATGGTCGAAGGGCCCGCAACGGGCTCAGACCATGGAGGAGGGTACGAAGAGGAAGAAATTGCCAGAGCGTCGAATGAGGCGTCGAGTGGTGTGGGAGGGGGGTGTGTGGCGCTGGTGGTTGCGCCAATGGAGGGTAGCGTCGGCTCGCGCAGAGGAGACGATGGCCTGCTCGGGGTCGGGAGGGTCTTCAGCCAGTTGGTGATGTCACGCATGTCTCGCAGCGGTGATTGGCAGAAAAGGAGTGGAGATGGTGGTGGTAGTGACGGAAGTCAAGAATCGGGAGTCGGGATGAAAGACGCGTATAAACCGGCACCCACTTTCGGACCTCAATCGGCGGCACGTGGAAAAATTCGGTACGGCTCAGCACGAGTACCGTGCAGAGCGCGATTAGCTGTTGGGCGACGAAACGATGCTGGATCTCTTCCAGGACGTCGTCATGAAGTTCTTCAACAGCGGTGTGGAACTTGAAGGCTTCGCGTTCGTCGTATCGTGGGGTGCATGAATGGATGGGTTACGCGTCGCAGAACTGGAAGAGAAGCTGTGGCCTGGTCTAGCGGGGTCGAGAATCCTTGCCACTGCCAGCGACTGGGACCGTTTGGCTCCAGCAGACAGCTTCAGGGTCTGAGGATGGCAATGATAGCTTTGGAGAGGGGTGAACTGGGTGGAGGACGCTTGTTTGGAGGGTAGCAATCGCAACGTCCAGATGGGCAGGTCGGGAAACCGGGAGGAAGATTCAAGAGCTTCACGTCCTGGACGCCTTTCATGGCGTGGAATATGGAACCAAGGCGGGGCAAAGGCGAGGTGATCTTGGCAGCCTGCTGAGTCAGGGCTCGGAGCTCCGCCGTAGAGGGAACTGCACACGGCGTGGACCGTACTTTCAAGTGCCACATGCGGCGAGGATCTTCCTTGGTGTACTGTCCGACGACCGCGGCGAGGGCCTCCATGTGATGTTGAGCAGCGAAGAGGAGTTCCGCGGTGGTGGAGAGACGGTCCCATGACACTCTCCGTTCATGCTCCTCGTCCTCAGCGAACGGCGCAAAAGGGTCTACACCATCCACCTTAAACGCAAATTCCACGCCCGTACCGCTTGCAACTTCCTCCACTGGCAGCGGAGGCCCAGGGCGGCCTTCATGCTGTTCGTATTCGGCCGCAAACTCCACCTCCTTCGCTTGGACCGGGCTGGCGTCGGTACCACGAGGTACGTTTCGACGTACGGGTGGTTGGCGGAAATTGTTCCCTCGGATATGATGCCTGGGGTGAGCTATTGTGGGATGTGCACCAGGTATGCCTCGTACGCCCTTCCGGTGGATGCGACGGGGGTATGGGAGGAAGTGGTGGTGTGGGCTGAGGTCGATCGACAGCGTCATCCAGCTCGTCTTCGCCAACGTCCTCCTCGAGCTCGTCTAAGTCGACATGCTCTACCCTGGCGGGCGACGACCACGCGTCCAGGGTTGAAAAGGGCGTCGGGCTTGGGCGACGCGGCGCATCCGAGTCCTGGGACGCCGCCTCCTCATCGCTGGCCCCAGAAGGGAGAGGACGGTCGACCGGTGCCGGTGGTTGCGGCTCGTCGGTTTCGAGAATGAGCAAGTGCGCTTCGCCGTACATCTAGAACGATATATAAATCGGTTAGTGGAGGATGACGGACGATCAATGGAAAAATGTCTCACAAACAGCGCGTCGGAGAGCGGGTGATCGAGCACGTCGTAGAAGTAGTATTCGCCCGGCTAGAATTAGATGGTTAGGTGAGTGAGGACACGAGTGGTGACAACAAAAACGCGTACTGAAGGACGTTCACGGGCTTCCTCAATCCCGTAGTTGGCCTGATTATCCTCCGCATGACGACATTCGTGGTGGTGAAGTGGTGGATCGGCTCGCCGCTACACATGCCTGGCATACCCCACAGCATGAAGTGCGGTGGAGGACCGAGGAGCTATTGGATAGCGTCAGTCATCGGAACAGACAAAGAACGCGACAACGTACGTTTTGTGAGTGACCACAGCTCTGAATGTCCGTGGAAGTGGTCGAGGAAGATTGGGAAGGGGTCGAGGAAGATGAGGAGGCGAATCGCGATTGGCGGGGACGAACCTCGCTTTCTCGACTTCGCCTTCACCTCCTTCTGCTTCTTCTGCTTCCTCTTCGGTTGTTACGTGTAATCCGGATAGTCCTTCTTGTGCTGAGCCTTGGCCTTATCAGCCAGATTTTGAACGGTGCCTTCTCCTCGTCGGAGAGTTGTCGCCACAGTTTGGCAGCGATCGTCGACAGTTCGCTTTGTAACCGAGGTTTCGACCCGTTGTCGACGTCTTGTTGCTTCGTGCGACCACGAAAGATGATAAAGCAGTTTGGGGGACGGGGAATTGCTGCCTTTTTAACCATTGTGTAAGAGCGTGAAGACAACGAAGCGGGACAGTCGAGCTGAAGCGGGGCGGGTGGCGATTGTTGAGATGAGAATGGGACCCGGAGGGAAGGCCCAATGAATAATGGGCTCGATACGACGCTTTGGATTGCATCCAGGAAAACGCACCCATCCCGCCCTATCGACACCTCCACTGGTCGTCACAGGCGTCCGTTCCGATGAGTTGCTTCCTAGCCTTCATCCAGAGTAAGAGTAAGGGCGTGTAACCCTCTTTTGAAGTGACATGGGCTTACCGCTCCTTCAGGAACGCTCTCTCGTATTCTTACTGGCAGCGAGTGTCCTTGAATGTTGTGCTGGGACAAGGGCACGCTGGGGAACTGCCCGAGGTTCCGAACGGTGTAACGTCCATGGCACAAGTGATGTTTGGAACTGTGAAGAGAGTATGGAGACAGAGATGAAGATGGAGGGAGCGGAAGTGGGGATGCTTGTACTGGTGCGTTGGAGGTGTGGCGCCGTCATGACCTGAATAGGACGCGTTAGACATTGGAACGTCTCCAGGATATACGCGAGTGTATGCTAGACTTGCCCTCTGTTCGTTCCCGATCTCATCTGTAATCCTCTTCGGGGGCTTGTCTTTTTGGCGGAAGTTATCCGACTTTGCGCCTTTCAGAGCTGAGTTACAAATCGGGATGGCCTGGGACAACGTCGCCAAGACCGTGGACATGCAGTCCCTTGACAAACGCGTACGTCCAGGAGCACCAGTAACCAAGGTGGGCGGCGGATATCGTGCGATCTTCCGGGAGCCCCGGCTCGCTTCGCGGGGAATGTGAATGGGTTGCGCGTCATTCGACTTCGTCGTCAACTTCGACGTCGCGGGGACTGAGGAAGGGCTCGTTCAGGAGTGCGAGATAGACAGACAGTGACTTCATGGTAGTTTGGAGGAGTGAGTATGGAAGCGGGTATGGTTGGCCTGAAGCGGACGTGGACAGCGTTACGGTGGCGGGTATGGGAGTCGCGACTCAAGGATTTCGTCGCAGTTTGCACTCGCGACGCGGGTATACGTGGTCGGAACTGATGATGGTCCCCAAGTCGTCGACATCGGAGTCCTGTACAGGGACTGTGATCCCAAGGCCAACGATAGCAGTGTACCAAGGATAAGGCGTCGCGTCCGGGAGCAGGTCCAGGTGTTGGAATTGGTCGTTGTCGCCGAAGTACTCTCCATCACCATCGCAGCCTAGACAGGGAGACAGCTCGGCGCGGAGGCGGCTGAGAGCATTTGAAGAAGAGAAGTCGAAGGTGGAGGAGGGGAAGTAGGATCCTGGAGCGAATACGTGTCGAAGCTAGACAAGTAAGTAAGATCAGGATTGTCTACAGCAGATGATCTAGCGTCTTACCTGCAAACCAGTAGCGTACACGAATAGTACAGCACGCCGAAAAAAAACCAAGAACGGGGCGGGGCATTAGAGATTGGGCAATGGTGCCAGGATCGGAAGATATACATACCTCATATGCTCCTCTACTCCTCGCTCCCAATCTCCGTTATACGAGCTAAGACAACGTCGAAGAGTGCGGTAGATGGGATCTGGCTCTAAATGCTCTGTCCACCCGCTTCCTGGCAGTGACATGGGTGAAGAGAAGGATCTGGGCTCAGTCTTGTTGGTAGCGCACGCTTAAAAAATTGCCTGCGCAAGGCCGGAATCTGGGGGATAAAAAGCAATTTAGTCTACGAACCCATGGCGCCGCCGTTCTGGCCGATAACACACCTCACTGCCGCTCACGAAGCGGTGGTTGGACCAGTCATCTCCATTCCAAGAACTCATTGCCGCACCCCGTCCACTTCATCTCGCTTTTCTTGTGCCTTAAGGGGAGGAAGGCTCGGTATCCTGAAGGGAAAGGCCGTGAAACGAGGGGCGGCATTGACGCGGTTCGTAACGCGTGTTCGTGGAGTGGATTGTCGCTGTTGCAGGTGGAGGAAGAATCTAAACAGCGCAAAAGGAATGTCAGCTCAAGGTTATCCCAATGAAGGACAGGACACGTGGACGCGTAAGGGGAGGGCACTGAAGGGGAAAAAGTTGGGGTTCTCCATCTCGATTGAGGACAAGGGCAAGGATAGCGAAAAACGCACCGGATTGCGCGATCTGCCACGACTGCAACACCGAGAAGGCGGCGAAAACCGTGACCTGTCTGACAGGCTGGGGCACGGGGGCTCACTCGTGCGGATCTCCGCCTCGACGCAGGATGACGGGCGTGGCGATACGAAGATAGGCGGTTGTGGGTTGAAGGTCGATTCCGTTTCCATGGGCTCCTCGCATGCGGATGCCCAGGACGGGTCCGGTGAGAATGGCGGGACGGAGGCTGACGACGTCCATGCCGACAACTGAGGGTGACAGTGAGTCCTCTGGTTCCACGAGGAGACCAGCTGCCCGAAGGGCGGTGCTCGTTCGAGCTGGAGAAAACCACGACCATGACCAGTGGCGAGAGTGGCAGGAGTGGCGGAAGCGGTGGCGGCCCCGGGCCATGACATCTCGTCTTGAGAGGTGGGGACGGTGGGGATGATTGAAACGGCAGAGACGGAAGGCTGGAAGGCGGGTGCGGAATGGCGTCGGGAACGAATAAGCCTAAAGGGACATTATGAAAAAGGAAAAGAACAAACGTACCTCCGTCGGCGCCTCCGCCTCCGCTGGGGGAGAAGGGGGTCTCCGAGAGAAGAGCGGGGTCGGGTGAGGTGAGGTGGGCGGAGTTGGTGAAGTCAGTCCTGGGGGAGGGGGCTAGGAGAACCGGGTCAACGGTGGCGACCGGCGGTTCGTCGTCGCAGTCGAAGGGATCGACGAAGTCGGCGGGCTGGATGAGGTCAGCGGGAGCGGAACCTCGTATTCCGCCAACGAGGTCTCCTGGCTGGAGGGATACTCGACCTCGACGTCGTAGTTCTTCCAGGTTGACCGTAACAAACCGGGGACGACGGATGCTGGGAGAGGAGCAGCGGGCGAAGGCTGAAGGCTCTCGCTGTCGCTGTGGAGCGTCCGGCGTGATGACGGTGTCTGGTATCGGCACGGCGAAGTCGAGGGTCATCGTTGCATTGGGAGCATGTCGTGTGTGGTCGTAACCTCCAGCCATGGCTGTCAAGACGGGAACGCCGAGAGGCTGAGACAGAGGACTGTGTGAGCCTAACATGGTGGGTGACGCTGACAGCAGGAATGAGTGAATGAAGACCGGAATCGCGATAAAAGCAGGATGCGCACGGGGTCGTTCACGAGAGTAACCAATCTTGGGGTGGCTATAGAGGAAGAGTAGAGCGCGAGTCGCCAGCGCTGTCTTCGGAATCTTCCGCCGAACCCAACATCGAAACCTACGGCTACGCCATGTTCGACGCCAACGGTGACAACGACTCAGACTTTATCGGTAGCGAATACGAAGACCGAAGCGCACCTTAGTAGGTCCCGTGCGGCCCCATCGACTAGATCGCTACACACCTCCCCGGTCGAGAGGTAGAATAACGGGGTATACGACCGTGGCGGCTAGGACTCGTCATGATGGACATCGTACATGGACTGCGTGCTCGCTTCGATCTCCTTAGGGTAGAACGGTCAGGACGACTACAACTTGCAAGCCAAAGCGTGCTCACCATCAAGCTCGCCGTCAGATCCTCGTGGTTGTCGACGAGTAGACGCATGACGTCCCTGAAAACGCTCGAGGTACAGTCTGTTGCATGAAGGTAGATAGTAGTTCTGGAATGGCGATGGGATCTGTGACCATGAGCTGCTGGGCTCACGATGACGAGTACCGGCTCGATCCCCATGGCGAGATGGAAGGATATGAGGGGGGTTGAGGACATCGCACGGCAAGTTGTGGCGAGGATGCCGACGTCGACGGCGATACGGAGATAGGACCCTGGGACCCGTGACGGAGCGTGATATGAACCGGTTGGCCCCAAGACGAAGTCGGCCGCCGATCCGATGTATGGCAGAGCTGGACGGATGAAGTGGCGGCATGCCAAGGTATGTCGCCTCTGACATGGTTCAATTCGCCCGACGTTGCCGCGTCCTCAATTTGACCCCGATCCTGCTCCTGACGAGGGAATTCAGCCATCGTAGCAACGGTGATGTTATGGAAGGGACGAAGGTCGATGGTGGCAAGAGCTGAAGGCGAAGGACGGATGGGTTGGTAGGGGGGATGGTAGAACTCCGAGAGATGGAAGGCGGGAAGTCGCGGGACGATATCAGGAACGAAAGGATCCTACGTTCTACCGTCAAGAGAGGAGGAGTGAAAGCAGAGACTACGGATGTGTATAAGCCAAAGCGGTGGGATAGTTGACAGGCACCGTCTGCTCCTTTGCTGTCGACGAGGTACTTGGTGTATGACGGATAGTGGCGGCTGAATGACCTATCACGTGGGTAAGGGACAGGCAAGATGAGTGGAGAACGAACGGGGACGGACCGAAGACACAGCGGGGATATCAGATAGTCCGAGGCGGGGGAGGGGGCGGGACGACCTCCCTTCCGGGTGCCGTCCATCCCCTGTCGAAGAACTGTAGTCTAAATCAGGATTAGGGAGGCCTTCGATGAACGAAGAACGCACTCGTGTAGTCACTCGCACTCGTCACTTATGGGTGGGTTGGAGTCTTGGCTGGTTATAGCCACAGGGTCCCTGCGAGCTTATATATGAGTAGCTGCTCGAGAAAGCGGATTCAGCTTTCCTTTGGACATCCTTCGTCCGCGCCTCCTACGTCGAAAGTGTTTATCTAAATGATTTGTTCATGCTCCTTTCAACGTGATCGGAGAAAACCATTCCATTGTCGTAACTAGACAAAACAGATCAAGCGCCAGGGCATGCGATTCATAATACGTTGTGAAGAAGCTCAACAACGGTGCAAACATCGATACAAGGATCGGAAAGGACTCACTGATGTGACCGATTACTTGCAAGTGGCCAATGGGATAAAGTCGAAGCCATCGTACAACATAGGGCACAAAGGACTTCCCAGCCCGACAGCCCCCGTTCGCCAGGAAATGTTTCACATAAAATCATCTAATTTCAAACACGTTAGCAGCAGACTAGCGGTTACACCGAATATCCACTGACGAAAACCCGCCTAAGTATCGTCCTTGGTCCACATCGACCAACAAAGGTAATTGACGCGCCATGCGGCATCCTCGACAAACTTCCTGCTGAAAGGACCAAGGTGATGAAAGTGAACGTTTTTCTCCTTCACATCCTGTCAATGTCTCCGTGAGTAAGAAAGAACAACGCAATGGGTCATTTCGGACGCGCCCTTCTTCGACCGGCGAGACGAGAATTGCCGGCCGCCCGCGGATCAACTCCGATCAACCTCTGGGCTGTCATTGTCAGTGAAGAATCGATACATTCATCACCAAGAAAGCCTTGTCCATGGATAATCCGTTTGTGCAACGCCGGGGAGAGTTCCGTGGAAGATCAAGGAAAAGAGGGCGGCGGGAAGACTGTGACTACAAGACGCCAGGTGGCGTGACCTGGCAGACCAGCACTGAGTCACTCCAGCCCGTCCGCCTGAAACTTAACTTGAATGCATCCCGTCTGTGCTGTCCCGTTTCAAACGTCGAGTGCCGCCAAACTTGTACATGATACTCACCACACAGGAAGCCGGCGTCCAGGAACATCAAGTTCGAGACCACCTTGAATTGAAGGACAATCAACGAAAAGAGGGCCCAAAGGGGGAGAGACGCGTTGGCCCGGGCGCAATAGCGCAGCGACGGCTGGAAATCGCCCCTCGCACCATAGGCAAGAACTTCCTGGTTAACAGGAGCTGCAAAGGTAAATGTTAAACTCGATTGTACTGCTTCTATCAGCACTAACCAGAAGGCGTAGTGTACGTTACGCCGTGGAAGAACCGCTGGCGCTCTTTGGACGTTCTGGACGATTATTATGCATTGGGCTGTGCGTTTTCGGCGCAAGTCGCTGGGGCTTCAATCATGGCTGCCGGTGTGAGTGAGGGTTGGATGGATGACGAGGACGAGGACGAGGACGAGCGGGCGACGAGACCCGGAACACTGCCACGTGGAGTCGGCGCCAACAACAGAAATCGCTGACTGACGATAGAAAGTTAAACCCACCCTTCTTTCCCTCCTTCCACGGATGCACAGGTACTTACTCATGTTAGAGCACTGGAGATTATTCGACTCGAGGCCACGAAGGCGGCGGGGCATCCAGGATCTTCTTCGGTTATTCCACAGAAACATCATACGGACTTGTACCACATCACCGACGTGAGTGTCCCTTGATCTGGAGGAACCATCACAATAGCTGCTCACCGCACACGAATCGCTAACCCGGGGTTTAGCTTTGCGCATCATAATATCCGTCAAGGAAGCCTGCGCTGCTTCACCAGCAGCGCCGGGATAATGAAATGTACTATTGGCCTCGTACCCCGGGCCAGCGGCGGCGATAAACACACCTCGTAGCCGATGTCCATTCGTACGAGCGTCGTCCGGCTCAGCTTGTATCAGCATCTTCGCATGCATAGCATCCCAGCTCTCCGCGACACGTCCACGTCCTGTCCAGCTACATACACACTTGGGATCCCGTCCTGTGTCTCCGCCGCTGTGCCGAGAGGAGATCCGAGAGGCTGAGCGTCTCCTCCCAACATTATCAAGAGCGGCTGAAGCGACATGAATTCGAAACCTGATCGGAGCTGCGTCTGCTGACCGAACCATACATCCTCAGGCGCAAAATCACTTCAGGAGTGATAGTCAAGAACGTCGAGGGAGGGGGGACTTTGTACTCGAGCGTGTCGTCCGCGCGAATACGAGGGTGAATCGGGTCCAACTTCCAAGTACCTTTCAACGCTCGCATCAGACCGCACGGAGGTGGGTAACCAAACATGACGCTGGGAACATCCGTTCAAATGGGGCAGTACTGACTCCTGAGTGAGTCCAGAAGAGCGACTCGGATCGGCTTACCAAAGATGGTGCGACTGCCACAGTCGCCGCAACGAGACGACGACGTCGACATCGGACAGCGAGCTCGGCCAGAACGCGCCCGGCCTGTGACGGTTACCAGCCAACCCGGACAGCGAACCGCCCAACGTGACGCCGCACAGAACTTGAACAGAGGCGCACTCACCAGAAGGCGGCCTCGTCCGGCAGCGGCGGCTGATAGTTGCCTAGCACACTGAGTGTCTGACGGACACCGGCGACAGCGAATGTTTCTATACTTCTATACTCATATCAGCACGCAGCCATTTCTCCGCCTCGCGCACGGCGCTGCGCGCGGCGGGAACCCGAAGACACGCTTTTGCAGTCAAAGTGACACATCGGCCGGCGAGATTGGAAGGACGTCGACGGACTCAATAGCCATCGCCACAGACGCTTGACAGGCGTGGCCAAGGGAATCGGGATTAGGCCTTAGGACGGGCTTTCGGTGGATAGATGGCGAGCGCATCATCCATGGCCACTCGCGGCTATCGGGTGACGTCCGATGTGGTAACCGGTGGCCGACCTCGGCCAAGCGTGCAGTGTTGATTGAACCTTGCCCTACGTAGCTGCACACGCCCGTGCTGACAGCCATGCTAGAGAGCATTCGGGGCTGGTTCAGTACTTGTGCTCTTCCCCCCGCCCCCCCCCCCCCCAAAGGGGCTAAATCAAATGCGACTGACGGGCATAACGTTGAACGTGCTGAGAAGCATTCATCTGGCAAGCCCCGAGCCGCACAATCATGATGCCGAGTGAAGTTGTGGAGACGGATCGCTGTCGAATTAGTATGTCATATCGTCCTATGCAAGGACAGTATCGTGCCAAAGCCTGCCGAACGGTACAGGTTTGAGTGCTCCAAGGTTTCGCCAATGTTGAGAGCACTGCCACTTATCGAGACATTAGGACGGTCAGAGTAGGCATTCTGGACACGATTATTCCCGCTTCGAGCCGTTTAATCGACTTCAAGAATCCGGATTAATCAACCGTTAATCGCGTCCAGAATGCCCATTCTGACCGTCCCTATTGCCCAGATAAGCAGACGCGACGAACCCGCCGTGACGACCACGTTGCGATACGCTCGCTGACAAGAACGTTCCAGGACAGACAGCGGTGGTCTAGAGGCATCCACCATCAGCACTCTGGATCCAAATTTGCCCAGCCAACATCCACCTGACTGCACAAACGGCGCACATGCAGCCACGGTACTAGGGTCACTGTCATCTTTCAGGGCGACTTCGAAGTGGCGCGATCGTTGCAGACAAACAGAACATTCGGCGACGTCACGCGATCACATGGAGAGTAAATGCATCTTCGACAGTCGGGATATTGCCAGCATGGGAAATAATATACACACGAGAAGCAGTATCGCAGGGGGTCTAGGATACGTAATGCGATGTGGGGGATGCGGGATGACATATGGGGTTTTCTGAGTCAATGGATAGTCCGATGAAACACACGTACACATAAATACATCAGGGGCCCGAGCAAGAGCAAAATGAGAGCAAGCGAATGCGAAGGTGATAAAACAGAGCAAAAACCGAGGCCAACAAGGACAAGGACCAGTCTGGAAGTCGAGGAGTGTCGGATGTGGTGGAGGAAGAGAATGAGAGCAGTGGTGACAAGGTCGTTGTCGGTTGTCGTTTTATCGGAGACGAATTGGGATGTTGAATGGCGAATGGCGAAGTGTGGATGGTGCTCGGGTGTCGCATGTCGGAAAGTCGCCAGAGTGATAGGACAAGCACAGATATAGAGGAAATCAGAATACATAACCTCGCGGATGTTCCAGTGGAGTGGCGATGCCGAGGATACGGTTGTCGATGACGGGAAGAGGGGAGGGTGTCGGAGGTGTTCTGCGATGCCGGGTCGAAGTCGGTTAATCGCTGTCGACGATCTCGATCGCGCCACATTCTTCGCAGTGGGCCCACATCGACCTTCGTCCGTTGGGCCCGGCAGAACACGCCATGCGGAGTTTCGGTATCTGGGTGCAGTTTTGGCTAGCAACAAATACGTGAGCCCAAGATCGCACGAAGCCGGGAAAACGTGCGTCGCGATAGCGCACATTAAAATACCTACCCATGATGGATGAAGCTGTTGCCCTTAGGCTGCAAGAGGCCGACGGACTTTTGGGGGGCGTGGAGGGTAGGGTCAGGGAGTCCATGGGCTGCGATGCCCATGTAGCTGTCGGCGTCGGTGGGGTAAAGGTCGAACACTGGGTAGAGGGCTAAGCATACAGGGACGCGCAAAGGTTTAAACACGACGGTGCGACGCGTCAAAAACGAAGACGTTACTTACGGGAGTTGCGGGGGGAGTCTGACGTTGCTGACGAGGCGTAGCTAACATCAGATGGTAGACGCGTGTGGAAGTGGTGAGAGGGAATGGTGAGGGTAAGGGGCTCGAGGTCGGACATGGAAGCATCAGACATAGCTATGTCTGAGTCGAGCTCTGTCGAGTTGGGGAAGGGGACTAGCTTCTGCTGCTTCCCGTTCTGCAGGAAGCACGTTAGACACGTGACGCGACTATATGCGGCATGGCTGTGTGACTTACGGTGGGGGCGACATCGTCGAACTCATCAGAGAACTTCCGCTTGAGGGCCATGGCGAGGGGGGGGCGGCGATAGAAGACGGAGAGGGCGTCAAGGGAGAAGGACGACGGGACCCAGGCGACGGTAGAGGATGAGAGGGGTTGAGGAGAGAGCTTGGGAGTCCTCTTCCTGCGCCATATAACACCTCTCTATTTGTTCATATTTGTTCCCGCAACGTAACAAGAATTCGGCCCCGTTTTGGGTACGGAATTCCCCGAGCCACGTCGGCCGGCCAAATCCAGGCTAACCATTGGCTCCAAACGGTTCCCACCCCAATTTCTGACAGGCGTAGCCGGAATTTCGAGAAAATGATTTCGGTGTGTCGCCAAGAACACCGCTCGGCGTCACAGCGTTGTCACAGCAAGATGGAGGGAAGCGACGTGACGTCGTGGGCATCCGTGGCGGGTCGAGACTGTGATGGACTCAAGTCAGCGCGATGACCGACCTGAGAAGTGCAAGTGGGACACCAAACCGGCGGCCAGACGTTTGGAGCCAACCGCCTGAGAATGCCGACTCATGCAGGGCGCCGTCCAGTTTCCCCGACGTCCTTCGGTTCCTCGGGACCATGTGCTACCAAGCCTCAACGATAGGTCGTAGCGCCGATATCCTTCTATCTCTCTCTACCGTGCGGGTGTAGGGCCGACGAAGCGTTGCATCGGCATGGGGGTTAAATTGGAATCAGCAATCGAATTCGTTCAATCGACCGAGGGGCTTGGTTCGAGAGAACGTTGAGTTGGCATTGCATGCAGGAGCGCTGCTGCGACTGCGACTTGTTTGCGAGACGAAGGAGATTAGAGCCGTCGGCCTTGAACGGGCTAGAGATATATATCCAAATAATGCAAATAATACAAGTGCACTGCCGAACGTGTCAGTGTCCCGGCGACAGCGAGAAAATCTGAGAAAGCGCAACCCACCTCTGATAGCCAAAGCCATCCAGCATTCGTAGTCACCGCGAGCTACCGCGACCCTTCCCGTCCTGTTTCGTTTTGCGTCGCGACTGCGAGCCCCCCTCCTCGTCCTCGGGCGTACCGACAAGCCCGCTGTCCTCGACCGCATTCTTGAACGTCTCCCACCACCCAGTGCCCAACGTGTCGCGAACGAGCCCGGTCACCTTCTGCACCGCTTCCTGCACGTCCTCGCTCACCCTCGCAGCATCGTCCCGGTCCCGGTCCCTACCCAGACCGGCCGCGTCCGACACACCGTGCTTCCACTCCCGGTGCTTGTCCCAGCTCTCCCAAGCCTTCGGTCGCTCCTTCTCCCACTGCTTCCCCGCCTTCGCGCGCCGGGCCCGCGATGCTCGAACCCTCCCAGACTGCGCATCGGAACCGTCGCGGCCGCTGACGAGCCCGAGAAGCGCGTTCCCGAAGAACGCGAGGAGCCCACCCCCGCCATTGAACGGCCCGACCCCGCGGTCGACGCCGGCGTTCGCCATGAAGTAGCCAGCCCCGGCGGAGAGCGCGACGAGGATGCCGCCCCACTTGACGAACCAGAAGGTGGTGCGGATCATCCATCCGGTCGTCCGGTAAAAGCTGACGAGCGCGAGGTACGCCGCGAGGACGGTGATGAGCGGCGGCAGGATCTTTTGCGCATCCCAGTTGTGTGCGGAGGCGAGGGTGGAGACGAAGTTGAGGAGGGCGGTGAGGAGGGAGAGGACGTGAGTGATGAGGGCGGCGACGATCACGTAGATCGGATGCGGGAGGACTGAAGAGAGGTAGGAGAGGAGGGTATCCACGACATTTTGGATGACATCGGCGCCGACGTAGTCCGCCATCGCCGGTGGTGAGGCCTGAGGTGTCGCAGGTATGGTGGAGGTACGTAGCCACAAGTTGCGCGAGGTCAGCGAGGTCGCTGGACACGACCACCTCCGCAGAGTGACGCGTGTCGGGCGCCTGGCACGTGGTGGGAATGATGTCCGGCATAGCGGTCCGTCCACTCGGGCCGCATGCCCGATGCACCAACACCCTCAGTTAAGTTGGTTTTTGCCGGGCAAACGAGATGGGACCCAACATTTTGCAGAAAACCAGCCTTGTATACGTTGCTAGTATATTCTAGAATATTTTCTGAGCACGGTCTTACCACGGTCTCCGAGTATTCTTTCGGAGCCTACCAACACGTTTAAACTTAGTCCGACGTAACCGTTTCTGTCCCTGGCATTGGCAAAGAAAAGCCAGTTCGAGACTCTTCTGGGTCGCGTCACTTTGTAGGCCTGCTATCGTCATAATCCCTGCTGATGGTTTCGCGCGCTCACATGCGGATACATGTTTACGTTGCACCCGGCAGATAAGGATGGCCCTGCTGACGCCAACTTGAACGAGAAAGGCACCCACATCAGACCATGCATCTGGAAATTCGCGCATCGTCAGAAGCTCTCGAAGACACAGATACAAGACAAAGTTCACGCGCCCCGATGGTCGGGTGGCGCTGCCTGAAGAACCCAGGTGGCGAGGCCACGAAACTGATGCGCCAGTACATATCGACTTATATATGTCAATGTGCACGGATCACAGACCGGACGTCGAATAGCGCACAGTAACGAAAGACACCGGTCCTGTCAAGAGAAGCATAACGGTGCCAGGTTACGAAGTGGACAGATGATGATTCCAAGTCCCCAAACGAGTAACCGTATGATGTATACATAGGATGTTCCGGATGGCGTGTCCGGACGACGCAGCTAGGAAGTGCTGGCGCCGACGAACGCACCCTGCGGAGAGCCAGAGTGACTGCAAGACGCGAACCGCGCAAGGCCGTCTGGTGCGGAAGCCGTACCCTGTCAATCCTTGCGGCCGCCACAACACGAACGCGACCCGCGCCGCGCACTCGCGACGGTGCTCGCCGGTCGAGTAGTGGTGCCCAAAGACTGGCGGGGGTAGCTGCTTCCGCAACAGCTCGAACCTCTCGGCCGTGCCGTGCCCCCTCCCTTAGCGAAAAGGGAGGCGGCAGATAAGCGTTTTGGCTGTTTAGCTCGATGATATGGTGGAAGCAGTGTGTGCAGGCACCCGGTGCCCAGTTGAGAGAGAAGCTGGGTTGGGGCGTGCTGACTGACCGTTTGTGTCTGGTCCTGCACATCTTTTATACTCGAGCTGGACGCGCTACGGGCCGCTTGTGAATCGTGTCGCGAGCGCAGGCGGCGACGACGGGCGCCGCAGATGGGAACCACCATGACGCGCGTTTCCGATGGTCGTGTCCGCCCTGGCTCGTGAACGCAGCCGTCGGATAAGGCGCAGCATCGTTCGCCCAGTGGCCAACGCTGGGAGTGAGTGGGAATGTCACCGGACCATTGCCGGAGTAAGGCGTAGGTTAAGCGACAACTTACCATCAGCGGGTTCGCGGAGGGCGCCATCACGATATGCACAGCCAGGAAGTCAGGAACGAGCTCTGGAGAGCTCGATGCGTTCCTGCCTACGTGCGACACATGTCGGGGCGACGTCGTTCCGGTGCCTTAAGTACCTGCGGTCCTGCCAGTCGCAAGAGCGACAAACACGCAAGGCCGGTTGGTCCGCGTAGGGTCCGCCTAACAAGTGGGTGCGACAGTTGATACATACGTGATGATCTATGGTACGGTTTGCTCCGAGTCCGTACGTTATCGGGACCAGAGTACCATGTAAGGGTACCTTGGGATTATATCTGGGAGCGAATGCGGGTCAGCGGACAGGTGAAGAAGTAACTGAGAGAAGTCGAAGCCTACGTAACGTGGTCTCGATCGGGCATGGATACGAGAGAACCTTTCATCGAATGATGTCAACAGAGCTGTAAACTCTCCGTGTCAGGACTCACCTGGAAGCGACAACGCCCAAAGGTGGCATATTCGAACACCAAGTCACCTGCGATGTGCATGCACGCATCATAACTGAGCAGAACCTATAAGCTCAATGTTGGGCGAAGGGCGGCCGCACCGGATAATGATGCCACACCGATGGACTCGGTCAGGGCGACCAAGGAGAGTCTCCTCGCAACGCCACTCGATTCATTGACCATTTCCCTAGAATAAGATGATGAAGACCCCTTCGTCTGTCGTCTGTGTGAGCATAACCACTGCGCCACCTGTGTGGCATGATCACTGAGCGGTTCTGCTGCATAATCGGGGCGGTACTCCATCGAATGCATGGATGGCAACACCATGAAGCATTCTTGAACAAGTTGCTAGAGGGATCCTGTCCTGATACACGTTGGCCGAAGGTCCGTGTTGCGCGTCCTGCTGAAATCGGTGAATCGACCGTATCTGGTGAGGTGAGGTGAGGTGAGTACTAATAGCAGGGAAATTTTTGTTACCTCGCGAGGACAGCCTCGACAAACCGGCGTTTGAGCATGTATGAAGGCAGCCATCGAGTTCCTGTGATGAAAGATCGCGAGGTGTCGAGGTGGATGACACATTTGACTGGCCGGATAATCCTCGCCAGGATTCGTATTGTTTCAAAATAGACGCGACCATGAGCGGTTGCCTCATGGATGATTCTTTCGCATAATCTGTCCTATGTGACCGTCGACCCCCCCTTCAGCAAGGTCATTTACGGTCTACCTAGGGGAGACAATAATCTGTCAGCAATCGCGTGGATTCTGTTGAAGGGAAACCTCCAGCGCACCTCGAGTCGGACGTTCTATGACAGCACATGGTGTTGTGGGAGGACGTTCTTCAACATCAAACTATGTCTAGTTCAGAAAGTGACCCCGTCGATGTTTGCGTATCGGAAAAGTAGTGGGGAATTTCACACCAAGATTGACCAACCAGAACGGTATATTTCGGTTGGCTGTATCTGCTACAAATCAGACGTGGCTAGCGATCTTTGAACGTTCGTGGTAGAACGGTATGACGACTTTTTTCGATGCGTTCTGCGACCTTCAAGCTTCACGTTGCGATTGGGCCTGGTGAAGTAGGAGTGTTAACTCGACTTCGAGTCACCGATCGGAAGTCTTACCCAAATACTTCACAGTTCATCGAGTTCAACGGGGAGTACAGGCTTTCGAGGTGGAAGTCTTTGACTGCCTTGGTCGGATACAGATGTAACATACAAGGTGGTTGGTTCGCATATACACGCAGGGTGAGGAGAAAGGTGCAACTTGGGCGTGGGCGGTGCCGCTTTCCATGGGCGCTTCCTCGTCCCCGCAAAGGCGCCGTGCTGCTTCTCCGCCTTGATATCGCCCCACTTCCCGCGGTCGCCCGACCAGCAAGCTTTCCTCTTCCCTCCATTCTCATCCACCTACCACCTCCACCATGTCTGGCGCAGCGGCCTCTGCAGGAGCTTCGAAGTTCCAAGCTTTCATGAACCACCCAGCAGGTGCGACCTTCTAAAAGATCTCCGTCTCACCGAAATTGAACCCTTTTACTCTGCCCCGTCCGGCTGCACCTGCCCCAACGCCCACCGTCTCCCTCCGTGGCCATTGTGACGTGAACACCCGTCTGGATAGGCCCAAAGACGGTCTTCTTCTGGGCGCCGCTCATGAAGTGGTGTTTGGTTGCGGCGGGTTTGAAGGATTTGTCGCGCCCAGCCGAAAAGCTGAGTGTTTCACAAAATCTCGGTGCGTGGATCTGCCGCTCCTTGCTGCCGAGGCTGCAGACGTACGTACACATGCTCATGGTCCGGTCGTGCGTCTCACAGCCCTCGCCGCGACGGGATTCATCTGGGTGCGCTACTCCCTCGTGATCACACCTATTAACTACAGCTTGGCGGCCGTGCGTACCGTTTCCCCACTTGGATGACAAGCATGGCGGTGACGGTTGCTCTCTAGGTCAACTTCTTCGTCGGATCGACGGGATTGGGCCAGTTGGGCCGTATCTGGCAGTACGTCCCATCCACTTTCTACCGCGGTGGGCACAGCCCAGTTCGCTGGCCAGGAAAATGCTTGCAAAAATATCCCAAGGTTTCCTTGCCTCGACATCTCCTCATATTCTACGCGATGTCGACACGTTGCTTTTCCTTGCCATTTTCCACGTGGGTCAGGAATAGGATACCTAGCCACTGGAAAAGGCGGAGGAATGATGCCTTTTCGGGGGAGGGACTACGGGAAAAGGCAGGGAAAGCGTGCCTTTCCCTGCCATTTCTCGCCCCTTCCCTGTGGCTGGGGTCAGGTAACCCTTTCTGTCTGCGATAATTCACTTGACAACTTGTCATTTCTCCCCATGGAAAGATGAGTCTTATGTTCCGGCAACGAAACCTTGGGCAACCTTTTTATGAGCATTTCCCCGTTCTACGGATCGAGACCTGCCTGTCGTGTACTTGAGACCTGCCTGACTGTGTCTTTTTCGATAGCTATCAGAAAACGCAAGAAGATCCAGTTGCGAGGTACTTCGGAACCGCCTCGCAGGGGAAGTCCGCTCCTGCCACTCAGTCGGCATAAGTACATTAGGATATAGACCATTCACTTCTGCTTGCTATCGTCCCAGGACCCATTCATTGGCGTGTTTTCAACGCTCTGGCCTGTCAATATGGCCACATGCCTCGCCGCGAGTTGCCTTAGGAATGAGGATTGCGTTCGGATTCCTGCATGTGGTTGGCACACACGCAAAGTAGCCGCCTGTGATTTGGAATCCAACCTTCTACTGGTGGAGCCGCGCCTATCCCGAGGCACTACCGTTGACGAATCGGCTTTCGCTTGGCCCGTTATCGCCGCTCAGCAATCCACATGAGCGTATGGGAAGGACCTACGTTCTCAGTAGTAGTCGGATGGTGGATTGCGAAGGATGCGTGTATGCCCTGCGATTGCAACGCGACAGCTTGTTGGAGTCCGCAGTCTAACTTCCATTCAAGGATGCGCTCTCGGACAGTGATCGTGGGCGCATGCTGGACATGCTTCCAAGTCCGTCGTCTCCATATAGGTCTCAATGCGCTGGTTTTTCTGCTGACCCAGACTTACCTCGCTCTCAAAGTCCTGCCTCGACCTCTTCTTGTGCGCGGAATATTGATTTTTTAGGTTTCCACATCCACGGGTATCATGCATCTCGGCATCCTCCAGGTGCATGCACGCTCTCCTTCTCGCCTTTACATCCCTAATACCTTCTCTAGATCACTGATACAGGGTTGGCGTACATGGTTTTGGGGGGCTTTGCCGTCTTGGTAGGTTGTCTTGCTCAGCATCGTTGTCAAATTTCACCGCCCGATATCGAATCGTGTCCGTTATTGACCGGGTGACAGTTTAGCATGGTCTCACTCCTTGTGAAAGAGACGGTAAGCGCATCACACGTTTTTGAGCGTAGGGCATCTCTAAACGGTTGACGCAGCTTTACATCAACGAAGTCATTCTCGGTACCGCCTGCGGTGTCATCTTTGGTCCTTACGGCTTCAACACTTTCAACCCGCGTTCGTGGGGTGGTGATTTGAACACGATCACTCTGGAGGTCATGCGTATTACCCTCGCTGCCGGTCTCTTTGCGATCGGTGTCGAACTTCCGAAGGCGTACATCTTGAATCGGGCCAAGAGTCTTCTTGTCATGGTCGTCCCGACCATGGTTTTTGGTTGGCTCGTTGTTGCAGGTGAGCCCTCATACGCCTCACACACCACTGTATGCACCGACGGACCTATCCACCCAAGCGTTCATATTTGTGCTCTTCCCGCCCCTCAACTTCGTCTCCGCCTTGGTCATCGCGGCGTGTTTGACACCCACAGATCCCATAATAGCTGCCGCCATAGTTCGTACGTATTCCGGTTTTCGCTCTGGGGCATCTCCATCTTCATCCTTCCGAATAGACGGGAACTACGCTAACCAGCATGTCCCCGAGACTCTTCGTCACATCATTTCTGCTGAGTCCGCGACCAACGACGGTCTCGCATATCCGTTCTTGAGTATTTCAATCCTTCTTACTCTGGAGAGCTCGCGGAGTGTTGCCTTTGGGGAGTGGTTTTTTGTAGGCTGGCTATGTGAGTGTGCACACGGTGTTGAGTTCGCGCGGACTATACTGACCAGAGTCGTAGATCAAGTGATATTGGGAACAGTGTTTGGTGCCGTGCTAGGTAAGCTATCGCCAATACGCTGGCCGCCTGGCGTTTTTCGGGCGTTTGGAGCGCGATGCTGCGCTACGCGCAGACACGGCTTGGTTACCCATTGCAATGCGCTCATCTGCTTCTCATCAGGATTCACTTTCTCCTGCTTGCTGAAGCTGTGTATGAAACACAAATTCATTGACCGCCAATCCTTCGTCGCACAGCACCTCGCGCTAGCGCTGTTCACTGTCGGCTTCACGCACACGATCGGCAGCGACGACCTTCTCGCCGCGTTTGCCGCAGGTACGCTGCCTGAGTCCGGTGACGGCGACGTTGTGTGCTCGGCTGACGAATTTTGAGCAGGGTGCGCAATCAACTGGGACGGGTATTACAGGATGAAGACTGAAGACGAGATCTTCCCCTCCGTCATGGACCTCCTCCTCAACTGCGGCTGCTTCATCTACATAGGCGCGTGGATGCCGTTCCACATGTTTAACGCACCCGAGCTCGGCATCACGCCATGGCATTTAATCATCCTCTTTGTCGCTGTATTAGTTCTGCGCCGTATCCCGCCGCTCCTGCTGCTCTACAAGTGGGTCCCTGAGATCGGGTCGTGGCGAGAGGCTCTGTTCGCGGGTTATTTCGGTTCGTAGGTGTACGCTTGTTGTGGTGTTGACCTCGCGTTGACCGTTCTCCCTTAGGTCCAGTAAGATCAGCTTGACTCATGACGACGACATTGCATCGCTGACTGATCCATTGCTTTTAGATGGGTGTCTCAGCGATCTTTGTGTCCACTCTCGCGGTAACCGAGCTACCGACACCTCACTCGCCACCACAGGGTCAAGCGGAGCTCTTGGCCGCCACGCTGCAGACAATCGTGTCCTTCGTTGTCCTGGGGTCGATCATCGTTCGTACGTGGATTGGTCGCTGGCATCCGCTACAGCTCGAAACCTCGTTAACATGCGTTACAGATGGACTGTCGATTCCGTTCCTGTTCTATGGTCGCTGCATCATGCGAACCTGGACTTCGCGGTCGCATCCTCCTATTGATCCAGTCCGGACTGTCACCATCGCCAACGAGGACGTGGAGCAGGTTAGGAGCAAAATAGAGCTGTCGGTGATGTCCGACTTTGGGTCTGGGCTGAAGACGGGCCAAGGATCGGAGGAGAGCGTCACTGCTGTCTCTGAAGTCACGATGGACAGCGAGATGGACAGAGTCAGCCACGTGCGTGGACGCGAACCCTGTTGCTAGACACGTTGTGCGTACTAACACGATCGAGAAAGGCCGCAGCAACAGAAGAAAGGCGCGTGCGGTCGGGCGAAGAGGGCACGGTGGAAGCGGGTCCAGACACGGCACCTACGCGTCCAGCTAGGAGTCGGCTTCGTCCGCCGCCGGCGAGCGCAAGCGTTCTTCGGCGTGAACAGAGCTCAGCGCGGTCGATCCGCTCCCCCTGCCTCACGGCAACTGCAGAGGGCGGGGGCTTGGCAAGCGAGCATCGATTCCCTCCAGGCCCACAGCCTCCCAAGCCGACGTACTCGAGCACGCAGGGCCCGCAGGCTCTGGAGTGGTCGCCCGCGTCCGCGCCCCGCATGTCCAGAGAAGAGCGAGAGAGACGTTCGGTCGCCGCCGCCCGAGCGAGATCCAGAAACGAGGCTGTCGCGAGCGGCGGCCGTAGGGTGCTTTTCTCGGGCCCCGGCGTGGTGACGAACTGCACCGGAGAGAAGCCTGTCGAGCGCGCGCCTTCTCGCGACGCCGGCCATGGGCGGTCCACTCTGGCAGGGGGATTGCCCGGTGGGATTGGCAGTAGCGCGGACGCTTTTTCGCCGGGACAGGCACCAGGTTCGAAGTCTGCATTGCTGGACGGACGGGCGTCCGCGAAGAACCCATGCGAATGACACAAGCTACGCTTCCGCGGGTCCCAGGGAATCGGGATGCGGTGACGGACGAACGATGGGGGAAGTGGGGGTACCTACTAGAGACTAGAGGTTAGGACGTGGCTCATGTTGGGATGAAGCTTGGAGCTATTTTGGTGAAGCTTTGGGTGCGGTCACGGTGTGAGCGGGGTGAGTGCTAGTTGGGTCTTGTATTTACTTTTGAGATAGGAGCAAATCGCATCTGGCATGCCGATTATCTCGTGTACAATTAATATTATGACGATTCTGGCTCTTCGGAGGCAATGTGTCGGACTCGCTTGCAGCTCGCTAATTTCAAACATGAGGCTGGGCGCTTATGAGTCGAAGGACTGAATTTGGTGGCAGTCCGCCTGTTTCTTTGTGACCGAACGTCAAGCACCAAGGTTCCGTCCAAGGCTGCAATACCTCTCCCGCTGTCCAGGTCGGAGGAGAGCAGATAGGGCTAGTGTCGGCGACAGAGTGTATAAGTAGCGGGCGTCGTGGCCTCGGTTCGGATTTCGTTTCAACCTGTTACCACTGACGAAATGTCGTCTTCCACAGCCCCATCCGACATCGAAGCCCAGTTGGAAAAGCCAGCACTCGTCCCTCATGTTACGCTCGAGCCTAGCGACCATGACCGTCCTCGTCTCCCTCTGTCGATGCATGCGACCATGGAGGGCGCGCCTCGCCTGACGTCCGAGTTTAGGACCCTCAGCATCCACGTCGAGACTCGCGCCTCTCCCGAAGAGGATGGCGCAGGCTCGTCCTGCGCGGTGCGAAAAACGACCGTTAAAGGTGCGTCGCTGTGGCGTGCACTCGGCAAGACCTCACTATGGCTTCTTCAGACCTCGTCTCGCTGGACTGGCACACCATCTCCGTGGACGACGTCCTCCAGCGGCTCAACGTCTCGCCGCAGACGGGCTTGGACGGATCGCAGGTCCAGCGGCGGCAGGAGGCGTCGGGAAAGAACGTCATCTCGCCGCCGAAGCGCAAGGTGTTCCGCAAGCTTCTCGAGTGGGTCCTCGGCGGGTTCGGCAGCCTCCTTCTCGTGGCGAGCATTTTGTGCTTCGTTTCCTGGTACGTCCGTGCAGATATGTTCTTCTTACGGCTGTTTTCAAAACGAAGAGGCCCACCTCTCAAAAATTGCGCTCATGTCGCTGAGAGCTCCAGACACTCGGGTGCCATAGTTATCGGCTGCGTAGCGGGCCCAGCAGGGCACCGCGGTTACCGCTCTCGGTTGTGCGTTTGGGCCCGCGGCTACCAGATTGGCACGACAGGCAAGTCCCCGATTCGCGGAACGGGAAAATGCTCGTAAAAAGGTTGCCCGAGGTTTCATTGCCGAAACATAACGCTCATGTTTCTCTTGGGGGAAATGATAAGCTGTCAAGTGAACTATCGCAGACCGGAAAGGTTACCCGACCCCAGCCACGGGAAAGGGGCGAGAAATGGCGGGGAAAGGCATGCTTTCCCTGCCTTTTCCCGTAGTACCCCCGTGAAAGGCATCCTTTCTCTCCCTTTTCCAGTGGTCAGGTATCCTTTCCCAAGGATTTTCCTGACCCGTGTGGAAAACTGCAAGGAAAAGCAACGTGTCGACATCGCGTAGATTATGAGGAAATGTCGAGGCAAGGAAACCTTGGGGCATCGTTTTTCGAGCATTTTGTTGGCCAGCGACTCGGGCTGTGCCTGCCGTGTGCACTCCCGTGGACGTCGGCTAGCTAGCCGATCTGGACGTGTTTTTGTCGAGAGGGCATATCGTTTTGAAAACAGCTGCACTTATTGCCATCAGGACGCTGTACGACTATTGACACACAGGAAGCCGCTCGGTGAACCGGACCCCCAGATCTCGAACTTGGCCCTGGGCGTGGTGCTCCTGATTGTGCTGTTCTTCCAGGGTGCGTTCAACGCGTGGCAGGACTTTTCGACGTCCAGGGTCATGTCGTCCATCAAGGAGATGCTTCCTTCGGACGTACTCATCCTCAGAGATGGAAACAAGGTCAAGCTCCCGGCAGCTGAGCTTGTCAGTGGAGATATAGTCTATCTTGGCATGGGCGAGAAGGTCCCGGCGGACTTGCGGCTCATCCAGGTCAGCTGGGATCTGAGGTTTGATCGTAGCATCATAACTGGTGAAGTACGCTAAGGTGGAAGCTACGTCTGTCTTTCGAAACTCATGGTTTGGTGTGAAATTTAGAGCGAGCCGATTGCTGGCAGGGTCGACGCGACAAGCGATAACTTTCTTGAGGTAAGCTCGTAGCTCAAGCTCTAGGACCTACGCAGGACACTCACCGTCCTCCACAGACGAAGAACATCGCGTTGCAGGGGACACACTGCGTCAGCGGGTCTGGCGTGGGCTTGGTTATCCAGACTGGAGACAACACTGTCTTGTGCGCGTCTAACATACCCGACCCCTCGCGAGACTATGCTGATCTCACACCTACTTTTCTTCTCAATCTAGCGGGCGGGTCGCGAAGCTTTCCTCGATGGAGTCGTCTGGGATGACGACCCTTCAGAGGGAAGTTCTGTTCTTGGTGATGCTTATCGCCTCGCTCGCGACCGCGATCGCTGTCTTGCTCGTGATCCTTTGGGCGACATGGTACGTTTCTGCGAGCCTCCTTTATAAATCTTATCATGACGTCTTGCTAGGCTACGGCGCTCCTTCCCGTCATACATCAATGTTTCCGGACTGCTCATCGATATCGTGTCCATCATGGGTGAGCCAAATCATAGCTAAATCGACCGAAGTGTGTCTAAATTATTGCCCCGTAGTCGCGTTTTTGCCGGATGGATTGTAAGACTGAACCCATTGTACCTTTGTGACATTGCTCATGCTCCTCACAGGCCACTTGCCGTCACGCTCTCGATCGCCAAGGTAGCGCACACGCTCAGCCAACACAAGGTTCTCTGCAAGTAAGTCCAGATCATAAAACAAAAATTCGCAGCCGTTGACCGTACGCTCTGCAAGGTCATTAGTTATAGTCGAGACTCTAGGCGCAGTCAATGTCTTGTGTTCTGTGAGTAGTGTCAGAGAGATCCACACCGTCAACTTGCCGCTAACACTATGGTTGCAGGACAAGACTGGTACCCTGACCCAGAACAAGATGCACGTCGTCAACGTAGCGGTCAACGACGTTGCGTTGGAGTCGAAACCGTTCAAGGCCGCCATCGAAGACGCCACACCTGGAGTCGCTGAGAACCTTGTTCAAGTGGTCGCCGTCGGCGGTCTGTGCAACTCGGCGGTGTTCGGCGGGGACAGGGGAGATGGGTCAGACAGGCCGATCATGGGCAACGAAACAGGTAGCGTTCGAGACAAGAGGCTCAAGACTTCCCAGGTCTCACTGACGGCTTCGTAGACGCTGCGGTTCTACGGTTCTCGGATGGGATGACGTCCGTTGATTCTTTGCGCGACAAGTGGAAGGAGATCTTCAAGATCAACTTTAACTCGAAGGTAGCGCGTCGCGTCGCGTCTGTGACCTGGATGCCGCTGATACTCAACACGATTCACAGAACAAGTACATGCTCAAGCTGTTCAAGGTTGCGCACCCACACTCCGAGCTCGCGGCGCCCATAGCGGCCTGGGACAACTTCAACCCCGGGGACTCGCTGCTCGTCGTCAAGGGCGCGCCAGAGGTCCTCCTCCCCCGCTGCAAATTCACGCTCGATACCAAAGGCAGGAGGCCCATCCCGCTCGGCGACAGCGAGATCGAGCGCCTCACACGCGTGCAGGAGCGGTGGGCGCGCGAGGGCCAACGCGTCCTGTTACTGGCGAGGCGGGTCATCCTGGAGGCGGAGATCCCGAAGGACGCGGACCCGTTATCGGAGGAGTTCGGTGAGCTTGTCGAGCGGCTGCGGGCGGACCTGATCGTCGTTGGCCTTGTGGGGCTTGTCGACCCGCTGAAGGCGAGCATTCCGGACGTGGTGAGGACGTGTCGGAGGGCCGGAATCCGGTTCTTCATCGTCACAGGTTCGCGATATGAATACTGTCATCGGACTATGCCCTCGCGGATGCAGTGACTGATGCTGAACGTTGGGCGTTTTATTTTTGCAGGCGACCACCCCACGACGTCGGTGGCGATCGCGGCACGCGCTGGCATCGTTACCAACGTCGACCGCATCCATCATTTCGCAGACCTGCCCGCCGAGTCCGGCAGCGAAGAGACGGACACGGACGAGAAGGAGGATGAGGAGTCGCAGAGCATCGTCATCACAGGGCCGGAGCTCGAACGGCTCGGACCGGCGCAGGTAGAGCGGCTGTGCGAGTACGAGGAGATCGTGTTCGCGCGGACGACGCCGGAGCAGAAGCTGCGGATCGTGAACGAGTTCAAGCGGAGGGGGTGCGTCGTCGCGATGACGGGTGACGGGGTCAACGACGCGCCGTCGTTGAAGGCTGCTGACTGTGAGTGGTTGCTCGCTGCGGGACCGCATGATGCTGATGGGGCGCTGCCACAGGCGGTATTGCGATGGGGGATGGCTCGGACGTTGCGCGGGAGGCGGCGGATATGGTGTTGCTGGACGACTTCTCGGCGATTGTCGTTGGGTTGAAGTATGGCCGGCTGGTGTTCGACAACTTGAAGAAGACTGTGCTTTACCTGATACCTGCTGGAAGGTCAGTGTCGGGTCAACGGTGCTTGGATGGGACGTATCGTTGACCGATCATCAGTTTCTCCGAGCTCGTGCCTATCTTGGCGAACGTGCTTATCGGCGTGCCGCAGCTGCTCAGCAATATCCAGTACGTCCCTTGTGTTGTGTATCCCGTTTGCGAGCTGATCTCGAGGTCGTCATGACAGAATGATTCTTATCTGTGTCGCGGTTCGTGCTGTGCGCGTTGATGACACGACGTCTACTGATCGTGCTTTGTAGACGGATGTGTTGCCCGCATTGAGTCTTTGCCTGGAGCCACCAGAAATGGACCTGCTCGAACGCCCGCCTCGGAACGTCAAGACGGAGCATTTGGTCAACTGGAGGCTGATACTGCATGCGTATGGCTTCCTCGGCATCCTCGAGTCGCTGTGTGCGATGTCCATGTAGGCCGCTGATCTTCCCTGAGTCCTGTGCAATTTTTAATCGAGGTTTTGGATTGATCTCCATTCCAGGTCATTCTGGTACCTGCAGCGCAACGGTGTCCCGTTCTCGAACCTCATACTCGGGTTCGGTGATTGGCCAGGCCTGACGGACGAGCTTCTGTTCAGAGCGCAGAGCGTGAACTTCTTCACTCTCATCCTGATGCAGTGGGGGTGAGCTTTTCGTCCACTCGACAGCAGCTATCGTGTCGCTCAAGCAAAGTGGTGATGACAGGAATCTCTTCGCGACTCGAGGCCGGAAGCTGAGCATCGTGCAGCACAGACCAATGTCGAATCCGTGGGTCTTCGCCGGGGCCGGCATGGCACTGTGCATCGGGATCTTCTTTCACTACGTCCCATGGTTGTAAGTCTTCGTACCGGTTCTCATTTCGGTGCTTTAGATGCTCATCCACCGTCCCGTAGCCACGGCGTGTTCCAGACGCGGCCTGTCCCGGTCGAGTTCTTCTTCATACCCCTCACCTTCGCGCTCGGCCTTGTCCTGTGAGTGCCCTGTCCTCCTTCACACCGAGTCGTCCTGACATGGCTTGCGGCGCAGTCTGGACGAGGTGCGGAAACTTGTCGTCAGGCAATACCCCAAGAGTTTGCTGGCGAAGATTGCGTGGTAACCGACATGATCATGCTGGATGCTTACGACTGTTCACGACAATACGTATCTAAGGATATCCATGTACAACAGCATACCACAAATACCAGAAAATTCAGATCGTGTAGAACTTTTCACCGAGTTGCCAATTGGGACAGTACGGTAGGCCAATGACGTCATTGTGTACTTTGGGGGGATTGATTAGACGCTCGTATATTATATGCTGTGATTTTCCAAGTCGGAGGCCCGACCCGTCTTGCCTCCTCCTCCTCCCCCTTCCCCTCCCCCGGCCCTCCACTTGGGCCCTCTTCTCTCCTCGGCCTCTTTCTCTCACTCAAAAACAGGCTTCATTCCAGCAAGACTTTCAGCCGTCCTGCCAGAGCAATCTCAAGCCATGCATGTGGATCTTATAGAAGTCCGTGTACCATTCTTTCGCGTCTTTCAGCTCACAAACTCGCCCGTTAGATCACCGACCCGGGGCTAGCGTATATGGTCATAGGAGGGTTCGTCGTTGCAGTGCGTATCGTTGCCAGCTCACAGCACCTTTCCTCTTGGGTGTTCGCGGTTACCTTCCGGTCTCTCCCACTGCGTTTCCCCGCTTGTGCTGACATTGCCATGTCCCGGCTAGTTCTCTATGTTTTCATTGCTTGTAAAAGAAAAGGTGCGTTCGAGGCCTATCAATTCACGTTTTCGTATCTTCAATGACATGTACGTTCCCGGTAGCTCTATATCAATGAAGTTGTCCTCGGAACCGCCTGTGGTGTCATCTTCGGCCCGTACTGCGCCAACATCTTCAACCCCCGTTCCTGGGGTGGAGATCTCAACTTGATCACTCTTGAAGTCATGCGCATCACTCTCGCCGCCGGCCTGTTTGCCATTGGTGTCGAGCTTCCTCAGTCCTACCTAGCAGATCACGCAAAAGGGCTTCTTATCATGGTCGTCCCTACCATGGCGTTTGGTTGGATCGTCGTCGCCGGTACGTCGTGTGACCTCGACTGTATATTCCTGTCTAACGCGGCATTTTCGGCGGAAGCAATCATTTTTGTCGTCTTCCCCAACCTCAACTTCATCTCCTCCCTGGTCATTGCCGCTTGCTTGACTCCCACCGACCCCATTATCTCGGCTGCCATCGTCGGTACGCTTGATCCTTATCTGCGCGGTTTGTGCCATTGGTGAACGCCCGTTTAGGCGGCAAGTTCGCGACCAAGCACGTTCCCTTGAACCTTCGCCGTCTTCTCTCCGCCGAGTCTGCCGCCAACGATGGCCTTGCATACCCTTTTCTGAGCATCTCGATATACCTCACTATCGAAAGCTCTACACGAGTTGCCATCGAAGAATGGTTTCTTGTAGGCTGGCTATGTGTGTTTCCTTGTTTACTCTCTATATGCGCTGCAACTGACCGCCTACGCAGACCAGGTGGTCTTGGGAAGCATTATCGGCGCGGTTTTAGGCAGGTGTAGTGACTACTAGCCTCCGGAGATGGAACGCTCATCGTTAGATAGGCACCGGTTTCTCCCACCTCATGAAGTTTACCCACCGGAAGGGCTTCATCGACCGAGAGTCTTACGTCGCCCAATATCTGGCGTTAGCCCTCTTCACCATTGGACTCACGCGTACGCTGGGGAGCGACGATCTGCTCGCCGCCTTCGCCGCCGGTATGATTTGCGTCAAGCATCCGTGACGCATCGTCTCACCCGTACATCTCCGCAGGGACTGCGATTAGCTGGGACGGTCACTTCAATACCCAGATCGAGGGCGAGGTCTTCTCCTCGGTCATCGACCTCATGCTGAACTGCGGATGTTTCATCTATATTGGCGCATGGATGCCGTTCAACATGTTCAATGCACCCGAACTCGACCTTACTCCCTGGCGCCTCCTTATTGTGTTTGCTGCGGTGATGTTCTTGCGTCGTATCCCGCCACTGCTGTTGCTCTACCCTTGGGTCCCGGAGATTGCTTCATGGAAAGAGGCGCTCTTTTCCGGCCATTTCGGTACGTGCATTGACTAGTGATATGCATACAAGTTGGTTCTGACTCTCCGAATAGGTCCTGTGAGTCAATCTGTAGATCGTGTGCCCTGCATGCGGCTTATCTTTGAACCTTGTCACACGCTAGATGGGCGTCGGGGCGATCTTCATTTCCACTCTGGCCGTCACCGAGCTGCCAACCCCCCAATCTCCGCCCCAAGGTCAGGCTGAAACGCTAGCGGCGACACTGCAAACCATCGTCTCCTTTGTTGTGCTGGGTTCCATCATCATCCGTACGTCCGTCCGTCTCGTCTGCACGTGCGTTATTGTCAATAAGTGTTCTGTGCCGCGCCTAGATGGACTCTCCATCCCCTTCTTCTCGTTCGGACGTAATGTCCGCTCCCGCACTGTCTCGCTCTCGCGCACATGGACGTCGCGCAACACCACCGCTCCAGACTGGCTGCTCTGGGCCCGCCGGACCCCCGCGGAGATCACGCGGTCTGGGTCGCCGACGGCGGAGCAGCAACGGGACGTTGAGCAAGGGATGGAGGAAATCGGCTCGGCTAGTGTGACTGAACCCGTCGTGAAGTCGCCGGAGGATGGACATGTTCCCGAGCTGGGCCCTCCGACGGCGGTAATCAACGATGCCACCGCGACGCTGGTAGCGGAATCCGAGCCCGCTTCTCCAAAGGATGGCGACGAGGTACGTAACGTTAATTGTCAATTTGCCTGTACGTCGGAAGGAAGCTAATAACTCGAATGCCGCAGGCTCTCTCCGATACGGACCCCATCGCGACCGAGGGGAAGGCCGAGAACAAGGACGGCGCTGACTCTCCAAGGCGCACGCGAAGCCGCACTTCGTCTTCCGTCCGCCTCATGGTGCAGGCCGCGGGGAGCCAGGGCCTCGCCCTCGACATGTCGGAGCACCAACTGCCCTCGGGCTCGGGGATGCAGACCCCCGTCTCGTCGTCAGGAACGCGCACGCCCGCCACCCGCCCGGGCTCGGGCGCGCAGACACCTGTCACAGTCTCTCCCGGACCTGGACTCGGACCTGGGCCTACGCTGCGCACGGTCCGCTTCCCCGCCGCGGACGAGCTCGCGATCGTCCTCTCGCCCCTCGCGACCAATGGCAAGGAGCGTTCTGCGAGTGCCGCCGGCATCCAGCCGCTGCCGCGAGCGGTGCGATTCCCTGATCACGTCACTGGGCTGCCGGCGGCGGTGGCCACGGCGGGGAGCGAGGAAGATCGCGCTTCTGTTTCCGCGCAGGACCGTGGCCCTGGGTCCGGTTTGGCAGGTCATGTCGTCGGAGGCGCTGAGGCGACGGATGCGACTGGTGGGGGCGCGGCTGGTGAGGAGGATGCGTCCCTCGTCCCCGCTCAATAACATAGGCTCGTGGCTCCGAGAGAGCCACGACGCACGTGTGTGCGCACAGGGAGAAGGGCGGGTGAAGGCTGGGGAGCGAGGGTTGGAGGCACAGCGCCAGTATTGCCGTCCACGCGGACGCGGGGCCTCTTTTTTACGTTCACGTTCACATAAAGTTCAAGATCTTCACAAGCACGAGTGTTGGGGGATCTAGATGCGTACATTCATTCATGCAATAGACTTTGGGTTTAGACGACTCTATACTTGGGGGCGTCAGGTGGGGAATTTGACCACGTACGTGCGAGGGGTGGTGCCGGTGGGCATCCCTCGTGATGCTCAGTGTTATCTGCGCACTGCGTGTCGTGGCACCGTTCTGGATGCAGGCGGAGCGCGCCGTTGAAAAGTAACTGGGGTCTGGGCCAATGTAGGCAGGCGAATGTATTGGGGGATCGATAGCATGGGTAAACAGAGTCAGCCATAGCGACGGGGTAGTACAGATTATACAAACACCTAGTAGTACAGACAGAGACAGGGCCGGGAGCTAGTCTAACACGCATACACTAGTCTACAACACGTAGCTGAGGACGACCGGGATCAACTCGGCATACTAGTGATGGAGGGGCAAGGACGCAAGAAAGCGAACGCGGCGAGAGAGATACGCGAGCAGGAGGAACAGGAGGAGGGAGGGCGGCATGAGGAGACAGGAAACGAAATGAGAAAACGAGCTACGGACGGCCGACGATCAGAGGTGGGACCTCACCAGCTCGGGATGCCGCCCGACGCCGCCGCGCCCGCCGCGGTCGCCGTCGAGCGCGTCGACGCGCGCGTTCCCACGGAAGACCTTGAGGCCGTCGACGAACGCGTCCCAGCGCTCGTCGGAGACGATCGGCGCGGTCACGTACGCGAACACGTCCATCTCCTTGACGAGCTCGCCGAGCTCGGGCAGGACGGCGTCCATGGCGCGCGCCTGCATCTCGTGCTGCGCGCGCCGGCCGAGCGCGGCGTGCTCGGCGTACCATGCGGGGTCTAGCTTGATGATGTTGGCGACGTAGAGGTCGACGAGGGCGGGGCGTACGCCCTGGGCGACGGCGGCGTCGTAGGCCATGCGGTGGCCGATGGCCTCCATGGCGGGCTGGCAGTGCGGGAGGATGAGCCGGTTGACCTCGGCGCTGCGGTGCTGGCCGTGGGGCACGGCCTTGACGACGTCGCGGAGCTCTTGGAGGAGGCCGGCTTCGTGCCGGGCGAGGAGCGAGTGCGGGTCGGCGGGCGGGGGCATGTCGTAGCGCCCGAGGATGAGCTCGTTGATGAGTCCTGTTCGTTGTCGGCGTCGTCGTTGCAGAGCAGCAGCGCAATGAAAAAGGAGAGAAGAAAACCGAGTTAGGAACGGGCTCAGCGTTGACGAAATTCGGTGGGGGGGTTACACTTACGGACGGCGAGACCGAGGACGTCGCCCTCTGCGATGGCGATCCCACGCATTTCGTTCTGGAAGCGCGACAAGCAGCCAAGCGAAGATCAGAAATACGTTCCACAGATGCCCCGTGCACAAACTCGGGACGGTGTGTGTGTACTCACGTGCAGGCACGACATCTGGTTGTGCACGAAGAGGCCCTGCGCGCCGCAGCGCTCGGAGACGGCGATCGCGCCCTCCTGCGAGTGCTGGACCATCACGCCCTTGAAGATGGCCGCGATCCCGTGGCGGACGCGCCCGTCCAGGCGCTCGTCGCGGAAGCGGTCGATGGCCCAGCGCTGGAGCGCCTGCGACACGTACGCGTTCGCGGTCACGGCGAGGACGGGGGCCTGCTGGGTGCGGAAGGAGAGGATGGGCGTGCGGCGCGCGGGGTCGGACGCGGGGCCGACGAGGCGGCGGAGCGAGTACATGGTGCCGATGGTCGCGTAGCATTGCATGAACGGCAGGCCCCAGCAGCCGAGCGCGATGGTGCCGGTCGTGATGCGCGAGACGATGTCCATGAGGTTCGCGTGGAGGTCGGCGGGCCGCTCGAGGCCGCCGAGCAGCGCCGAGCGCGGGAGGCGGACGTTGGTGAACGTCGTCAGCGAGTGCGTGAGCGGGTTGGGGCCGCCGCGGTAGGGTAGGAGCCTGGGGTGAGTACAGGGTAGAAGTCAGCTGCGTTTACGCGGCGGGCCGCGTGCGTCGCGGGAAGGCAGTCGGTGACGTACCTCGATTGAATGCCGGCGCACATCTGCTTGCCGTCATTGAGGGGGACGATGAAGGGCCGGTGGCCACGGTCTTGGCCGTCCACGATCAGGCGAGCGAAGACGACTGCGATGCATGGCAGGCCGGCAGGCACCGTGGGTGGCATGAATCTATACAGATTTTTGGGGGTCAGGGTGTGTGGGAGGAAGGAAGACGGCCGCGATGAGACTCACTTTGAGGCCCCGGGAGTGGGCGAGTGGAGGACGAACTCTCCTGATGGAAGCATGGTCGCGGTCGTCTCGATGTTGGCGATGTCGAGCCCATGCCCGAGCTCTGTCATCATGAATTGGCCACTGCGACGAGGACAGATTAAAAAACGTGAGAAGAGAAGGCTCGGGGAGCGAGAGAAGCACGTACTGTTTCCGGTATTGCAATATGTCCTCGACGAGCGGAATAAGCTCGGGTCGCCGTCGAATGTACCGGGCAATCGTCCCCGCACAGAGGTTGTATTGGATGGTCAGCAGGGTGAGGGCGCCGCCATCAAGCAGCACGACGGGGTCGGTGTGTAGTTGCCAGAACTTGGGGGTCAGTGAGAGCAGGTCGTCGATGGTCATGTCTGTCAAAGGCAGCCAACGGCAAATAAGCAACGACGGGACGGCGTAATGTTCCAGCTAACGTTAACATACCGTAGGAAAGGCCGACAGCTTTTGCCTTCTCGTAAGAGAGGTGTGCCCGATCGTTGTGGTCCATGTAATGGGTGGGCTTGGAGAAGACATCGGAGTGGGTAAGGTGGAGCGTTCGCCGAGGAAACCCCTCGGAAGACATGTTGAAGGTGGTCAGCAGAGAGATAAGAAGGATGAAAGAGGGCTTGCGGGGGTGGCTGGATGCAATACGCCCATCTGGCGCAGCTGTTTAAATCCCAAAGGCAAGTAGGCGCACCACGGCGGTACAGCGTGAGATCAGTTTCGCGTCGAAGGAATGGCGGAACTAGGCGACTATACCGTAAATGTTGAGTATGAGCCACCCCAAACGCTCGCCCTGCTCAGATCCCTGTTCTCGCAGCACGCCCAGGACGCGACTGAATGCTTGCCTACTGCAGCCTTCTCCCATCACATCGTTTCCGTCATCCGCTAGCGATCTCGATAGCCGATCTGCCCCGAAAGCCGGCTCGGTTGGTCGAGAATGAATGAAGACCGGCGGCCAGCGACGTCTATCGGCCCTGAATCATGACAACTACGTTCCTGTTAGCGACCGTACTGACAAATCCAGCACAAAGGTACACCTTTGTGCACGGGGAGCGGGCTGCGAGGTTTGCTGCGAACTTATCTCCTGCACGAAGAGGGGCACGGTGTAAGTTTCTGAAAGTAGTAGGAGCTTTCTCCCATCAATTTACGTACGCATCGATTGTGGGCCTATGATGCTGTCGCGGGAAAGGCTTTGTTCCGTGGGTGCATAGTACATGGCTCTGCGGACATTCCTCTTCGTAGACGCGGACCTCATGCATCAGACTGCGTTTCTGGATCATCCTTGGATATGGCGACGAGATAGGAATGCCCTTATAGCGGCTGAGTACATCCGCCGTAAACCCATAGGAAGCGCAATGGCTCACGGTATGTGCATCGACATGTTGCTGACGCAGCGATTTCAATGGGGAGTTTCGGTTGTTTGGGGCCCCACTGGCGGTAACGATAAACGCGAGAGCTTCTCCCGCGCGGGGCTTTTCCTGACAGCACTTCAAGTCGGCAGTTGGCGTCGGCAATCCCGGGCTTGCCTGGTCTATATCGACCCTGTAGGAGAGGTTGTCAAAACGTGAGCAGGTCTATATGGCGCCCGAGCATGGTTCGGGAAAACTTTCTGCTGAAGGGCCACAGTGCCTTGCGGGCGCGCGACGGCTAGAAGCGGCCTGACGACGAAAGGCCGAGCGATGTTCACGCAGAGGCCAAGGCGGAAGTTGCGTACGTCCGCTACCTGTTTGTGCAAGTGGAGATACCGTGTTGGTAAAGGCCGATCGTTCTAGCGCGACACGACGGGCGAAGATGGCACGGAGCTGCTATGTTGGTCGGAACCGACTTAGCTAGATCCACTGCGTAGTGCGCTGTACACGTACAGGACGAGATAGGGCGCAAGTTCTAGCATGCCAACAGGCGCGGACATGCGAGAAGAGTGTTTTCTGGAAGGCTGGCCTTGACTAACGAAATCATACACGCTGCACGCCTCGTGTTTGGTCATGGCCTCCAATCCAACCCATCCCGTGGACGCCAAGTCGGGTTGAAGTCGCTCAGCAGCGTCGGGCACTGGCCGGGCTTACGAGAGTGCTGAGAAGAAAGTAAAGAGTGTGGTTTCGAGGAGAATGGTGGCGTCGTCACGGCCAGTACGGGCTCCAACTTCTTTGTGCCTGTCTGCATTGCCGCCGGCGCTCCTCGCCGGCTAGCCTCGTGTCACTGCTCACCACGTTCAAGCTACCTCTGAGACAGCACTCGAGATCTGCAATCCTTCGGACATAGTCGCCCCAGAAGCCTCATTAACTACTCTCGCGAGTCTAAGCTTGTGATATTCGGACAGTACCCCTTTGGCATGTTGCACCCAGATCGACGATGCCACGGCCTTAAGTTCGGTCTTAAGATCTGGCCGCTCGTGGTAGCCACCAGGCTTGTTTCATAACTTCTCATTCATATAGCGCCACAACCAATGCTTGGTGGAAGCTAAAAGCTCGAAACCGATGTCAGATCCGCGCGCTTCTTGGGCAAAACGATCAACAGCAGCGATGGAGCACACTGCTCAGCCAAACCTGCGCAGAAAAAAGGGGACTCTATGTGGCGCGGAAAAGTGTGTTGGCCTGTGGAGATCTGGCTGATGATATGATGGTGGTGGCACGTCGCGTCGCGCCGCGCACCCCATCGTCCTATACCTCATGTGTACACTACTACTATTTTCGCGAGCGAAAGCACCACCCCGGGAACCCGGACACTAATTTAGCTGTAAGTGGTACATAGTTAGAGCCGCAGAGGGAAAGAGCACACGCCCTCCGCGAGGATAAACTACTTCAAGACGACCTGTACGGCTGGGGACCGCGAAGCCCTATGTATTAGTAATAATCACTAGAGAACACCGGTCTTCGTGGCTCTCGACCTGATGATTGGAGTCGGAACGACCGCGCCCATCAGCGACGCCCCGGTTCCGCTCTCGCCATCCCGGATCGCCGACGCCGAGAACGCATCACAAGCAAACGTGGTTTGCACATGATACAAGTAAGCGAGAACTTCCGGATGTCCGATACGACGAGCGCTGTGGGTGCCGTCGTGAACATGGATGGGCGGGAGGACGAAGTGGGGACGGGCATTCTACCTGCGATTGTACTCAGAAGGAGGATTGCACAAACAAGGTCGTGCAGCTCCTAGCCGCGCCTAGAGTCACCGAGCTCTGCTGCAGTAGTGTTGTGCAATTCCACATACACGGGCTGCGCGAGCGCCACTGAGGAAGAGGAGACCAACCCAGAAAACACTTGTTCGCATTCGGTTAGGTACTATCGCGAGTGCGTTCTGGGGATTGATGCAACCGGTATGTCGTAAACGCCCTGAAAGCGTGCTTGGCGCAGCGGACCTTTCGCACCCGCCCTTCGGAAGATAAGTAGCTGGCAGCACTTAGGTGACCGCAATATGTACATACTTACCGCCGACTACGATCATCTCGCGTAGCGGAGTGTGAGAGCCTGAGAATGGAATATGGATACAGTCGCTTTGCGCTTACCGGTCACCGGTCACTAACAGCACTAAACGAAGGATGCTCGTGCTAGTGCTTGCTGCGTCCCTGGTCGTCTTCCGACGGGTCCCGGCGATATTTGCTTGCCACTTTACGCCATGCTTCTCAGACAGCGCGGGAGCGAACGTCTGATCCGGGCATAAAATCGGTTTCGGAGGTAGCGATGGCTGCGGTTCTCCCGAAACTGCCGCATCACCATAGCCTTCAGGACTCGAGGCGTTTGACAGTCGTTTGACCTGTTCGACAAAGGTACTAGGGTGAGACCGGGGAGGGGCTCGCGTCCCCTGTATTCTGGACGGAGGATAGTCAACATACCGAATGTGCCGAACCAGCTGTCAAAGCATTGGATGCTAGCAACCCGACAGTGTTTCTTCCCAGCATCGTGATTCGTCGTCGTCGGGACTTCAGCTTCTCTCCGACGAATACAAATCGACGAGAGGCGGCCGAGTTTGGCGAACAGATCTTCCGGCCACGTAGATCACGAAGCTGCATCTTGCATCGAATCCATTCCATTTGTATGTCGCGCTTCGCCAGTAACAAGGGGACTCAGGGTTCGATCTGATCAGAGCGACTGCTTCTGTCTCCAGTGGCCACACTCGCTGGGATGCCGAGATGTCTATGGAAGGCAACTATCGAGGCGGTGATGGCAAGGACTCGGGGGCCGCGGCGAGACGTGAAGGACGCTGCGCCGATAGGGGGTGCGGCCGATGGCGGGCGATCAGCTCGCAATGTCAATCGACCTTCAGAGCTCCGCATGGGAGCCCATTGGCTCGGCCGGCGGTGTCCTGCATAGGTAGCATGGTTTGTCAGTATCTGGCGATGGGATGGAAGAAAAGGCGAACAATTGCACTAGTTCGCCTGAAACACGAGCCTGAGATGGACCTCGCCCATTGAATGGTTTATCGCTTGCTTGCTCGCGTCCAGCGAACAGGCCACACGTTAGTCGAATATGCCGTCTACATTCCTGCGACTTCGGGGTCGGATGTCAAGTCTGTTCAATGGACAGACATTTATGAGACGGACCTTCGTAAGCTGCGACAACCACGGGTACCATAGCCAAATTTATGCTGAAGCGCGTCAGAGTATATTCGGGTACAGCACATCAGAAGACGGTCCCTCGAGGTCAATTTCCAGCTGTTTTCAGGTCGATAGGCCCTCCGACAGCGGTCCCCCGCAGGCCCCGCTAGGCAAAGGGGTCAGCAATTTGGACGGTTGATTGCCAAAACTTTCTTCGCCCAACTTCAATATGTGCGTGCTGGCGAGGAGCTGGCTTTCTGACTTAGACTTCTGCTGACGACGTTTATGACTCAGCAGTACTGCTCTCTAGTCGCAAATAGGCAGCATCACGCCGCCCATGTCGGGTCTATCTTGGTACTCAATTCATGTCTGAGGCGAAGGTCAGGAATAACAGCTATTTCCAGAACGATAAGCCCTCTGAAAGAAACTCGCTCATGTCGGCTAGACAGCCGACGTCGATGGGAGCCCCAGACGCTCCAGCATCAGCTGTTACCCTGGTCCCAGTTCCCAGCGGGGTGCCGCGCCGACCGCGCTGGGGGGCCGCTGGGGCGTCCGAGTGTTAGATCTATCAGATCGGGCTCCCGTCGACGTCGGGTAGCTAACCGACTTGGACGTCGTTTTTGGGAGGGCACGACGTGGAGCTATTGCATCCACGTCCATCCTGCATCCAAAATAACCAGCACTCAGAATAACCGGGAGCACTCACCTTGAACGCGAAGCTTTCGCTTGCACGCATGACTCGCCGCTAGGGTTCGCGGTGAACTTAATACTGAATGGAAGGCCACAAGGCAGCCGCCACGGGAGGCTCGCGGTGAGGGAATGCTCTCTTCGCGCCAGGGCGAGCCCGTCATCGTCATCGCCGGGAAGTCGGCGACAACAGATCCCGGGACAGCCTGGAACATTAACGGACCCGCGAGATAGGGCGGGTTACGGCACCGTGCGCACATGCAGCGGTGGCGCGATCCGAGTCTTCTTGAATGGCAGCACTTGAATGACGCAGATAAGCGTGACTGGCCTGGGTTCCGTCGTGGGGACGTCCGTGTCATGTCATACATCTCGCGGCGGGGCAGGCCCCCAACACCCCTTGGTCGGCAATCGCGATGGCGGTGGCGTTTGAGAAGAAGAAGAGAGGAGGAGCTAGAAGAGAGGGAAAGGAGTGCCTTGCATCGTGACACCCACGCAAGCTCGGCGACTTCGTATAAAGGGCAACGGGGAATCGGCAGGGTGGCGCAGATACATTGGATCCACAGAGGTCATAGGACCGAAGCAAGACCTGGAAGGCGTGCTCAGAAAGTCAAGAGGAGAGGGTTAATGAATGGCTGACCGCAGCCTTGGCCTCAGCTCGTGTGTTTGCAGGGCTGTCGCAAGACTAAGCTCACAGACTCGCGGAAGGGGTCGGTATGCGTCGCGGTAGCCGGACTCGAGTACTGTCCCAGCGGTCCTCGTCGGCGGACGAAGACTCCGTCTCGTTTGTGTTGAACCTAAGCCCGTGGCACCCGCCCACGGACCATGACGTTCAACCAAGCGAGCCTGAGATGGATTCGGACCTAATAGTTGAGAACACCGACGGTTTAGCATCGGGAGAATTCGAAGGAGGAGATACGCAACGGGATGGTGGCGGTTACGTGACGGCGTATGTAGCTGCGAGATCCGTCGTTGCGGACGTGCTGACATCATTCACCTCGTGTGGGGGAGGTTCAATGGGAACATTTGTTATCTTCGACACCAAGTCACAAAGCTAGACGTGAGTAGGATATCGTGAATATCTTGCGCAATGAACACAAAGGTTTTCCGGGAGACAGCTGTATAGATTGACAAGGGAGTGGTCGGGAGGAGGATGTGCTGCATAGGAAATTGGTACTTAACCTGGGGCGAACTGAGTCGAACCGGTTCGGCTCATGGGCGCTTGTAACAAGGACCATCGCTTCGAACCCTCCCCGAAGGAAATGCCACCGACCGTCCCTAATTTTGCACCTCTACGACAGCATCCTACATCTACGACGACGCCAAGCTACATGGAACAGAACTATCCGGTGTCGGCTCGTCGTCATACGTGGTGTCTCAGGCCTAGGCTGCGTCACCCCGGGCCGCGGCGACCCAGGTATCTATGACAATCACGGCATATTGGTGCCATCCAGACCACATACTGATCTGTACAGAAGGGCCGTGGAAAGCCTCGGGAACCGATTAACATAGGCGGAGAGCCCGTCTTCAACATGGTGCCTCACGAACCCGGAGGAATTTGCCGGTCCGACCTATGCCACGGAATCAACGCAGCCACGCCTGGCTTCATACCAGGCGCAGTCCAGAGCATCGTTTGAAGCCGTTAAATTGCGAGTAATACGTACGTGCCACTTTGCCGACGGTAGCAAAAGTCTGCCTTCAGTGTCCGAGGGGCTATCCCAACCCTTTGCCACTTGCCAGTGTGCTGCACGATGACTTCTCCTATTCAACGAACGTTTCTAACACAATCTCCGTTTACTCTTCTTCAAGGCTGTGAATACTGCTGTGCCGTAACTGTCCGCGACCGTCCGCGAATCCATAATGATCGGTGAGAAACCAACCCGTACCGATTATGTTGACACCACGGTGGCGCCGCATGTAGTGCAGAACGCGAGAAACTCGCCAGCTCCATACGCGTTCTCGGTCTCGACAATTTCCGAGAATCCTCAAGGTACCGACGTGGCCGCGGACGATACGGAAATACGGTGTCCGCGACATGTTCTCGACTGTTGGCCCCCAATGTCGAACGAGTCGTTAGGGCTCGTCGGTATCCCCACGCCCAGCCGGGATTCTTGCCACGTTTTCTGCACCATGCTTCTGCCGCCGAAAATCAGGCAACCATGCTTCTGCACTGGAAGGACCGGTCTCACCCGAGCAGTAGTCAATAATTTGATTTCTCATGATGCCCTTTCCGTTGATCCAGAACCTTACAGGCTCTCCAGCGAATTCGCACGTCAGCACAATAGTCCAACACATCACATTGGCAGGTAACGCTTCCAGAATCGAAGTGCGTATATGCTACAATGTTCAAAGATCAAGCCATCAAGTCGAGTCGAATACTCGCAACTACGAGGCCCGCGGGGCGTTGAGAGGTAGCTGTATCTGTGAGTTGCAGTGTCCTCATATCCCTCCCACCTATTATTTTCGATTGAGCAGGTGATCTAGACTTGACGGACAGGTGTGTTCGGCATTATTTACAGTCAAACCGGCACTGCGTCCGATGGTACCCACCGTGGGCGCCTTCCTCGACCCCAATCGCCGTTTCCAACGCCACCGACTACACGGCGGCGAACTCAACGATGTCGGCCTCCATCCAAATACCGAAAACATGTAGCCTCGTTTGGTTTGAAGTACGCGATGCCGGCGGTAGCTCGAAAACCTTTCCTGACAGCGCTTGTCTTGGTGAACGGTGTCCTTCAAATCACCTCATCCGCGCATGAGTCCTGTTTGCGAACGCAAACCTTGTCGATGGGCCAGATCGGGATCGGACGACCGAGACGCGCGCTACGCGTTTCGTCCTTCTTGCAGTTCGCGGACGCGGTAAGTGCCATAGACGACTCGCCGAGGCCTTTCTGCGCCCCTTTCGAGAGGGCACTGGTCACCCCATACCCTCTCGTGCATTTCATCGCCATGCCGTCCAAGGCCCGGGGCAGCCCTGAGACAGCTGACACACGCTGAGCCAAAAGGTCCCGTCTGCTTGGTTCTGAAGCCTGTGGGCATGCCTTACAAGGAGAAGATGGCTACCGAGGGTTATCATATCCATCATCGCGTCCGGGTAGAAGTCGGTGGGTGCTCCAAACTTGTACGCATTTCGAGCGTGAACTTCGAGCGTCGTCTCCGGCCTGCCGCTCGAGCGCACACCTGACCATTTCGCCCTGCGCCAGGGTGCGACGCAGCCCGTCGCGCGGCGCGGAACCCACCGCCAAATTCCCGGTCGAGAGGCCAGATAATGGAGAGAACGTCCCGTTATCAGATGAACGGAGCTGCGAACGCCGTATCCGCGACCACGCCTGCAAGCAGCAACGCCAGCCGTCGGGGTCTGTCCCACGGGCTGGTGTTCGGAGCCAGACGTGCCTAGAGCCCGAACCCATTTTCCTCTTCCTCCCTCCATCCCCTTGGCCCCCGCAGCCCGCGGCGGAAATCCGCTCGCGATTTGCGTGCGCGGCCAGGGCAACGCATGGTCGAAGCGGAAGACGGAGGCAGGTGACAAACTTTCTCCCCCGTCGTTCTCGTCGCTGGGCCATCGCGGCATGATTCCCAGAAACGCGACGGACGGGAACGCGGTTGCCGACCGCGGTGCGGTGCGGTGTGCCAGGAATGAGCCGTAGCCGTAAGGGAACGCACTCTCATCGCTTCGCTCTCGCCTCGCCCGTGGCCACGATGTCGGAGCAGCGTTCCCCTCTCGCTGCTTATGGGTATGCGTCTGTGGGTGTGATGTGGACGAGATGCGCACGCAGCCGCTTCTATAAGTCTCGGGTTTTGCTTGCGGGGATCTCATCGGCATCTCCTCCCTCGCTCTTGTCGCAGCTCGAACTCCGCTCTCCGCCACACGCCCAGAATGGCGCAAATGATCACCTTCCGCTTGAACACCAAGCCAACGTACAGCGAGCGCATGACGGACGCTCGCAGCGAGTTGCGCAAGATCATCAAAGATCAGCTATGCGAGTGCCCGCTCCCTCCTCCGCCCCACTCCGAGCCCGCTTCTTCGCGACGCGGCTGAATGCTGACGCCGTTGCCCTTCTGTGCAGGCCTGATCACCAACGACAGGAACGCGACGATGGCGTGGAGCCGGAAGTCGTACATCAAGAACATCGTGACGCGCTACCGCGTCCGCATCGAAGGTTGGCCGCTCGCCGAGGTCCCGTTCAGGAACCTCAGCGACGTCTCCAACCTGCCCAAGCTGGAGCTGCTCCTTCGCGGGTGGAACGACGGCTCCATCCGGTTCTGCAGGATCAACGACGCGCAGTACGTGCAGATGCTCCAGGACCCCACCCCGTGGATAGGCCTGCCTGCGGAATACGACGGCGATGCGGATTAGCGGCACTTCTGTGCGTCTCCCATTCTCTCGCTCTGCGCGCGCAAGGTCATGCTAAGGAATCTGATGCTGAATCGCGCGCCTTCCTTCTTCGTTCCCAGGCAGGCCAGAGCTCTCCCGCGTGAGTTTCGCTCCTTCGAGAACACTCCGCGCGAGCGATGGCGAACGCGCGCTATGACCTCGTCCTAGACTAGCCTTATTGACTCGTCCCCTCGTTACGTTTGCAGTTCCCCTTTCCTTCTACAGGGCGTCTCCACACCAAGCCCTCCTCCCTCCCACTCTCGCCGTTCGACTCGGAGTAGCTTTCGGTTGCTTTCTGTGTATTAATGCTTCGGTCCCTGTTTGACGCATGCTCTCGCGCCTGTTCCTGGTATTCAGTCGCTCCACCGTATTGTATTTGTATATTGGGTTGGCTCCTTACGCCGCGCCGTTATCTATGTATCGACCACATTTACCCCCCATCCCTCCCCGCTCCCCGGTCGCGAACAGAGGGCGCCGACCAATCTCCGCGCGTCGTCTGCGTCCCACACGACCCGCCTTGAGCGATGACCCCGGCTATATCGGATCCGCATCAAGGACTACCGGCACCTGGAGCTCCAGCGTTCCTTAGGTAACTTCAAAGTTCTCCCTCAAACTGAATGGCTCGTGAGTCCGCAGCCGTCAATTATCCAGGCTGACATACGCTCAATACAGTTCCGAACCTTGCTGGGCGTCCGGCTTGGGCCAAGGCACATTTCCCCCGACCCCTTTCCCCCGGCCCGGGATGGGAAGTCCTGGTGCTATACTTGACTGCACAGTCGCCAAAACACGCCGTGTATATGCATCGGGAATTTGATATGCTACGGTGCTGTGCGGTATCGCATGACGAAAAAGGGAGTCTTCTCGAACTGATTCGCTCGCAAGCCCGCCACACGCACATTCTAGCTATGATGGGATGGATTGCTGAGACAGGTTAGGGCGCGTTCGTGTTCTCGCCACACCCTTCAGAACCGAGGTCAAGCTTTCAAGCTTCGTCCCGCAATCCGTGAACTGCAGACATGTTCGTGTCGAGCTTGCGAACTCATCGTGTGGCCCAATGGGTTGACGGCTGACTGTTTTTCGTCGACAGTGCGTATCAGCACTGAACCTTTGCGTCTTCGCTTCTGACCGTGCACATCCCGGACGCCTGTCGCACACGTCGTAAGTTCCTTCAAGGCGGCCCTCCGAGACGTGAACCTTGAAGCTTCCGATCCCAACCGGAGGACGAGACGATCCATGCATCTTCTCCGACCCGGGGGCCCACTGTCACCATTCACCTGAGGGGCCCAAAGCCTCCAGCACTCTCTTCTCGAACCCAGCTCCATCTCAGCGCGTTCCCTCCACTATCAGCAGTGGCGTGTTCGCCCAAGCCCTTCTCCAGCACACGAGCACCATCTCGAAGACGATCATCTCCGACCAAGCCGCCGAGCTCCCGGACGGTGATGCGGACATACGACGGGCTGGCAGGCACAAATCTCCTTTCTCGTCTCCTTCACGCTTCGGCCAGGTGGCCGGCACGCGGACGCACCAGCTGCGCTCCCGAGCAACGCCCCGAAAGCGCACGGCAGACGATCCCTCCGCAGACGACCGCGCCCCGGCGGCCTCAAGACGGCCTCCAGGAGTTGGATGTGGATAAGTAAAAGGCCTGGTCCAGAGGCCGCAAGCCTGGGCACCGGCGCCCCTTCCAACTCACCCAGGTCTTCCTGCAGACTGCACCCGCTCCCGCTCGTCCCACCCCTGCCGATTGGTCGCCAAACGCGCGAGCACGGACACGAATGCATTCGACGTCGTCCGAGGACAGTACATCGGCCAAGGAGAACCGGTACGTCGCCTGCCGCTGAGACCAAAGCTCGAAACCTCCGCCTCGTCCCCTCCCATGCAGGCCAGGCCCCACACAACGTCCGCCGCGACGGCGCACAGGCGGCCCACAACCCACTGTCGTCCTCCACAGCGCACATGCAGGCGTCCTACAAGCGACTGACGGCCTCCACGTTCGGAACGAAAGTCGCCCGGCCCTTGATCAGGTCGGCGCCCAAGTCGCCGCTATACTCCTTCTTCCGCATCCACTCCTCCACACTCATCAGCCCCGGGTGGATCCTCCTCAGCCTCTCCATATCCCTCCTCATCACGTCGTCCGCATAAATCTCCCACCACCGCGAAAAGTTGTCCTTGACCGTCGTCGCCCCCAGCTTCCCCCGCTCCGCCTCGCCGTGCACCGGCAGGTCCGTCCCGTCAAAGAGCGCCATCCACTGCTCGACAGAGAGCGGCACCCACTCCGCCTTCTTGCCCGTCACGCGCCGGAAGGTGTCGACGAGGTAGTTCCAGCCGACGTAGTCGCTCGCGATCTCCAGCTCCTCGCCCGACATGTCCGCGCGGTGGTCAAAGATGTAGCGCGCGAAGAAGCCGAGGTCGTCCAGCGCGATCATCGGCACGTGCCCCGAGCCGATCGGCGACGCGAACACATACGTCCCGTCCTCGCGCTGCTTGAGAGGCCCGAAGACGCTCTGCGTGCAAGACAGGGAGGGCCAGGCCATACGGAAGTAAGTTCCAGGGTCGTCAGGGTTCAGCACAATGAGCGCAGCGAAAGAGGTGCGCACCATCTGGAGCATATCCATGTACGGCCCGGTCGAGAGAACGCTCCACGACATCTTGTCGTCCGCGACGGCAGACTCCTGGGCCCTCATCCAGTCCGCCACGCGCGACTTGGCCGTGTAGTGTTCGGCGTAGTACTTTGGGTTGTAGTTTCCTTTCTACAATATCGATCGATAGGCACGCCGCTGATCAGCAATTGAGCTCGATAGGACGCCTGACGGGACGCACAAACCTTGAAGATGTTATCCAGGCTGCTCCAGACGTAGTGCCTGACCGTGCCAGCCTCCTTGGCGAGCTCGAAGATCCTGATGCCGGCGAACACCTCCTCGGCCTCGGAGACGGACCAGGTGTCGATGTTCACGAACGCGCCGTACACGCCTTTGAGCGCTACGGCGATGCTGTCAAAGTCGTGGACGCTCCCTGTTGAAACAGTTATCGGAACCGAGGGAACATGGGTTGTCAGATATCTGCTCACCTTTGAAAACTTCGATGCCCCTGCGCGCAAGGTCCTGAGCCCGCGCGTGATCGGGGTCGCGCGTAAGGGCGCGAACGGCGTAGGGAGAAGGAGAGCCGTCGGCCTTGGGTTTGAGGAGCGCCTCGATGACCGCGAGCCCCTGCGCACCTGTTGCGCCAATGACGAGGATGAGCTTCTTGTTAGAGGACATTGCGATGAGCGTTGTTGGTGAGTTTGGTTGGGGACTCGTGGGGTGACGAGTCGCAATATATACCACCGCGATGGACTGCTGACAACGACCCCTGACTCGGCCCCGAGGGCTATGTAATGACGAGTGGGGAATGTAGCACGATCAATGTGTGGCATCATGGAGGCGTTTAGGGCAACCTCGGGCATGCCTCGGGCAGTGCTATACAACTTTGCAGAGAACAAAGAGACTAAGCTGCTCGGCGACGTTCGCCTTGACTGTTGGTGCAATCAGTAAGAGAGCCTGATGCACAGAATCACATCATACGTACTCATTGACTTGTCCAGACGAGTGTCCCGGTCGAGATCAGAGAGACGCAGCACGCGGCTTGCGATTCGGGCCCGAAAACGTCGTTCATGCCCGAATGATCAATTCAAAGGATGAATAACAGTAACAGCTTTCAAGGTTGTTACTTCACACGCGGGTTGGTAGGATGATGCGCCCATCAGCCTTCGGGGCGTCGAATAAGCATAGGGATACTCACAACGCATCCTCAAACCAGGTCCTGCGTGAGCACATAGCGATACCTAACCTTGTTATCCTTCACGTTCTGCAACGCGGTCCCGACCTCCTTCATCGGTATCTCCTCGATCCACGGCCTGATATTCTTCAACCGCGCCAGCTCCAGCATCTCCAAACAGTCTTGCTTGCTCCCGATCTTGCTGCCTCCAATCATGCAGCCGTTCTGGACGACCTTCATGGCATGCACGCCAGGAAGCGGGTCGTCCGTGTCCGGTAGGCCAACAGTGATGAACCGCCCGTGCACGTAGAGCATCGAGAGCCAATCCCCGAGCGGCAGTTTGTCGCCGAGGACGTCGCGGGTGGAGATGAGGATGTCTAGCGTGCGTTGGTGGTCCTTCCAGAAGTCCTGAAAGATCGTACCGTCAAACAAGCATGATTTGGCGCGCATATATGCAGCAGATCTGACGCGAGCACACGCACCTTGTTCTCGGTGTTAATGATGTGGTCCGCGCCCATCTTCTTGATGTCGTCGATCTTGCTCTGGTCGTGGGTGAGGGCGTAGACCTCGGCGCCCATGGCCTTGGCCCAGAGGATGGCGTAATGTCCGAGTCCGCCGATGCCCATTATGCCGACCCTCTTCCCGGGCCCACAGCCGTGGGTCTTGAGCGGCGAGTAGACGGTGAGTCCTGCGCAGAACATGGACGCGGCGTCGCGCGAGTCGATCTCGTCCGGGATGGGGAACACGAATTGTTGGTGAGCGCGGATAGCGGTGGAATAACCCCCTTGGGCGACCACGCCATCCGGATACTCGTCGTTCTGCGCGCATATAGTCAGCCATGAACGAGGTGGGTCGTGCTCCATGACATGCTGACGTACGTATGTGTCGATGCCGTTCGGGCAGTAGTTCTCGTACCCGTCCTTGCACGCGCGGCACGACATGCAGCTGGCCCGCTGGGCGCCGACTCCGACCCGGTCGCCGGGCTTAATGTCCTTGACGTTGTCACCGATGCGGGTGACGGTGCCGACGATCTCGTGGCCGACGACGAGGGGGAGCTTGGACTGGCCCCAGCCCTGGGTGAGGGTGTGGACGTCGGAACCGCAGACGCCACAGTGGGTGATGGCGAGCTCGACGTCGTCGGGCTCGAACGTCTTGGGTTTGAACTCGCGGACTTGGAGGTCAGTCCATTTGGCTGGGTCTAGGTGCACGCCACGTTGAGTATAGACCGGGTTTGAAGGGAACCGACGACCATGCGCACCGACGAGGGCGTAGCCCTTGTGCTGGAGTTCCTTCGACATCATGAAGACTTGGGATTTCCTTCAAACGATTGGTGGAGATGGGGTTGAAAAGTTGTGTGTGGGCAGCGTATGCCGGTCTTGATAGTTATACGCAACGATTGGGGCTGATGTCATCGAAGGGAGGTCGGTGACGTCCTGGCCAAGGTTAGCCAGGACCTGGAAAAGGCGAAAGTGTTACTGAATGCGGACAGAAGAGACGAGGTGGGGTACCATGCTCACCCACAATAGTCCACAAGCCTATTGACGATCTTCGAATTCTTCGAGGCCTGGGTTGAAGCCGCACCAAGTCCGCTGACCCCTCATTCTGTTTGTATAAAGGCACCCGAGAATGTGTCGTGTTCCTGGGCTGAGTGACCTATGTACAGCGTCCGACTGGGAGAAGAAGATGCACAACAACCCGACACCAGATCATCCCATCAACTCAACCAGTGTCTAAGCCGGCACAACCGGACCGCCAACCGGACCGGCCGAGGCTATGGGCGCCTAAGACTAGGCGTTACTGTCGCGCGTCTCGTCATCGCCCCGTTCTGCAACGGCGGCGAGGCTTGTCCTGCAACCACACGTTGTTGCTCTCCAAGCCAAGGTTTCCCCTCATGCCGCCCACTGGAAGACGCATCGGCGATGACTTTGCAGATGACTCCGACTCCGACGTCTCTATCACCGGCTTTGACGACGACACAAGCCGTGCGAAAGGCAAGGGCAAGGGCAAGGCCATAGATCGGAGGAAGAAGGACAAGGGGAAAGGAAAGGCAAAAGATGTATGTGCTCTCGCTCCCAACGACGCCGTCCAGGACGCGTGCATCAGGGCTCATTTCTCACCCCCTTTCCTCATTCTGCTTCCCGTGCTGCATCTGTCCTGCGCCGTGCGTGCAACACTTCTGTAGCAAGCCTATGCATGGGAGGCAACATACACCCGCTCTTGGGACACCGTGCAGGAGGATGAGGCGGGCAGGCTAGAAGGCGCAGTCCAGGATCTTATTGCACGAGGCCGGAGAAGAAGGTGCGTTCCCTACCTCGCCCTCCAATTTTAGTCCCTCACTGGCTGTTTTCAGGCTTCTTGCGCCTGCTGCAGCAATCCGACGTACCATCATACGTCACCTTGTCCTTGTGCTCGATCTATCGTCAGCAATGATGGATCGCGACATGCGCCCAACACGCTTTGATCTCATGCTCCAGTACGCCCGTGAGTTCGTCACAGAATGGTTCGACCAGAACCCGTTGGGGCAGATAGCTGTTGTTGGCATGAGAGGAGGGCTGGGGGAGCGAGTTGGAGAGATGTCCGGTAAGCTTGGCGCGCGTATATCCTGTCAAACCCCATCTTCATACCCAACGCGCTTTCTAGGCAATCCTCAAGACGTCCTGAAAGCCATATCCGAGCGCCATAGGCTCGAACCGAACGGCGAGCCGAGTCTCCAAAACGCCATTGAGATGGCGCGAAGCAGCATGAGCCACTTGCCCACACATTCTTCACGAGAGATTCTCGTCATCTTCGGGTCTCTGACGACATGCGATCCTGGTAACATACACGATACGCTCGACGAATGCGTCAAAGACCGTATCCGCATCTCAATAGTCGCCCTTGCCGCGGAGATGAAGATATCTCGGGACCTCTGCGAGAAGACAGGTGGTACGTTCTTCGCCCGTCCCCGGCTCGCCTCGACCATGAACTCACTGTATACGTCTTGTAGGCCAATTCGGCGTGGCGATGAACGAGGGGCACTTCAAGGATCTCCTATTCGAGCTCATCCCGCCTCCAGCACAACGCGCCGTAACACGCACAGGCGGCGGACCTGCGGCGGACCTCATGATCATGGGTTTCCCGATGCGCCTCCCGGACACGTCGCCGCCCTCGCTCTGCGTCTGTCATTCGCAGATGAAGAGTGAGGGCTTCCTCTGCCCACGCTGTCTCGCCAAGGTCTGCGACGTTCCAACAGACTGCGATATCTGCGGCCTAATGATCGTGAGCTCGCCTCACCTCGCGCGAAGTTATCACCACCTATTTCCCGTGAAGCCGTACTCTGCCGTGTAAGTTTTCCGTGCTCTTTCGGAGCCACTAGCATCGGGCCCTCTATTCCTTTTCCGTCTCCGAGGCAATGCTTATGTCGCGTGCAGGACGACCCTAGACGATACACCGGAGCCGAGCAAGCAATGTCATGGGTGCTATGTCGCCTTCAAGCAGACGCCGTCGACCATGGCGGGCGCGTCGGGCGAGGGCATGAGTCCTTACGGCCGCTATCGGTGTCCAGAGTGTCACAATGACTTCTGTACGGATTGCGACGTGTTCGTGCACGACGTCGTCCACTGCTGTCCCGGCTGTGGCAAATGAAGATAGCCCACGGTGCGCATGATCATCCATCGATTTCAGCGCACTTTCGGCCCCGTCGCGGAAGGCCCTGCTCCTTTACCACGAAGTGGAGCTACGATAAGTTCGCTCCACTGGCTGAGTGTTCTACCGTTCGGGGGGAAGCTCGAAACCTTCGCGCTTCATTCGAGTATGGTTCGAGACGACCCAACTCCAAGATTGCCTACACGCGTCCACACAATCGTCCCATGGCCGGCTCCCCGTCGCAAACACGCTGCTTCTCAATTGGCCCGTCGTCCTTCGCAATTCAACGATCCCCCCCAAGCACAGATACAGTAGATCGGGCGAAGCGCTCGGCATCGTCGGCCATCCTGATTCAGAACCCTAGCTTCGCAATTCGCATTGAGAACCCTCTGCGTGAGCACGGTTCCTGCCTTCTGTGCGTTACAGTAATGACCCCCGAAGGTTGTTCGGTACCTTTTCGTACTTGCGCCCACGGAGGCGAGTTTGTGCGTATGCGCATGCAAGAGGTATGTTCTCGCCTTCCTGCGTTCTTGCGTTCTTGGTTCCTCAGGGCGAGATCGCCTCTGGCCCGACGAAGGTGGCTTCGTTCCCAGCGAAGCTTGGGGTCATGTCCGAGGACTTGTCTGTTCCCGCTGTCTATTCTAATGAGGCCTCTTTAGAGTTGCTGCCCTCTTCTTCAAAACGCGGCGAAGCCTGCCGATCACACTTTCGTGGAGGGTCCAACGCTACATGTACAGTACGCTCGGCAGTGCGAGCGCCGTTCCCAAACCGGAAGGGGGTTTGCTGCACACGCCGCAGCGCGAAGCTTTCTTCCGGGCTGCGGTGGCGCCGTACTACCGCCGCGGCTCTCCTCGCACTCGCACGGTGCGTGCCTGCGTGGGTTGTGGCCTATTTGTACCCTTTGGACAGTGGACCTACTCCCGAAACCCAATGTCGCCTTTTCGACACCCTTGCCTCGGGATCACCGTGTACATGGATGCCATGCGTGGCGTCGCGCGAGCGGGCTCGGGACGGCAGTGGGCGTAAGTGCATGCCCATATCTAAACCACGGGGAGGGGGTCGTGGGACGGAGGGGCTAGATCTCTGAATTTGTATGTTTCTGCCTTCTGCTTCTCACCCTTCGCGCGAACCCGGGTGTTCGAGCGGGTCATACATTTGAATTTCATTCGTGCTCGGGTCCACGGAGTGAGGCGGATGTCGATTTCGGAGCGAACGGAACGGGTCTTTTTCGTGCGCCGGGTCGCTTCGTCTGTTGGTGGATCGCTTGGACTTGTATCCGAGTCGTTCTGTCCTGTAGTGGCGGTGTATGGGTGAATGGGTTGCCCATAGCGAAGATGGTGATGCTCGTGTTGCCCAAGCTCTGGCGACGATAGACTGCGTCGTGCTTTAGAAACACTATGTGTAGGGGAGCTTTGTCAGCGAACGTTGAATCGCGACAATGCATCGCATGCATACGCGTTACATATTTTTTTACCAGGCAGTCCCGCGTAACTACTCGTTCAGAATTGGTGGTTTAATTCAAACTCGGTGTCGTATCTGCCGAGCTGATATGAACTCGAAGGAGGGGTTCACCATTGATATTACCCGCGAGGCGGCTCTTTCTGGCTTTCTGCAACGCCATGGACGACAGTGAACGTAGCTATGGAGGGAGGGATAACAAATGCGATGGACTCAGGAGGGGCTAACAGAGGTTGAAGGGATTGGCGCCCGTGATATGATTGTTGTAAGCACTGTTTTGGCTTAGTCGGCCCCTAATATCCTCCTTGCTCTCGAATCCGATGCAATACTGCCCGACAGAAGCGACGATGCACGCCCTCGTTGTCTTGTCGTTGACGATCTGTGCGGCCGCACAGTACGTCTATGGAGGCGGTTCCTCTTCAGGAGCGGTGATAGCTGGCGTTATTGTTGGTGCGTAATCTCTAGATTGGGGCCAGTCGAAACCACTGATTCCGTGCAAAAGCGATCTGCTTTGTGATCCTTTTCCTCATCCTTCTGGCCTTCATCCTCCTCCGGCGCAGACAGGGTCTCGCCGTCGTCCCTCCGTACCTCGCTGGAGTCCCGCGGGATCGACAGACCCAAGAACCCTACCTCTCGTACCCCATGAACCAGCAGCAACCGTGGGGAGGCCAGCACGTCCCTCGACGGCCACGTGCTCGTCGGGAGGAGCGTGCCCCGCCTCCGCCATACCCCGGAAAGCCCGAGGGATACGAGACGGAGGAGGACGGCCGGTACGGTTATCCGAATCCGCCACCACCACCACCCTCAGACTGGGCTAGCGTGCCGCCCGCTGGCGAGTTCGTCGAGCCGTCGAGCCTGCGGCCTCATAGCCCACCCCCGGCGCATTTTAACGTACGCATGCGTGTCTTCTACATGCGTTTGAAGGGCTCAACGGAGGCTCGATCCGTCCAGTCGCCGCCGCCGCCGTTTTGAGCGATGCCTCCTTATTCTGATCAGATCGGAAGGCACTAGGATGCTGGGAAGTCATGTTGATACTGTAGCAGTAGCAGATCACGACAGTCCTTCCACGTCGCACGTCGCACAACGTGGCGAGTTGCTACGCGCGCCTTCATGGTCCGCATCCCTGATGGGACCGAGTTCAGACCTTGTCGGAATGATGCCGAGAGTTCCAGTTCAGGATGCATCGACTTTCCCAGAATCCCACGCCTGCTGAAGGAAAAGACTTACGCTGATTTGTTCCTGCAAAAGCCAGTTACGCATATTGTGATGCACGCGGAGGTTGAACCCGGGGTTCGGACATTATTGCGCCAACTTGAACGCGACTCGTTCGATTTTCAAAAACTGGTTTCGAACTTGGTTTTTTTTTCGCGATCGTCTGTCCTGGACGGGGGCCGCATATACAAGCTTCAATGCTGGTGCAGGTGCCCAACGTTTGAAACGGGGTAGGGAGCCACTCGGGACGCTTTCGGGGGCACGGCCCGCGACTTAGCGCTGGTCTCCCAACATGCCAACGGAGCGGGCGTCTGCCAGCCTGCCTCTGCTCCGCTCCTCCATCATGCTCCGACCTCGCGCCGTTGAGTAGTACGCCTAAACACATTATCTACATCAAGAAACTGTAATCACACAAGGCGGTTGTTTGATCATGAACGTGTTGATTCTTCAGTGACAATGATAGCGCAGATCTTCTGCCGATCGAAGCCTGAGGCGGCCACGTCCGAAAGGACTCTCTGTTTAGGCCGTAGAACGCTTCGACTCACGATTTTCCTGTACCTCGAGATGCTATATCACGGACACTTCACGAATGGATGCTGTACAATATTTCCAATGCCGAAGGATTGCCGGGTGCATTGACAGAGAAGTACTGTGCGTAGCACAGACAGGGTGTCAAGTGTACGAGGTGTATGGATACATGCGGATAGCTGGCCATACAAGGTGTCCTGCACACGATTCTACAACTTCATTTTCCATACCTTCGTGTCCTCGATCTCTTCCTCCGTCTCTACCGTCCAGTCTACCGGCTCGGCGAACGTCGCGCGCATAGGCGTAACGCTGACCCATCCTTTCCCAATAGCCCATCCATCCGTCCCAACCGGCACGCTAGACGGGTTGATAAGGTCTGTCATGTCCGGACCAAACTTGAACACCAGGCCACCGACGTCCCTCGGAGTCGCCTGCTCGTCCAAATGTCCCGCGCGCGTGCCCTTGGGGTCCTCGTCCGGGGAGTCCGGGCCTGCCGCAGAGATGGTTCCCTTGGCCGCGGGGTCGCGCTCCTTGTGGGCCTTGAACAGGCGGCCGTACGAGTTGCGCCAGATGCGCGTCCAGCAGATCGGGAGGCCTGGGTTGGCCAGGAGGCCCTCGATCATGGGGATGTTGATGTTGTAGAGGTCGACCTCGCCCGCCCGCAGGCCGCCCGCGTCCTCGCCCCAGTTGTCCCAGAGGTGGCCGATGACGCGTGCGCCTAGACGATGGGCCGGAGCATGGAAAGCGACCGGGGTAGGGTGCAGTACCGTTCCGTAGGATATGGCGATGGAGCGGATCTTGGATAGGGAGGAAGAGAGTGCTGCGCCGATGGTCCCCGATGAGAGGGCGAACGCGGCTAGGAAAGGCGCAATGGGTTCTATGAGCGAGCGCAGAGGGGTGCTGTCCCCAAGACAGTGTCCTTACCGGAGCTGTTACGACCAAGATTGGGTCCGGATATCTACAAATAGCACTGAGAACGTTCGTCAGTCACATGCAAGAAAATGGTTCTGCTGACCAGGAGGTCGATCTCCTCATGGTATAGGTTGTGTAGACCAATATTAGCGCATGTTGCTGGTGTCTAGGAGAAGCCGTCGCAAGTGAGCGGACTGTGTACAACGTAGTGACATCAGAGGACACGCACCCCGTCCAACAGAATCCACTCTGCGACTTCGCCTTCTTTCAAGGGACGTGATGTTTCGGATGTCTCTCCCTCGCCGTCTTTGGGGTCCAATCATCAGACGGCTTCCTACACCGGGATACTGCGGATGCATACCTGGGTCTCTGGGATAGTAATACCTGCCGTTCACTATCTCCTTGATGTGATACGCCTTTCCTGGAGCATGCATAACGTCGTTAGCAATCTTTGAGTCAAGGTATTGCCCAACGTACCGATCCATGACTTCTGAGAGCTAGGAACCACGACCTTCACATCCCAACCTGGACCGACATTATGAGCTACCTGGACACCCTCCCGTGTACGCAAACCATTACCCAGATCTCGGGTGAGATGACGGTACAAGCCGTAGATGTAGGGCGATTCATGTCCAGGCGGACCGTCGTCATTCTTGAAGTTGCCAGCCTCGGTCAATCGGGATCGCGCGCACAGACGAGGGGGACGAATGTACTTGCAGTCAACAACACCCTTGGTTTCGAAGACGACGGCGACGACGACATGAGAGTATACAGCGAGTACGACACGAAAGACAGGAAGCAAGAGTGATCTCCTCAAAGCCACATCGCTGCCACTGCCGGTACAGATCGGCCCGGAAGCTCAGCAGACCCGAGACCGCCCTTGGCGCGCCCTCCCGGGGCCTCCCCTCGACCAGCCTTTGGCTGGTGGTCGCAACACATGCTCCGAGGCATGTGTATGCAATCGTCTCACAGACGATGAGTGCTGCCGCAGGGCAGTACTAGAATTCAGAGTTACTCTGAGTCGACCCTCGCAGGTCGAGTTCACGCAAACCCCATCGCTACACCTGCTTCCCCTCTCTTTCCGCCAGACCCCCGGGATGTTTCACATGCTGAGCGCAAGGTTAGCCATACGCAGAACACCGTCCTTGGTTTTGTTGCCTGTATGTGGGTGTGCGTGTTCAACCATGCGATGCGAAAGCGCTCCTTGACCACTCACCGCCGATGAAGCCGCTGG